>JAVKLA010000002.1:2495740-2506499 GCA_034782735.1 Sagittarius serpentarius
TGCAAAAAAAAAAAAAAAAAAAAAAAAAAAAAAAAAAACCACACACAAACAAAAAACAAAACAAAACAAAAAAAAAACCAAACCCAAAGAATAAAAACCCAAAGTAAGCAGCCGTTTGAAAAAGACTGCAGCACGCTCGGCCGCATCCGAACGCCGCGGAGCCAGGGTGCTGTTTCCTCCCCGCCCGGGGAGGGGGAGCCGAGGCCAGCCCCCTCCCACCGCCAGCTCTGGCCACAGTCAGGACAGTTCCTGCTGCCCGCTGGTATAATCAATAGCGGCCGCGCAGTCAGACAATCGCACGCAGCCCATGCACTTGGCACAGAAACAAGCGTTTTTCCGGGAAAAACAGGGGGTGCGAGGGCAGGATACAAGCGGCCCCGCTATCTGCGGGCAGCCATCCCCGCCGTGTTTAGCCTGGTATTTCATCTCCCCCCTTCCATGGTGAGAGCAGTCCCGCTCTGGCCTTTTAATCTCCCTCTGGAAAACAGCCTGGGGAGGGTGAGTACAATCCTTTCACCACCCCTAAAACCAGGGGGAAAGGCGGCAGCCAGCGCTCACAAAGCCGGCTTGGGCCGGGATAAGAGGGGCAGCGGCGGGGAGGGACTGAAGCACCGCGGAGAATCAGACCCGCACAAGCATTTCCTCCGCTCCAGTTAGCGCCGTAACTGATTTTTCAATCCCTATTTGGGAGGCACAGCACGCATCCACCCTTAGGTAGCAGGAAGACGCTCAAGAATTTGTCTTTCTGAGAAACCTTTTATTTGGCACAATCAATGCTAGCGTTTTTCAGAGCGAAACCATTCCTTCCTCCCCCTACTGAGAAAAGCCTCGAGTACAGGCTTCTGCCGCGCTCGCGCCGCACAAAGCTGTGCTCGGAGGCAGGGCCCGCTGCGATGCAAGGAAATTTAGTTTTTCTCGCTAACATGGGGGTGTGGAAAGCCCAGCCTCTGGATTTACAGCAGCCCGCTGCAAACTTTTTGTTACCAGAAGCGAACTGACCACAAAACTTTCATTGAGAAGGCCTCAGTAAACAACTGGATCAAAGGCTGAAAATGCCCCCGATTTCCGGGGCTGGGGAGGTGGGGCTGCCGTCGGGGCCGGGGTTACGAGCAGCAGCTGCACCTCGGAGGTCTGAGCACTGTTCCTATGCTGGAGCTTTGCCAGAGGCTTTAACAGAAGCAGGGTCAGGAGCTGAACCGGGAACCCTGCAGCGTGGGGACAGATCATTTCATTTCCCAACACAAGACTGCCTTAGCAAAGAACCAGACAATCCTGCTAAGGCCTCACAGAAGCCCTGGCAAACAAAAAAAAACACAAAACACCAAAACAACAACAAAAAAAACCCAAAACAAAAAAAAACGCAACCCAAAAAATCCAGTGGCACTTGCAGCAAGGTCTTCCACTTTCGTGCCCTTTAAACAAAACCATCCTATTACCACTACTTTTGCCCCCCTCTCGGGGAGGGCAAGTGACAGTGAGAAGCGGGGAACCTTTTGCTTTCTCCTTACCCAGCCGGGCTGTCCCAGCAGCCTAATTCTCCATCTGGCTCACTGCTTCATCCTGGCCCTCCTGGGAGTTTGCTGGCTGAGGGGTAGACAAGTGTTCCAGCTCGTAATGTCCATTCGTCCCAGCCGCCGCGCTGCTCAGGTGACCCTTTTCTGCTGCCAGCTTTTTACTCTTCTTGCTCTCAATGATCTGCTGGAGCTGACGCCCAGCATAGCCTGGCTTGGCAGTGAGCACAGTAGCGGGCACGGCAAGCCCGAGGATTTCGGGTACCATGTAAGGCCGGAGCCAGCCCACCAGCGGGGTGCTGCCGGGGGTATAGTGGGTTTGCTTGTGATAGAAGAGAAGTCCGTCGACCTGTAGAGAGGAAAGAGAGTGAATGAAAGGCCAGAGCTGGAGGCTTTTGCAGGTGGATGACAGAGCGCCAGACGACAGCACCGCTCTCCATTTACAGGCCAAAACCACCAGCTGGATCATTTTCCCTCAAGCAGTGCAATAAATAGCGGAAGGGAAAGAAGAAACCTGCAGAGCTCCTGCCCTGAAAGATCAGTGCAGGCCCAGCGACTGCCGGATGGCTTTAAATCAAAGGCAAACAATTTCAACCTGATGCCGGCACTGACCAGCACTTTTCCTCTGGCTGCTATGATCCCGTTCTGCGGAAGAGCCATCAGGTCTCTGAATAAGGCAGCGCACAAAAAGGCCACTTTACTGGATTAAGGTTATTTTAAATAATACATTTGGAGAGTAATTAGCCAGAGCGCATGACGCCAAGGAGCCCTGATTCGTAACGCTCCTACAGCTCTTTCAGCTGGCTTATGCAAAATAAATTCTTCATGTTTCCCAAGAGAGAACTTCTCCAGCAATCGATGACAGTTAAGGGCACTCAGGACTTTGAAGGTTTAGGCCCGAACTCTTGTGCTACCATTTCCACACTCGGCAATACTGCAGCTGGCTGACGTTCTCCCTGCTTCCCCACCACGCTCAGGGATTTTCACCCCCCTCTTCCTCCGCTTCCCAGGAGTGCACTCCGCAAGGTTAGATCCTGCCATCAGGCTGACTAACACTGGAGGTGGCGCTCCTCTTCGCTCAGCCTCACAAGCTCTTAAAAGGCCATTTGGCTACAAGTAAGAGCGGCTGAGAGGGCAGAAGAGACGAGAAAAAGAGCGTACCTCAGGCCGAATTGCTCCCAGGCCCCTCCCCGAGCCTACGGCCCCCAGAATATATACGGCAGAACGGCACATATATCGGCAGTGAGCTGAGGCATCGGGGAACCACGTGGATCAAGCTGATTTCTGCTACCATGCTGGACTGTGAGCCAGGCTGAGCAGAGAGCAGCATATGTCCATCTCTGCACCATGGATGGTAACCTCCAGCAGAGCGGGCAGAGCTTCTTGCGCTACTCTGTCCATAATTTTCAGTCACTGTTAAGATCTTGCAAAATAATCCCAGAAAAAGGGGGATTCCTGCACTAGGAAAACATAAAACCAGAACAGTAAACATGACGATGAGCTTGTGTAACCCTCTGGATATCTAAAGTACAAAGCTTTTCCCTCCCCCCTGCCTCCCGGGAAGACTTGGGAAGAGCCAGATTCTGCGGCACCGTGGCACCACGCCTGCACATCCAGCCCATTCCGGCGAGTGCACGGCACTTGATGAGCAACGGGGATTCTCCGGCACCCACAGGAATGTTTTGGTAAAGATCAGAGCCTGGAAAGGCTGCTTCTTCCAGACCGCTCCAAAGACCTTCCCCAAGCTAGAGAATTCAAAGGAGTTCAGCCTGATGGAGAGTTACGTCATGTTCTTTCTTCCCCCGATTTCTCTTAAGTTACTCCCGTATTCCTTCCAGTTCATTTAATTTGCTGGCCAGGTCCCTACCCTGAGTCACCACACTGACACCAGCCACAGCAGAATAAGGGCTGACGCTGTCCCTAAAGGGCCAAACCTGATGAGAAACTGGCCTGACAGGATTTCACTGTTTCGCGGCCGTCCTCTTCAGATTTTAGGTGCTTAGCAGTACTCCCGTTCCTTCACGCCAGCGTTTCTCAGAGACTTTGGCTCCCCCTGCCTTCGTGGAAACCTGAACGTTGTTTTCCTCAGACCTGTGAGCAGGACAGTAGCTCTTAAGATCCACTCCAAAAACCACTTCAAATTCAGTGCCAGTCAACTGATCCAAAGTCCACTGAATTAAGTGGACAAAAACTTCCACTAAATATAGCGGATCAGGTCCTAAACTCTAAGGTTACAGATCAACTCTGAAGTCCCAGATCTGAAAGCGCCGACCACCTCTGTTGCCACCGCATGCACGAGATCCTTGTAAGGATCACAAGACGCTGGGCCCAAGCATAAGTCGGCCTCTACTACACTGCACTATCTATAGCAAGGCTGTATTTTGCCTTCTGCAAAGTTTCTTTCCTTCTGTGCTGTTGGCAGAAGCTATTTACAGGGATTTCTTGGGCTCCCTCTCGTGGCACATCACAAAGGGACCCAGGGCTCCCTTCGTTCCCGGAAGCGGCACCACGGTTTCTGTGGGGTTACCGGCTGCTTTGAGCCACATCACACCACATTTCACTTGTTGGGGTCGCACCCTGATGTATCGGCCAGAGAACCTGGGGAAGGAGGGGGAAAAAAAAAAAAAAAAAAAAGAAAAAAAGAAAATCACAGCTGGATTACAAGGGAGAGTCCGATGAACTTCATCTCCCTCCCCCGGCGTTTCGCAACGGTCTCCTTCGCAGGCTGAAAGTTTTCTGCTCTGACCGCAGTGGGGCAATACTCCTCAGCCTTTTCTCGTGGGAGCAGATGCCTCAGGAAGGAATGAAGCTTTCTTCAGTAAAGACGGGAACGACTGTTTCTACAGAGGCACTCGGAGCATTTGTAATTGAGCAAGTCAGCTGCAGGAAACCTGGGATGCCTTCTCGGCGCTCCCCGATCTGTGTTCGGAGCGAGGTCTGGCAAGACCAGCAAGGGGCTGGGACTTTCCAACCCTCTCGAGTGACTGTCCTGGCTTTGACAAGCAGAGGGCAAAGTCAGCCCTCACAGCCAAATCAGCATCCCTTAAATTCAAACCTGCGCTTACGTTAATAACTAAACTTGGGCCAGGAGAGCACAAAAGACGCAGTCAAAAGCAGATGGCTTTTGGCTTAGCAGGACAAGCAACCCCTGTAGAGGCTGTTCCTGACCTAGGGCTGAGACTGGGCACTCTGCAGGAACTGCTGCAGCCACCGGAGGAGCTTCTGGCTCCCAGATGTTTGTCACTGACACTGTCCCAGAATGCCATCACCTCCTCCATCCTCTTCCGCTTCGGTGCCAAGTCAGCCAGGGCAGTCAAAAGCAGCCTGAGCTGTTTTCACCAGGGCCTCCGACTCGCTGCTCACAACCACGCAGAGCTGAACTGGGTGGCGCATCCATTTGCCTGTCCTGCCCTTCTCCCATGGGTCAGCAGAGGGGCCTGAGCAGCACAACAGCACTGACTTCTAAAGCTGGTGAAGCAAATGCAGGTGTCCTGTTCAGCCGCTCTTCCTGGGGGAAGCTGCCGGTTCTGTACCAAAGCAAAAAGCACAGCTCGCACTATCCCCTCCACAAGATCCAATAGTGGCATGGCAGGAGGACAACTCATCTGAACCCCTCCCAGCCCTCTCTGTTACAGCCACCCGACCCCAGCTCCAGTAGGTCTCAGATGCCCCTCACTAACACCCAAACCCCTCAGAAACCATCGGGAGCTTACCACCACGCTTCTCTTCCCTCCCCGCAAGACACAAGAGAGCGGGGCGCCTCGCACGTAGGCAGATGGAAGCAGCTAGACTAAGGAAACAGAGCTGGTGACAGGGGTCAAAGAAAGACACCGCTCCGCCCACCCCACGGACCTCTCGAGAAACACCACCACGTAAGGGAGCACACCGCAGAGATCCTCACGCCGTCCCAACGCGAGCCCACCTGGGGCGAGCCAGCGGTACCAGCTTTGGCCCTAAAAAGGTCAGCTGTCCATCACGCCGCCTCATGAATGTGAGCTATGCTGCTTCTGGAGGCAGCCCGGCTGTCCGCCATCAACCCTCTCTTCCCAACAACAGTAAAGGCAGCCCAAACACAGGGAACACTACAGTTCAACTCTTGCTGATTACTTCGGTTGGATGCAGCCTGTACCTGGTGACAGGGTAACAGATCAGCCACGTGCATAAAAGGCATCCATCCCCAACAGCGCAGCTCAGCAAGCTTCCTGCAGGCCTCGGGAGAGCACAGTTCCCAAGCGAAGGGGATGCACCTCTCTCCAAGCACTGGCAGATGCACAGCGGGGCTGTCTCTAAGGCTGAGGTCCAGGTCCCTGCCTCCGTGTTCTCACCTCGAAGGGGAAGTCCATAGCCAGCACCTTACACAGGCTGTCCGAGGAGCAGGGGAAGTTCTGCAGGCCCACAAATTTGAACTGAAAGAGTAAGACAGGGTTAGAAGAGACAACTGCATGGCCTAAAGCAGAACAAGTCACCGAATTGAGCGCTGGTGGGGAGGCAGCTAAGAAGGAAGGATTTCCCCCAGTGCAAGATCCAGCATGAGAGGGAAAAGGTGAGGGACAGGCATCAGATAAAGTAACCAGAGAGGAGATCTCAAGCAGGGACCACACCATTAAACTGCTGGCCTTCCTGCCACAGGCTGTCGGGGCCCAGAAGCACAAACAGGCTCAAAAGGGGACTAGACCAGTTCCGGAAAGGCATGTCCCCAGTGGCCATTAACTCCATGACCTAGGTACAACCGCTGGCTGATGAAGTCGGAGGGAACGTGACAGGTATCCCCCGTTTCTTACTCTTTCCATAGCGACCGGTCCCTGTGATTACTACGGGTTATCGGGACAGACAGACCTCTGATGCGATTCCCAACAGCAATTCATAAGCAAATCCCAGATCTAGAGACAAAATAACAGGACCAAGCTGTCCATCAGTGCCCATCATATCCCACTAGAGTAACCGGGAGTGCTTGCGTGAAAACCAAAAAAAAAAGAGTAATTCAGCCTAGCCACCAGAGAGGACGGGGTGGGAATGGTCATTAGAGAGAACCCCCACCATCTCTCCGGCAATGCTGGATAAAGCACGGACACTGCTGCAACTTTACAAATCTCATTCCAGAAACACAACACGACCTTTAAAAGACCCATGGATTGCCACCACAATGCCTAGGCAGCGTGAAACCTAGAGTACCCAGAATGATCTCTTTCAGGTATTTTATCACCCCGGTTCCCAATGACCCCCACTCTGGCATTTAACGAGTGATGCAGATGGCAGAGACTCAGCGCACAGCTCCCAGATGCTCCCAATACCTTTTTTCGGAGCATCTAAGACTGCAGGAAGGACTTTTCAGCAGAGCTGACCCCGAGATGCTCTTTTAACCAAAATAGAAAATGATGACCTCTGGGCAGGATGCAAAGCAGACAGACGTCTGCTCCAGGCTGCTGGCTCAGCCAAGCAAATCTTTCCACCCAGGAAATGAAAGCTGAAACGACCCCCCGCTTCATTAGGTAGCTGTCTTCTGGATATTCCTGTTGGAGTCAGAACAGGATGTTCTCCAAATGCAGATACCTTTGCTGCTGGGACAGGAGCAGTCATCCCCATTCGTGACTGATCTGCTCAGCCCACAGGAGCTGCTTGGCGTAGCTGTGTCTGAGCACGTGCAGGGGCTGCACAACGATCAGGTCCCGCTTTGCAAGCTGTGCTCCATAAGCCAGGCTGCCAAATCTCTTACGTCTGTCCCCAAAAATCACCCTCCAAGCTGCTGTGGGTTCTAGGTCTGACCTCCATGCCTAAGTCTTCAAAGGAAGACTTTTTATCCTTGCTCAGCAGGGGCTCTGGGTGGCAACCTGGCATCCATCCCGACAACTTCAATGATTACTTTAAGCAGGGGGGAAGGCTAAAGCTTTATGAGCCTTTCCGCTCGCCTTGTGAGCCCACAAGACTACGCAAGAATAAATCCCATTGTAGTCAAGCTGCTGCCCAACGCTGCCCCTGTAGAAACCACACTGGTTTTCCATTCTGTTTCAAGGGAAAGCTAAAAATGGCATGGAAATTAGCCGATACCCTGCAGTCTGATCTCCCTCAGCACTTTGGCTGGGGAGGGAAAAAAAAACAAACCAAAAAAAACAAGAAACCACACTCATTTACAATATTCAGTGATTCTATTTGCATCCTGAACATGGCATGACTTTCCTCAGCAGTACACTCTGAAGCCTGATCTGGGGCGGAGTGCGGGAAGGGGGCAGGGAGAAAAAAAGCTTCTGCTTGTGAAAGAAAGTGCTGAAGCCTGCTGAACAGGAGAGCTTACCCCCCATCCTCCTCCTCCTCTCAGTTGAAAAAGAACTTACTGGATTAATCCTGCTTTTCTCTCCCAGCCCTTCTTCCTCTTGGATCTTTGAGGAGAGCCAGAAGAATCTGAAGTCGGTCTGTGAAAGGAGGCAGAGACTTATTGACTATCCACCACACATCACCGATCAGCACCTGCTGAGCATCTCCATTCCTCTGCACTTGCCCGGGAGACTGACAAACTCAGCTTCACCTGCAGAACCAGACAGCACCCCCAACTCTTCCCCCGATAGCCTCAAAAGATGTACCCAGTTATTCCAGTAGCCAGCAGCCCATAAGCAGTAAAGATGCTGGTGCTTGGACAAAATACCCATCCTACTGCGTAAGGGGCTATTGCCCAGTGCTGGCTGCAAAGCAGCTCACAAACAGGGAAGAAAAGGGAGGGCGGGGCAGAGGGGGGAGATTCAGTACCTGGCAGTCATAAACAGGGTGTCCTCTCCAGCACATCACATCGAGGATATAGTACGTCTGCTTTGCCTCGTTGTAGATGCAGTCCAAGATGCAGTACACTGCGCACAGAAACACAGGGAGATCCAGACATGCACCAGAGCCTGCCTAACCCAACGGGCAAATGCCAGGTCAAATGCCCTGCTGTAAGGCTGCGAGGTGCAGAGGGATCCCCTTCTGCTAATAGAAGCTGCAACCACAGAAAGCCTTTGAGGCTTGAGGAGTCCAACAAGGCTACAGAGGTACCAGCCAGAGGCACAGCAAGCAAAGGCATGCTTCAGGAAACGGCATTTATCGCACAGTAACCCCTCCTCAGGGCAAGAAAGCAACTGCAAGAGGTATTAAGAAAGACCACACTGTACATAGCTCTCTGTCAGAAAACAGAGAGGATGTTGAGGTTTAGGAGTGTCAGTTAATCAGGCAGCTAATTAAAAGGCATTCTTATCTAGCATAAAGGTATCTGATATTATCCACGTCTAGCTTTCCCCAGAGGTATATGAACAGGCCTGAAGCTAAGCGCCCCCAGCACCAGAAAAGGGCAGAGCTCCGGGGCTCAGCGGAGCTGGAGAAGCAGCACCGAGCCTGCCGGTGCACACACTCGCAGGGAGAGGCAAGCGGTTCCCCTCTCTCTATCCCCAAAGCCTCCTCAGACCCTTACCTTTCTCGCTCGTTGAATTGTGCCGGTTCCCCCCCGGCAGCAGGGATGGAAACCTGTTGACACAGAAGCCGCTCTTGGTGTAAGCTGCTGTTGTGCCCTGCAAGGGAACGGGAGAGGGAAATAAACAAAAGAAAAGTCAAGCAAGGCACACGGGCTGGTCTTATGTTGGGTGGGGAACAGGTAGCGGTCCTTTACCAAATGGCGAGACATCACCACTGCTGCCGCTTACCCTGGATGCCACGACGAGTGCCCTTTTCCCAATGGGACACACCACTACAACCCACTCCTGCTCCAGATCCAAGGGGACATCAACCAGCCATTCTGACAGCATCAGCTACGGAGAAATCCAGAAAAAAAATCAGTTACTAACAACTCACCTGAAGTTATGGAAAACTCACAGCTCAAGGGTAAAGCAAGAAGGTTTTGACTTGGCTGTAACAGCTACACTGGGTGTGTCAGAGGCAATTGCATTGCTCCTCACTCTGCATTCCAGGGCCAAAGGGGCCCCCGCTCCCTCTCTCTAACCAACCTGCGTAACAGACTCTCCCCCAAGTCTTTCTTTTGCTTCCCTGCTGCTGACTAAGCTTCAGACTACAGCACAGGGCTAACAGTCCTCGCTTGGCCACCTCTGTACCTTGGTCCTCACTCCAGCACTTTATTTATTCATAAATACATGGCAGAGCTTAAGAGATGACTAAATACTAGGAGTAAAGAGCTCAGACAAGTTGACCTCTTCAGAGACTGCCTGGCTGCGATCACCTGAAAGGTTGCATGTCTTGTAGGACCAATATGGCAGCCAAGGCTGATAAACCCATCGGCTGAGGTTTCCCTTCCTTCCTGGTGTCCCAGACATGGGGAGAGATGGAAGTCTTTAACCAACTGCCTCACAACGGGATACAAATGCTGCTAGCTGAGCTAAGATCTCCCAAAGCAGAGAGCCAACCCATTTCCGCCAGTCCTCCATTTGACCGCAACGTGACTCGGGCAGAACCGAGGCGTTCTGTTCCTCACTGAGCACCAAGCCAGGCAGGACACGTTATTCTCAGCCCTGACGCAGCCATCGCCATGGCCACTCACCATGCCCAGCCCAGCCTCACCGCCCCACATCCCTCACCCTGTCCGGCCCTGCGTTCACACCCGCACCCCATCGCAGGGAGGCAGGCAGCGCCTCACCTGATTGGCATAGCGCTTGGGCAACTTCTTGCCAGTATCCACATCCATCTCTTCTTCCTCCACATCTTCCACCTCCTTCTCCTCGCCCTCCACCCCTGCCCAGTCGTCCTCTGCCAGCCTCCTGGCATGGTTCACGTAGTCCAAACGCCTCCTGGAGAAGCGGGGTGGTGGGGAGAGGAAACAGCCCGGCTTGCCCTCTGCGGCCTGCAGGCCACCACCCACCCGCTCCCCACAACCAGGGCCCCGGGCCGCGCTCTCCCAAGGCGGGCCCGCCCGCCCCTAGCGTCGCCCCCCCCCCCCAGCCAGTCCTCCCCTTCCCCGGGCCCCAGCTCACTCCCTCTGGAGGCGGAGGAGGCGCTGACGGCGCTCGGCCTGCCCCGGGCCGCCGCGGGCCTTGTAAGCGGCCAGGCGGGGGTGCGGAGCCGCCGGGCTGTTGGGCGCCGCCAAGGCCGCGCCGGTCGCCAGCGCCGCGCTCAGCTCCTCCATGGCAACGCCCAGCCCCACGGCCGCGCGTCATGACGCACTTCCGCCCGGCGCCGAGGGGCGGAGCCGGCAGCCGCCCCGCCGCGCCCCCTGGCGGCCGGGAGGCTCCGTGCCCCGCGCGCGGCGGCGGCGGCGTCCCCCTCCCCCGTCCCCCGGGACT
>JAVKLA010000002.1:2507633-2518839 GCA_034782735.1 Sagittarius serpentarius
ACCGGGGCGCTGGCATCGGGGGGGTCACTTGGACATACGGACCTTGGCGTCACCTCGTGAGGGATTTCTTCTCCGCCTTTTTTTATTTGCCTGAGAAACCGGCCAAGCCTTTTCCCACAGTGCGGGCCGGCCCCGGTGCCGAGCGAGCTTGCGGTTTTGCTGGGGGTGGGGGGGTTATTCTTGGCTGCGGGGATTGCGTTACGCAGTGTCCCCCCCGCCCCCGCCGCTGCTCCTCCCGGGTCCGGCCATGGCGTTGAAAGCCAGAGCGCTTTACAACTTCCAGAGCGAAAACAAAGAGGAGATCAGCATCCAGGAGAACGAGGAGCTCGTCATCTTCAGCGAGAACTCCCTGGACGGGTGGTTACAGGGCCAAAACAGCCGCGGGGAGACCGGCCTCTTCCCTGCCTCCTACGTCGAAATCCTCCGCTCCCGGTCGGGCTCCAACTACACGGACTATTCCGGCAGCCCGGCCGGCTCCCCCGGGCACGACTCCTCCTTCTACACAGGCCCCCCCAACCCTGGCATCTCCTACCAGGGCAGTTTTGAGGACGATGACGACGATGACTGGGACGACTGGGACGATGCCTGCACGGTGGTGGAGGAGCCCCGGAGTGCGCCGGGCACCAACGGGCACCCTTCGCCCAGCCTGCAGTACCCGGCGGCGTACAGCCACCACCAGCACGCCAGTTACCATCCCAAGCCGGCGCTGGAGAGGCAGGACAGCATGAGCTCCTCCAAGAGGGGCAGCGTGGTGGGGAGGAACCTCAACCGCTTCTCCTGCTTCGTCCGCTCGGGGGTGGAAGCCTTCATCCTGGGCGACGTGCCCCTGATGTCCAAGATCGCCGAGGCCTACTGCATCGAGATGGGCTCCAAAGGTCCCCAGTGGAGGGCGAACCCCCACCCCTTCATCTGCTCCGTGGAGGACCCGACCAAGCAAACCAAGTTCAAGGGCATCAAGAGCTACATCTCCTACAAGCTGACCCCCAGCAACATCAACTCGCCCGTCTACCGGCGGTACAAGCACTTTGACTGGCTCTACAACCGCCTCCTGCACAAGTTCACGGTCATCTCGGTGCCCCACCTGCCCGAGAAGCAGGCCACCGGGCGCTTCGAGGAGGACTTCATCGAGAAGCGCAAGCGGCGGCTGATCCTCTGGATGGACCATATGACAAGCCACCCCGTCCTCTCCCAGTACGAGGGCTTCCAGCACTTCCTCTGCTGCCGTGACGAGAAGCAGTGGAAGCTGGGCAAACGCCGGGCGGAGAAGGACGAGATGGTGGGCGCCAGCTTCCTCCTCACCATCCAGATCCCCACGGAGCACCAGGACCTGCAGGACGTGGAGGACCGCGTGGACGCCTTCAAGGCCTTCAGCAAGAAGATGGACGACAGCGTCCTGCAGCTGACCAACGTGGCCTCGGAGCTGGTGCGCAAGCACGTGGGGGGCTTCCGGAAGGAGTTCCAGAAGCTGGGCAATGCCTTCCAAGCCATCAGCCACTCCTTCCACATGGACCCCCACTACAGCTCGGATGCCCTCAACAACGCCATCTCCCACACGGGCAAGACGTATGAGACCGTGGGGGAGATGTTTGCCGAGCAGCCCAAGAATGACCTGTTCCTCATGCTGGACACTCTCTCTTTGTACCAAGGGCTCCTTTCCAACTTCCCAGACATCATCCACCTCCAGAAAGGTAAGGGTGGCGTCTTCTCCCCTGGCGATGACCTCTCCTGCGTGATGGCCCCACGTGGGTGGGAGCAGCACGGGGAGCGGGGTGGGGATGCAGTGAGGAAATCCTGTGCTGTTGCAGTGATGGACGGGGATGAGGATGGGGACGAGGATGGGGACGAGGATGAGGACGGGGACCTACTGCCTGTGGCTCGCAGGGAGGCAGCATGGTGCCTGCTGGCGTGGCTCCCCAGTCACCCCAGCCCAGGAGAGGCTGCTGGGGTTCTTGGGTCTGGGATCAGGTTTTGCCTCAGGGGATGCTGTGGACCCCGTAACTGCTGCCCAAAGCGCTGGCCGGGGGGGTCAGCGCAGGCATCGCTCCCCCCGAGCCGTGAGCAGGAGCCGGCACCATTGCTGTTGGCTCCAGCCTGCCCAGCACCTTGTTGAGTGAGGGGCTGCATCGCATCCCCACCCACCACCGCTTGTCCCTCCTCATCCTCCCTCCCCGGCCGAGGCAGCGGTTGGGTGGCCAGCGGGGATGCTTGGGCTTCCTCCCCCAGGGCTGGGACATGGCCTTGGGCCGGTCGGAGGGGCCGGGAGGGGGTGTGTGTGGGGGGTGTGTGCAGGGCAGGTGGGACGTGGACACATCCCTTCTTCCCACCAGCCTCCCTGCACTCCCCTGGCTGGCGGGGGGGGGACATGCACCCGACCTTCCGGGGACAACCAGGGTCCAACTCTTCAAGAGCACGTCCCTGCCCCTCCGAGCCCAGGAGGGGGTGGATTTAGCACCCCCAGGGCATCGGGGCTCCCCACATCCCCTTCGTCCCCTTGTGCTTGCAGGTCCCCTGGGTCTTTGGGGGGGGGGTGGTCGGGAAGGAGGAGAGGGGGCGAGAGCTGTTTGCTCTGCCCTTCCTGGGGAGAGCAGCGGGCAGGCAGGGCTGGGTGTCCCTTTGCACCCAGGCAGCGGGGCGTGATGCGGACGGGGAGCCGGGTGTGGGAGCGGGGCTGAAGTCCATGCGCTTCTCCCGGCCTGGCTGCCCGCAGCGGGGAAGGGACGCCCACACCAGCGTCCCCGGGTTTTGGGGGGGCAGGGGGTTTGCCCGCAGGGTGAAGCCAAGGCTGTCCGTGTCCGAGCACCCGGGGGTGTCCGTGCGTTGCTCCGCATCCCTAGGGGAGGCTGGGAAGGCGAAGCGGGAAGGGGAGGATGCGATCCAGCCCTGGCCGCTTCCTCGCCTTTCCCTCCCCGCGTTGTTTACCGCAGCGGGTGAAAAGGGGCTGGATCCCGTCCGGAAGCAAGGCCGCGTGGGCAGAGCGGAAGGCAGGATTTGACCTCCAGCCTTTGCTTCTTCCTCCTCCTCCTCCTCCTCCTCTCCGCTGGGAACAGGGCTGGCGCGGCGGGAGCACCGTAACCCCGGGTCCGGTGCTGCTGGCAGGGAGAAGGGGAAAAAAAAAGCCCGGCGAGCTGCGGGCCAGATCCTGTTTTTGGGCAAACAGCCTCTGTGCTAATGAGGGGGGAGGAATGCAGGGCTGGAGCCAGGCAGGATTCTTTTGAAACCAAGCTGTAAAAATAAATGGTAGGAGGGGGAAAAACTGGTGTCAGAACATCAGCCGCCTCTGGGAGAGGGAGATGCTTTTCCTGCCGAGCTCCGGCCGGCACTGCCCCCCCTTCCTGCACCCTCTCCCAGGCTGGGGTCTCCCAGGGTTGCTCCCGACCCCCATCCGCGGGGTGACAGCAAACATCTGCAAGGCAGGCTTGGCCAGGGTGCTTGGCTGTGATAACGCTGCCTCACATTAGCTTTGCACCCCGAGCCTTGGGTCGCGCCCCTCCAGCAGCCCAGACACCCAAACCTCCCGCTAAATCCCTGACTGCCCAGGGATGGGGTGGAAAAGGAGCTGGGGAGGTCAGAGTCCAGAAGGAAAAGGCTCCTCGTCTTTTGCTGCCTGGAAGAGAGGTTTGGGGATCGATGGGCACGGGGAGGTGGCAGCCCGGGAGTGCGCAGGTCCCTCCCCTATTCACGTGAGGCAGCTCTGCACCTCTGGCTGTGGGGCCAGGCTGGTGCCCCAGCACGGAGGGCGAAGGGACCCGCCGGTGCTGGCCGGAGACACCCGTGCCGGGGGAAGGGGGACGGAGGGTCGCACGGATCCATCAGCCTCTCACCCTTCCCCCTGCCTCACCAGGCGCCTTCGCGAAGGTGAAGGAGAGCCAGCGGATGAGCGACGAGGGCAGGATGGACCAGGAGGAGGCGGACGGGATCCGCAAGCGCTGCCGCGTGGTGGGCTTCGCCCTGCAAGCTGAGATGAACCACTTCCACGAGCGGCGCGTGGCCGACTTCAAGAGGATGATGCAGTCTTACTTAAAGCAGCAGATCGTCTTCTACCAACGCGTCAGCCAGCAGCTGGAGAAGACGTTACGCATGTACGACAACCTCTAACGCCTCTGCTTGCTGCCCTGCCGAAATCACGCACTTCTCTATCTGCCGCCTTGCAGACCTCCTCTGTTTGTGACGGGCTGAGAACGAACGGGAACTCATGACGCTAGTGACCAAATACCTTTGGGCTTTCTTCCCCCTTCCCGGGCGGGCAGGCTGCAGTCCTGCGGGGAAGGGCTCGCCCGCGGGCTGGCCGTGCCACCTCTTTCCCTGGGGACCTCCCACCCTGCCGCGGGTCTGGCAGGGGTACGGCGGGGGGTCACAAGAGAGACGGACATGGAGGTAACGGTGCTGGTATCTCTCTGCCCAGTGATTTTTTAGCTTTCTGAAAACCCATCCTCCTGGAGCAGAGAGGTGGGTGCGTCCCAGCCCGCTGGGAGAAGAAATCAAAGCGGTCGACATTTTGCACACTAAAAGCTTTTCTGATGGAAAAAAAGAGAAGAAAAAGATCTTTATTTGGAAGAGAATGATTTTTTTTTTTTGTCACAAGATATTTTCAATATTTTCCATTTTTTGCAAATGTTTCTGCAGCATTTTTACCAATCAGTTTTTAAATAGACACACAGAGGCGAAGAGAAATCTCTTTCTCGAGCATAGCTGTTGACTGGGAAAAGGGACGGGGGGGAAGAAAAAGGCATAAAAAAAAAGCTCCCCACAACCTTTTCAATAAAATTGTCGGTAGAAAAACCACCCAACTCCTTCCCGGAGATGTCTGTGGAAAACGGAGCCACTCCAGGATCCCGGGGAAGGCTCCGCATCCCAGCATCCCCCGGCTTCCAGCCAGTTTCCGAAAATCCCTGTGCCGTGGGCGGCCCGGGGGGCTGAGCCCTCCTGCTCTCCAAACAACCTGCCGAGGGGCAAATCCTGCCCCGCTTTGCCCTGCCCAGCACGGCAGGCCCCAGGGCGGTGCGCCGCTGCCCGGGGAGACGGCGGGGCTCACACGGGGGCCTTGTTTTCGAAGGGAAATGGCTGGGATAAATCACAGCGAGGAAAGTTAGGGCCGGCTTGGCGTGGCTCCAGGGTTAAAATTAGCCCCGGCATGCAGGCCAGCGGGGTATTGTTAAAATAACAGCGGCGCTGGGAATGCGGCAGGCTGCGCTTCGTCCTCCCAGAGCTCTCCCCAGCCCCAGCCCGCGGGGACGAGCACACCGAAATACAGCCAGAGGTGTCGCGTGGCCGCCGTCCGGGCAGGACGCGTTTCCTCCTGCATCCCGCGGCCGGGGCGGTCCCCTTCGCCGTGGCCCCAGCCCAACCCCATCCCACCTCGGCCCCATCCTATTTTAGCCCCACCTTACCCCAACCCCAGCCCACCCCGGCCCCAGCCCACCCCAGCTCTTCCAGCAGCAGCAGCCATGGGCATAGTAGGGTGGCTAATGCCTCGTCCCGGCCCTGCTGGCCATGCACTGGATGACCGTGACCGCGGTTGCCTCAGCCCCATGTTGAGGCCCGATGCCGCGCAGGACGGCGCGTCCCTTCCCCGCCAGCCCCGCTGCCGCCTGCTTTCCCTCGGGAGCACAATGGGCGCTGGGTTTGAGCCTGCCGCTGCCGTCCCCGGGCGGGCGGGTGGACGGGCAGCCAGCCTCCGGCACCGCAAGCAGCCTCTGGAGCCTGTGCCGGCACCCAGCTGCGGCATCCCGGCTCCCCCGGACCCGGCTCGGTGCGGGGATAGCCTGCCTGGGGTCCCCCGTCGCAGCACGGTCCCTGGGATGTCCCGGAGGTAGATTTTGGAGGGTCTGGACGTGGAGTGGGGCACAAGGACCTGGGAGGGTGGGAGAGCCGATAGCGGTGCCGGGAGGGTGTGCGCAGCCCGGACGAAGGAGTTAATCCTCCTCAGGGCCACCCTGATAAACGCCTGCAGATTTGGGACCCAAACCCAGGCCGGTCACGCCCTCGGCAAAGACTTGAACCGCCTTCTGCTTGCAGGGCATGCGACGGGCGCGGGGAGATGTCCCAGCTCCAAGGGAGCTCATCCTCCGCTCCAGCGTCCTGGCATGGGGACAGGGACAGGACGGGGTCCCTTGCGGGCTGCGTGCGCCCCCTCTGAAGGCCGTGCCTTAGTTTCCCCAAGTGTGGACCTGTGCTCCCCCGCCTCTGCATACCCCCATGTCTGGACCACGCTCCCAGGGCTGGCTTGGCACGGCAAACCCATCGGCCAGGAGAACCTGCTTCCCATTAACATTCCTGCCTCTTCCCTCCGCTCCCTGGCGGGGGCCCTCCCTGCCCACGGGCGGGCATTTCGGGGTCTGCCTTGGCCGGGCGGGGAGCTCGAGCATCCTCCTCCCGCCCCCCCGCACCTCCGACGGCGTCCTGCAAAAGCGCCGAGGTTTGAAGGATGGAACCAGCTCCCAGCATCCCGGCGGCTGCCCTGGTGCTCCCGCCGCTGGGTGGGCACCCCAGGGGCCAGGGTGGCGGTGGGGAGGGGGGCTGGGGGTGCACACAGTGCTCCCTGTGCTCCAGTGGGTTCGGTTGCTGCCCTTATCTGGGACACAGGCTGTTCCCTGCTCCCGCTCAGGGTCACGGCTAGAAAAAAAGCCTCGGGGCACGCCGGGCCGAGAGGAAATGCCGGGAACACGGGGCAGGTCCGCTTCCTCCTCTCGCTTCCCAAGGCTGCTCTCGCGTGGGAAAGGCAAGGCCAAGGCACCGCCGTGAGCCCCGCCGGCACGACAGCCGGGTGGGGAGGTGGCAGCGGCGGTGGCGGCCAGTGCATCCTCCCCGGGGAGCACTGAGGCCGGCACGGGAGAGCCCGTTGCTGCCTCTGCTCCGGCGGGCGGCTTCCAGGACCTCTTGTCTTGCTTCTTCCCTTTGGACCTCTCCCCGCCAGAGAAAGAAGATCTGGCATCCTCGGTTTGACCTCTGGGAGCCCGGGGTTTCTACGCGGGCCAGGCCAGCAGGCAGGCAGGGACCACCCGTATCCAACCCATGCCCATGTATCCCCCAGACCGGCAAGGCTCAGCCGCACGGATACCCCCACCAACCCCAAGTGCCCAACAATTTGGGATCAGACACCAAAGCAGCCCGGCGACCTGACCCGGCTCCTCCCCATGGCAAAGGGGAGCGTGGGGTGCAGCTCCCGGCAGGATGGCCGGGCAAGATCAGGCCTGCCGGGCACGCTACGCTTGCCGGCGTACTTAGCCAGCGTGTTGGAGAGGCGCGGCTGCCAACGGGGAGCGGGGAGCAGAGTCACGCCTGCTCGTCGGGGCTGGCAGCAGCTCCGGCGCTGTGCGTGCGGGGGATGGAGCCGAGTGGGATTTCGCTGCCCGAAACGGCTGCGAGGTCCCAGCCGGACCCACCCCCGCCGCGCTGGGAGGTGGATGAGCGTGTGCCGGCGTGCAGGAGCAAGACCAGGCAGATGCACACGGGAGGGCGCTGGCATGGGGCGTCAACGAACCGGGGGCAGAGGAAGGCAGCTCAGACTGCCAGCTCAAATCTTTTAATCGCGGCACTTCTCAAATATTTCCGAAGCGTGACCCTGACTCGGCTCCTCCAGGCAAGGCAACGAGCACCAGCTGGTTCCCCTGGCTGCGGCTATAAATCCTCCCTCCTGCTCCCAGCCCAGGGCAATTATGGGGGGGTCAGCAGTGCCTGTGTTGGGGGAAGGAGCTGGGAACCACCTTTAATTGCAGCTGGGCTTTATCAGCCCTGCTTCTTCCCCTGCTGCTGACCGGTGCAGCCCTGGTGCTCCGCAAAGGGCTGGTTCCCCCCAGCAAGCCAGAGCCAGGGCGATGCTCGGGGCAAGACCCTGTCCCGGCTCTCCGTGCCCGGATGGAGAATCTCTCGGGTCCCCGGGGAGGCGCAGAGCCCGGGGAGGTAGGTCCTGCGCTGCTGCCGAGCTGGGTCTCTGGGTGTGTTGTTTTTGCGGGAGGGGTGGAGAGCCTGGGCTCCGGGACGGGGTTGTCGCTCTGTCATTGTCTGTCTGCCTCGGAGTCGCTGGGTGTGGAAACAGAGGATAGGCTCAGTCTGGCTTGGATTTCAATCAGCAGCTGGGCTGGAGAGCCACAGCAGGCAGCAGCTGCCTGGGGGTTGCTTTCTGGTATCCAGGTCCTCATCTCCCCGTCACTTGCTCTGCTTGCTGGGGCCTGGGAAGCTTTACCTCGGGTGGGCAAGGTGGTGGTGGGGTGCCAGATTCCTGGGGACAGCCCTGTCCCTGCATAGGCTCACCCCCTCTGCCTCCTGTGAGGTGCTCCCCGCGTGGGTGACAGGCTCCGTCCTGTCCTGCTGGGCTTGCTGCCAACTGAGCCTGTCCCGCAGGCTGCGGGCACGGCCTGCCAAAATCAGGCAGGAAAGTAGTAGGGAGGGAGGGAGGGCTCCCGGCATCCCAGGGCGCTGGGCTCGGCTTGGGGCCGAGCGGAGGTTCTGAGCCTCGCCGCGTTACGCAGCAGCCCGCCTGAGGTCTGGCTCCGAGTTTCCCATGTGGAGCAGCTCCCAGGAGGACCGGGTCACCCCTGGTCAGGTCCTTCGCCTGCCTTGGGAGGAAGGCCTGGCCGCCTGCCCTCCCAGGCAGGACCTCCTGGAGACCTCTTCTCATCGCCTGCCGGTCGGGGAATGGGGCCGGTGCCCCCTGCGGAGACCCCAGCGTGCTCCTTCTGGCTCCCAGCAAAATCCAGGGCATCTCCTGGGGCTGGTGAAAGCTGCCAGGGAGGTTGTGGGAGGGGGACCGGGAGGCAGGAGTCCTGAGACCATGCTTAGTCTCCCTAAAACAGAGGTGGGGGGCTGCCTGCATGAGCTCAGGGGGTTCATGCCCTTGCTGTGCCTCTGACCTCCGGAGCGATGTGGACAATGTTGTCACAAGGTCCTGCAGCCTGCGGTGATCCACAGCAGCGAAGGCGTTGGGAGGCTGAGGACGTGACGCTTACACAGGTCCCAGTCTCGTGTGCAGGGCTTGGATGTGCCAGCCTGAAGCCTGACGGGGAAGAAAGTCCCTCGTTTGTTGAAGCCCTGCATTTGCTTGTGGCGATCCTGTCCGCCCTGGGTGGATGCTGAAAGAAACCTGTTCGGCCTATTATTTGTTTGTGTTTGAACAGGCGCCTGGAAACTGGTCGGGGTCACCAGAGCTGTGACGGACGCTGATGCCGGTGTCCTTGTTAACCCAGGAGAGGTGTTGGATCCAGCCTGCTGCAGATGTGATGCCCGGGAGGTGGCTGTGAGATTGTGGTCCCCTTCCCTCTGCCTGAGGCGCTTGTGGGTGGCCTGGGGAAGCTTTGCCTCACCTCGGCGCTTGGACCCGTGGCCAGCCCGGGACCGGGCCGGGCTTGCCAGGGGACGTCGGGTAACTCAAAGGAGGTTTTCTGGCTGCCTTAAAGGTGCTGTGGGTCTGCTGAGGAAACGGCAGGGCAAAAATTGCTCTTGCTCCCCTCTCCTTGCCGCTTCCAGGCTGGACTCCGCAGCCGGGCATCGGTTAAACATGCCCCACATGTCCCCCACAGCTGGGGCCAGCCTGGCCCTGCCGTGCCCGCCTGGGGCTGCCTTCTCCCTCAGCCGCACAACGCTGCTGCTCCTCCTGCCTCGGCTGATCCTGGCTCAGATCCGGACATTAACCCCGGCGCCGGGCTGAAATCCCGGCAGGGCTGCAGGGACTTCCCAGCGGAGGAGGAGAAACTCCCCGCTCCCGGGGCTTACGGAAAGCAAGGGTGACTTCTTAACTAAGGACAAGTTAGAAGTGAAAGTCGCTGGCATTTTTTTGCCACTTGTGAGCCCCGCTGTGTGACTGCCCGGGTAATCTGGTGGTCAGGCACTAGGTGCTTTTACCCAGGTGGTCACCTCGGGGTATCTGGATGTGGCACAGAGGACAAGGGACACGAGCTATCGAGTCCTCCTTGCACCCCCTGGGTGGCTCTACTTGGTGATGGCCTTGCATTTGACATGCCCCTTCCTACCACTTAGGAGGTGGTGGCAGGTATGGTCTGTCATCTCCGCCCTGTTACACCCCTGTGAGTCACCACAACTTGCTCGCTGCGCTTTGTCTCTGTATCTGGGTGTCTTCTGGCTCCTGCCCTGCTTTCTGCCACCCCGTGTTTTCCCTTGGTGACTTGCGGCTTTGCTTTAGCCCGGCTGTGGGCTGACTCTCCTCTTGGCCTGCTTTTTGCTCCCTGACCCCAGTGTCCTCAAAAGCTGTGTGTAGATGCATGGGGGTCTTGATGACCTCTTGATCCAGGTGCCCTCAGCACCTTCTCACAGCCCCTCTTCTGCCCTTCCTGGTGCTCCCACACCCGATGTCCCCGCTCTAGCCCAATCCTGCATTTCTCTGCACTCAAAGGCTGGGCACAGCGATGCCTCCCTGGCACCAGGAGCGGGGACATCTCCCTCATGGGCAGCACCCGCCCATGACACCCTCTCCCACGGCCGGAGTGGGGGAGACCTGCACCCCGCCGTGGGTGCAGGTTCCCAGCCTGCAGCTCGGGGTCGGGGTGAGCTGGGGGCTTGGCTGGTGGTGCTGCTGCAGAAGAAATGGCTCTGGCCTTGTCCTGGGGCAGGGGCTCCCTGGGGACAGCAGTCTTGCTCTGGGTGGCTTTTCTTGCTTTAAAACCGTGGGTAGAAGGCAGAGGAGGGATGTGGGGGTGAGACACCCTGGGGTGTGCCCAGTCTGGGGAAACGCCCGTGGCCGTAGGTGCAGGAGGAGGTGGGGAGGTGATGCGGGGGAGACCTGGCATCGGCTCCCTGGGAATAGGGCATGTGAGTTCATGGGCATGGCTGGCTCTAGTCAGCCAGCTGTGCACATCTGGCCTGCCTTGGGTGGCAACAGCACACCTGGCAGAGCACCCGTAAGCATCTCGCTCAAAGAGCTGCGGTCGATGGCTCAATGTCTGAATGGAGACCAGTGACGAGCGGTGTCCCTCAGGGGTCGGTATTGGCACCGGCGCTGTTTAACATCTTTGTTGGCGACGTGGGCAGTGGGACTGAGCGCACCCTCAGCAAGTTTGCTGACAACACCAAGCTGTGCTGTGCGGTCGACACGCTGGAGGGAAGGGATGCCATCCAGAGGGACCTTGACAGGCTCGAGAGGTGGGCCCGTGCGAACCTCGTGAAGTTCAGCAAGGCCCAGTGCAAGGTCCTGCACATGGGTCGGGGCAGTCCCAAGCACAAATACAGGCTGGGCGATGAGTGGATTGAGAGCAGC
>JAVKLA010000002.1:2524522-2540356 GCA_034782735.1 Sagittarius serpentarius
GAATGGGGGGATTGCGCAAACTTCAGGAGGGCTTGTTTGTCCCTTACTTCTCCCTTCTTTCTTTACCTGCATTTCTCCATAGCCGAGTCGAGTGCTGGGGACACCTGGCCTCGAAGGAGATCAGCACGAGGAGGATGAAGGAATCCGAGATGGTCGTGGGAGCGACCACGCGGAAGCGGATGGCATCTTGGGCCAGCCAGAAGGGCTTCTCTGGCATCTTGTGCTGGTAGAAAATCGACCCGCTGTCCACCTAAAAATAAAAATAATAATAAAAAAAAAAACAACAAACAAACAAACCCACCTTCAGTGAGCTCTGTGAAATGGCAAAATAAATACCCAGAGCGGGTGATACCGTGTGGGAGATGGGGGGCGTGGGTCTCATCTCTGGAGCGATGGGCACTGTAGCTGTGCTAGAGCCGCTGTGTGTACCCTGGGCTCTTACCTTGGCTCCAGAAAGGAGCAGCCAAGCCCTACTCAGGTAAGAAATGGGGATCATCACCAGCCATGACATGGTAGCTGCCAGTGAGAGCTCACGGTGCCTCTCTGCCAGGATGTTTCGGCCCAGCAATGGGGGAAACTGAAGCTCGGAGGAAGGGCTGAGCGTGCTCGGCGTCCGCTGAGAGTTGGGCCAGGCTTCCTCCAAGGGTGGGCACAGCACGGGGGCGGGGGAGTTGCAGGGTGGGCAAACCTGTGCGCTTCTGAGTGATGGCTAGAAATAAACCCTCTGCCACGCTCTGCAAAAGCCTGGCCCTAGGGGAGAGGGGTGGGAGCAAGGCTTTGCTCAGAGCAGGGGTGAAAGCGTTGCGCTTGCCGCTTGCCTTCGGCAGCAGCCGGGATGGCTGGGTCTGCAGCAGGGAGGTAGCCTAAGAAGAGGGGATTATAACTGCGTGAGCCTCCCCCAGCACTAAATCCAAGGCTGGTGGCCCTGGTAAAGCCGGCGCTGGGGCGGCAGCTCTTAATCCCTCTTAGCAGCCGTTGGCAGAGCTGGGAAAGTCACGGCGTGGCGGCAGTCTCGCTCTGCCTCCTGCCAGGGATCAGGCGCCTCTGCCCGTGGTGGCAGCGGGGTCAGGCCGGGACCCCCGGGCTGCGGTGGGGGGTGATGGAGGGCTGTGCCTTTGGATTCTGAGGGGCTGGGGGAGGCGAAAGCTCACCTGGGCTTGGGTGAAGTTCCTGATTTCCTCCCCCCCGGAGGTGCTCAGCCTGCCCAGGCGCGGGGCTTGCTCGATGCTGTAGTACAGAGTGGCGGAGCCGGCAGGGCTGTTGCTCACTGCCTGCAGGTTCTGGCTGGTGATGGGCTGCAGGGCGCCTGGAAAACACATCCAGTACGTGTTTCAACCCACCGCCTCACCGCCCGCCTGCAGCCTCTGCCACGGGCTTCTCTCGGGCAGGTAGATGGGTCCAAGGGCCCCATGTGCCATTGAACTGGGAGGATGGGGAACGTGCCCGTACCTACCTGGGCAGACGGTGAGGCTCTGCTTCTTGGCCAGAGTGATGAGGGGCTCTCCCTGGGCCCTGACGAGGAAGAAGTGCCCAGGAGACAGGTTCTCACCGTCCCACAGGTCGAAGGCAAAGCCCCCATCCAGAGGCCCTGCGGAAAGCACAGAGCTGGGCATTTACGGGGGGCAGGAGAGCTGCAGGATCCCCCCCCCCCGCCCTGTTAACCTGGCACTGTTTGGACCAGGGTGCTGTGTGATGGGGTTAGCATCTGCCTTGGTGGCAGAGTGCTCCCCTCCGGTGGTGTCCCCTCCCTCAGGCCGGGGGTGACGGCGGGGGGCCGGGGCACCTCAGCCCTGCCCTACCTTGGTGCACGAAGAGGATGAGGCCGTTGTTTATCTGGGCCTGGGTGAACCGCCGGACCTCAGTGCCGGGTGCTGACCTCAGCACAACCTTCCCGTTGGCCGGGGCCTGGATGGAGTAGGTCACCTCCTCCGCCGGGGAGTCCTCGTCCTCAGCGTTCAGGACATGGGGGCTGATGACAGCCGTGGCGCCTTCCCGCAGCTGGGGGACAGGGAGAAGCTGTCATCCCCCTGGGATGTCCCCAGCACCTCTCCCCTCTTCCCCAGCCTGGTCTGGACCCCGTCCCTGCTCAGACTGCTTCACTGGGTGCGTGAGCACGTTCCAGCCCAACAAGGGCGCCTTGTCTGCTCGCTGGGTGATGCCTCCAACATCTGGCCTCTTCCCAGCCCTGCGTCACCCCGCACCGCCGCCGTGTTTGCCGGCACGTGCCGTGCCGCTGGGTCCGTGCATCTGCACAATGTGCGCAGGACAGAGGTGAGGGCTTGCCCCTCCGTGCCTCAGTTTCCCCAAGCACTGAAAATGGAAGAAGGCAAGGTGCCGGCGCGGCTCGCGGGGCTGGGGCAGAGGCCGTGCCTTTGATGCATCTCTCCCCATTGCTCCACAGGGGCAGGGCTTTTTGTGGGGTCCTTGAGCCCTGAACTCAGGGCCTGTTGCGATAGGACAAGGGGTAACGGTTTTAAGCTAAAAGAAGGCAGATTCAGACCAGATGTAAGGAAGAAATTTTTCACGATGAGGGTGGTGAAACACTGGCATCAGGTTGCCCAGAGCGCTGATAGATGCCCCATCCCTGGAAACATTCCAGGCCAGGCTGGACGGGGCTCTGAGCAACCTGATCTAGTGGAAGGTGTCCCTGCTCGCTGCAGGGGGGTTGGACTAGATGGCCTTCGATGGTCCCTTCCGACCCAAGCCATTCTCTGATTCTGTGAACTCGCTCCCTGAGCTGCTGCTGTGTCCGTGATGACCGCATCCCTGTCTCTTCCTGGCTGGGTGTTTCTCTTAGCTCATGCTCCCAGCAAAGCACCCGTCCCGCCGCCCCCTCGCAAGGCTGCAGCAAGGCCGCGAGCTTCCCCAGCAAACCCTCCAGGAATGACAAGTATGTGGCCGAGCTCAGGGCCACTGTGAAGCTTCCCAGGGCTGCTTCCCCCGCCACCCGTGCTGGCCAGCAGTGCCCAACCACCCCCGGGGACGCTGCCGCCCCAAAACCCTGGCATCACCCCTCTCCGGCCGGAGGCAACAATCTTCCCCGTGCTTAATCCTCTGCCGTATCTCAGTCTCGGCAGACCGCGGGGATGAATCCTGCGCTGCCGGACAGGTTCTGCCCATGCACTCCAGAGCTGCCTTTTGCCCTTAGGATGCCCCCAAATCGTGGGGTGCATGGACTGAGCCTTCCCACGGCTCGTGCAGGGCGGAGGGGTGGGATGCGCTGCATCCCACAGCATCGCAAGCCTGGCCTGTATCCTGCAAACCCACAAGACAACACCCAGGCACTGGAGGAGCTGCTCAGCTGGCTGCGCTGCGTCAGATGAGCTCTTTTCTGCTGTTTTCAGCTGGCCTAACACAAAACATTTCTTGAGTGGGTGTGGGTGCCGACAGTGAAATTAAATCCCTCGGCAGTCCCCAGGGGATGGCAGGAGGCAGGCTTGAAAACACAGCTTTGGAGGGACAGGATGGGGGAAGTGCTGCCGGACGCACGGCTGGTGCGGGAGCTGAAGCCCTCGCAGCGGGAGCTGCGGTGTGTGCGCCGTGGTTTTTGGGCTGCTCCCTCACCCCAGCACCCGCAGCCTGGTCACTTCTGCGCCCATTGGAATTACAGTCACACCAGGAGCTCAGTGCCAGGGAAAACTCCCTGTGGTCAAAGCTCGGAGAGGAATTTGCAGGCAGGGGGGACTGGCAGCCCCAGGACACTGCTGCCCACCGGGGACGGGCACAAGAGGCGACTGGAGCGGCTTCGCTCACAGCCGGGGGCCCGCGCCGCTGGAGCTGACCTCCTTCACCATGCTCCCCGTCCTCTCTGAATTATTAAAGACTTCTGCCTGGTTCCTGCTCTCGCTTACTCGGCTTATTATGTTTGCTCAGTCTCCGTGTCGCCTCTGCTCTCCAGGAGAGCGCGCGGGGAGGTACTGAAATAGTGCCAGGAGCGTGTCCATGTGTTTTGGTGCAGCAGTGGAAGCCTCTCCGTTGGTGGCATCCAGCCATCCGTTCTCCTGATGCAACCCAAAAAGCTGTTTGAGGCAAATCTGCCAGCTCCTTTCCAGGGAGCTCCGCTTTGGGGTCTGAACCCTGCCTGCTCGCTCTCCAGCCCTGCGTGGACTCTGCACCCGGGAGCTGGCAGGCGCAGGCAGCAGAGGAAGGCTTTGTGCAATCTCGCTCCTGGACCCGGCCTGACCTTTAAACGCTGAAGTCATCTCTCGCCAGAGCACAAACACAGCAGGGCAGGGCTCCTCCTGAGCCCTGGGTTGCTTTAGCATTGCTCCTGCCGGGAGCAGGGAGTCTTTCCCAGCTCCAGAACCCCTCCTGCAGGCAGCCGGGCGGCTGCCATTACCCCTGCCAGGGCCAGAGGGGATACCCATGGAAAGGTGGATGGATCGCTGCCTCGGAGTTTGTTTCGGGAGCTTTTTCTTCCCCCCCCCCCCCCCCTTTTTTTAGCATGGTGGCTGGGAGGGAAGGATATGCTTCCCTAAGTGCCTTGCAACCACTGGGCTAATGGGCTGGCTAAAAATAAGGCAGGGAGGGAGCCTCCATCTCCCCTTAGCCCCGGGGCTGCTGCGGGCCCAGCAGCAGAGGGGTTAACCTCTCCCTCTGGGGAGCGCAAGGTTTTGGCACAGCTGGGGCAGGTCGTGGGGGGCACCACTCAATGCACTATAAAAGGGATTTGCTGGGACAGGGCTGAGCTTGCTGGGCCAGGGGCGTAACTGAGGTGGGTGCAGAGCTGGGGCTGGCTGTGGGTGGGGGTACACCCCCCCCCTCCTCCCCCCTAAACTTTGCTGGCAGCCCTGGCCCCTCTCCCTGCCTCTGGGGCCGCCCGGGTGGTGCTTGGCCCTGGGCAGGGCAGCCTGTACCCTTCCCTTTGGGCATCTCCTCCAGATCCCAGGTTCCCAAACACCTTCCCAAAGCCACTGCGATGATCCTGGGGTGATGATCCCGATGGAAGGAGCTGCTTTCCCTGCTGCCAGCCCGGGAAATCCTGGGATGGGTGAGGATAGCCGGGGGGGGGGCGGGGGAACGATCCCGCTGGGCTGGCACTCCTGCCTGTTTTCTACTAACTTTTTTTCGCTGTAATTTTGCATTAGTGACGCTGAACAGGGCAGGGAGGTGTCTGAAACGGAAGGTGGGACTTCAGCAGCAGGTGAGACCTATTTGCCCCTGCCTTTACCCAGAAGGGCGTAAGGAGAGGGGTGAACGCTGCCTAAATAAGTATTTCCAATCTGTGCTGATGAAACGCGGGCCAGCGGCTTCTTCGTGCTCCCCTTCGGGACCTGGGGAAGGGCGAGGGGGCCGCCCGCCCCCGGAAAAGGGGAGCTGAGAGGAGCCCCTGCCTGCCTGCCTGCCTGCCTGCCTGCAGGCAGCTGCCTGCCGCCGTGGCAGCGCGGCCCCGCCGGGCGCATCGCTGGGCTGCTGCGGGGCGATGCTCCCATCTTGCGGGCGGTTTCAGCATCGGCAGCGGGGAAGGGATGGGGTGGGGCGGGGCGGGGCGGGGACGGACACAGCCCGGTCTCCGCCTCCTGCAAAGCCTCGCCCCGCCGGGAAACCGGCTGCTTTCCCCGGCGCCCATCGCACCGCCTCTGGTCTGCACCCCGGCTCCGCTCCGCCCCGATTCCCGGAGGTGCGTGAGCGGGCTCGGAGGGGGTCCCGGGGGGTTCCCCCCACGCTGGGTTGGCCAACCCCCGGGGTGTCCCAGCGCCGAGCACCCCGGGCCCGCTGGGGTGGCTGCCCATCCCCGTGGCGTCCTGCCCTTACCTGCAGGCCGGCGTTGACCCTCAGCCGGGGCCCCTTGGAGCTGCGGGGCAGGATGGTGACAAAGAGGGTCCTGGGGGGGCTCTGCCGGTCCATCTCGGAGGTGTTGGCGCGGAGGGTGAAGCTGTCGGCCTGGGCCCGGGGCCCGTCCTGCCTGTACTGGATCTGCTGCTTCTCCACCTGCGGGGCAGGGGCTGGGTGACCCTCCTGGGAGGACACGGGCCACCAGCCCTGCTGGGGAGGGGGGCTGGGTGACCCTCCTGGGAGGACACGGGCCACCAGCCCTGCTGGGGAGGGGACCTGTGCACCAGCCTGGAGTAGGGAGGGAGGGAGGGAGGGAGCCAGGTGCCTGCTGCTTGCTCTGGGGCATCCCTGTGGGATGGATCCAGCGCAAAGGTAGGGAGATGGAGCCCCATGGGAAGCAGACCTGGAGCTCAGTGTGGGTGCTCTGCCTGTGTCCCCGCCCCATATCCCCAAAGCCATCTAAGCCCATGCTGGGGGTTGATGCGTGCCTTGCCTGCAGGCCAAGCCCACCATCCCGAGCCCCTCCGTCCCAAGGGCAGAGCTCTCGGATGGGGAGAGGAGCCCTGCAGCCCTCCCCAGCCTCCCAGTGCCACGGGGGCTGGAGCCCACCCCTGGGCTCTTCCCAAATGCCCTGGGAAAGCAGCGTGGCGGGCAAGAAGCAGCGTGGCAGGCAAGCGGGTACCCTTGGCTGCTCTACCTCACTCCAGGTGAAGCTGTGCAGCCCGCCGTCCTCGGGCCGCTTGCTGTTCAGGAGGGTGCCGAACTGGGGGGGCTTGAGCACCCTGAACTCCACGCCGAGAGCAGTGTAGTAGGGGTTGGGGATGTTGAGGATGCCCGTGGAGAGGGTAGCAGAGCCCCCTCCTGGTACTGTGATGTTGTGGACATCCAGGGGGATGGTGATGGGGAGCACAGCCAGGCTCACCACCACCCCCTCCAGCGGGTCCGCACCACTGGCCGTGATGTCCACGACAAACCGGTCGTGGTCGTCCTCCAGCTTGGAGTGGAGGTAGAGGACTCTGCCGTTGTTGATGTCCTCCTGGGTGAAGGACTGGATGGGGTCCAGGCTGGGCTGCTCGTTTGAGTCTTGACCGTGCTGAAGCATCGCCAGGAAGCCAGAGGCCGGGGGGCTGCTCACCAGGTAGACTATGTCCTGGGGAGGGATCTCTTCGTGGGCCACCTGGGAGTGTGGGGGAGACAAGGCATGAGTGGGGGGGCTGGTGCCTGCGAGGCTGGGCTGCCCCACAGCCCACCACTGTGCAGTTTCCCAAGGCTTTGCTGTGGGATGAGCTGCAAGAGTCACCTTCTTGCCAAGGCCATGCCAGACCACCCCCCCAGCCCTGCCCCTGGGCAAAGCCTGACAAGGGCATGAGTCCTTTGCTCTGGGCAGGTGGGAGTAAAACGGAGTCCCACCAGTGGCTGTCCTGGTTTGGTGGCCAGGGGAGTGAAGCAGGCTTGGGGAATGACTAGAGAAGGGGATACTCACCAGTAAGTATTCCTCCTTGATCCCAGCCGCTTCCCCCTGGAAGACGTGGATCGCCTTGTGGTTGACTATGCGCAGGGGGCTGGGATGGGTGTCCAAGAACACGCTGATGGCCAGCGTGTCCTCCACCACCACCTCCTTGGCTTCTACAGTGAACTGGAGCTCGTCCCGGGTGTTCCGGCTCCCGTTGTGGTGGTAGGAGATCTCTCCTGCCACCAGGTCCCTCTGGGAGAAGGCCATGACTGGCTGCTCCCCTCTCAGTACGGTCCCCCACCTTGGGGGGGTTGTTATCAGGAACCGTATCTCTTCATCTGACCTGATGTCCATGTTGGTCTCCAGGCTGAGGACGGAAGAGTCAATGCTCCCTCGGCTCCCTTGGTGGATGACTAGACCGGTGTTGTTGACTATTTTGATGTAGGGGTCTGAAGCCTGTACTTCCAGGAGGGCCGTGGTTTGGTGGAGGCCATCGGAGACCTGTAGCTGGATCCAGCCCCGGTCAGCCCCTGAATGGACGAAGAGGATCTTCTTCTTCCTCAAGTCATCTTGTGTGAACCGATAGACCTGGTGGCTTCTGTCATCGACGGACACGATGCTGCCAAACAAAATGTCCTTCCTTGCCAGCACCAGCTGTGTGTCAGAGAAGCCAGAGTCCTTGTCGGTGAAGGCGATGTCATCTGTTGTCAGCAGGTGCTGCCCATTGCGCACCACATTGAAGACCTTATTCACTACCTGGACGGGGGTGTGGTCATTGACAGGTTGGATGGAGACCCTGAAAACACCTCTCACCTCCTCTGCCTCGGGCTCAGCGCTGCCCTCGCCCTGCCTGATCGCTACGAAGGGGATATCGTCCTCCAGTGTCTCGGAGTCATCGTGCTGGTACAGCAGCCGTCGGTGGAGGATGTCATCGTTGGTGAACTCTGTGATCTCCTCTCTGGAGGCCCAGCCATGGGATGCAGCCCAGGCCAGCCTCCCGTGTGCTGGCCCCTCAATCACTTCGTAGAGGTAGTCCATGCTGTTCATGCTCTGTACAAACAAGTGGTCCTTGGAGATGACTGCTTGCCCCCCTTCCGGCACAGTCAGGAGGATGTTGGTCAGGGCTGGTGCATCAGGGTCCCCACCAATGCTGATTGTGTAAGTATAGACGGGAGAGTGCTGCTCACCGGCGCGGACGCGAAACTGGAAGGTGTCCTCGGCTTGCTGAGAGTTCCTGATGGTCGCGCTGTAGCTCAGGTGGTTTCTTTGCAGGTCACCTTGGGTAAATCCAAAGCCTTCGGTCAGCCTGTTGCCGAGCAGCTCCAGGTTTCCCTTTTTGGGAGCCTGGATTATCGTGTAGTGGAAGGGGACTGGGGCAGAGTTTGGGTCTTCCAACATTGCCTCCAGCTCCTTACTGGTGATATTTCTGTGCCGCTTGTTCTTCATCTGGAGGGGGACCATGGTCCTCATCTTAATGGTGGCTCTTTTAATTCTTATGAGAAAGGTGTTGTTTTGCAGGACCTTCTGCCCCACCTGGACTTCGAATCTCAGCTTCTCCACGACATCTTCCAGCCGGTGTTCTGGGTCTGTGCTAAAATACTGGATGCGCCCTTGCTCCAGGTCTTGCTGGTGGAAGGACTCTACTTTTTTCCATTCCCCTCCCATGCTCCCTTGCTTCTGGACCTCGCCGTACCTTAGGGGCTCTGTGAGGACATACAGGATGGCGACCCGTTGCTTCTCTGCGTTTGTAGTCGCTGACAGGTTGGCTGTGGTAATGCGTGCAGCCCCTCCTTGGGAGATGGAGAGGCCGGTGTTGTTGTGCAGGTGGATGTCAGGGTCAATGGCAAGGATCCTCAGGGTGGCAATGGGGCTTGGGACTGCGCCGTCGCTCACCTGCAAGGCGAGCTGTAGGTTTGTCCCACTCTGGTGCACGTAGGCTACGTTGCCTGCTTCCAGGTCCCTGCAGGAGAACTCTTCGATGGGCACTCCAGGGTGAAAGTCATACTCCACATAGCCCTCCTCCATCTGCTGGCCACCATGCAGCTGGAATTCGAGGTCGTCACAGGATGTGTCATCGTCTAGGACCTGCAGGATGTCCGTGGTCAGGTGTTTCCGTGTGTGCTTCAGGATTGTCATGTGGTTCCCCTGGGGAAAGATCACCTGTGGGGCATCGTTGGTGGGGTTGATCATGATGGGCAGCAGGTACACCTGGCCCTGCCGCAAGCACTCCGGGACTCCTTGCTGGGCAGTCACTGTCACCTCCAGCATCAGCTGGTCCATGGGCCCCTCAGAGCCATCGTGGACGTATCTGACTTTCCGGTTCACAATGTCCAACAAGGTGAACTTCCTCCTGCTCCTGGACCCGGGGATGTCCAGCTCCAGCTGACCGTGTCTAGGGTCGTTGGTGATGCTAAAGAGGATTTGGGACTGCCGGATGTTTGCAAGGCTCAAGTCTACTGTTGGCTGGGCATGTTTCCACTCCAGGTAGGCGGTGCCCCCTTCAGAGACTACGAGGGGGCTGACGTGCAGCAGCCTGCTGACGTTGGCGAAGGCGGGTGGGAAGCTGTTGTCTGGCCGGCACGGTTCCACCACCAGGCCCGGTGCTCCCGACCAGCCATCTGGAGGCGGAGAGGTGGGTGCCTCATCCTGCTCATACACCTCGTCGTAGTCCCAGTAGTGCTCCTGCTTCCCACAGCCTGATGTGATGTCCTTTGTGATCACGGCATCTTGCAGACTCCTCCTCTGCAGGTTTATCCGCAGGTCCTCCAAGCAGCCGACAAACGAGCTGTTAGTCGTGGTCCACACCGAGATGAAAGCTAGATGATGCTCCCTCAGCCTTTGCAAAGCTTTTTCGTTCATACCTCCGATGAAGAGGTTTCCCTGAAGGTCTAGGTAGTTGTTGATGCCCCGGTTGGATGTGGATGAGGCGTAGTAATCTATCAGTATCTCAAACTTGTGGATGTCTGTGTAGACTTTGACATAATGTTGCTGCTCATCGCTGATGAAGACATTGTTGTGCAGGACGATGACGCCGTTCCCCTTCTCAACAAACCCCCTCAGGCGCCCGTTGGAGATCTCTAGATAGAAGAAGTCATTCTCCAGCCCCGCGTGGTAGATGAGGGGTGCCTGGGTGATGCTCGTCGTTATCACAAACTCGATGGTCGCTTCCTCCCTCGCATCCCACGTGGGAAACGCAATGTAGGAGTGTGGCCCCAGGAACCCGAAGGGGTCCTCGGGCTCTGCAGAGAACTGTGTGCTGCACCCTTCCTGGACCCGGTGGAAGATCTTGGAGCTGCCATCAGAGGACGGAGGGGAGAGGACATCCAGGCCATTGAATGTCACTAAGTGGAGGCAACCTCTGAAGGGCGAGCTGGCCTCGGCGAGGTACGGCAGGTCAAGGCTGCCCGTCCCACCAGCATAGAGGCCGTACTGGATGTCCAGCTCGCGTACGGGCCCTGCGAGGTCCACGGAGCTGTTGAAGAGGCCATCAATGGTCAGCGTCATCCTGCCGTCTTCCACCAGCAGCTCCACGTCGTGCACCGCCAGGTTATTGAGCTGCAGCTCTGCCGGGGACTGCAAGGTCGCCTCCTCTGAGCCCAGCCGCAGCCTGGCCTGCAGGGAAGGACACAAAAGCGCTCAGCTCAAGCAAGGCGTTATCTGCAGCGCAGGAGACGCCTCTCCACCTAGCAGAAATACCCGCTGTAAGCGTGGACCTGTCCCCGGGGGGGCTCGCAAGTGTTTCAGTGCTTCTGTTCGCTGGCGTGTGCCCTGCCCTCCTCCACCTCTGGGCATACTCCTGCCTCATCCCCGCCGTGGGCATGCCCTCTCTGTCCTGCTCTCCGCGTTTCTCTCCTCTTTCACTCACTCTCGGCAAACCCCAGTCTCAGGGCCATTTCCCGGGGCTCCTCCATCTCCTGGTCCCACAGATGGGCTTTTCCTCTCCCCCCAGAGAGGAGCCCTGCCAGATGCTGGCTCCCCTTCCCCTGCTGCATCCTGCCCGCTGCCCTCCATCCCTGCAACCTGGGCTCCTTCCAGCCCTCGCCCTGGGAACCGGCAGGGGAAATAGCAGGCTTTGCTCCCCACAGGCAGCAGCCTGGAGCCTGCCTAAGTAGAGGGCTGGCTCGTGGGCCCTGAGACAGACACGTGGGCTGCATTAGGGGGACCTCCGGCCAGCTGCTCGCTTGCTTGCTGTCCTGCTTTGGCTTAGATGTGGTTGGTGGCCCAGCCCAGACTGCAGGAGAGGCAGGATGTGTGCCTCAGATGCTCCCTGCTCTGTTCCTTGACGGTGGATGCCAACACCATAATCACAAGAGGGAACTGTATTCTTCTGTCCCGATCCCTTCCCATGCCCCAGCTGGGCTTGGCCTGTGGTGGGACGGGGGAGACCTTTCTCTGGATCCTCTTGTCTCATCCCTCCTCTTCACTAACCCCTTGCACCCCGAGGGTGCTGGGCACCACGTCTGACCATGCGACGTACATGGGGTGCTGGTGTCTGGGTGTCTCCGTGATGCTCCCCAGCATTACCCCAGGCAGCGGGTGAGGAGCTTCCCCAGCTGGAGCCTGTTTCTCTGTATTTAACTGATTCTCCCAAAACTGTGTCCACTCTCCTCTCGAACTCCTTAACATCCCCTGGCAGGGGTCTTGGCAGCTTGGCTCTCCGTGCTTGTATCTGGCCCCGTGGGCTGCTGCTTTCAGGTGCTGCCCCTTCGTCCTTGCGCTGGGTGAAGCCCTGACCCAGAAACCCCCGCTGGCGTTGGGGAGTGGGGTGCCGGGGTGCTGACCTGCAGGCTGCCGGCTCGCAGCTGGAGCAGGAGGTGGTCGGGCTGGCCGGCGGCTAGGAAGAGCAGCCCGCTCCCCTGGCTGGTGTACAGCTGCAGGCGGAGCCGCACCGCGCGCGAGGCGTCCGCCAGCGGCATCTCCACGTAGCCGTCCCCGAAGAAAGAGGCTGGGGAGAAAAGGGAGAGGGTCAGGCAGAGAAGGACACCTCCCGCAAGCCCAAGTCTGTGTGGGTGCTGTGAATCGGGAGTCTCCCAAGCCCATCCATCATCGGTCCTTCCCCATTTGCCCTGTGACATGGAGCTGGAGCCCAGCAGCCTGGGATGGCCCTCACAGGAGTCTGCTTTCTGTTTTTGTTTTTTTTTTTTTTTTTCCCATGGGGAAGGGGTTTCTAGGGGCTGGGTGGTGAGGCAGAGGTGGTGTTTCTCCTTGCCCATGCAGCATCTATAAGAACCTTCCCCCTTGTTACTCAGCCAGGGCAGATGCAGTAGCGCCTGTCATCGGGCCGAGTTCCCAAGCGTTAGGAGGTGAACTCCTACCCTAATGAGTCTTTCCCACTTCTGCCGCAGCCTTTGGAGGAATGTTCCAGCAGCGGCCATGTCGTGCCTTGGCTGGATTCCCCGGCCGGTGCCAGTCGCTGTCGAACAGAGAGATGCTGCGTGGGAGCCCTGGGGATGCCGCCGGCACTGCGCTCTGCTCTTCTCCCTATTTTACACCACTTCCTAACAGCTCTCCGTATCATCCAAACACTGCTGACGCTCACCCTGAAGGTGGCTGCTCTGTTGGTGCTGGAGGAATAAAACGCCCGTGCCTGCGATCCATATGTGGATGCGAGACCATACGGAAACCTTGGCTCGAGCAGGGCGCCTGAAGCTGCAGCTGGAACGCGCTCAACGCCCAGCGTACATCAGCCTTGGAGGGACTCAGCACAATGGCATGCGGTCGTGAAATGAAAGACTGTGTCACAGGGCATACGCGGGAGAGGGGTAGAATTAAAAACGCAGGGAGCGGCAAGGCTTAATTTTAGAGTGCTTATACTTTTCTGCTCGCTCAACGCATGCGCGTGCATTGCACACACGTCAAACGCGTGTGTCTGCGATGCCCTGCCGCCCACCCTGGAGAGGTCCAGAGCAACCCATGGCAAAGTTAACTCTGCACTTGCAGGGCAAAGTATAAACACGCAGAAGACCCGGTAAGTTGTGAATGTTTGGTGAGGATATGTCGGAGGGGTGAACGCGCAGATTTTTCAGTCCGTATGTAGTCACAGGCTGTAAAGCCTGCTGGGCTCGAGCTTATTATATGTGCGAAGCTTTCCTGCTATACTTCGCTATTGCACTTGTTGTCGTCAGATCCACCCAGCTGCAGGCCCACACTTGGGGGCCCACGTACAGTTTGCTGGGGTGCCACGGGGCAATGAGGACAAGGCTCTGGCTTCTCTGAGGGTCCCAGCCCAGCCCCTGCTCTCTTTTGGAGGAGGTGGGGATGGAGGTCGGGTGCTGGGGTGAAACCAGCCTCCTGCATGGTGAGGTCTGGGTATAAACACCCACGTGTGCTCTTACAGCTGCTTCCCCGGTTGCATTTTCCTATTGCCCAAATTTCTGTGGGGCTGAGCGGGGTGGGAATGGGCAGGAAATTGGGCAGGCCCACCCTGCTCCGGCAGGCGGGCTTCGCTCATGGGGTGGTGCAGCAAGAGAAAACCCAACCCAACAAGAGGCAGCCGCAGTCGCGGAGGGTTTGAAACGAGCCCGTCGTCGGAGGTGATGGTGAGGGTTTGCCTGGCAGGGGCAGAGTTGGAGCACTCTGCTTCGGCTTACTGCGTTTTCTTCTGAGCCGAGCCCTGTGGCGCCCTGTGTAGGGCGATGTTCTTCTGAGCCCTTCAGGGATGGAGAGACCTCCTCGCCCGACCTCACGAAAAATCATTTTCTGCTGCCGGCAGCAGAGAAGGTGCCCCGGCTTTCTCCTGGGGTCTGGGCGAACACCGTGGGTGTTACAAGGCCCATCACCCCACCCGCTCTGGGCAGGGAAGAAGAGGCACCGTGGAAATATCTAGCGTTTGCTTTATTACCAAGCCCTCTGGCCCAGCCCAGGGCAGGGCTGCCCGGGTGCCTTACTCAACCCTGCTCGCTCCCTGGCCCTCGTGCCTGCGGTTGGCATGGGGCACTTTGGCTTCCTTGTCTTCTTTGGCCCAGCCAGTGACTCAGAGGAGCTTTTGCTATCCTTTGCAGGGGCTCTGTCCTCTCCTGACCTGCTCCCTCCTTCCAGTGGTCCTTGCAAAACCAGCCAGCCCTGGCGTGCCTTGCCGGGTGGCCAAGGGTGGTGGGTGCTGCGCCGGGCGCTGCCTGGGGCTCCCAGCACCACCCCGTCCCAGCGTTTGGTGAGCAGGAGCAGGAGCGACACGGCACACTGCAAAAGGGGATTTTCCTTTCCCTCCTTGCACAGACGCAGGCAGCCGTGCTCGGGCCCCAGCAAGGCGTGCACACATGCATGCAATATATTGTGGCCCCCAGAGACATCGCATGTACGTTATGTGCTGGCTCCCATCGAGGTTCCCCCGTGCGTGCATGCTCTGTGCTCCAGCTCCCACCAGGATTTTGCTACGTTTTGGTTTTGTGGCTTCCTCTAATCCAAAAAATGTGCTCTTCAGATGGGCACTGAGCGGCGGCTCTCACCGGGAGGGAAAGCTTTGCTGGGGCCGGACCCACCAGCAGCAGCTCTGCCAGCCCAGGGGCTGGGCAGCATGTCGCCATAAGTGCTGGGGGTCGTGTTTTGGGGCTGGAGGAGCCGGTCCAGCACAGCCGGCCTGTTTTCCAGTGTGACAAGGGGCAGCAGCTCCTGCAGCCAGCACATTTTGTCCTGCCTCTGTTCTCCCGAAGCTGCCAGAGATGCTTTTCTTCTCTTTCTCTTGTAAAATAGTACTAATAAAAAGTTACCGAAAGCGCGGATGCCCAGGGGAGTGGTGCTGTTTGCTGGGGGAGGGAGGAGGGACCCTTGCCGGGCTCCAGGAGGCACCGGGATTTTTCTCTGGCGGCAGAGTGCTGTGAGTTACGGCTGTTTTGTCTTCTCAAATCCCTGCTTTATTTCAGGGCCGCTCTGCTCAGCAGCCCGGCCAGGATGCGGATGCCGCTTGACCTGTGGCATTTCTCTTTCACAAGGGACTCGCAGCTTCTCACCTCCTTCTCCCCTCTTCCTTGCCCTCCGCATTGCAAAAGACGCAGAAAATATGGCTTGCTGGATTTTTGGGTTGCTTTTTCAAATGCATTTTGCCCTGGAGGAGCCTCCATGGCACTGGGTGCGCGATCCCAAGCGATCGCTTGGTCGGCAGCTCTGGGTCGGGCGCGCATGGAGAAAGCGGGGACCCCCTTGGGCACCCTGCCCCAGCCCCAGGCTGGCTGCAGCTGAGCATCCCGGGATCATCCCATGCGGATGCCCTCCCGTGACTCAAAACCACTTTTCCCAGGTGATCTAAGGGTGCTTCGATCACACCATGGGCAGGTCGTGCCCCGAGCTGAGCCTCATCCCTGGATGGGGATGCCCGAGCTGGCCCTTCCGCCCCTGTCATGGGGAGCAGCAGCTCTCCACGCCCCGGCTGTGGGTTGGGGTGGGCGCTCTGGCCATCCCGCTTACCCCAGCTGAAAATAATTGATGTTCCCAGCTCGCCCTGTCCCGCAGGAAAGGGCTGCCCCCCCCTGCCTTGCCAGGCCGATAGAAAGGCGTTGACGAGGCGAGAGGGGCCTCCGTCACTGTTTCCGAGCCGCCGGCCAGCAGCCAGCAGATTATAGCCTGCAGTGTGATTTGGGGTGTTTTTTGTTTTTTTGGGGGGGGGGGGGGGG
>JAVKLA010000002.1:2559148-2601600 GCA_034782735.1 Sagittarius serpentarius
GCCGGGACGTGTGGCAGAGCGGGGCCGTCTCCTCCCCGGGCTGTACGGAGCGAGGCTGGATGTGGTGGCTCCTTGAGGACACGCTTGCGTTTCCACCTTCTTCCCCTCTGTGTGACTGTCCCCACCTTGCCCATCACTTGTTGGCTGCTCTCCTGGCTTTTCCCTGTCACCTCCTCCTCCCCAGTGCAGTGCCCACGGAGGACACGTGGGGCACGTGCACCAGGGCTAGAGGGTCCCAAGCCCTGCAGTAAGGAGGCCCCGTACATCCAGGGACAAAGCTGTGGCTTTTGGGGCAGCAACTGTCCCTTCAGTAACGTCCGGGGGGCTCTTCGGTGTCTGCAATCGACTAACACAAGAGCGTTGCAGGCTGGTTTCTGCTCAGATCACCGGCTTTTCCTTCTGGGCGGTGAAACGTTGGAGTTTCCGTGAGCTGTATTGGTCTACAAAGACGTGCACCAGTTTCCAGATGGCAGATACGAAGGAGGATGACCCACAGCGAAGCCCAGCGCGTGCTCGCCGTTGGGCTTCTTAAACATCTACATGCGAGAGCTGGAAACTTCTCTGCAACCCTTGAAGTCTGAGTATTTCTGATCTTGTAATGAGGCCATGTTTCAGTGGGTTTTGACTTCTTTCCATGAATATAGCGTCTGTGGAAAGAGCCAGGGAGAAGGTCCTGGAGATGATATGTTTCTCCCCTAACCAGGCAGGGCTTCTCTGAACACCACCTGCCCCAACCAGGGCTGATCCCCAGCAGAAACTGGTGTTACGGAGGATCCTGGTCACGTTGTGCTGGCGGGACCCCAGCACTGACTCGAAGGAAACCAGCAGCTGCCTTTGTTCTGCTGAAGGCACAAGGCAGTGGAGAAGATGCTCCCAGAAATACTCCCACCTGTGGGCGCTTGGATTTTTCTTCATGGCGAGGAAATCTTCGCCCCTTGGTTGGAAGCTGCTGGTTAGCAGTGATTGCGACAGGAGTGCCTGCGACGTGGCCATCAGTCTCGTCGTAACTGGACCGAGACCAATGCCTTATTCCCTGGCAGGCATTCGTCAGCTGGCAATGACTTTCTGTCTCTGTTGTCCCAGGGGCTGGAGCTGAGCCAGAGGCACGGAGGTAGCAGGGTCTGTTTACCCATGAAAAAGACTCCTGAGGCATCGGGAGCCTCTTCAAGCTTCAAATAGCGGTGAAAACCAAGGATGGGCTGTGGGCGGGGAGACGCTGGTAGAACTGGAGCACCCAGTCAGCGTGCGTGGAGCCTTGCTGGAACCTGTGGTGCCGGTGCTGGTGATGTTCCTGAGAAGCAGAAGAGCTGCCCTCTGGGCAGGGGTAGGCACCGCAATGGTGGCAGCAATTCTTGGAAGGTGCCTCTTGTGCTCCCCTTCCCTCTTAGCTCCCCCCTGGGCAGAGGGGAAAAAAAACCAAGCAGCTGCGAGGAATATAGCCATAATAAACCCAGACCCCCGGTGGGAAGGGTGTAATGCGCTGGAGAGAAGCGGTTCAGCAGGCAGCGGGTGGCTGGTGTGTTACAGAGCCGGGGATAATAAGAATAATATAAAAAACGTCAGGGAGAGTGGCAGCTCGGCAGCCTGGGGTCAGGCTCGCCTCCCTCCAGGACCCTGCTGCCCACCGGCAGCGCTGCCGAGCCGCTGACACGGCACAAATAGAGACGTTTCCACAAAAAAACCCCAGCCTCTGTTGCGTGTTTCAGCTCGGCGCGTTGCCGCCGCCGCCGCTTGGCGAGACACCTAGCTGAGCGCGCTGGGGTGTACGCCTGGGCTTCTTGGGTCTCGCTGGGGATGGAGGGAGGGAAATAGAGACGATGGGAAGGGGACAATATGTTTTAAAAAGAGCAAAGCCGGGGAAAAGATTGACTGGTTGGAGAAGGAAATGGTGGGGGGCGGGGGGGGGATGTTTCAGATGAGAGAAGAGCCCCCCATCCCTGAGGCATGGGCTGCCTTCGGCCCCTCCGTCACCTCCCCGGCCTTCTCCAGCCAAAGTCCTTCACGTCCCCCCTCTCCTACTTGCTTTCTCCAGCTGACCTGGCACCCATGGGTCCACCTCCCCATGCGCGGTCCCCATCCTCTCCTGCCCCCCAGCAGAGCCGCCAGTTCTGCAACTGTACTGGCTTCCCACAGCCCTGCTCGGATGCACATGATCATGCATCCCCTTCCCCATGCCGTTTCTTTAAACAGATGAAAATTCCCCGTTTGTACCGATTTTGCTCACTCCACGCGCTGTTAGGGAGGTGCGTCAAATTTGATTCTTGCACAGATAATCATTATTTTTACTTTCCAGCTTGCTAAAAGGGCCAGGCGCATCCCAGAAGACTTTCCTGCATGAGCCAAGGCTGCCAGGATGCATGTGGAGAGAGGACCAAGAATTCGGGTCTTCTCCTGGACGCCGATGGTCCCCATCCAGCCCAGCCCCTGGGGGGGGACTGACCACAGAGGAAGAACACAAGTTGGAGGAGGAAGAGTAAGGCAGGAGGAGGAAAGGATGAGCTGGCTGGCGGTGATGTTGAAAGGAGGAGAGGGTGGGCTGGGTCTCAGCTATGAGGATGGATTTTCAGAGTAGCCTTGGGTTTGTGGTTTGTTTTTTTTTTTTTGTTGGAAACTGCTCTTTTGTCAAAAGGAAAGTGCTTGTGGGGAAGGTCAGACTTGATAAATCTCCCCAGTTTGAAAGCAGGCGTTCAGAAATGCTCAGGAACGTCCCATTTCGGTGATTTGTAAGTGGACAAAATGGGGAGAGTTAGTTCAAAAGACTTTTTGCCTGGGAAATGTGGGTTTGCAGTACAACATCTGAAGACAGAAAAAGAAGCAAGCCCCAATGACCAAATCCGCTCGGTGCTTTCTGGTGTGATGGGTTTGACTCCCACCCTCTCCTCGCAGCCCTTCCTGGCCATCTCTGTGTCCTTGCAGCGTGGCTCCCTGGGGAGAACAGCCCTTTTGGGGGACAAAACCCTTTCCTACCGGCTCTAGGAAGAAAGTGGCTGAAAGCCAGTCCAGAAGCCCCAAGAAGGGCATTCAGGGGCCTGGGAGTTGAAACATGTTGAAAGGCCAGCGTGTCTTGCCCAAGTTCTGGTTTTGCAGGTGCTATTACTGACCCCCTGCCCCTGATTTTCCAGCGCGGCTCCAGCCCCGGGGCTCAGGAGGGCTGGCACCCGTGGGGGCTGAGTCGCTAAATCGGGGGAATCTTCTTTAAATAGTCTGTGCTGGAGTGACTTCTGAATGCCGTGTGGTTAACAGGGATTAATGGGAACTAAATAAGAATGGGAGAAAAGCGCTGGGAGGACTAAACTGTCCTGGGAATAGACACTGGGCGGGGGGGAAGTGTTACCTGGAAAGAGTCTGGGGAGATGGTTGCTGGTATGGGATGGCTGGAAACTGGGATCCTTTGGGTTTCACAAAGTGTCAGGGCAGGGGGATGCTGCAGCTGTACCCCCAAGATGCGGGGCAGGGTTTGGGGGCTTCCACCCAAGGCACGGCAGGGGCAGGCAGGGGGTCTGCTCAGAGCCAGCTGGGGCTACTTATTTCTAGACCTTGCGTACGGAGTATTTCGCAGCTGGTGATGTACGATTTGAATGCCACGTACCATCCTGGGAGAGGTGGGGGGACTGTTGGCTTGCCGGAGGGCTTTGAGGGTGTGTGAGGCTCCCCGACCCTCCTCACCCTTGCTCATGCCATGCCAGACCCCTGCTACCCAATGTGACAACAGAACGGAGGGAAAGGGAGGTAATAGCTGGAAAAAGCTGAAGAGCTGGATGCCGATCTGTACTTCGCTCCGTGAAATTACAGCTGAGCCCTGGTAACAGGCTTCCCTGGCAGGTAGTGCCCAGGACAAGGAGGACTGGGGTGGCTGTGGCGTTGGGAGACCCTGGAGCCAAGGGTTGTCCTGGCTCCTGATGACAGCAGCTCCTCTGGGAGATGTCCCAGCCGCTGGCCCAAGTGCTGTGTGACATTAATTACATGTCGCTAGTGGCTCTGGCTATTAGAAAGCTCCTAAGTGCTGACACGTCGTGTCGGCGCGTCCGTGCCTGGGCGGTGATGGAGCCGGGCATGGAGCAGCTGGCAGAGCTGGCTGCGGGGATGCGTGGGGAGCGGGGTTGGGTCGTGGTGCGAGAGAGGACCTGCCTGCTGATAACAGCCCGCAAGAGCTCTGGGGGCAGGGTCGGGTCGGGTCGGCTCACCTCCAGATCCAGCTTTTGCGGTGTGTTTTGGTTTGGTTTTTTTCTTTCACCTGGGCAAGTCCCATGGGGGCAGCCGCTGAGAGGCAAAGAAGCTGAATTGGATTTTTGTGCCTGCATGAAGCAGGCTCTGGTTACACAGCTGGAGAGAATAGGATCCCAAATTGGATTTCGCTGCTTACTTGGAATGGGCTCCAGTTGTGTGGGATTACTGGGGATTTAAAGCTAACGTATAGGAAATGGTAATGAAACCATCCCCCAGCCAAAAAGCTGGGGAGCTCCATGCGCTGCTACGTTAAGAAACGCGGAGGAATCCCGCAATTAACATCCGAGCTGTGAACAGAGCATTGCTGGTGATGCCGGTGTGGCAGTGAAAGTTTGCAGGATCGCAGCATGGCTGTTATCCCCTCCTCTGTCTGCAAAACGCAAAGACACGTGTGGTGTGCCAACACCGCCGCCTCCTTCCTGCTCGCTGTCCCACGGGCTCCGCGTGTCCCTTCCACGCCTCTCCTGGCCGGGGTGACCCTCAACGGGGCGGGGGGGGCTTGAGGGGACAAAGCAAATCCTCAGGTGCTGGGAGGGTGGGCACCCTTCTGCAGATCTGCAAAGGCATCACGTTTGCCGGTAAAATCGATGATGGATTTCTTTGTTGTTTAAAAGAATGAAATTTGGGATGCTTAATTGCATTTGCCTGGTGCTGAGATTTGTTTGTGCCTCTGATTTGTTTCCCGCTCCTCTGCCTCCCCCTTGTTTTGGCCCCAGAAATGTCAAGGCTAATTGCCAGCATTATTTCTCCTCTTGTTTCAGCCTCGCCCACCTGAGTGCTGGCAAATTAGGCGGTGTGTGCCCGGTGCTGGCATGGGCAGCCCCTGCCCAGCTGCTGGGCCTGACAGGGAGAGACGCCTTGATTTGGGGAGCAGGGCTCCTGCCAGCTGCTTAGCCCAGCGAGCATGGCCGAGAGCAGCCTGGGCGCGCATCTGAACCGGCAAGGGGTTTCTGTGGAGAGACGAATTGAAGTGGAGCTGTGGGAGGTGAAGTGGGGAGGGGAGGGGGATCGGAGCCTGCCTGCAGGTGGGCGGGCTGGTTTTGGGGGTATGGTGGGCTCTGAGGCTGCCCGGGTCCCTGCGGAGGGGTCCTGCTCTGGGGGGCCTGCGCCCTGGCTGGTTTTGGGGGGACCTCAGCAGGATGGGGAGCAGGGCCAGGTGCCAGCAGATGGCACTCCCGAATGCACCGCACAGCCTCTTGCTTTGCAGGCACCGCTCTGAAATGGCTGCCCCAGCTTCTCTGAGCAGCAGCTCCAGGCTTGGGGCTGGCCGCCGCGGCCCAGCGCGCTCCCCGAGCTCGCTCGCCCTCCGTCGTGGCCCTCTGCCCTCCTCGCTGCCAGCATCTCCTGCCTCCGGACCCTGTGCCCCGCAGCTCTTGCTCCTCCACGCCTGGGTGCTTTCCCAGCCTCTGCTTTGCTCTCCCGCTGCGCCCGGGGTGCTGGGTGCAAGGCCCTGGGGCCGGAGCTGAGGTCTGCCTGCCCAGGGACCCCAGCCCAAGGTTTTGGTGCCCGGGTTGGAAACGCGAGCGTCACCAAGAGCGGGGGAGGAGGGCTGGGAGCAGAAGCGCGCGGAGACTGTTTATTCTCTGTCCCTTGGGTGGTAGGCTCTCACCTCTGCCTCGAATTACAAGTCACGTCACATCTTGGGAGGCTTGAAATTGTGTTTCTCAGCAATGTTCCCAAAGAGATTAGAAGCACTGAAATGGCTGAAATACCCTCTGAGCTCGGAGTGGAACAAGCCTCTGAACGCAGTGGAGTGGGATGGGAAAAGAGCTGCGGCATCCTCACCGGGGTGGGGGCAGCTCATCCCTCGCCCCCTGCCCACACCCCTCCTGGTTTGGGGTTGTTTTTCCAGTGCCAGTTCGTACTGGTGCAAATGGGATGTGGGAAGAGCTGGGGTAGCCACCTGTCCTCTGGCACGGGATGGAGAGACCCAACCACCATCCCAAATGCAAGGTGTCTTTAAAGGGAGACCTAAATGCTCACCTGTGGAGCTGGGTGGTGTTCCCCAAATTTACGGATGGGAAGTGAGGAGCTGTGATTTAAGGGGACTAAGAAGGGCCAAGCAGCCAGGCAGAAGCTGACCCCGAGCACGGAAAGGGTTGATTTCCAGGGCTGATTTAGAGGAGGTGGATACTAAAAACTTCGTAATACAAGGTAGAAGCCCATGCCTTTCCGAAGCTTGTCTTCGGTCGACATATTGCTAAGACCAGCCAAAATTGCCCAGCTCCGATTCTTTGCGGTCTCTGTTTTGCTGCTGGAGCCCCTGCAACGGCACGCGGCGGCCGAGAGCTGCGGCAGCTGTGGGGCTGCGTCCTGGTCCTCGCCATCCCCCTCCCTCCCTCCCTCCCTCCCTCCCGTGTGCATCCCTGCTCCCGGGACTGTGCAGAGCTGTCTGAGATGTCGCCAAAGTGAATTGGTCCCCAGGTGCCGCTTTGAGGGCCTGGCTGACAGGGTGATTGGTGATCAGCCGGCTGAGCTGACACATCATGCCACAATTAGAGACCTCCTGGTAAGAGAGAGATTCAACCCAGGCAAAGACCGAGCCAGTTACAAATATTGAAGGAGCCGTTAAAGATGCAAACTCATTATCTCCCAAGCAATCCAGCGACGCTCATGAGGACATTAGTGCCAGAGCAGCACATCGGAGTGATGAATGTATACATACGCTTGGGTCTCGCCTCGTGGAGTGGTCAGAAAGACAAGCTCGGTGACAAACACGTCCACAAACGTGGCCATCATCCCAGTTACAGCCTGGAAAGAAATGCAGGGTGTGAAGAATGGGAAATGGATGGAAGGGGGATCAGTGAAGGGGGGCAATCTCTGGTCTGCTGCAAGGAGAGGCGACCTCGGGTGCTGAGAAGCCAGAGCATCGGCAAAGGAGGAGCTGGGATTGAAGGAGGAGCTCACACGGTTGGGTCTGTTTGGTGAAGAGCTGCCTCCCGTGGGGATTCACCCCTCCAGTCTCCGCTGGCTAATTACGTTGCCCCGTTCTTCGTGACTTGTGAGGCTCAGCAAAAGCCTTGGCGAGGGTTGCCTCGGAGGTCAACAAGACTGACTGAACTGAATTTCCAGCGAGAGCATTTACGTGGCTATTTTCAGAGTGTGCTTTTTCCATGCCTCTGGAAAAACGCAAACCCAAAGGGCAACCACCTGCTCCTCCATAGCCCGCTGGGACCTGCTGCTCCAGTCCCGGCGGCAGCCGTGTCGGCGGGGAAGATGGTCCTTCCACCGCGTATGGTCACGTCCGTAGAGGAAGAGGTGCAGGGCAGCAGGATGCTGTTTCAGAGCCTTCCAGCTGGGATATCGTAATCCTCCTGCTCCGGTGAGAGAGAACCCCAAACCGATTTCCATCCGGGTGCGTGGCTTTCTCTCTGCAATAACAATGTGCTTAGTGCGCAGTGTGAAATTAATACAGAGCCAAATTTACCTTGGGAATATTTGAGCAAGTTTTTAAATGAATATTCATTGGAATTTTCATGCTCTTACGTCTTGCTTGGCCCGTCACGGCTTTAACCGGGCAGCTAGGTCAGCTCTTTCTGGGGCATCACTTGCCATGTCAGAAGTGCTGGAAATGTCCCAAAAGAGAATTATCCACCTCCTGTTTTCTCCGCAGCCTGCAAACGGATGTGATGCAAATCCTGCCGTCGACATCTGTGCTGTGATGCGGGGCTGTGAGGAAAGAGGAGCTCTGCCCGGGGTACAGCTCCTGTCTCCCAGCCCGAAGGCACCGGCCGGCCGGAGCAGAGGGACGGGGGAGGACCCGGGGGTTTGCAGCCCTGAATGGGAAGGCGTCTGGCAACCAGGAGCCGAGTCAGAGCCGCGGGACACGGGTGGACTCGGCAATCGTAATAAAAGTGTGTGAGCTGACCTGTGGCCAGCTCTATAGAGAGCTCTCAATGCTACAGCTAAATGAGCTGGTGGCAGATCCAGGCAAGACTAAAATTAAAACAGGTCAGGTACAGGCAGTATTGCGGAGCTGGGAGCCAGGGTTTCAAAGCACGCTCTCTCCGAGAGAGGGAGAGCAGGAGAAAACCAAAACCTTCCTGCGTATGCAAAGGACATTTCCAGAGCTCTAATCCTTTGATTATAACAGATCTTAAGGGAAACTGTGCTGCTCCTTGAAGATGAAGAAAAAAACCCATAACTGCTCTATCTGATTGAAGCCAAGCTGCTAATCAGTAGAGAATAATGATCAATTTATTGGATGTGATATATTTAATGATGAAATACCAACTGTCTTTCATAATTCCTGTGACTAACGGAGAAGGACATAGTAAAAAGTATCAGCGTATACTGGTACAGTAAGTGCTGGAAGCCATACCGAGATGGGGCAGCGGGTATTTATATGAGTGCAAATGGACAAGGAGCGAAACGGGAAGCTAAGGGCTGCCAGCGGCTCCACGAGCGGATGGGGCTTGCAGGCTGCATTTCAAACGAGGGGCTGCCTCAGTGAGGAATAGAAATCCACCTGTGGAGACAACTTCCCTTTCTCGAGACCCCAGAGGCTGCAGAGATTCGCGCCGGTGTGCTATAGATGTGCGGGTACTAAAATACGGGCCAGCCACGCCAGTCCCCGCGCTCCGTTAGGTGCCACTCCAGCACGTCCCAGTCCCTCCACGGCGGTCCTGCTCCGAGAGCCCGTCCTCTCGCAGCTGGCTGCTCCAGCTCTGAGCACGCTCCTTAACAAGCCAAGGAAAATTAAGACTGGGAGTGATTCCGTGCACCACCCCCCGCCCCCCTGGCTGCTGACAAATGCCATCTATAAAGCAGTGCGGGAGAGGGGAAGGCAGCAAGGCTTGTCTGGATCAACCAGCCAGGGGAGCATCAAGCTGGGGCTGGGGCTGGGGCTGTCGGAGAGGAGCGTTGGCTGCTGGCGCAGAGGCTGCAGCAGCCCAGGGTGCTGGCAGAGGGACCCTGCTGATGTCCCTTCCCTTGGTGGCCTCTGTCCTGGCTGCAATCCCCAGCGCCGCAGGGACCCCATCTCGGTCTCCCTGCTCTCCTGGACGGCGGGGAGGGCACGTCTGCCGGTTTGCTGGGGACGGCTCTGGGGGGGCTGTGCTGCTCTCCAGGACTGGAGAGGGCTTTGCTGGGCAGAGACCCCCGCCTCTGAACGAACCAGGGAGGTGTCTCTCCAGCAGAGAGATGGTGTGACAGCTCTGAGGGGCAAGAAAAGCCCGTAAGGACCTACAACCCTTTCAGTGGGCCAGATGTATCTGCCCGCTCTGTCCTGGATGCCCAGTCTGTCCTGGATGGCCACCCGTCCTGACCCCATGAGAGGCAGGGGGTCGCTGGCTCTTCCCGCGGTGCAGGGGGACCAGCCCTGGGGTGGGAGATGCCTTCACAGAAGAGCAGCAGGCTGTCCAGCACCTCGGCTCGCCGGGCTCAGCGTCGGGGCTGGGAGCGGGCAGCTGCCTGCCCGTGCGTCCTAAGGCGGCTCTCCTTGCCTGCATGTCTTGCGCTGCCGCGTTTCCTTACTTTTTTCATTTGCTTGTAACCTGCGAGGTAGAAGAGGGGCTGCGGGGTCAGCCACCTATGAGCATCCCTGGATGAGGGGCTGTACGGGGCTCATCTCCCGCCCTTCCCATGGGTGCAGGTGGGATAACAACTCGGCTCTGGCTCCCGGAGCCGCACGTGCCTCCGCCGGTGCAGTAGCAGAGCCTGTAGCTAGATGCCACTCAGTACTAAGGCGTCGTTATTTTTTACGAACGAAGAGAACATTCCCTAATGCGCCTTGGAACATTATCGTAAATAATTAAATCTGAACCGCAGTTGTCACAGTAAATGAACAAAAGATTGTTCTGCTTCCCATGTGCAAAGTACAAATCACAGACTTTTAGTCTCCCTGAATTTTTACTGCCAATTTAAGGAAAGCAGCGAAGAAAGAACCAATATAAAGTCTCCAGGTTGGGAGCGGATCCAAAACCCCTCCTAAAAACTCACCATTTGGGCAGATCAAATCCGTTTCCCTCTCTGCGAGGGCTGAGGAGGTGCTTGGGAAGCAGGGTTGCAGCAGCTCCTTGCGACGGCTCAGATGTTGAACACCTGCGGGCACAAGGGTTTGGGGCTGAGCTGCCATCTTTCCCCAGTGGGATCGAGGGCCATTCGAGAGCAGATCAAAATGAGCGAGCTAACGGGGCACATTGCCAGCTCCAGGTATTTGCCAAACGCAAGGACAAGCCGCAGGCCATCGCACCAGCCAAATTCTGGGAAAACCCAATACGCAGGATTTCCAAGTCCTGCTTTCGTTTTAAAACTAGCTGATGAAACGCTTCCGTGCATGCTTAAGTCTAAGGAATGTAACGTGGCACAATTAGGGGTTTATTTATGTAACTAAGGTTTTGTTTAGCTCTTGGTCCATCACCCAGGAGTACCTTGGTCTGCTCCCAAAGCGGCTGCTAGAGCCAAGCAGACAAACGATGTCCCTGAAGGGTGGGAGCCAACGGCCTGGCATGGCCAGGACTTTGGGAGAGCAAAATATAGCCTGTGTCTGGGGAAGATTGCTCCTGTATATCACAGGGACCCCCGTGGCCACCTGGGCCGGGCTTTGGAGAGCATCTCCTGCCCCTTCTGTTGCCTTGATTTAAGGCTGTCAGTGCTGAGGACACAGTGATTTGATGATGGGCCCTGATGGCTGTGATGCCCGTCTGAGGTCCACGTCTCACCTCCCTAAATCTTCCCGCGCGGGTCTTAATTCAGTGCGAAGTGGGGACGTGTCGCTCTGCCTCCGCCGTGTGAGTGAGCTTTGCCCTTCCTCTTCCTCGCGGCTGTGGTGGGAAGGCAGGGAGGGGGAGGAAGGCTGCTGCTTGCCCAGGGCTCAGTGTTCATGCAGGTGAAGATGTGGTCTTGCCTGGTAAAGACTGCATCGCGGAGGGGATAGATAAGAGCCTGCAGGTGTCAACCAGGCTGGGTCCTGGTGTTGATCGGACCCCAAACTCTTGCTGCTGTGCCCGGCAAACACGCCGCTGCCCTCCAGCAGGGGAGAGCAAGCGGCAGAATAATCGCCTTCCTCCACTCCATCCCAGGTTTATGATGCAAAACGTTTCAAAAGGGTGAATAATTAAGTGCCGCTCATAAAAGGGTTGCTTGGCACTGCTGCTGGGCTCCTCCGACTCCTGGAACCGGGACCCGGCGGGGGATGTGCCGGCGTCGGGGGATGAGAGCTGAGACTCACCCTCTGCTGAGCGCTGGGCTCGTCCCGTCAGCAGAGGGGCCTTGGGGGGCGAAATAAACGTCCCAGTTTGCTCTGACAAGCAAGACAGAGACTTTTCATGTGCTGAATAGGTCCCCACAGCTGAATCCGTTTGCAGGCTGTCCGGTACAGGGGGTGTTTCTCTTGGCGAGATCCAGCCGCTGTAAATAACCCAGCATTTGCGCTTGATGGATGTTCGCTCCCTGCCAGCCCGTCTCCCGAGAGTTATATAATTCCCTTTCCTGCAGCTCGGCTGTAAATTCAGTGTGATTCATGGCCGGTCCCTCCGCCAAAGGCTTTTACAGCCCTGCTACCCCCGGGGCGGGCAAGGACAGGGCGGAGGGCGCGGGGTGGCCTGTGCTGAGCGGGAGGGTGCTGCTTGCCAGGGCATCGGGTCTGCGGGGGCTAAAGCTCTTGTGTGGGGTGGGCAGGGCTGCGGGGACGGAGCGGGGTGGCCCTGAGTGACATCAGGTGGGGCCCATGAAGCTGGGTCCTCTTCCTCTAGCTGACACCAGCCTCTCTTTCTTGTCCCCGGCTGCCCCCCGGGATGCTCCCCTCTTCCACACTGGCAAACCCCAGCAGCCCCCTTTGCACCAAGAAGATGCGCTGCGCTGAAGGAAAATATTCCTGGCTTGATCCGGCGGAGAAGCTCTGACGGCGTGGCGTGGGTGAGCCAACCTCTGCGGCCCTGGCAGGGTCCCCTTCTGCTCTGCAAAGTGCCCGAGAGCCGGGGGGAGCCACGTTACTTATTGATTTTTGGAGGGAGCCTCCCCTTATTCCGCTGCATAACCTTCTGCCTGGCCATAAACCCGGCTGAGGCAGTGGGAGCCCAGACAGGGGGTGATTCACGGGGTTGGGGGGGGGGGGGGTGTCCCCAGGCATTGGGCTGGCCCCTGACCGCTCCGGCACTGGTGAAGGATGCTGTGGCACCCCAGGCACTGGGAAATGAAGAAGCAACTCTGGAAATGGCCTTCGAGTCTCGGCCAGAGCCAAAGGACGGGGTGCTCCCACGCCCGACGTCTGCCAAAGCACGGATCCTGCAAACCGTCGGGGCGCTGCTTTTGGGCGCTCCCCTGGGGACACTGGTGGCATCTCCCCTTGCAACGGGGTCGGGGCAGGAGGGGTGCTGGGTCGGGTCCTGAACACCCTGTCCCAGCAAAGGGAGCCTTGTTAGTGCCGTTTGCCGGGCCGGCCCCTTTCTCCTCTCAGCCCTGCCCACGAGCTCCCATCACAATTTGTTTGGCGCTCGGGGATGATACCCTATCTGCAATATTAAGACAGGTGTAATGGAGTAGATACGTATCGCCCCCCCTTAAATCAGATAGACCCCGTGGTGGAGGCAGCAGATAAATCCCCCGGGCAGTTACAGAGGCAGGCAAATTTAATTAATTCTTATCATCTCCAACAGAGGCAGCGAGCAGCGGGCAGGGAGAGGGATCTTTTTTGGCCTCTTTTCCCTGCCAAGGAGCCGGAGGGGAGGGCAGGGGAGGCTGCAGGACCGTGCCAGCATCGGGGCTCCGTGGCCACATCCTGGTGACACAGAGCGGGGCTGGGGCTCATGCCTGAGCACGGGAGTCTGCTGGGAGGAGAGGAAACAGAAACCTGCCAGCCAGCTGCTCGTGGGCTTGATCCATCAAAATCCAGGCACCTAAACGCATCAAAACACTGGGGCTGTATAAATATCTATTTCCAGGTACTGGAAGTATGTCTAAGTAAAATAAACTAGGCTCGACTGCTCATCCTGGACAATAAACACCTGTAAATTGTGAGGTTTCTATGACGCACTGCTGGAGCGCACCCATTTCTGCTTGGAAAAATATTTTTGAGCTCAGCTGGTGGTTTTTATCGCCGGTGGTTGGCTCTGTAGCTGGGAAAGGAAAGCAGGGCTGGATGCTGCGGTGAGGGGTGGATCGGATGCGAGGAGTATGGAGCAGGGCACCGGTGACACTGGAGAAAGGCAGGAGAAGGGGACCACGGGTCTGCCTGTGGGGTGGAGACCCACTGGGGTGTCCGGCTGCCGGCATCTTCTGCAGCTGCTCCAGAAGCTTCAAAGCAGCCTGGAGCATGATCTTTTTGAGCAGAGCTGGTGTTAAGTGTGCTGCAAGGGGAGAGCTGCCCCGAGGCTGTCGTGGTGACGGTGGGACTGGGTCTCAAGGACGAACCCCGGCCATGGTGCCTTGCTCCGCTCTGGGCAGGGGCGCCTGGTTCTGTAGGGCTCCGGGCTTGAGCACCCTCTCCTGACCCTGTGCCTCGGGGCTGAGCCCATGTGTCTGCATCGGGGACATCCCCCTCCGGGGCAGGGGCTCAAATCTCTTCCCTCCCGTGCCAGCCTGCGTGTGCTGGGTGACAGTCCCCGCTGCTTCATGTCACCGCCGTTTGAGACCACCGCTCTTTCGGCGCTTCTGCTAATTGCTCTGACGAGCATCACTGCAAGGGCCGGGGGGAGAGGAGGGCAGCACGCAGGCAGAGCCCCCGGAGCGCCCACCCGGCTCCGGGCCAGAGGTACGGCACTCATCCCTGCAAAGCCGCCGGAGCAGGCGGGAGCGTCGGGCAGCTGCTTGCGGGGATGAGCGTGTCGGTCCGGGCTGCTCCGGTGGGGTTAGGGCCTCTGGGGCTGCCTGCCAGGGTAAGGATGTGCTGGGCCTGGGGTCTGACGGTGCATCTCTGAAAGGTGACATTTCTGGAGGGGCTGCGGTGCAGCTCATGGCCCCCTGGGCTCCCTGAATTAATGTGCTGAGAGCGGGGAGGTGTGTTTGGATGTGGCCGGTGAGGCTGGCTTAGCGTCCCCCGAATGAAACGTCCCCATCCCAGGGGCAGGACTGCGCTCACGTCCTCCGCATGCCGAGCGCTTGAGGCTTGGCGCGGTGCCGGGACGCCGGCACAATAACCAACGTGGCCAGGTCCGATGGGGTGGCCGGGGCTGCTATGGGATATCTCGTCCCCCCCCCCCGCCAGGGTGGCTGGCCCCTCGTCAGGACGGGCTGAGGCTCCCAGCACGGTCCTCCCCCATCCCCTCGGCGGGCAGGAGAGGAAGGTCCCTGCCTTGCACAGGGTGTTCAAACTCCGTCCAACTTCACCGATGCTGATCAGTTACTCAGTTTTTAATGTTCCTGTCCTCCCGAGAAGCTTCATTTTATTTTTCTTCTCCTTTTCTCCCTATCGCTGGCCATTGCATTTTCATCTTAATCTGCCGATAGTTCATTTTCATTTGACATATTAATCTATGCTTCTTTCTGTAAAGATAACTCACCCCTGCGCGATGGCAGGAGTGCGCAACCAGCGCCATGCCAGGAATATTTTACTGGCTTTGAAAAGATGGTGGAATAACAAGTAACCAGAGTCGAGCTGGTGTTGCCCGTTCATTTTAAGAAGCCAGAGGTCCCTGGCAAGAGACCTGCCGGGTGAGGCTGGTCTAAGAGCTTTGCTCTGGCTTGCAGGCGGGTGAGGCTCGGAAGCAGGAGCTGGGGGTCACGATGCCAAGGTGGGGCTGGACGCTGGCCCCCCCCCCATCCCCATCCTGGCACACACACATGTTGGCACCGGAATATTTGGCTGTTGGCACCGGATTAATTTATGTGCTGCCGTTTGTTGGGTTTGTGGCTGGCTGGCGTTTTTAGCGCTGTTTGTATAAGGAACGGCATCAGTGTACGGCAGCAATTATTTCTGTATAAATAAGAGCATGGATGCTGTCGGCTGCCCCTGACGGGCCTGGGCTGGGAACTGAGCTGATGCCACCCACCACCCCGTCCCTGGAGGTGGTGGTGGGGACACGGGAGGTACCACACAGGGTGGCAAATGTCGCCAAAAGGAAGGTTTTCCAGCAAAAGCCGCCCAGCTTCCCCTGCACCCCTCCGCTCCCCTCCGCCAAAACCACACAGCTCCAGGGATGCTCCCGGTGCCGTTCCCTTAAACACATAAAAGGGCTCCATCTGGTTTTAATTATTCAAATGAGCTGACAGGGTAATCAATATAAATGGTTAAACGTGGCCAGGATTAGTGTTGGTTCTGCTGCAGCACTAGGTAAAAAGTCTGGAGACGGGGGATTAGCTGCTGCCCCGGCGCTATGGGGAAGCGGGGTGCTGGGGGTCCCCCTTGCCCAAGGGGACTGGGTGGTACCGTGGCCTGGCCTGGAGGTCATGGGGGGGAGCATGTGTCTGCGGCCACCCTGGCAGATGCAGGACTTAAAACAATAACCTGCGGTACTCCTGGCTCCGGCTGCTTTTTTGTTGCTAATATACTGCTAATTGTGCTCCGCTGTGCGGTAATACTAATAAAGCAAGATTTAGAAAGCGGGAGGCTTAAGAGAGTAAATCAAGGGCACGGCACAGCCTCGGCAATCTGCATCGCAATTAGCCACTGCTCCCCAGCACCGGGGAAGGACGAGGGACCCCACCACGAGGACCCGCGTGTGGGGTCCTGGTTGCACCCTGAGCTGCCGGAGTGGAGAGGGTCCTGTGGGTGCCCCACCCTGGGGTGGGACCCCCAGCTCCTCCCCAGCGCTGGAGGACATGTGTCCCTGTGCCGTCCCTGGCAGCAAAGATCCTCCTGACCCCTCTCTCCTCTTGGGGCTGCTGCCGCGCTGCTTTTTTGCTGTGTTGCCATGGAAATGCCGCCTGCATCCATCCCTGGTCCAGCCTGCATCCATCCCTGGTCCAGCCTGCATCCATCCCTGGTCCCGCCTGCATCCATCCCTGGTCCCACAGCTGGTGAGTGCCACCAGCCCCCTCCCTCAGGCCCTGCTGAAGGGAGGCTGGTGGGTTTGCTTGGGCCACAGCTCCCGTCTCTCCAAACACTGGATAAAACGTTATTAAAAGACGAAAAGAAAGGGGGTGGCGGGCACCCCTGGGGTTATTCAATCCGTCTCTGCCGGTCCCTTATGGAAGGCGCCGCTGGCCGTGCCTCGGCATAGGTGTGCTTCATCAAGCCGGCGCCCGCCTCGGAGCAGGGTCACGCAGAGACAACTGGCGTAATGAGAAGAGCTGAGATTGCTGCACGTGGCAGGAGGGGAGCGGTGACAGAGATGGCGGGGATAGCGATGTCCTCGTCCCCGCCGCCCGCCAGCTGCAGGCTTTCTGGGCTTTTCTAGCCCTGAGTGACGGCAGAGCCAAGGCGAGGCCCTTGCTGTTCCCTCTCCTCCCAAACCCTCATTTTCATCTTGCGTTATGGCATGGAAATGTTTGACTTTACAGCCTTAGTTTATATTGCCGGGAAGTAACTTAACCGTGCTCTCTAAGTGTTGAAGCTGCATTTCTTTTTGATGATTTCAAAGATTTATTAAGTTCTCCCAGGGAGAAGGAAGAAAAAAAAAAAAAAAAACCATGCCAGCAAATAAGATTCAGTGGTAGGCCCAGCAAATAAACTGAAAATATATGTGCAGTGTTTAGAGATTTTGCTGGAGCGTTCGCTTTCTGCCGGCTCCTATCTACAAACGCGCCTCTGCGACGCTCGGCGTTATCCTCGGCTATAGAAGCTTTGACGCCCGGGGAGGCTGCTTTTAAGGTTCCCCCTTTATTTTGGGGTTCGGATACACGAGCCGAATAGGAGATAATTAAAGGTTCACTGTTTGCTAATAACCTATGCGCTGGAAAGTGTTCATCTGAACCACTCGGCTGAAATTGAAACATAGTAAGTGCTCTCCGAGCAGGAATCTGGAGCGGTTCCTGGGCAGTTCGTGAACACGAGAGATGGGTCCAGTTCACCACGTGAGTGAGTTGCAATTAATTAATGGACTGGGTCTATTAATTTACTCCCAAATCCAATCATTGGGGGAATGAGGTCACAGCTGGCAGAGAAGTACCAGCAGGATGCAGAGTTTTCTGCAAAGTAAATTAGCAGCATTTAATTTCAAGAGTCCAGGAAAAAAAAAAAAAAGTGTGTTAAGAAGTGACGGAGGCCTGGAAATCGGCCGGGGCTGGAGGCAGGAGAGGCACGGCCAGCTGCGAGGCGGGCAAGAGCCGGAGCCAAACTCCCGGCCCAGGATTTGGGTTCTTTTTCTTTCTATTGGCACTTTGCGGCAAAATAAGCGGCACAATCTGGTGGGGCGGCGGCGCTGGCGCCGGAGCCCGGGGCTGGCATTGCTCCTGCCTGCCGCTGCCGGAGCCCTGGCTGGGTCAGGGGGGGCCGTCCCCGGGCGCTCGCTACCCTCCCGTGACACCGCCTTAGTGAGCCTCCGCCTGCGGCACCGTAGGGGAAGCACCTTGAAAATGCCCATCTGCCAAGGAGCAGGCGATCGCCAAAGAAATCGGCAATCCCGTTTTATTGCAAATGCTCCTGGTATTAAAAAAAAAAAAAAAAAAAAAAAAGACTTGGGCGGGGAATGGTAAGAAAGTGCAATTTCAGCAGAATTTGGGGCCAACCGCATTGAACGCGGGCTGCTGCGTGCGTCTTGGTGGTGCTGGCACCCCGATGGCAAGGGCCAGGCAACCCCTTCCCTGCGAGGTTCCCCGGGGGGGGGGTTGTGTCCCCGTTAAGGAGCGTATCTCTTCTAGGGGAAGATATCTAGTTGTAAACACGCTGCTTTGAAAGAGCAAAGGGGAAATCTTTGCTTGGGGAGGAGACCCCAGGGAAGGGCAGAGGTTAGAGCCGGGTCTTTTCACATTGCTTTTAATTTCACCTTTCAGAAAGCTTTAGCTCAGGGTATTTACGTAGCTCAGTTTTACCAGTACAGTCCCACTTTCCCCAGCACAGTGTATTAAAATAACGTCCTTCTGTCGCCGGCACCTCTTTTTGAAATGCCCTTTGTAGAGATGGCCAAGTGGAAGGCATCGCTGCGGGGTGCTGGGTGCTCCCCGAGAGGAGCCGGGGATGCAGGCAGAGCCCAGCGCAGGCAGCAGCCTCGGCACAAACACCATCAAAGCTGCTCTCTTGCTCCCAAAATGCGCTAAGGATGCTCGGCTGCCTTTTCTGAAAGGTTTGCCCAACGCGGTGCGTTGCTACAGGATCCTCTGCTCTGAGGAGTAACCTCGTCTTGCCGAGACGAGTCGGCAGTGATGCCGTCAGTCCTTAAAAACAGAGGCTGGGCTTCTACCAAGCGCCCAGCTCTCGCCGTGCGTCTTCGTGTGCTTGAAAACCCGCTGTCCCTCCTGCCCAGGGAAGCAGGAAAACGCAGGAGGATTCCGTCTGCCTTGGGTTCGTTGTCACATGAGCCTCTGTCTTTGGCGAACGCTGAGAAAAAGCTTAACGACGCTCAAGAGGAGTGGGAGAGGGGCTTAAGTGCTGTAAGAAGGAGGAAAAACATCCACATGCCGTCCCTTATGGGTTTAAGGCATCTCAAGCGGGCTTTCTCTTTTTTATTTTTCTAATTGGTACCCCCTTCTGGCACTGGCAGTGCTGCTCAGTGGTGTGTTTCAGACAGGTGCTGAAGCTGGCTCCTTTTTTTTTTTTTTTTTTTACCAAAAAGGACTGTTTTCTCCCCATTTATTCTGCAGGGAGCTTTCTCTTCCATCCCCACAGGGAACAGTTCTTGAATGCGAATTGGGGCTGGTGGGGGCGGGGGGGGGGGGGTTGTTGTCAGGCCACGTGCTGGCACAAGTGTGCTCAGCAGAGGTGGCAGAGCCCGGTGGGAGCCGGGTGAATTTGGGGACCCCCTCGTGGGGTGAAGCAGGTTGCTCCTGGGGCTGAGCCACACACGTACGGGAAGAGCAATCCACAGGGGAAGCCCATCTAAGTTAGCGTCTCCCCAAACAGACGTGGTTTGAAATATTTCCTGAAGTGTGAGATTATTACAGGTAGATTACAGATTGATTTTTGAAGGCTTTCAGATGAGCAGAAACACTCTCCCCTCATCACAGAAAAGACAGAAGGGTTGGGGCGGGTTTTTTTTTTTTTTCCTTTTTCCTTTTTTAAAGAAGAGGGGAAATGCACCAAAATAAGGCAGAGGTGAGACATGGGAAGGCAGCGATGGGTCCGAGGCCTCCAAAAGAACTCTAATTCCTGGATCAAGCTCAAAGGAAGGCGAAAGGTAAGGAATTGTGATTCCCAAAGTCCCACAAGAGTTTCCCCCCTCCCAGCCCTCGCTCCCTTTCCCCCGGCACCCAGCATCCCTCCAGCCCGGGCAGGGAGATGCTTGCCGAAGGAAGCGCCTGAGATAAATCCCTGTTAATCTCGGCTCACTGTACGTGAAGGGTAATAGCTCTGCAGGTTGTTCGATGAGCCGACGGAAAATAGAGTAATATTCCTCCTCACTGCCCCCGCCGCTCCTGTCCCTGCTCTCACAGAGGCCTGGCTGCCGCGTTTGGGCGCGTGATGCTTTCGGGGAGCGGTGGGCAGATGTCCCGGCATAATTACCCAAAACATACCAGTAACCCACCTGCTCCGGCAACTGGTCTTCTAGTTGTAGCCGCAAATAAAACGCGGCTTTCTGCATTAAAAAACTACCTGTCGTTGGATAATCAACTCAAGCCGTGTAATAGTACTCGGGTGGGACCTGGGCTGTCTAGATCGCCCCCACCAGCGCTGCTGGAAAGGGGTTTCCCAACATCTAACCCAACCCTTTCTCTCCTCCCCACACCGGATGCAGAGAACTGGTTTTTCTCTTCCACTTTGCAGCCGTTGTCTTTTCTGTATTTGCAGGCGCAGTTTTGCCCTTGACCATCTCTTCTCTAGGTTAAGCAACTCAAAGTCATTCAACCTTTTTTATTCCCCAGATCTCCCGGACTGACTTCACCGAATTCATTAGCGGGTTCTTGGGCCAGAGGGAGGAAGGTCCTGCCGGAGCCCGGGCTCGTCGCTGGAGGCGAGTATTCCTCCCCTGCCCTGATGCCTTGGGGGGCCTTTAGAAAGGCGCAGGGGATGTTTCCAGCAGTTTAGGGGACTTTTTCGCCTGCGCCTCTCTGCTAGTGGTGCTGAGAGCCTTGTGCCAGCCGAGAAATCGGCTCTCAGCATCTTTATCTTTAAGCCCATCGGTTTGGCTTTTCCTGACCGCAGTCTTGCACAAGCACCTCGCCGTTTCTCCTCCCATGTATGTATTTAGGTATTTTCCCATATCCAATTAATTCAGCCCCCGCTACTGAAGTGTCACGCTGCCTCGATCCATCCTGCCTTTCATCCTCCCGCAATAAAGGCGTCTTTTGTTAGCGGCTCGCTGCCGGGCTGTGTTTCTCTGTCAGGCTTGTGTAAAACACCCCCAGAACCTGTTAGACGGAGATGTTCGGTACCCTCTTCTGCAAACCTCGGTGCCGGTGAGTGGAAGGGAAGAGATTCGTTATATTCTGCGGAGGTACCTGAGCCTGAGACCCTGGGATGAGGGGCAGCTGGAGGGAAGGAGAGCTCAAGCGATGCTATGATTAGTCAGAAAAAGTTGGGGCTGCGACGGAGCTCGCCTGAGCATCATAGTGGGGTTTTTAGCACTGGCCACTGTATTACTGTAGCGCTGAGCAATGGTGCCGGGGTGGCTGCGGTGGGCTGCGTCTCTGCGCCTGGCCACGGAAACTGGGGCTGAAGGGATCTGCGCTTCCCCCCCCCCCCCCACTTCTCCCATGGCAAACCCTTTGAGGTAACGGAAATTTTTTTCCACTGATGATGTGTTTTATTTCCATCCTCTCCCCTCCTTTCCCTTTCCAGCCCAGGGCTAATAAATCCAGCCTGGCTGGCTGGTCCAGGTGCCTCCAGGGAAGGGGATTACTCCGTGGGGTTCATCCTGCACCCAGCAGGGCGGGGGCTGGGGGTGTCCCGCCAGCGGGGTCTCGCTCCCAGGGGCTCGGGGAGATGCGGCTCTTGCCGGGCTCTGCATGCCCTCACCAGCAGCACAGAGGTGTTTATTGGGAAAGGTGCAATTGGGATTACAGCCGCCGAGCCAGGCATCACCTTAACTCTGCCCCTTTTGAGACACGTTGTACGGAGCAGGGAATTTACTGGGGACCAGGAGGTGCCTTCCTATCTTCGTGTTTTTGAGGCCAAGCCCAATGCTTTGTCCCCACCTCAGCTTTTCCACTGTAAAACCAATTATGTCCTTCGTTGGGGTGCTGGTTGAGGGGGGCTGAGGGGTTTTCGTGCGGAGACCTGCCGGCCATCAGCATCCCCCGGGGTCCCCAGCCAGCCCTGCCCCACCGGGGAGCAATCGCAATCAGTCTGTGTAATTAGGCAAGCGACTGGCTGTATTTGCATGAAGCAGAGGGCAGTAACACTAGCCGTAAAGCCACGCAGCCACGGCGGGGCTGAGGATGAAGCGATCCAGCCTTTACAAGCAAAGATAAAATTAAACTGCTGGCATGGGGAGAGTCACCGTGGGCAGAGTTAAGGTGACCCGGTGCAGGACCAGGTCCTGCTTTGCCTGGCCAAGGAGGGGTTTCGCAGTTGTGAGCTGGGATGACTTTTCCAAAGCCCCGAGGGATGCGACTCTTCTCCTCGCCCCTTTCCCAGCAGGGGCTTGCGAGCAGGTCATTGCCATCCCTCTCCTTTCCCTCCTGACGAACGCTCTGCTGTTCCAACTTCGCGTCGGTGGGTCTGTCAGAAAAATTAATTTTTTAATTAAAACCCTTTTTTTTTTTTTTTTTTGGTGGTGCTTTAATGTCTGGGTCTGGAGTAATTATTAGTAGCTCCAGGGAGACTGTGCTTTAGAAAAATTGTTGGTGCTACTGCAAAGGAATTTATCTGATTAACGTCAGCCTTCACGCGTGGCTGTTGGGGCAGGGGCGGGGGGAATGGATGAGGGTGGGAGTCCTGCTGCTCTCAAGCAAACTGCTTAATCACGGAAAACGAGGCAGGGCTCTGCAGGTGCTGATTTCCCACCTCGGAGGTGAACTGGAAGAGGAGGAGAGGCTGGGAGCGGCAGCGCGGGGCTCCCCTGCTGTCCCCTACCCCGCACGCAGGTGCCAGGCCGTGGCTTGAGAGACTGAAGAGGTGAGGAGTGACGGGCTTGTCCCTTGCCGGAATAAAGAGGCAGAAAAACACCCAGACAGAGGATGAGCAAAGCATTGGGCGATTCTTGTCCCCACAAACGCGTCCCGGATGGGAGCGGAGGGGCTGCTGCCGTCCCTGGGGCTGGGGGATGCTCAGCGATAGCCCCAGCCAGGCCGTCCCCCCGCTGCCGCCCCTCCCACGGGGGATTTAAGCTTGCACGTAGCCAAACCCTTCTCTCGGCAAAAGGTCAAAGGTTCCCCGAAGGAAGCAGCTTTTCCCCCAGCTCTTCCCTCCTGACTTCTTATTAGAGGCTTATTCCCGTCCTGAAGCGTAAGGGTTTAGATTTCTCCCCGAACTCCTAGCTCCGGAGGTGTTTGCTGTGCCGTTTCAATCCCCGTGGCCCCGGCTGTTCTGGCTGCTCCGGCTTTGGGCTAGCCTGGCTGGGGGAGATTAACCGGGGCGTTGGAAAGAGCCGAGCAGAGCGGCATCGCTGTCCAGCGGCGTGAACGCACCCGTTTGCTCGTGCATACCCCCCGCCTCTGCAAGCACCTCCCGGTGATGGGGTCCCAGGAGACGGACGGACGGACGGATGGCGCAGGAGGTCCTGGGCTGCCTGGGAGCAGGAGGGGCCAAATGCTGCGCCGCTCAGGACCACCTTCCCCTCACAGCACCCAGTTACCCGATTTCATCGTAACGTTATCGGCTGCTTCTCTAATGGGTTCCGCAGGCTCCAGGCAAATCCTACCCTTTGTGCTCAATTAACAGGCGATACCCTGGAGAGTGGGAGGTAATATAAATATTTTCCATGTAGTGATAGGACTTTTTTTTATTTCCTTTTTTTTTTTTTTTTTTTTGGTGCTGTCATTATAATATTGATTTGACATCCAGGTGTCAGGAACAGCTGGATGGCAGAAAAAATGGCAGCATTAATTCATTTCACAGGCGGGGGAGAGGGGGGGAAGACTTTCCTCCAGGCTTTCCCCCCCACCTTCCCTCTGCGATGCTCCATGTTCTGCCCTGACAGCAACATTTATAAACCGCCACTGTGGGGAGTATTATTAACAGCTCGATTCCTTAAAGATGCAATTAATTATTCACCTGCTTCCAAATCAGTTTGAGCAGCTTCTAAGCTGCAGTGTAAATAAAACCTTCCCAACTCGCCTCTCCTCTTTCTCACGCATACGCACGCACGTATTCCTGGTATTCATAAAGCTGAGCTATTTAAATTGAGCCAAACTAGCAGTTACTGTAAATTACTGCAGCTCCATTGGCTTCCCGGGCTCTCTGCTGAGTTACACCAGCCAGGATTTTAACTCATCCTTGTGGAGATGGCAACTGTCGCTATTTTCTCATTTGACGTATTTTTAGGCTATTTTTGCCTTGTTGCTAAATCCCTCCTGTTTTGTCGTGCTTCGCCCCTCAGCCCAATCTCCCTTTTACCTGTTTGCTATTTAATAAATCATCGCCTAAATGATCCCCTGACTTGAGCATCAGCTACAGCACCTTTGTGGAGGATTGGGTTGTTTTTTTTTTTCCCCTCTTTTTGGAAAGATGTTGATTAGGTCTCAGCTGATGGCTGCTGTCAAAGGAGAAAATACCTGCTGTGCTCCTGGGGCTCCGTGAGGAAAAGGCTGTGCCAGGCCTGGGAGAGGCTGATTTGGGGACCCGGAGGGGAAAGGCTGCGTCTTGCCTCTCCTCTCCCTTCCCTGGGTATGGATGGCCAAAGCAGGTTGAAATGGCTTTAGGGTCACGGTGTTGGGTCTCTTATGGCCCTGCTGGGTTTCATTTATTGTGGTTAAGCTCCTGGGCCGAAGTTGAGGTTTGGAAAATGGCAGGTACTTGGGCAGTTTGGCTGAATTAGGTTTGGAAAAGGGCAGATATTTGGGGAGAAAATGTTCTAGGAAGAGGTCTGGGCTTTTTTCTCTAATGGAAAGCTGAGACCTGCGGTGGATTTTAGTGGGAGAGGGCAGCCCTCCTGAAGCACCTTGCCATCGCCGCCCCCGAAATGCTGAGCGCCCAGGGCCGAAGGGCAACGGAGGGGCCGTGGCCAGCACCCCCACCGCGGCTCTGCCTGGCCCGGGGAGGCGGGGACCCTCCCGTCACCCGCTTGCTCCCCTACGGCACAGCCCCCCGCTCCCGAGGTGCCGGGGGCTGGAGGCACCGCTCACACCAAAGCCCGCTCAGCACCTCGCCCCGTGAGCTCCCGTGGTCCCACCTGGGAAAATCTGCAAACCCCTGTGACAAGGGAGGGAGCACGAATGCCTGGAGGATGCTCGCCTCCGTAAATAGACTCCAAAAAGAAAGAAAAAAAAATAATCAATTTATAAAAAGCCCCTTTCCTGTTGCGGGGTCCGTCTCCGGCACGAACACAGCCGCCGCCTCATGCGCTTCAAACTGGCCAGGCCAAATCTTTGCATAGATTAGTCGCTAACAATGGAGTTAATGACGATAATGGCACAAATGTCCTGTGCCTGCGTGAGATACACTTAGAAAAATCTACTAGCACCAGGTAATCACCGCGTTTCACACCGTCAAAGAGATCAATCATGTCAAGAGCCCATTCATCAATCAGATGTGCCAGGGGCTTAGCAGGCAGGGAGGGAATGCAGGCAGCTCAGAGCGCCCCGAATAGCTGCTCCTGGGGGAAAGGGAGGGTCCCCCAGGATCGGAGCGGGGCTGGGAAGCAGGATGCTGGTGGGCTCATTTGGGGAGGCGTCAGAGCCCGGGCAGGCTCCAGCCCCGGCCGTGAGCCCGGCGAAGCCTCCGCTCGGCTCCCCTCTCCTCTCAAGGACGCTCCCTCAGATGCTCCCCTCTCCCCGGTGGCTGGGGCTGACGGGGCTTCCTCTGCCAGAGACAGATTGTTTGTTGCTGTTTCTCCATCTGGCTGGAATCACGTCTGTCTTCCGCCGTGTTATTTGTTGCCCGATTGCCACTTGTAACCCGTCCTTTCTCCTTTGCCTTCTACCGAGGAGATGTCCTCGGCTGCGTGGTGCCAGAGCCGCCCTCGGGGCCCAGTACCCTGCGTGGGATCCTAGTCCACTAGTGCTGGAAATCCTGCCCCAGGGGACTTTCTGCTCTGAAAAACAGGACCTTGCCCCAAAGAGCATCCATAACCCCGCAGTCCCGGCGGCAGCGAGCCAGCAGGCAGGGAACGGGCAGCCGTCCCACGGCAGCTCCCCTCCAGCAAGCAGCGGGAGGTGACGGAGAGCCTGTCCCCATCTGCCGTGAGTCCGGGGCCGGACCCTGCCCAAGAGGAGGCAGCTGGCAGCCGCAGGGGCCAAGCAGAGCCTGGCGGGAGGAGTAACAAGAGGCTGCCGGCAGCATGTTGCCGGCTGCTTGGGGTCTGCAAATCCCGCTGGACAACCCTTTGTCGCTTATTTATAGAGGGCTGGTGTGCCGGCAAGGGGAGAGACCCTGGTCCTCCAGCCTCCCAGCTCCTCTCACCACCGAACCCCGTGGGAGCAAGGCACCCCGGCGAGGGGTGGTCCTGAGGTGGGCAGCCACCACCCTACCCGTCTCGTGCCTTTGTCACCTTCCCTGGTAACCAGCGGGCGAGCAGACCGGGAGCTGGAAAAGGGCTCCAGGTGCTGCCGGCTCCGAGCTGCCATGGCTGGCAGGGCCGTCGCTCCTGGTCTGCATAAATCAGCCAGCTGAAGGCACGGGGAGATGGAGGGGACACAGCCCTGCCTGTGACTCCGCTGGCCTCTCCATCCAGTGCCAGACCACTTCTCCGCCGCCGGCTCTGACTGCACAGGCCCGCTGGGCCCTAGCCTCTGTGCCAGATGGGGATGCAGCCTGGGGACCCCCTCAGCCAAGCGGGGCTTCAGCTCCCTGCCAGGGCAGGATTTCGGGCAGAGGACCGTACCCCTTATTCTGGGTCTCGCAGCCACGTGCTGCAAACCTCCCAGTGAAAAGGGAGCAAACCATCCAACCTATCTCGCCGCTCTGCCAGGTAAGGGGAAATTGAACACCCACCGCAAGCACCGGCGAGGCCCACCTGCAGACAGCCGAGACAGTGGCTCCGGGGGCTCGGCACTCACTGGTCAGTTTTAACTCTGATATCTGCATGGAGCCCTCGGTTGTATGGCACTTTGATAATTCATGAGGCAGCTATTATTGCAGAGCACAGCCCATTGCCCCAGGCTCAGTGATGTGCTCTCCGGAGGTTGACCTGAACGTTCTCAAAAGCAGTAAGCCTTCCTCTCAGCGCCATGGCCAGCATCCTCGACTTCCGCAGCGTGGTACCCGGCCACCTCAGCACCTCTGCCAAGGACGCTACAGATGCTACCCGATAGCTAACAGCATCTTTGTCCTCACCGCCACTCCCAGAAGGGACGCAGGGCTGGTAGCAGGGCAGAGCGAGCCCTGGGAGCCTCCCAGCTGGCCGTCCCCTCTCCCAACCCTGCCTGGCCCATTCCCCTCTTTTTCCTGGGAGCAGCACTCTCTTCCTCCCCTCTCCTCCTTTTCCCCACTTCTGGGAAGCTGCTTGATTGCTTGTCTCCCTTCATTAGCGTGATACCTCCTGGAAAATTGGTAAACAGAGGCGTATGAATGAGGTGTTGATTGCAATCAGCAGGGGAGAAGGGGGGCTGAGAGCGCTGGAGAGGCCGACGATGCTTCCCAATCACCCGGTGGTCCGGGGCGGCTTCTGGCGAGGATCCACTCCCCAGCACGAGCCGCACGGGACGGCCACCCTGCACGGCTCGTGCTGAGGAACGGATCCTCTCCAGCAGTCGCCTGAGCATCCCTCTGCAGAAGGATGCTGCATGTTCACACCCTCGCCCTTCCCGCCTGGGAGCGCTGGATACAGTCTGGGGGAGCCCCTCCTCACTGCTGGGGTGGGTGGGATGAGGAGGGGATGGGTGCCAGGACACCCTGTCCCATGGGGACCATCGCCGGGCTGATGGCAGGGCGCAGCAGGGTGAGAGCACTCTGGAGTTCTCAGAAAACAAGAGCTTAAAGGGATAAGCATGATCTAAAGCACATCCTATTATTCATCTGGACAGACTGCAGTGAAGCTGATCCCTTGCCCGTCCGTTCCCCTGGCACCACTGGAGGTGTCGCAGGGGCAGGCAGAGGATATGGGGCTGGTACCTGGCATCGCGGAGGGGGATTTGCCTAATTTCTGGCTTGCTGCAGGGTTAAATGGCTGAAACCATCTTCCCCGGGCCAGCTCCAGCACTGGGTTAATGCTACCCGTATTCGCCTGCACCGCAAAGGTGTTTGGCACATGAGAGGTAATGGCTTGCAGAGGTGAGGAAGAAAATTGCCAGTCTTGGTTTGGGGCAGAGGTGATGAAATGGGGGTGCAGGTGGTCTTCCTCCACACCGTCAGAGCAGGGACCAGGGGGACCCCTCGGTCGGGAGGCCTCCCCTGGGCGAAGGGTTCCCAGCTCTGTGCGCTGGGGGGCGAAGTGAGGGTGGGCACTGGGGGCGATGATGCCTGACGGTGCCTGATTCACCCGGCTCCCGGCCCTGGGCTGCTGCCAACACGCTCACCCAGAAGTGTCAGTCATTAAGCATCTATTTAGGCGTGCAGAGGTTGCCTAATTTTTCAAGGGTGCTGCAAACCCCCGATGCCCTTGAAGTCAGTAGCTGCTGAAAGTACCTGACACCTCCAGAAACGGGCCACGGCAGACGTGCATCCGATGCCCAGCAGAAAGAGGTGGGCAAAGGGCTGGCCCGCGTGACGGGACGGCCGTGTCCCTATTAGCAAAGGGGATGTCGGGGGGGTATCAGAATCCCCCTGGGTGTTTGGGAGCGATGCCCTGACCACATGCCAAGGCAGGCTGCAGCCCTGCATCGCTGGGGAAACCCCAAGGGCGATGGGGAAGGCCCTCGGGGAAGCACCTTTCCCTGCGGGGCATCCCTGTTGCCATCCGGGCCAGGTCTCTGCTCCCCGTCCCCAGCCCTGCGGCTCTGCAAAGCTGGCCTTTGCTCACGGGGGCCAAACTTCTGGCAAAGCCCTGCCTAGAAAAGGCAGCCCAGATAGGATCCCAGAGGATTATTCCCCAGCCGTCCTCAGGGGGAAACATGACTGCTGGGGATAAAGGCAGGAATTAGAGGAGGGTACCTGAAGATGGGGGCTCAGGCTGGGAGAGGCATCCCTGCAGAAGGCGGCAAAATACCGGCAGTGTTTTTTGCTACTGCGCATCTGTTATTTGACCTTATAAAACTCTATTTGTGGAGCTGGTTGTTATTTTTCGTTAAATCTTTTAATCTAAAATCCCATTAGGCTCAGCAGCGTGTTCATTTGCGAGCAGAAGCAAAACAGTTCGGTGTTTGCTCATTCCCATATCTTCCTCACTTCAAACATGTAATAAAGTATTTTCTCTTTCCCTCTTGTTTCCCTTTGTGGTTTGGCTTTTTTAGGAGCCTTCAAGGCAGTTCAGCCCCGTTTTCCCCCCTCCCAGCACCGCACGCCGCTTCTAGCTCTGCTGCTTTCTGGTCTGTTGAAATCAAATAAAATTCACATGAAGTCCTCCGGAGCAGGGACTTCTCTTTGCCTGGCTCTCCTGCCCGGCTGCGCCGGTGGGGTTAAACCAGCCCCGCCGGTTCCCGACCACAATGTCTGGCCTTAGAATAAAACAGCATTAAAAGATACATCCAGGGGGGTGGTTTTTTGAGGGCGTATTTTTACAAAAGCTGGGGTGTGCCGAGCAAAGCCCGCAGCCCCCCGTCTCTGCAGGGCAGCAGCAGCCTGTGGAGGGGACAGCCTGGTGCCCGCGCCCGGGGAGGCATCGTGGTGGCCCTTTGCAGTGCTTTTTTCTCCCTCCCCTGTCTCCGTCATCCTTATTTCAGGAATTACTTAAAATCAGGCTTTGAATAATTCACCGGGATCATATGGCAGTCCACCCTAACTGATCCGTCACAACTTCCTTCGACTTCAATAATTCACTTTCCCGCTAGGAGCTGATGTGCTTCCCTTGTACTGTGGGTTTGCTGCCGAGCACGCCCGGCTCCCAGACCAGATCTCTTCACGAGGAGGAGAAAAAAGGGGAATTAAGGCCAAATGCCTTTGTTTTAAAAAACACTAACTTTCAAGCGGGGCAGAGGGTTTGCCAGGCAGCTTGTCCAGCTGCGGGAAAGGCAGTAACAAGGTGATCCGAAAATGGTCTTGGCTGGCTGCCGGAGATGCTCCTCTTGCTGCCGGTCCCAGGTCCCCACAGCAGCAGGGCGGGGGGCTGGTCCTGCAGCCCCCTCCTCAGCGCAAGGCTTGGGGGCTGCAGCAGAGATGAGCTCCGGTGGGTCAGTATTCACCCCCCAAGAGCATCCCAGACCCCCCCCCACGCTGGGGACGTGCCCCAGCCCCGCTGCTCCGGCTGGTCAGGAGCTGCAGCCCTCCTCAGCCTTCCTAACAAGGTGCCCAGGCTGACGTTCTCCTGCAGCAGACGAAATCGGCGTGGGTTAATTAGCCAGCAATGGCCAGTAGCAGCTTATGAGAGTGAGAACGGCAACAAGCCATGGGGGTTTGGCAGCCTCTTCACCCAGGCCCTGCTTCTCTGGGTAAATTAGGGTTTAATTTAAGGAGGTACAAAGTCTCCTATTGCAGAGTATTGATAGGGTTGTGCTGGAGAGTGTACGATGTGTATGGCGGGGGGTGGGGGTGGGGGAGAGGCTAAAATATATAGTGTACCAGCTCTATACGGTAGTGTTTCTGCTGTGGATCTCTTTTCCTGCCATCTCGGGCGTGGGGCTGGCGAGTGATGTGCAGCGAGGAACCGTGGCTGCGAGTAGCCAGCAAGCTCCCGGGAGGCGAGCCGGGGCCCTGATCCTGCCAATGCCGGGAACGTGTCTTTGCTGCGAGGCGGCCCGAGGTAGGTGACGGTGAAGAAGCTCGAGTGCCTGCGTAAGAGTGTGGCTTGTGGGAAAGGGTTTACGCTTATGCTAAGTACGGTGAATTTAATTTCCTTGCGATAGCACTTCAATAATGCAAGGCGCTCCAGAAAAATCAGAGAGGGCCTGAAGCGAAATGCAGCCGAGTCAATTGAAGTTAACTTCCCCGGGCACGGGGCCAGGCCTCTCTTTAGAGGCTATTTTCCAGAAAGGCGGCGGATTGCCTGCAAAAATATATTTTCAGTCGCTTTCGATTCGGCTGCCTTGAGCCTACCGGAGCCCAAGCGGGCTGTGTGCGGAAAGGCCCCCGAACGCCTGTGTTTGCAGGAGAGGGCGGGGGGCAAGCTGCGAGGAGCTAGCCTTATTTACCCCCCTGGATCTCCTGAAGGAACCCCAAGAGTGCTATAGGGGCACTATAGGGCCCTCGGCCCTGCCCTCTACCAGGCACTACAGCATCGCCTGCGGAGGAAGGACTCGGTGGGGGGGGGGGCCGGGCTGGCTGGCGGAAGGTGGGGGATGTCTTGCAGCCCCCCGTGCACGGGGACGGGTTTGCAATCAGGTAAGGCAAAGCTCCCCCCCCCCGCCAGCCCCGTGCCCACTGCTGGCCAGGGCCCCATGAGGGGTAGCGTGGCGGGGAAGGGAGCTATCGGGAGAGGTGGATTTAGGGCTGGAGGGTCTGGGCAGGCTTGCTGCAGGCCGGGGCTGAGCTGAACTTGTCCCCGGCCGGGCTTGAAGCTCCGCGCCCTGGGGCCGATGAGGCAGAGCACCCCGTAGCTCTGCTTGCAGGGTTTCCCTCCCCTGAGGCTGTGGTTTCCACACCGTGGCGGGGGGGCAGGAGGGGTTTCCACAGCTTTTCTTCCCCTTTTCCTGCTCCCCCGCGCTGCCCCCCAGCCTGATGCTGCTGCTCCTGATAGCTGCTGTCTGTCTAATTGCATTATAGCCTATGGGGGGAAAGAAACCACTGCTTCGGCTTCAAACAAAAGGTGCCCTAAACCAGCTAATTAGCCACCTGACTTGCTCCCCGACCTCCCACGACACGCCTGTATTTTTCATGTCATTTTGGCACCGCTAATGAGCAGAACCGCCGAGGCTGTGGCCGTCGGCTCCCCCAGGACCGGACTCGGGCTTTGGCAATGAGCTTGTGTCCAGTGTCCCGAGGGGATGCTCTGCCTCCTTTCCCTTATTCGTCTTTCTCTTCGCCATCATCCTTTTTATTTGCAGGCGCTTCTTCTGGCCTACTTGCATCCAGTTCATTTTCCTTTTCTTAGATAAAACCTGACTCCAGGCCTTATTTGGTAAACAGAGCTGGGAGAAGCTGGGCTCGTTCTTTCTTCTCCTGACGAGCCTTTCAGGATGGGGGAGACGAGATGGAAAGAGAGACAGATGAATAGGATGCAAAAGCAGTGAAGGAAAACAAACACGAGATAAAGGAAGCGTGGGAGAGAAAGAAAAATGAGGCAGATAGCTGGGATGGGGAAGCAGAGTAAAGGCAAGGGGGGGCACCTGCTAAACCCCAACCGCCCCAGCCCCTGTTCGTGAAGCGAGGGACCCAGGGGAGCAAACTGGGAACACGCTGGTATAACACGGGCAGCGCTTGGCGCCCCTCCCCATGCCTCCTGGCCGTGGCTAAGCGGGGATTTGGGGAGAGGGACCCGGTCTGGTGAAGAGGTGGCCACACTTTCACCCAGGAGCAATCCTCTCCTCCTGCATCCCCTAACAAATTTTCGCCCGAGGTGCAGGTCGCTCATGGAAGCAGCCGGGCGCTTTAACCTGGCTCCGTCATCTCCAGCTGTCAAACGCTGTAAATATCTGGGAGGCAGTTAATGCTGGGAAACAACGGAGGTGCTTTACACGCAGCCCAGAGCCAAACCCGCTGCTGGTAGGGCTCATAAATATCCCTTTTGTGTTTCTTCTCTGTCAGAAGGCAGCAATAAAAGAGAACAAAAGCCAAAGCCATCGTGGGGCAGCTTCAGCATCTCTGGTGCCTCCTTACCCCTTCCAGGGCAGGTCTAATAGCGACGAGGAGTAAAACCCAATTGGCTGGGGGCGAGCTGGTGGCACGGGGAGCCTGGCGCTGAGATGGAGAGGTCGGGAGCTGGCACAAGAGGCTCCTGAAAGGCTCAGCGTGGAAATCATTGTTTTTCCTGTTATTTCCTCATTTTCAGCAGGCTGAGTAGCACTGAACATCTGCCTGAAGGCAAGTAACCTGGCCTGGCTCTTGAAACCACCGGCTTCATTGGCAGCAAATGAAGTCCTCGGTTGAAGAGATAAAGTGGGGGCTAAAGCACTAAAATTATCTGTGCTGAAACCGAGTGAGAGCAAATGCTGTTAAACAGGGCGTGTGACGGGGAAAGAGGTAATTGCTTGCACCGAGCAAACCCCAGGCATCGCTGGGGAAGCCGGGGAAATTTCTCCCCTCTACCAGTGGGTCCCATCAGCCCTAAAAGCAAAGGACCCTCGGGGCGGCAGGACCCACATGCGGGGAAGGCGGAAGCCCTGTCTGAAGGCGGGCATCGGCAGCATAGCTTTGCCCCAGTTGTGATATTTTTAATAAGCCGAATTGTCAGCTGGACCCAGCAGAAAAATCGATAGCGGGACTTGAGAAAGCAGTCAAAATACATGGAGCTAAATTGGCCACCCTGCAGGCAGCTGTGTGGCTCCTCGGATGTCATGATGTGCAGCCGCACCGAAAGGGGGGTGGGGGGTGGGGAAATGACAATTTCAAAAATCCTTTGAAATAATAGCCTAAGACTATTGAAGTATCTTAAAATACCAGGGGAATATCCAGAAGTGCTTTTTAGAAAGTTGGTGGTGGAAGCGGGAGGAATGAGGGAAGCCACCTTCCCACTGCCGAAGGCATCTGGGGAGGGCTGGGGTGGGTTTTTCCCTTTCCCAGTTGGACCTGAAGGGTGGCCTGCCACTCCACCTGCAGAAGCCTTATCTGCAAAGCAGCATATCGGCTTTAGCAGAAAGCCTCTATTTCTCCAAAGTCTCTTTAATTCCATCCTTTTAGATCTGCCTTTTCAAGCGCAGCCCCAGCGACATCCATCTGCCCTTACAATAGAGATGGTGTCCTGAATCGTTTTATTTTTGGCAGCTTCGCCTTCGGCTCCTCTGCGGCAGGGAAGTGGGGAGATGCTATCCCCTGCCTCCAGCCCTCCCCGCAGCTGCTGAGGGTGCTGCGATGCTGTTGGGTTTGGGGACGGCTATTTCGGTCCTCAGCGCCTCATCCGTCGGCAGACGCAGGACAGACGGACGCTTTCGGGCAGCGGCTGTAGGCACCTCCCGAGGCTGTGCAAGCCTGTCCATGAGTTACTAACAGCCTGTGGCTTTTGCTGGTTCGTACCCAGGTGCCTGCAGGGACAATCCTGTATCCCACCCTGCATCCGCCCCGTGGTACGCCCAGGACCGGACTGGCCTTTTAACATTTGCTGCTTGGGGCTGGGAAAGGCACGGGAAGCCTAGCCCTGCGTTTTTAATGGCTAGCAAGCTCTTCCGCAGCTAGAGGAGAAAAGACAGAGGAGGAAAGTGGGAAAAATATAAAGAAACAATTTTCTTCTAACATTTCTCTTTTCCTTTTCAGTGTGAGCCCTTCCGGGAGGAGGTCTTTAAAATTAATAATGTTCTTTCTTTTTCCCTCTCTATTCCCAAGACTCCTGGTTTAAATTAATGAAATGTCAAATACTATTAAGTTCCGATCATGTGTTTGTGATAACGAAAGGACTGATTTCCAGCCAGTTTACAACTCGGATCTGTTCTCCCCCTCCCCCCTCTTTCTTTTTTTGCTCTGATTAAAACTCCTTTTATTAGATTTGCTCTTTCATCGGCTCCCTCTGTTTTCCATCCTTTGTGGTCCAAGGCTGGGGAAAGCCTCCTCGTTGAGCAGAAGATTTTTAGGCTTTCTAGCATTCTGGTATTTTCCTCCAATGTCTGCTCAGACCAGGGGTGACAGGCCCCCCACCCCGATGCCCTGCCAGGAGCCGATGGGTGCTCCCAGGGACCTCACAGCCCCTACCCCTAAGACCCCAAACCCCATCGTTTCTTTTCTCACTCCCTTCCTTCCTTCTTTCTGTACTTGGGAGCTGATTACGTTAATAAGTTTAAAAGGCCACATGATCATCCAACGCACCGTAGCCAGCATCCTTGAAGGAAGAGATTTGTTATCCCCCCCCAGTGCTGTCTCTTGGCAGGGGAAGGATGGGGGCAATTAGAGGTAACGCAAACAGCCGTGGGGGTCAGACAGAGGATGGCTGGTCCCTGCCGGCAGCGTCCAGGGGGTTGCAGGGCACGGCACACATCGGGGCTGGACCCTGCTGCTGGGATGCGGCCGCCGAGGCAGCAGGGATGCCAAGCTGGTTTTTCCTGATGGTGACTTTACCAGGCCACCACGAAAAAGAAAAAAGGGTCCTCTGATGGCCACCAGCTGCCTTGGGAAAGACCAGCTGGGGGTCTCTGGGGAAGGGCACCCCAAATGACTGAACCACCTGGCTATCAGTCAAGGCAGCCCTTGCTTCACTTGCTCCCCCGACAAGGTCATATGGTGAGGGCTGTACAGCCAGCAGCGTTCCTAGTGGGATGATTTAGGGAAGAACGAATGGATGGACTCGCGTGTAAGCAGCTAGATGGGCCCATCCCCTAACGGGTGGGCAGCGAGGCGACAAGGTGCTCTTGCTGATGGCTTCATCAATCACCCATCTGGCTGGGCTCTCCAGCAAACTGGAAGAGCTCAAAGGGTTAATCTGTAAGTTAGGACTTAACACCAAAGATAGAGTCATTGGGAGAGAAGAGAGCCTTGTCGAAGGCTTTGGGAAATAATTTGCCTTGGCACTTTCTTATAAGAGTGAATTGATTTTTGCTGGGTTGTGTCAGGCTGAATTATGAATGGGGGAAAGTACAGCTGGCGCTCCCAGAGGGGAAGGGGTGATAATTAAAGGCATGTGCGGAGGGGGCTTGGAGGCTGCCTCTTTCCAGCGGTTCCCACGTGAACCCGGGACCACAGCGTCATCGTCCCCAGAGCTCCCGGAGAGGCGGGTTTGCTCTAGCCTGGACACAAAGGTGGTCTCCCATGCTGAGGTCCCCAGTCCCAGCCTTTCCTGGACCTCGCGGGACCATCTCCTCTCCCTGCCCAGCCGGCAGAGCAGGGGATGCTGGTTGCCGAAAGGCAAAGCAGAGCATCGCAGTCGCCCTGGGAGGAGGTGGGAGAGCGGGAGCGTGCAAGACGAGATCCCATCGCCCTGCCCTCGGTCCTGCCTTGCCCACCGCAGCCCTGCTGGGAAGGGACCGTGCCCCAGCCGCGCTCCTGCCCTTTGCCCTGGCCTTAAAAGCTCCTGGCGCTGCCTCGCTGCCCGCATCCCTCTCCGCCAGCCTGGCGCTGAGCTCGCCGCCCAGCTGGCGGGGTGGCTTTGCCCCCCAGGTGTTTTACTGACTGCGCCCCGCTCAATGTCGCTTTCCAAGGCAAAGACCCTCCCGCAGGCCGCTGGGAACTGTAGCGCAGTGAAGCCAGCGGTCAGGAATGGAGACAAAGGCAGGCTCTCGGCTCGCCGCCGGCCTGGCCTGCGCGGCTCCCGTGGCAAAGCCAGCGCCAGACCTCACCCCCGGCACGCGGAGCCCCCGGGGAACGCGCCGTCTGCCTCCGGCACGAGCCGCTTCTCCATCGCTCGGGCTGAGCATCCTGCCGTGCAGCTTGGCTTTTGTTTGCCAGCTCGCGGGGAAGCAGCGGGGAACAAAATGAGGTCTGGGCTTTTCCTTTTCCCCCCTCGGCCTTTTGTTTAGTATCACCTATTACAAAACAGCTCCAGCTCATCAGTAAGACCTGGGAACAGCAATTCCTGAATAAGAGAGACCCTGTAGAAAAACCTCACCTGATCGCAGCTACTTTCCAAACAAAGGGGCTCAGACTATATCTGCTTCCTTCCCTGCCCCTTTTCCCAGTAAATCCCGCCCCCCCCCCCCGAACATCTTGTTCATTAAGCCGTGTGCTCTGTAATCACATCTAAACCAGTAATAAGCACCAGTTCATTCAGCTCGGCACAGCATCCCCCAGTTCCTGGGAGGATGGAAATGCCCTGCTCCCCAGGGAAACAGGCAGGCACGGAGAGGAGGAGGAGGAGGAGGTTATCGCACAGCACATCCAGCACAGGGAGGGGGGGAATGGGGGGGAACCAGCCCTGTCGTCTCCTGGACCTGTGGCTCAGCCCCCCCCAGGTAATTGCGCATGGAAATGGATTCCCATTTCACTGCTCAATCGTCCTGTTTGCTGTCACAGCCGAATGTTTTGCATGTGCAATTACCCGTCCCTGCGTATATCTGTGGGCACGCTCAGGTGTCGACTGCCAGCCTTCGGCGGCCACCGCGCAGCCACGTCGCCCTGCGTTTGAGCTCTAATAGCAGTCAGGCAGAAGCCATTTTCCGTATGAAACTGCAGGACCTATGGGGTAAATAAATGGGTTTGAAAGCCTAGCAGTGTAATGTGTTAATTTAAAACCTGCCTTCTCTTCTCGCATATTAATTTATTTGGTATTATGTTTAATCTTCCACTTACTGGGGTTTCACTGGCTTCTTTCTCCCCTGCCCCCTCTGGCGGCTCCCTGGGATGCTCTGCCTTCGGCAGGAGCTGGAGGAAGCCGAGCCAGGGCGGGAGAGTGGGGACCAGACCCCGGCCAAGAGGAGCTGCTGGGTCCCGCAGGAGCCCAGGGTGGTACCTCAAGGTCTTCTGCTCTCATGGGTGCCCGGCAGACAGGTGCGGACCGATTCCCTCGTGACTGGCGGGGGAGACCACCGCTGGCTTTCCCTGATGCCATTTGCCAAGGTGCTAATCACTTCCACCAACTGGGAGGGCGGCTGGGGGAATTAATCAGCTCTAATCAGGACAATGATAGCTGACAAGGCAGCCGGGTGCGGAAGCGAAAGATGGGGATGTGCCCAGCTCTCGGTGCCTGCTTTAACTGCCCGCCTGCCCCCGGGCATGGGGGATGCCCAGCTCCGGAACACCCCCCACCAGGCACAGCGCTCAGCCGGGGGACCTTGAGCCACCGCTCTCCGTGCCCCCCGCCCAGCTGCGGCTCCAGCCCCTGCTTTGCTGACTTCCACCATTGGCCCTGTGTGGAGGGGCTGAAATTTGGCTGCCTGGGGACGATCCTGCCCAAGCGCCCGTCACGCTGGTCCGGCTCCCGCCCTCCTGCCAGCAGCCATGAAGCCTCGGGTGCGAGTGGATGGCAATTCACAAGAACACCTCTCCCAGGGGGCACGGGAGGCCAGTGCAATGCATAAAAGGCCGGTGCAGCCAGGGAAAGCAGAGCAGAGATGGCAGCAGCAGCTCCTCGGCGCTCTGCAGACATGCTCGTGCCGAGGCGGCACGAGCCGAATCGGACAAGCGAGACATGGGTCCCCCTTGCACGGCGCAGCTTTGCACCCCCAGTCTCGCCACTGGCTGCGTGAGCCAGGCTTTGCGTCGCCCCGTTACTGAGGCTGCGACACAACCGTGTGCCCGTGGCTGGCCCGGATGCCCACCGGATTGCTCGCTGGTCCAGTCGAAGCGCAGCCAGAGGGTGCGATATTGCAGGCAGCGCACGGGAAGCGGGGAGGGAGGGAGGCAGGGCTTGGCAGGGCTTGGCAGGGCTCACCAGCAACCCGGTGATGATGCAGTGGGGGCTGGCAGAAAGTGTGGCAGACGCATCCGACGGTGTCGGGAAACCTCGCCTGGAGCTTCCCCTGCCATTTCCATCACCTGTCTCTGAGGGGGATTAGCCTAAACTGTCTCAGAGAAGGACCGATGGATGATCTGGAAAAGGGAGAGACTATTGCGGGGTTTATTTAAGCTGGGCTGACCTGAGAAACTGTACCTGAGGCCATCGGGGCAGGGTGGGCTAACGCCAGGGAGAGGAAGACGGGAAACTGCAGGGCAAAGCGTGGGGGTCAGGGCCCCAGGGCCGCATCCAGCCCGTGCAGCACGGGGTCACGGGCAGGAGGTTTGGTCCGCACCCGGCTGTCTCTTTGGTGCGGGGGGAGCATCGGCGGCAGCTGCTGCTGGGAACATCCCCCTCCCTTCCCTCTTGCTAATGAACATAGGTGAAACTTGCTGTGCCATGACTTTAATCAGCAAAGAAAACTGCAAAGCCTTTTATTTTTTTTCTTTCCCCACCTGCTGAATTCAGCGCCGAATGTGAATTAGGCGGCGTTTGGGCTTGGCTGCGCGCCCGCTTCCCGTGCTAATGCAGGGAGCCAGCCTCTCCTGCTCATCCAGCCTCCCAGGCTAATCCGCAGCGCGCCTGGATCAGCCCCTTGCATTTCACGCTGTGTGCAATAACCCCTGGAGCTTAAAGGCTGCGCGCCGCAGTCTCAGCCCGCGCGACTCCTCCGAGCACCCGGCCGACAGGCTTGGCCCGTGCCGGGGAGCGGGACAGGCCCATAGCACCCATGGGTGGCTGGGCAGGGTGGCTCTGGCCGCGGCGCTGGGCCGGAGGGTGAGGACACGCCGCAGCAGCCTTGGGAGCCGAGCCCACAGCAAGTGCTGCCGTGCGCGCACCGCGCTCGCAGCTCTGGGGAGCTTGTGGTTGCATTAGCCTGTGGCCGGCGTGCAGGCAGCGTGCTCAGCAGCGACGGGCAGCCCGGGGAAGAGATGCAGGGGTAGGCGTCCTGGAGCCCTGCATGCGTGGGGGGTGCTGGAGCGGTACCCTCGGGCTCACTCCTATGGGTCCGTCAGCGTGGCAGGAGTAATTTGCAGCTCCATTAGCACTGGGAGTTGGCACAGCGGCCACGCAATGTGTCCATTTGATAAGAGGCAAGTTCCACTGAATAATGAGCAGTAATTGGATTTCAGGGTTAACCAGCTTGCAGCAAAAATAGAAAAGAATGGAGAGCCATTGGATATTTCTGTTCTGGCTCATCAGACACTGGAGGTTTATCTCTGCTGAGAATAGCACAGGAGAGGTAAAGTTATTAGTGACCATCAGAGCATGGTGATACCATCTCCCTCTCGTGTTTAGTGGGATGAGTCTGTGCGTCCTCTGTGAGTTTCATTTAAGGCTACGGGAGTTTATAACCCCCCCTGCGGAAGAGCTCCGCACGTACACCACACCACGGCAGTGCAGCAGAGGGGAGAGAAACCAGCCCTCTTCACTATGCAGGAGCACCCAACCTCTCTGCCGTCGGCCGGAGGGGAGGGCAGGAGCCGGCAGCCCGGGGAGCAGGCTGGGATGGCCAGCGGCGGGGCGGACGCATTCGGCAGGCACAAGGCAAGGTCTCCTGCCGGCGTCACCTCATTCCCGTGGCAATCTGGCACGGGGAAGGCTGGCACGTGTGCGGCACTGCCGTGCTTGGAGCTGCGGCCGCCTGCTTCGGAGTGGCACCAGTGGAGGTAGAGCGGGCACTGGTGGCCGTGCCGGCCACTGGGAGAAGCACCGCACGCAGCCGCGATGGCTCGCCGTCTTCCGGCAAGATTAATTCACGCTGGAAGCGGTGCGGAGAAGGGCTATTAGCAGGGTGGGGGGAATGGAGAGCCTGTCTTATAAGACCAGACTGAAAGCACTTGGCTTGTTTAGCCCAGCAAAGGGAAGGCAAAGCAGGGATATGATTACTCTCCATAAATATATCAAGCAAGTAAACACCAGGTAGAGAAAGGAGCCGTTTAAGCTAAAAGACTGTGCTGGCAGAAGAACAAATAGGTTTAAACTGGCTAATGTAGGCTGGAAATTAGGAGACAGTTTTTAACCATAGGAGTTGTGAGACAGTTTTTAGCCACGGGAAACAGAGGAGGAAAAATACCTCATTGCTTTCCAAATGGAGCTGGACCAGCGTGTGAAGGCAGCAGAAAGCCGGCTGCCTGCAACTGCAGGGGCCCGAAGTGGGAGTCAGCAGCATCCTGCCCACTCCAGGCTCCTTCCAGGACGTGCTGGGCACACCGTGCACTGGTGATGTCCCTTGAGGTCCCCAGTTTCCTCGGGCAGGGAGCATCATTCCCGCAGGCAGGGACAGCCGATGCCAGCCTCCCTCTGCTCAGGGCTGGCAGGTACCCAGTGCTTGGGACAGCCCCGCACAGCGCTCGGGAGCAGAAGGGGCGATGAGCCAGAGGCAGCCAGTGTCGGCCACCGGCAGGGGAGGTACCACAGGAGCGTAAGCATCCGCCGACCTGAGCGGGGCAGCTCACAGCACCCGGATTTGGGCTTGCGACCTGCTGCCATCGCTGCTTTTTCTGGATTTTCTCTGGAAATGGCACACAGCTGGGCCACCAACTCCAGATTTTACCTCCTGCATGAAATTATTCTGAATTCCCTGTATATTCTAGGGCCTGCCTAAAGGACGGGTGAAGACTCTGCTGATGAGGACTCTAATCAGTTTTGAGAGCAGGTAATTTCTCAGCTAGAGATCAACTCCAAACAGGAAATCAGATTCAGGAGATGGCTGCTTTATGCAGCCCATCATGGTGGACTAGAGCAAAGCTTGTTGTAATAATAAGCAGAGCTGGAATAAGAAGATCACTACTAACATTATGCATTAATTACTTTACAATCCTCCTACCAGGTGGGGTTTCCTATCTCATTTATCTCTAGTGTTAATGGAATAGGAATAATTCTAGACCCAATCCTGACATCTGGGCAGGGGTTTTTGGACGCTATATCTCCTTCCTGAAACCTGAGGAAAGATGTTCCCTGCCTTCAGCGCATTTTGCGTCTGGCACCGTGCCCGGGATCTTAGTAAGACACAAAAGCATCTGAGGGAAGCGACCACTGGATGGAGCCTCAAAGGTCATAACGATACCCGCTTCTAGTACAGATGGTGTTCACTGATGGAAAACGCCAAGCACGAAAGCAGTGAGCACCAGTACTGCAGCATAAGGTACGGAGGGATGCTGCCTGCGCTCCTGCCGCAGAGCCGGGGCTGGGCAGCGGTGCCCGAGCACACCGCCCTGCTCCCAGCTCCGTACCCCTGAGTAAGCTGCCTGCACCGCTGCCTGCTCCTGCCCCCAGGTCTGCCTGCCCTTGCTGTGGCGGCGGTGGTTTCCTCGGGGCTCCCTCCCGGTGGATGGGCAGCGCCGAGCACCGCTGGCACCCCTGCCAGCTGCGGCCAGCCCAGCTGATAACCCACAGCCAGGGGCCCATTCACGCCCCGGGGCTGCACAGGCTGGGATGCTCTATGAAACCTCACCAAACACATTGTTTCGTTCCAGAAAGACAAACAGAGATAACGTAACCACGTGAAGAGCATTCCAGTTTTGATTAAAACCCGCAGACCTGCAAGCCTCGGCTCCTGCTTGAATAAGGATGAGGATAATATTGCCAGGAGAAAAACGAAAACATCTGATGATATCTGAAGCAAGAGCGTGGCAGGGTGGCAGGTTTGGGAAGGGGGCTCACAGCTCGGCTTGTGGAAGGGAGCCCAGTGCCTTTGCCCCGGGGCAGGGTCCTGTGTGCCAAGCCCTCGGCAGCTCCTCTCCCCCCAGCCCTGGGAAGGGGTAAGGCAGACCCAGCCAGGGGGATAAGCTTAGATCTGGGAACAGAACAACGCACAATTCAATCATCTTGCAAGAGAGCACCCTGAATGCCACGTAGCAATGGGTTTTACAGATGAGTGCACGAACGTGCTCACTAAAAGGGGGCCCGTGGAGAGGGTGAGGGCTGCTCAGGGAGGGGGGGTCTGCTGTTGCTCCGTACGCCTGTCCACAAGGATTAGTGTCTCCTGCACTGGGCGGGCCATGCCGGGTGTGCAGACCCAAGCGCAACGTGTGAGCTGGACAAGGTATAAGTTGGTCTTGCAGAGAAATGGTTGAGGATGCTCCTGCAAGGCCAGGGGGGCTGTTTGGGCATGGGGTGCAGTGGGGAGCAACAAGAGGGGCTTCTGCCGTGGGCAGCCGGGCTGCCAGGCCCTGCAAAGCTGGCAGCTCGGGCCCATAACCTCCAGGCAGAGTTTTTAGCATGGTTGCTGAATGCTCCAAGCACTGAGGAAGGCTACGGCTTCCCTCAGACCTTGCTGAGATGTCGTACGGATAAAATCTTCCTTGGAAAGTCCCGCCGGCAAGGCGCAAGCTGCTGGCGGTGCTGTGCACCTGGGGACAGCTTGGCCTGGTGTCCCCCGACTGCAGCGGTACTGGGGTTCGCTGGGAAGGCGCAGGGCAGCGGATAACCTGCCCCAACAACAGCCAGCTCTCCTCTCCCCAGGGATCCGGGATCATTTCCCCCCACCGGGCTGGCATCGCTGCCAGATTGCTGGGAGCCGTGCCTCTCACTGCTGCAAAATAATGGAGGCGGGTTGCTTTGCGTCCCGCTTGCCGGGGCTGAGCATCAGGGCTGCCCGTGCCCTGCAGTGGGGGATAAGGCTGAGCCCCGACAGCTCGACGCACTGATGGCTGCAAAGGCAGCAAAGCTGCC
>JAVKLA010000002.1:2601884-2687946 GCA_034782735.1 Sagittarius serpentarius
CCAAGCGCCGGGGTATGCGCTCGCCCCCGCCGCTGGAGCGGGGTGCGGGGGAAGCGGGCGCGGAGGAGCGCGGAGCCGAGCGGAGAGCGGCGGGGAGCGGGGCGCGGGAGCCCGCGGCCGAGCCCCCGGCGGCGGCGGAGGATGCGCCGAGCCCCGCGGAGCCGAGCCCAGCTGCAGCGCGGCGCGTCTCGCCCGGCCGCCGCCCGAGCCCTCGGAGGTAACGGCGGCGGAGGGGAGCGGGGGTGGGGGTATCTGTCCCCCGGCGTGGCGGCCGCGGAGACCCTGCGGCTCCCCGGAGCGTCGCTTAGCCGGTGCTACCCGGCTCCCTGGGGGGCGGGAAGGAGCCCCCCCACACACACACCCGGCCGGCGCGAAGGGCTCCTCGGGGCAGGCGGGTGGGGGTGTCCCCGTCCCCCGCCCCGGCCGTCAGCCCCCGCCGCCCGAGCTGCTGGAGGCCCAGGCCGGAGCGATGGCAGATGCTCGACGCCAACCTCAAAACCACCGCGATCGAAGCTCGGCTTTGAGGCTTCGAGGCGGGGCGGGGGGGGGGGGGCTGCCCGCTGCCGGCAGGCCGGCTGCTTGCCCGCCTTGCCACCCGCGCCCCGAAACCGGCCAGCTTCGGGCTGGCTCTGTGGGGCACCTGGCAGCCAGCGCTGCCGGTAGCGGTGGGTGCAGTGGGAGCCAGTCCCTGCCTTGGGCGCCTTAGGCTAGAGCTAGAGGAGATGAGAAGGGCGCCTGGACCATCGTGGCTGGACCTCTAGGGACCAGCAGCTCAACGACGGGTGATAGCCCAGGCTTAGCCACGAAGGGGGTTCGATTCGATCCCAGACATTTGATTTCCAGCTCTTTGTTCACCAGATGATCTGCCCTGCTAGGGAAGCTGCCTGCATGCGTCTGACATCTTGCTCGGCTCCCCTGACAAATGAGGGCAAATTGCAAAGCTGTCCCCCTGCCCGCCCCCCCCCTGCCCCGTCCCCCGTCTCTGTTGAGAAACTGAGTCTCATCTCACGTTCCTTAACTTGTACAGGAGCAATCCACCGCAACAGCAACCGGAGGGCCCCAGGGCTCTCCTTTTATCTGCTGCGCTGCTAACAGAGGAGAGAGAGGGGTTTAATTATCCTCAAGTGTCAGTTCAAGATAAATCTGCTGGGACACAGCTCTTGGCAGGTGCGAAATAACAGGAGGTTTTCATGCATGGGAGGCTGAGCTGAGAACAGTTCAGTGGTTTAATTGGTGGCTCCCAGGAAGGGTTCATACCAGGGTACAGAAAATGGGACGGTGCGGGCTCCAGCAGTGATGCTGGTGCCACAGCTGTGGCAAAGGGAAGATGGATGCTGAAGGCTAAGAACTTTCTCTGGTGTGTTGCTTTAGGGGCTTGGCGCAGAGCGGGTGCTCTGGGCTGGTAGCACAACCTCAAATCGATGCCGTCCTCTGAGGGGCTGATGCTTTTCCAGCATCGCTCCATTTCTGCTCGTCTTTTCAGTCGGCTCCCAAGGGATTCTTTGCGGGGCCATCAGGAGACGTGCCCTGTTTTATAGGGTACCGGGGGAGCTGAGAACGAGGGAATTACCTCCAGAACCAGGGCACTCCAGAGCTGTCTTCTAGGCATGTAAGGTGGGATGGCGTCAGGGTTTATTGAGCAGCTGCTCCTCCCTCCCTCCTCCTGCCAAAATCTCTGAAATGCTTTACAGGAGCTCTCAAGATAAGCATTTGAAGAGTTTCAGTTCTCCAGCTCCAGGGGGAAAAGCCTCTTCCCTCTCCAAACGGCTGCGGCAGGGGAGCTCGGCACACACGGGGATGTCCCCGCCCTGCCAGGGTTGTTGCAGTGCTGGGATGTATGGGGCATCTCTCTCCTCGCCTCCCGCCCTGCCCGTGCCGCGCTCGTTGGCCCCCGGAGCTGGATTCGGATCAGCGAGCAGAAGCGCCTCCATACAGTCCTCCAGCTGTGGCATCCCACTGTGGCCGTATCACTACCACGAAACGAGGCCTCTCTTCACCCAGACCCTATAGCATGTTGGTCTGGGATACTCCAGTGGGAGGAAGAAGGACATAGTATTTTATTTTATTGTTCATCCCGATGTGCTGAGCTCTTCTCTGTCCTCATTCCTTAGCCTTCCCGGGGCAGGGGGTGGAGGTGTGGGGCAGATGTTTTAAAGAAATGGTGCACCCCATCCCTGCTGGCTCATTGGAGGGGATGTGGATACGAGGAGCTTGTGCCGCTGCTTTTCTGGATGAAGCTGGGGTGTTGTGGTGTTATTGTAGTTATGTTCCTTGTTTTAGGGTCCAAGATAATGACTTAGCTGTACTTCACTTGAGTGCTGGGTAGAACAAGCCAGCCCTCGTGCAGTTCCCACCGGCATGTAACAGCAGCTGGCGTCAGAGGTCTGGGTTTGATCCTGTACTGCCCGAGAGTCAGCTTGTAAATCCGTACTGACCACCATCAGTTCTGGCTCCTCTTGCTAATCGCTGGTGTCTGTTGCTGGCACTGGGAGGAGACGTTCGGTAAATGTCCTTGTAAGATGGTGAGTTTTGTAGATGCGCAGATAGGGTGTTTTCAGGAAGACCGAGTTATTAGACGTCATCTCAGTGCCGTCCCCTTTTCATTTCTGCTGGGTGAATGCTGCTGTTGGCTTGCAAGCCGTGCTCCAGTCCTGCCAGAGTCGCATCCCTCCTTTGCAAATTTGCGTTAGTGAAACTTGTAGGTTGCTCTTTGGGTGCAAACTTTGTTGATGCTCCTGGTGCTGACCACTGTGGCCTGCATGGTGCTGGTCCTGATGCAGGATAGCTGGGTATCTGGCCAGGGGTGGCTTGGCCAAGGACAGCTCTGAGAAGAGGCTTTCTGTCCCTTGCCGTAGTTAGCTATGCCTGAGTCTCTGACAAAGGCATTTTGGAGGTATGTGACTGAGGAGCAGAGACTCTTCTTCACTTTTCCTTGGGGGTCAAACTGCCGTGAGATGGGCTGGACTAAGTGAGCGCAGAACCCTCGCTCCTTTCAACCGCAACAAGATTTCGATGCCACCTGTGACAGGAGCATATTTAGGCTCGATGTATATCCCCCACCTTGACTTTGGGCTTTGGATCAAGGCGTAAGAGCTTTTGACGCATGCACACACAATAAGGGGGAAAAAAAAATTAAAACCACAATCCGCAAAGTGTTTGCAAATCCAAGAGCTTATCCTCACCCCAGGTAGGCCAAATTAAGCAAGGGTAGGATCAGTAAATCACAGAATCAGCCACTTTCATCATCGAACATGAGGCAGCTGGGAGCGCAGCTGGCACAGAGCAATGTAACCACGCTGAGTCTTTGCGGGGACGCTCGGGATCTGGCCACGGGTTTTTTCTTTAATACCGTTGCAGCGAGCGGCTTGGGAAGCAGCAGGGCTCCCAGCGATACGTGGTCAGGACTGGGCCTCAGATGGGTGTGACTAAGAAAAAGAGACTGCTTGAGGTACCAAGGGCATCCGCTGAAGGAACCTCTTGCCAGGGGAGGTGGGAGGGACAGTGGCTGATTCAGGACCACAGGGGCTGAGCTAATGCAAGCCCCCACCTTTGTCAGAGGGGTCTGATAACTTCTCCCTCCTCAGCACTTCAGTTTTTGGTTGAACTCCCGCACTTTTAGCCCAGGGAGGAGATTTAAACCATCCCTGGAAAGCTGAGAACATCCCATATGGAGATCAGCACATCAATGCCAACAGTAATAACCATAAAGGGGCTGGCTGTCCAGCATCCTGTCACTTTAGCCGCTCTCCCACCTCCACTTGCCATCAAAGCCCATCTCTAGCGAGGCTGGTCTCTGCTGCTAAGCAGTGGCCATCGTCTCTCGGTACTTGGGGGAGCAGCAGGGAGGTGGAGCGGAGCCGAGCCATATGGCGAAGTGGGAAGGGATCAGGCTGCCCTGGTGTATCAGCATCAGTGGCGCACGACACCTCGAGGCAGCCTCTGCCGCAGCTGACCGTACGTGGGGCGCATGTCGGCAGCAGTGGGGAGAAGACGGGCTGGCATCTGGCCTTTAAATCTGTCCTTCTACCACACCAAAAGCAAACTGAGAGCGGGCAGAAGTAGGACAGGTGGCATGTCCCTAACCTGTGCTTGTGTTGAGCCAGGCTGGTGTGTGCTCTGCAGGCAGCAGCGAGCCCGAGCTGCCCCGGGGCAAGGTGCGAATGGAAGAACAGCACAGGTCTCATTAAAGTCGGCAGGGGCTCAGAAACCCAGTGCACAGGGAGGGAGCATTGCAAACGTCCGAAGGCTTTTTTCGGCGCGTTTGGATCTGGGATGCTGGCCGGAGCGGCGGCAGCTCCCGAGTACCCCAGTGGTGTTGGAGGCTGGGGTCAGGTCAGTCCATCTGGAGTTTCATGGCATTATCTCTTAAACGCCTTTAACTGCAATAGGATGGCCTGACTGATTGGATTGTGCCCTGTAATTAATTAGCTGGGTGCACTGTCTGGGAAGCAGCTACAGTGGGAAGAGAGGGGGGAATCTGGCGGTGAGAGCTGTTAAGCTTCAAATGGCCGTTTCTCATTAAAGCAGCCTCGTGCAGCATTGCTGGGTGCAGGGGGCTAGTTCCAGTGTCCTGGCCCTTTTCCAGGCGAGTAATTGCATTTTTGCTGCCCGACCGTTCCCCTGGAGCCCGGCGTGCTGCACCACCACTCCCGCTGCGGGAGCCACCAACCTGCCCGGCCTGGGGGACCTGCTGGGAGGGGAGAGTCAGTTCAGGCTGGGGTGTATATGGGGGTGGCGAGGGGGTGCCCTCTCTCCTCAGGAAGCCCTTGCCAGGGTGACAGGCCCGGCAAGGGGTGTAGGACTGTGCACCCCGAGCTGCCCGGCAGGTTGCCTTCCCTGCCAGTGATGGCTCCCGTGTGTTAGAGGCTCCTGGGCACGGCTGGCATGAGCCCTGTCGCTCTTCCCTCCCTCGCCAGGGCCTGTGGGCTGCTCCCCGCTCCTTCTGCCATGCATTTTGCTCGGGCTCCTTTGTCTGCTTTTAGCATCCGTTTGTATCTTTAAACAGAAAGCATCCCTCTTAGGTTAATTGTTTTTGGTTTTGGTTTTTTTCCCCCCTTTGTGTTTACTGTGGGGATTAATAAGGAACTGCAGCGTAAGGGAAATCTGCAACAGCTCCTTGTTTATTGTGTAATTTGGGAAAACGCTGCTGGGCTGGGCTCAGCCTGCGGGCCCAGGGGACGGGCCGGTAGCCGTGGGGCAGGTCACTGGCCAGCCGGGCCCCGACGAGAACCATGCCTCGACCCCGCGGCCGCTGCTCCCCGGCTGGCTGCTGCTCTGGCCTGCGAGGGGCGGCTGGGGCAGGGCCCCGGGGGCGGAGGGGATGGCGGGCGCCTGTGTAAGGGCCTGCAGGTGCCATCAGGGCCGCGGGGAGGGGCCGAGGCCTGCTGGGGTGGGGGAGCCCCGGGGCAGCCACCCTCCTTGGCCTGCCGCAGGGTGAGTCCGCTCAGCTCCTTCTGGTCCCCGCGGCTCTGGCTCGCTGAAGCGTTTCAGGCCTTTGCCGTTTTTTAAAGGGGGTCCTTTTTGGGTGTGTGTAAAGCCCTGGGGGTTGCTGAGCGCACCTCCAGGCCCGTTTGCACAGCTCTCCTTCCCAGACCCTCCCCTGGCTCCAGCTGATGACAGGAAGGGCTTTGGCAGCCTTACCCGTAGGGCGAGGGCAGGAGGTGGCCTCGTAGGGTGAGTTGTCGTGTCCGTCCGTCCTTCCCCCCCCCCCGCCTCCGCTGCTGCTGTGGGAGGAGGGGTGTCCCCTGCCTGCCCTGGGCAGGGGTAGCTCCTGGGTGATGGCACCTGAGGCACCTTTCAGGCCTGCAGCCTCTCCCTTCTCTTGCTGGGCGCTCGTGTGGGTGGAGGGGAGAGAGGTCTTTTCTCCGTGTGCCTCCGCCGGCTGTTGGATGTGTCCCCTGTGAGGTGAAACCTGCTTTCTGCTCCGGCATCCTGGCCCCCGGTGCACGGGCAGCAGGCTCGTCTCGTGGTGCCGGGCCCGTCCGACTGACCCATCCGAGGTCCATGGCTCTGCCGTCAGTTCCCGGCTTCCTCTGGTGCCCGTCTGGGAAGCGGTAAGCTGGGGTGTTCTCTGCGAACAGGCGCGTCCGCGCTCGTGTAAAATTTCAAGCTGGCTTGTGGCGAGGAAGCCGACGTTCTGCCCGCTGGCATCAAAATGGTCCCTCTGCCTGTTTTGCCCATGCTCGCCTTTCCCCTCCTGCAAGCGTTGGGAGGCTTTGCCACGCAACCGGGGAGCACAGCCCGTGTCCCCCGGGGCACGCTCGACCGCAGAGCTGCCCGTGAGCAGCCCTTATCAAGCAGCCTGCCACATGTCGGGAGCTCTGGGCTGGGGTCTCCCCGGGCTGCTGAGGGCCAGGGGCTCCCCGATGGTGCGAGGAGGCTGGGGTGGAGGAGGGCGGTGTAAAACCCCGGAGGGTCAGCATCGCCGCCAAGCTGGAGGAGAGTTGTAGTGCCCTCTGCACCAAAGGCTGATAAATCTTGGAGGAAAAAAACAAAGAAAAATCAGCAAAAAAAGGCATGTGCCAGCTCAGCTTAACCCACAAAGCAAAACGACGTCATTTAAAAAACAAAAGCTTTTAAAAATAGATTTTTTTTTTTTTTTTTTTTTTTTTTTTTAGCAGAGAATACCACTCAGGAAAGTCAATAAGCTCTGTTTGAAGAGCTGGGAAACAAAACGCTCCAGGAGCTGTGAAATGAAACCTCTCATTTTCAAACTCTCCAAGTGTCAGGTGTGGCTCCTCGAGCTCTGTGTTTTTCCAGCCGGCTGTGCCGGGTCCAGCCTGGCTGTGTGATGGTTGCTGGCTGCTCCCGGCCGCTGCCGCTTGCTGGAAACAGGGAATTCACCATCTTGGTGAAGGGGAGAAGCTGTGACTCGGAGCTGTGTTACATCTTGCCTTGGTTTCCCTCTTGCCGGCGGGGCCAACGGGGAGGTGGTGAGCCCCGTAGAGCATCCCTTTTTTTTTTTTTTTTTTTTTTTTTTTAATTGGCTAAGGAGCCCTCTCATTTGCTTTGGCTCTTGACTAATGAGGCGCATCTCACTTTGACAACGTGTCACAAGCAATAAATTTCTCAGGAGCTGCTGGGCTGCAGAGGTGCCCTCATGCTCCTGCCTGGGCTCGCCCTCCTCCATGTCACCTTGCGCCACTGGCTCTTGCCCCAGCCTGGCCCTTGAGCATCCTCCCAGAGAAAGACAGGAGGGTTGGGATGAGAGGTCTGGGCGTGAAAGCAGCTATCCCCATGGGCTGGCCTTGAGGCTGGGGATTTGGGGGCTTCCTATGTTGTTTGCCTGGGTTGGGAATTTGAAAGATGAAATCACCAAGGACCCAGACCAACAGGAGTTCAGCAGCTGTGATCTCTGCTATGTTTTCCTAAAGGTCTCTACTGTGGCTCAGAGTGTGAGCGCTGTGCCAGGCTCCAGCTAATCTCACTGGGGGCTTGGGCTGGCTGGTGGTGAACCAGCACACAAGGGGAGATCCTATGGAAGACTTTTTTTCCCCATAAAAAATGAATTTTTTTTATTGAAAGATTTTTGCAGGAACGTGTCCCCTTTAGTGAAGAGAGAAGGGGGGATGGTCTCCAATAGGAAAATCTCCTAGGTGGAGCCGTGATGTCCAAGGCATTCCCCATGGGAAGGCAATCCTGGCTTTATCAGAAGTGCCCCAGTTGCTCCAGGGGGGTGCAGAGACTAAATTCTTCTTCCTTCCCCGTCCTGCTGTGGTCAGGCTGTGGGGTGCAGCAACGGGCTGGAGCAGCCGTCCTGGGATCCTCGCTCTGGAGGGTGGCATCCCTGTGTGTAGTAAGAGCGTATGGCATAGGTGTCATGGTATAGGTATCATATGATGCTCATATAGGCAAGGAGAAGGGTCGTGGGTGAGCTGGGGGCTGCCACCCTGGGGCAGAGATGCTCAGCCACATCTGACCCTGAAGGAAGGAGTTGAATGCCGCTTTGTTCGAGGGTTCGGACACCTTTGTGCTCTTTGTCACCTCTTGCTGGGTGACACTAACCTTCACTCTCCCAGTGTCGTTAAGGGTCTGCTCAAGGTTTCTAATCATTGATGGGAAGCACTGACTATTAACACCGCTCCTCTTTGTATTCTTGATGGATTCTCTTTAAGCGTTGCTCTTAGTGGCTCTCCACTGTTAGCTTTTGTTTTCTCCTCAATAGCTTGTCTAATAAACGCCATTATCTTGGGCACAAATCTACTTCATGTCTCAATTCCACTTGGCGAGAGTTGGTAATAACAGCAGAACAGCATCCTTTGAAAAGGGGCTCTGTCACCAGCAGCTGTGGATGCCACTTCTCCGCTTCCCACACCTGTCCCCAGAGCAGATAAAGATGAGGGGAAGATGCGTGGCCGGAAAGCGAAAGGGGCACCCGCCTGATAAATTGGATGTCTAAGCAGGGCCGGCAGCAGTCTGTGCAGCGGCGGCAGGGCTTGGGGCAGCTCGGCCCCTGCCACCTTGGTAATTAGAGAAGATGTGCTTATGGCCTGGGATCCTTCCTAATTCCAGCAGATTAGAGGGGAAAAATGGTGGTGAAGAGTGACGGCTTGTCGGGGAAGGAGATCAGAAGTATTTCTTATAGCTTGAAGGAGCTTCTCATCTATGGCAAAATAAAGCTGTTGCTTCCCAGTCTAAATCTGGTCCTGGAAAGTCTTTAACTGGTAGGTGCTGGGGTGCTTACTGGGTTTTGGGTCAGCCTGCGGGTCTATAAATGGAAGTCTTAAGGCGGCTCCGTATTTTATCTGAGGGCAGCATGTTCCTGCAGGTGTTTAAGCCCACTGAGACCTGACCCTGATGCCGGTGCTGCAGCGACTCTTGCTTGTTACCGTCCTTCCTGTGCAAGCAGCCGAAGCGGAGGGCAAATGGTGTTTTATTTAAGGCAAACCCTGTTTCTGCTGGGCCAGGCAGAGCTCAGCCGCTGCGTTGTCAGAGCTTCCCGAGGAGGATTTCCCCTGCTCAGGGGGAAGGGAACCATCGGTGGGAGCGTGCTGCCCAGCCTCCTCTTCTGAGCTCTCAGTTGTCCCATTGCTGGCATGTCTGGCTGCCTCCAAGATCCGTCCCCTCCCTGAGTTATAAATATTTTATCCTCTCAGTACCTACTGCATCAAATAATTTTTTTTAAAAGGCATTTTCTTTTTCTACTTTTTTCCTTACTCGGTTCTTGCATTTGAAAATGCACATGCCATGTGTGCAGCACTCAGACATGCTTTCGGCCTCCCCCCAAATGTAATTGCTTTAAAACTGCAGATAGTTGGCGAAAGCAATGTTTTCTACATTACGGAAGGCTCCAGCTCCTCTCATCCTTCATGCAAGTCGCTCTCCCCCAGTCCCACGTTCTCTCTGCCGCTGTGCGATGCTCATCACCTAGCTTTGCGGTACCTCTGCTTTCCGGGATGATGCTCTCGCTTTTCCAGGGCTGTGGGAAGAGGCTTAAGTGGGAACGTGGTGAGGGACCTCTCTATGGGGGATAACTAGCTTCTGTCGCAGCTTGTGCTGAGCAAGGGTGATGCTCGCTGGCACCAAAGCCCTTCCCTTGGCCGTGCTGCTAGCAGGGTGCCCGCTGGTGCCACGTCTCCCCGGCTGGCTGGGTACCTGTGCCAGGCATGTGCTCGTCTCGGGTTTGCAGCTCCGCTGCCCGCATGTTTAACATGCTTTTTCCGTTTGCAGGACATGTTGGGCTTTCAAAAGCGTTAATGATGGAAAATAAATTGGAAACTGAGGGAAATAATCTTTAGGCATTCTCTGTAGGCCTTGCCTTGCCTTCCTCAGCCATGTTGAAGGCCACGGCTGGAGGGAAATATAAACGAGGAGGAGCCCTGGGTCCCTCTGATCTGTTGTGATGCCTCTTGCTTGGTGGATCTCGCCACAGGGAGCCTGCCCGCTCGCTGGTGCTGATAAACCCGAGGGGATCTGGAGAGGGTGGATGTGATGAGGCATTGCTGGACCTTCTTGGAGAGCTTGCAGTCCTGAGTCAATGAAGGTCGGAGAGCTTGGGGCACACCAGGGCTCCTGAGGGTCTGCGCCCTGCTTTGGAGGGGCTTTAGTTGCATGCTGGCATGGGGCAGCTGTTGTCTGTGCCACACTCTTTGGTTCTGCACCAGCGTGTTCTGGGGAACCAGGACCTTGTGTCAGCGACCCACCCTGCAGATGGAGTTAGGTCGCAGGTAAATGCACCTAAACGTGCTCCGAGCACACTCCAGCTACAGCGTTCCCTGCCCTGTCCTGAGACCCCATCAGGTGTCAGCCTCCTGCTTGGAGGGGAAGATGGGATCCCCCCCAGGACCGCCGCCCTCACAAGCGTCAGGGGCTTGGTAGGTGATGGGTGGAGGATGTGCTTCCTGCCTGAAGCTCAGTTTGAGCATAAAAGGAATGAAATCTGTTGCATGTCTGAAAGCGAAGGGCTTTGGCAGGAGCAGAGTCGGCCGCGTGGAGGAGTGTCTGCCCCTCCGTCGCAAATGGTGCCCGCCTGAAACGTGACTTCCCACGACTGGGTAGTTAATGGTACAGCAGGTTGTTCAGAGGGGAACATGGTAAAGAAAATCCTACCGAGTTCTCAGCGCTGACATTTTCATGGCAGCATTTGGAGGTTCCCTCTCTTCCTTTCCCTGTGCTTCAGTGCTGGAGGGAGAATGCTGGTCACCCTTGGGTTGTCCCGGCCGAGGCCAGCAGCATCTCTGGAAGCACCCAAATGTCTTGGCTGGGCACCCTCACAGCAGGACAGGATGGAGTGGCTTTGTCAGCATCGAAACTTTTGCTCCCTGGAGGAGAGCCACTGTGCCAGAAAACCTGCTCATTTCTCCTGCCCCTGCTCCTGCAAAATGAACGTGGCTGTTAAGGCGCCGTCGCCTATCTTAGCCTGGCCCCTGGGCTGCTCTTGGACACAAACCAGCCTGGTAATGAAAGCTTTTTCTGTGTCTGTCTGTTTTCTGAGCATCAGTTCAATGTCTGGAAAATCCTGTTGCAGTGGAGCCCGGAGCACTTCAAAGATGCCCGGGGAGAGGACGGATGCTCTGTAGGGACCCTGCATATGCCAGGTGGGGAGAAAAAGCCGTCCGGCCTCCGCAGTCAGCTGCCCGATCTGGGGACTGAACCTCGTGCTTGCAGCAGGAAGGGCTGAGGTCTGGTGGCTCTGAGCTCTGGAGGTCGTATTGCTGGATGTGTTTTCACTTGAAGTTTGGACAGAAATTGTAGTTTTTTGGTGATTCTAGCGCTCGGCTTTTCACGTGCTCACACTGAGGGCGGGTTGTCTCCTTCTTCCTCCTTTTGAATGGAGAGAAACCCAGATGTCTCCAACTCAAAACGTACTGAACTGAGACTAAAAAGTCTAAAGTCCCTTTTCCAAGGGGTTGGGCTTGGTGTGGTGAGGGGAGTACCACAGTTTGCTCCCACAGCACAGGTGCCCATTGCTGGGAGAGCCTGCTGTGGTACGTACCGTGTCCTCCCAGTCCTCAGACCTTTGGGGATGCCTAGATGAGGGGCTGGCGGTTTAGGCAGGGAGGATTCACGGGGCTGAAACCTGCTGCACTCCTCACATTAGCATGTCGAGTGGTGCTTGTACGTCCCTCCCTTCGGGGGCTGGATGGTGCTGGTGGCTTTCCGCTCGCACCAAAGCCGGGGTCAGGGCTGTCTGGCGGCTCCGAGGTGCTCCGTACCTCCCCAAAGTGGGACTCCTTGCAGCGGTATCCTCCCAGTCGCATAGTTGTGTGCTGTCTTAATGGTGTCAAGCTCTGAATGAGCTCGGGCAATTTGCTTTATAAAGCAACGCACTAAATATGTCAACACTCAGTGCATGTTTTTAATATAATATTTCAGATTGTTTTGAAAGAAGCCAAGATCCTTCTTTCCCTCTTCATTAGGAACATTTTATGCGAAAGAGATGAACAATAGAGAGAGTTTGCCAGAGAGAAAGCTTTCCCAAGTATTTGTTGCTGCTGAGAAATCAGCTGCTTTTTAAAAAAAAAAACTCTCAATGCATAACTATCAGGGCAATTAAGCTGCGCGTAAGCTGCCAAGGAAGGTTGTAGGATTGGCTTTGCTGGAGATGTTGAAGGCCAGGCTTGACCGTAGCCATTGGGCATGCTTTAGGCACAGTGAATCCCTGTTCTCCAAGGGGCAACGGACTAAATTACCCACCAGCAGCTCCCAGCCACTCAGGAGTTTCAGAAATACGGTCTGAGCTGCTCTGGCACTTCCAGGCTGGGGCGGGGGGAGCGGGTTTGTGGATCTTGCACTGTTTCAGCCCAGAAATGACAGCTTTGGCTTTTAACTGGGCTCTCAGCAGGACCAGGGGTGGGTTCTGTCCTGGTCTCCAGCTGGGAGACTTGCTCTCCTGCCACGGAAAGGGTAAGACCTTCTGCCTGGCTGGTTGCAATGTTCTGTTCTGGCTGAAAAAAAAAAAGCCAGAAAATCCCACTGCAATACTTTCATCAGAGAAACTGTGTTCCCGTCTCTTCCTCCAGAGAGTTTCTTTTTCATCACAAGTTAGAGGAAACTTTCAGGGAACTTGGAACTTTCCTCTTCAACAAGGACAAACCTGGGGAGACGGTGGGAGGGAGCTGTTCCCTGAAGCCCCTGGCTCTCCATCCATGAGGCCTCCCCAGCCGTGGCCCCATGGTGACAGTCTGAGATGATTTCCTCATGAAACAGAGGACAGCCAAGAGCCTTCCCATCACGGAAAAGCTTGTCTGAAAGCCAGAGAGCCCCAGCCTCATTAGCTGGGGTGGGTGGCACCATGGCAGTGGACCCCAGAGAGGGATTTGAGCAAGGAAGGTGATCTCGCTGCCAGGGTCAGTCCAGACAAAATGCTCCAGGCAGGAAAGCATGCAGATGTTGGCATGACAGCTGGCTGTGCCGGGATCCGGGCTCACCGGGATGCCCGAACCCAGGGCAGGACAGGAGGGGACAGAGAACGTGGATCCGAGGTGGGACCTGGAATGTTGTGTGTGTGCTCGCTGCAAGGTGCTGCTGGGGATTAGGGGAGGCCCGGTGAAAAGCTCTCTGGGGCCGCTGCTGCCCCGCTGCAGCACTGTCCCCTCCTGCACCCAGGACAGGCAGGATTTGGTTTTTCTTCACCTCCTGGTAATCCTGCTGCTCAAATATTCTTCCTGCAGATCTTTTTTTTTTTTTTTTCCCCCCACTCCTAAATGGAGTGTTTAAGCTTATTCTTTTCTTTTCTGTGAAAGAGGCAGTAAATCCTTTATCCTGCCTGGCTATTTCTGTGCACGTATTTTCTCATTGTGCTCCAGCTTGTCAGCTGTGTCAAAGCCTGGAAACCTTGGCCTCTGTTGGACTCCAGACTTGGATTTCTCTGTATTTAACAACACAGGCTCCCTTGGACTAACAGTTCTTTTCTCTCCCCTCGGTGTCTTTTTTTTCTTTTTTCTTTTTTTTTTGTTCCTGCAAAAATACCTAGTTAAAAAAAGTCCTGACAAAAGGGAGCAAGTGGAGAGGTAATGGTCTGTCGGGTTCATCCCTGGCACAGCCTGCCAGCGCCAGCAAGGAGTCAAAGCTGGGGTGTCCTCCTGCCCCCCATGCCTCTGGGGTACCAGGGCTGCCCTGGGGAAGGGGAACCCCCTCCCCGCTGCCCCTCCCACCAGGCGGGGGAGCTTTCCAGAGATTAGCTTGGGATCGGGGGTGCCTAATGCTTGGGCAGTGGATCCGGCGAACACAAAGGCAGGATTTTGGTGCGCGGGGGAGATTAGCTGGGGGGAGGCGGATGGCGGTCTGTGTGCCGGCGCCATGTGCCAGCTCCGGCTGCGGTGATCACTCCTGGGAGCAAGTGTGGGGTGTCTCCCTGGGGGGGATCTGATGGAGGGACAACCAGCCATCCATCCCCATGGCTGGAGAGAGGAAGACCAGGCTGTGGTGCTGGTGGCCACAGGTGGGACTTGGGATGGTGGCACGTGTGCTCCAGCCTGCTCCGTGCCCCCGCGGTTGGTGGCAGCAGCCTCAGGTGGTCGGTGCCCCCTGTTCCCCAGGGCTAGCTCTGCCGGCTTTGCTTTGCAGCCGTGCTGGCACTTCGTGAGCGGCGGTGGGTGTTTGCGCGAGAACAAAAGAGTAAACAATGGAAACTCTGATTAATTAGCGCAGCTAATTAGCAGCGTGCTTGGCCTGGGCTGGAGCTTGGTAAGGTGCCAAGATCAGAGGAGAAGCCGGGGGGACAGACTCTGGTGGGAATCTTCGTGGTGAGCGAGCTGGGGGAGTGGGGAAGGGGTGAGGATGATTTCCCACCACCTCCTTGCAACATGCCTGTGCAGGGAGCTGGCATTGGGGAAATCGTCGCCCATATACCTCGGGAGGTGCTGCTGACCTGCAGCTATTGCCACCCCCAGCAGCATCCTTCCATTCCCCAGTGCTGCCTTCGCTGAGAGATCACTTCCCTTGGCCACAATTGGCATCAGGAGCTGGGCATTAGACCCCCCTGCACTCCAGTGCTGCAGATGTTAATTACTCAGCCCTCGTTAGGGTCGGTGGAGTTGTCTTCCCCGTGGAACAGGATCCTCCTCGCTCGCCTTCCCCTGCACAGTACAGCCGTCTTATTCTTTGCTCTCCATTTGCAAATTAGTGCAAGGACCACGATCAGCAAACAAATTTGCAGCAAGCGCATGGCGGGCTTGGAGATTTGGAAGAATCCTTGGCAAATATTTGTCAGCCTCCGCCGCGAACCTTGTGAATACTTTTTACGACCGAGAGATGCTGAGCGTAACTGGCAACTTGGGATAGGTTGTCAGGCCTCAGGTTGGGGATGGCTGCTAAAAAATACCTAAGCTAACAGCACTTGCTTCCATCCCTCCTCCTCCCTGCCCTCTCACTGTGCAGCGTGGGGATATCTTAAGCTGTGATACACTTGACTGCAGCCGTTGCAGGATCACATCATTCCCATTAAAAGGTGGCTGCGGCTAAATACCATTTGCTCAGCAAGGTCTAAAGCGGTGCCCTTCGGAGTAATTGGGAGATGCGGCCCCTTTTCTGAGGATGGGAAAGTCTATTTTTCAAGGCGCCATCACTTTATTATTAATTTGTTAAACACTGACTGCTCAAAACTGTTTGAGACGCAAAAAAGGATGTGAGCGCTGCCTTGGGGACCTCACTGCTAAATAAATGCATTAAATCAAACCCATGCTGGAGAGGATAGTGCTGCAGGCGAAGGCGAAGCTGGTTAGAGGAGGGGTGAAGGTGCCACCCCCTCCATCGGGAAAAGGTCTCGCTTCTCTTTCAGCACTGAAGTCGGGAGGAGCGCTCACAGATCAGCAGGTCAAGGACCTGCTTTCTCTTAGTATTTCCGAGGTGGCAGTGGGACGCCTTCACTTGGGAACAGGGGGGAGAGCTCCCCAGGCCCTGTGAGACCCCTGGCTGGGCCCACTGAGCTGGGGGGTCCTTCCCTTGTTCTTGGCTGTGTGCATCAGTGTGGGCAGGGGGGCTGCTGGCCCAGGCAAGCTTCTGCCTTCTCTCCCTCCCCACCAGTGATGCTGGAGGCACAGTAACACACTCTGGGAACTGCTCCCAGATATCACCCTACATGTGGCAGGAGCCCCTCAAGGGGTGCTGGACCTCTTCAAGTGTTCACCTCTGCTTAGTGTCCAGAGCTCAGCAGGTCTCACCTGACTCCTCTTGCTTCCTTGGTGATGGGGAGGGGGGAAATAAGAGCAACACAGAAAAAAGTCAATATTTAAAGTTCTTCACCTTCCTAACTTTCAAGTCAAACTTGCCGTGGGACTGGGTTTGTTCGGTGGGTTCTCGAGGCCGTGCATTCCCAGCCTGACGTCTCCTCTGCCTTCTCACCCGCAGCCCCCTGCGCCCAGGAGCCATGAGCTGCCCTCAGCGCCCGCAGAGCCGCCGGAGCAGCCCCCCAGCCGCAGCCCTCCGGCCCTGCTAGGCTTCCCTGCTCCCCCTCTGGAAGGTGCCCATCGCTGGCGGGAAGAATCGGCTGCGCCCGCACCCAGCCTCTCGCATCCCTCTCAAGGTAAGGACCGCATCCTTTCTGTCTGTGAAAAGCAAGGGGTTTGCAAATGCAAGTGAAAGCTGGGTTATTCCTTGGGTCGTTGCATCTCCTGCCTTGCCCGGGTGGGCACCGTTCCCTGGGCAGCATGCACATCTGCCTGCCTGCAGTCTGCTCCTCTCCCCGTCAGCTTGCTGGGAGGGCGAGGTGCTGGGTCAGGGATGAGAACTGCCCTTGTCTTGCAATTAAAAGGTGATTTTGAAGGCGAGGTAGCTCCCAGTGTAACCCCGTTGTTTGCAGGCTGTATCCCATCTGTGAATTTGCTCGTAGTTTAGAAGGAAGGTAGGCTGGGCTGCTGCGAGGAGCCAGGCTTGGGTGGGACGGGCGCCTTGTCACTGCCTCTACTTCCCTGATGTACTTCTGAGGATAATTGTCTGTAATTTGCCCCTTAACGATGCTCTAGAGGTTTCCCAAGCGTGCGCCACCTTTCCTCCCACTGCAAAAGGCCTTTGGGGTATTTTGGAAGCTTCCTGCGGCAGGAGAGCAAGGGGTGGCTGTTGGGGGGGTGTTTGGGAGGGGGCTGAGCCCCTGTTCCAGTGAAACACCCTTGCCTGCTCTTTGCACTTTGCCGTAGGGGTTTTTTTTAAGGTTAAAGAAGTAGAGCTTGTTTGGCAGGGAGCAAGCCAGGGCTGAGGCTGATGCGGGGCTAACTGCCCTCCTGATGGGCGCAAAACCGGTATTCACAGCTGAGGAGTGGAAATCAGGTTTAGAAACCAAAAACCCAATTTCTGGGATCGTTTTGGGTTTTGAGATTTTTGGGCCTCTTGTTTTGAAGCTTCTGCTTGCAGACAGAGGCATCAGCTGTGTGCGGCAACGTATGAGAATCGCGACTTCGCCACGTGTATAATCCCCTGTACAGGGGAGCTGGGGCCTGGAGGAAGCTGCGAGTGCCACCAGCCTGTGGCAGGGTGGGCATGGGCACGGGCACAACGCCCCTGTTTCGGGAGGTCTACAAGAGGGTTGCAGCGGCCTCAGTGAGCTAAAAACATAAGGCAGAGCTGGGGTGTGGCTTGTCCTGATTCCCTTTGGGAGCTCCCGGCCCGCACCTCTGGAGCTGGGATCAGCTGGGATGCCCCAGCCCTCCAGCTGGGGAAGCAGGGGCTGGTTAGCACTGCTACGGCTGATGTTTTTGGCCGTAAATATCCGGCCCGCTCTAATCCTCCTGGTGGCTCCAGCACTGCTGTTTTCCTAAGAGTTATTTGACTCTTTGTGTTGCACTTCTCAGACAAATGGCTTTTAAATAAAACCCTCTGCTAACTTGTTAGGCCTCCTGTCCAGGTCACTTCCTGCATGGGTGATTTATAGGGCTGCTTTTAACATTTTATTAACTTTAAATTGCTGGGGCCAGTCAATCGGAGTCTATCCCATTAGCTGTGGTGAGTGGCAGCCTGGGGCATCAGGCTCTCCTGCAGCCTTCCTCACTTCTGGGGAGGCCACGATGCTCCTAGAGCGACCACCACGGGGGCAAGAGATGGGAAAGAACAGGAGGAGGATTCAGATAAGGAGGAATAGATCTGGGATAGATAAGTGAATCGCACAAGGGTTAAGGAGATAATGGGGCTTGTGATCGTATCTGGGGAGCTGGCTTATCTCCTGCCTTTGGTACATGTTTTCTCGGCTGCGCGTGCTGGACCGTGCAGCGATGGGAGAGGAGTGTCAGGGCTTGGTAAGGAGGTGGCTGCTCCAGACAATCCTGGCAGGGCATCGCTGCCAGAGCGTCCTTGGGTGCCCACCCTGGGTAGGATGTGCCTGTCTTAAACCCCTCCTGTAGCAATGCCAGAGACAGAGCTTTCCTCCCTGCCTAGTGTCATGTACAAGCCCCTTTAGCTCCTGGCATCCCATCCAATGCAGTGGGCTGCTCCCAGGGAGCCTTGAATCCGGTTCCCTGCCATCTGAAACCCACCTCTGCAGCTCCTTCCCCTTTTGAGCAGAGCCAGCTCTGGCCAAGGCAGGTGGGGTGAGCGGGGCTGGGCGCAGCCCCGGCACGCAGGAGGCTGCCGGGTGCCGCCGGGGGCTGAGCGAGCAGAGACCACTCCGGCTGGGAAATCCAAATGAGATGGAGATCATAAGTGATGTGAGGCTGCAGCAGCAGCTTTGATTATCTCTGGTTTTGTTGCTGCTCTCCCCCCGTGCCCTGTCTTTGTTCCACCCGTGCTCGGAGATGTTATTCAGTGGAGTTTTCCAGCTCTTGGTAACAGGGGAAAAAAAACCTGAACTCCTGCGCAACCAGAGCTAATGAGCTCTCTCTGGAAATAAAAGCATCTTGAGGACAGCCTTGCCATACAGAACAGCCCGTTCTCTGTGGCTGCTCCGGCCACCACCTCGGAGCGATGGCCCAGCACGAGGCTGTTGGGAGCTGAGTGGAGCTGTCACCTCCCATCCTTCCCCCCAGCCCATCGCTCATGTGAGGCACTGAGAAAGCCAAGCCGTGGTTCGCTCCTCCGGCAGAGCTCTGCTGCGGGGATGGGGAATTGGGAGCATTTATCCGACGCCCTGATGCAGAGCCCATCACCTTGTGCATGCTCGCAGGACAGGGCAGGGAGGGAACACACATCCTCATGGGTCAGGACCAGCTTTAACGAGCTTGGAGAGGGATTTGGGTAACTCCCTGGCTCCCATCACCGGCTGGGGTGGATGGGTAGGGAGATGGGCTTGCTGCAGCCCCGCGTGTCTGCAGGGAAAGCAGACCGGCAGTCCCCAAGGGCTGTCGAGGTTGTCAGGCGTACGGCTAGGAGGGAATTTATCTTGCAGCAAAGCCAGCATCTGGAAGCCATCGCTTCTGATGTGCCCATGATTTGCTGAAACCTGTGTCTCCTTTGTCATATTTCTGTCTGTGTCTGCCTCAAATCCCAGAGCAAAGACTGAGAACTTGCTCGCATAGAGGAGTGGGTTTTGGTTTTTTTCCTCCACCTTTAAATATTTATTCTGAGCTCTCAAGATACGCACGCTGTGATGTGGGGAGCCTGCCTGTGTGCCGGCAGTGTCTCCCGCACGGCAGAGGGGGGGCTGGCTGCCCTTCCCTCTGGGGAGCGCAGGCACAGACTACCCCTTCCCGCTGCTGCCCTGTGCAAGAGCTGGGCCCAAGAGGAGCGACGTGGGGCGTTCACCTCTTCTCACTCATGTACCCATGCGGGAATGAAACCCAAGGCCCACTAAAGCGCTGTGCAAAGGAAGCTCGGGGTGGTGAGCTGCGTTTTTGGGGAAGGGACTGAGACAGAGGTAAAAGCAGCCTGGCCCATCTGGTGAGCTCCATCGCTGGGGTGGCACATCCCAAATGGCACCCACCCCTCCGTAGCCTGCCTGACTTGCCCTGTCCCCGGCAGCACGCAGAGCTGCTGCTGGAGGCTTTCCCTCTCCGCTTTGCAGTTTCTCCCGGGCTCTCAAGGTTGTGCAGGTAACCAAAGCGATGCTGCCCGCCTTGGCTTTGCAGCCTGAGCTGCCGCGCCACGCTCAGCCGTGGCTTTGGGCCTCCCTCCCTTTCTCGTCTTGCTCTACTTTTCTGAGCCTTCCTGCTGCCACCGCTTGGGTACACGGATGGAATTCAGGGAGAGTGGCCCCATGCCACTGGGATGCATGTGCCCAGCCTGCCGATGAGGAGCGGGGCTGGTGCTGGGGAGCGGTGGCTCTGCCCTGGGATGTGCCGGGCCCTGAGGGGCTGTGCCAGAGCACAGCCACGCTGCAGACATGGTCCTGTGGGTCCCTGCAAAAGGGGAGATGGAGTCCCAGCTGGCTGCAACCGCTGCCCTCCAAGCGTTTCCCGGGAAGGTGGTTCTCTCACAGAGCTGGCTCACCTCTGGCTCTGCCACGGGGGTGCCTGGACCAAGGGAGAGGGGATTTTGCATCTTCTCCTGGTTGCTCAAGTATGGTGGTGTTAAACTTCTGGGAGAAAAGCCAGGAGCTGGTTTCTCAGCAGCTCTGCAAGGGATGGGAGGATGTCTGCCTTTCCAGGTGAGCGCACAAATTGCTACCTCTGCCTCCAGCCGCTGCAGCCCAGGCGACCCGCTCAGCAGCTGGCACTCGTCGGCAGAGAGGCTTGTCCCCAGTCCCCCCGGCGGTGCCAGCCATGGGCTCCCCGGGACCTGTAAGCATGTGGGTGCTGATGCAGAAAATGCTCTGCAGAGGCCTAGGACGGGTTGGCGGCAGGTGCAGCTCTACCGGGAGGTGCCTTGAAACCAGCACGTAGCCAAAGGCAAGAGGAGGCAGAGGAGAAAATAGCTGATATAGTGGGTTTTTGTTTTTGTTTTTGTTTTTTTTTTAAGGAGAAATAAATGCAAGCCAGCTCACTGGTACGGTGCTAGCACTGGGAAATTAAACTCCAGTAAGCTGCAAAGCAATGAGGTTGGGACCATGGCGGTGGTTTCCTGGGCTGCTTTTCCCACGCCTGCCTGTCTTCCGCCTGTACTCGCCATGAGCTGGCAGCAGGACCAACCCTCTCAGCTCTCACTGAATTTCAGACCAGAACAGCCTCATTAGCAGGAAAAGTTTCCCTGAAATAAGTTACTGCTGCCGTACGAAGTGCAATTATCTCTCTTTTCTGCTATCGCAACTGTGGGCATTGAAGTTTGCTGCTCTTCTACCGTGTCACGGCAGTGCTCTTGTGCGCAGGAGGGTGCTGCCAGGAGAAAAAAAAAGTTAAATTATAGCAAGGACAGTTTTTGCAAAGGAGCTCTCGTTACGGGTTTGTTCCCGCTTGGTCGTCTCCTTGGGTCAGAGCCGCTGTGCCCATGCGGAGTGATGCCAGCCCCTGCCTGCCCTTCCTGGCATTGCCTGCATGTGGCTTGGTTGGGGTCGGGGCTGCGAGTGGTTTTTAAGGCAGGCAGAGGAGATGTGCTGTGTGTTGGGCTCCTGCTCCGCCTGCCTGTGCCCCTTCCTCCTCACAGTGTCACCCCTTGCCTGGGGCTGCAACACCCCGGGGCTCCCTGGCTCCAGCGGGATTATTCACTGAGCATCAGGTCTGCAGGAGCAGACTGCCAGAAGGGTCTCCTGGGAGTGAAAATACGAGGTCTGAGACTTGTAGGAAACATTTCCTTAAGATTCAGGCTTATTCAGTTATCGGTCATTTGACCTAACAAAACTCTGTGGCACTCCCTGAGCCATGGGGAAAGCTCTCAGAGCACACAGCTTGTTAGTGAACGGTTGGGATAAGTCGTATTTCATAAAATCAGCCAGGAAAAAGATTGGTGATGAATTCTTTTTAATAAACAATGGTGAGCCGTGTCTGTTTTGGTTCAAGCCAGACTGACTTTTACAGTGATTCATGGATTTTTCCACAGGAAAAAATCACCTTTGTGGGCATTGCTGGTGTGCGGGGTGGGGTGCCTGCTTGCCTTCATGAGTAATTCCACCCCCCGAAAAGTACCGGGGTGTGGAAAAACGATGAACTTCTTTGCGGGATCTGCAGGGGGGACTTGAGAGGGAGGAAGGGTGTGCTTGGCTCTACCACCGCAGCGGATGACTGTATCCTTTTGAAGAGCACCGCAGGAGGTGGGGGAGTGGGAATTTCACTGCCAGAAATGCTGAAGGAGACGAATCTCGGGGAAAAAAGAGCGGAGCCGAGACGCCTGTGGATGCCATCCTGGGCTTGGCTAAGTGAGGCCCTGGGACCAGCTGATTGCTCCCCCCTTGCAACGTGCGCCAGCACTCCCGTGGCAAAGCAAATACCTGAGGAGAAGCGTGTCCCTGCATCATTCATTTCTATTTAATTTGTTTTTTCTTTATTTCCAGCACCTTGGCTTTGCGCTGGAAGCCAGCCAGCCTCCACGGTCCTCCGTGCCGCTGGGATCCGTGGGTCCGGGGCAGGACCATGCGGCTGGAGGCGGCAGCGTGCGGCTGGAGGTGTAGCGTGCGGCTGTGTGATGCTGCTTTTTTAAAACAGCCGAGGTGGGATGGGGAAATGCCGGGCGAGGCACTAGTCATAGGTGTGAGCAGTGCCTGCGCCTCGGAGGCGGTGCCGGGGGTGGCGGCGGCCCTTGCTGCGGTGTTGGGCGTTGTTTTTCAGTTTGGAGATGGAAGCAAAAAAAAAAAAAAAACAAACCAGTAGTAGTTCTGCTGAGCCTAAACTTGAAACTTAATTTAGTTTCTTGGTGAGGTTTTTTTTGACTGTTCTTGGTGAAAAATGTAGGTATTTGGCCAAAACTTTGAGTTTCCCAGCACAGGAAAGGAAAGGTGGCACAGTGGTGGGAGAGGCTTGTGTAGAGATGCAGTTGGGAAGGAGGAAGAAGGAGAAGTCAGCCTGGAGGTCGGTCCAGCCCCAGGAAGCAGCGGACAGGCTGACACGTCCCCTTGTGCAGTAACACCCCACGGCAGCATGGCTCTGCCCCCCAAATCCCCACCCGGGTGCCCTGTCCCCGCGGTCGCTCCGCAGCATTGGCAGGGGCTGCGTTCCCAGACCAGCATGCCGCCGCCTCCTTCTCCAGCCCTCCCCCCACCGCGGTGCCCATCCCGTATTCATTACGATGCCCGTGTACTTCTCTAAGCCCAATATACTTTGAATTACTGCTCATCTATTCCTCTTGACATCCTCATGCTCATAACTAGGAAGCCTGCATTACCCGTTCGCACATCTGTCAAACTGCGTGTTCCTTGGCCATTTCCAGAGATACATAAAATTGCCCGTGGTTATGACATTATTGACAACCCGCCCCGTCTCCTTCCCCCTCCCCGAGCCCAAATGGCTGCCTCGCTTTATGAGGATTGATATTTGGGCAGTAAATATTTTAGAGCCTCATCTGATGAGTGTGTCTGTGCGGGTGAATACATTTCTGGCTGAGGACAGATGTTGGAGCTATCTTCATTGGAAATGCGGGGCCTTGGCTTTCTCCCTCCTGCCTTTGCAGCATCTCTGTCATCTCTCTCCAGCCGCCCGGTGCTGCCTGTTTCCAGGGGGAGGAAAGGGAATGGGAGGGAAAAGCCAAGCAGGGATTGCCAGGAAGGACTAGGGCTGGCTGGGCTGGCAGAGCTCTGTGAGGGATGTTGGGTGTCGATGGCCCATCGCTGCAGCATCCTGGTGCTGGGTTCCCCACGTCTGTCAGCAGCAGGATTGAATTTCTACAGGCAAGATGTATTCCTTTCCCAAACCCAGGGAAACCACCAATTCCTGCTGTGCTGGACAAGTAGTTTCAGCCCTTTTGAAAAAAAGAAGACAAGCGTCAGGCTGTCTGTGGTTTCCGAGGGATCTATTTTGACTTGGCTGTTCCAAAAAGCCGCTTCGTCTCCCAAAGTTTCAAAACGCACTTCGGTAAATGCCTCTGAAGAGGAAACAACTTGGGAACAACACAGCCTGGGTGATCTGAACAATTTTTTTAGCTTGCAGAGAAAAGCAAAGGAGCCCATTTTCAGTTCCTCAAAAGGATTTGCTCTCTTTTCCTTCAATCAGCAGAACAAAAAGTGTTGTCCAATTCCTAGGGAAGAGAAAAAGCCGACGCAGCTCCTGCGGAGCCGAGCCAGGGCTGGGCTAGGCTGGGCTGGGCTGCAGCTGCCTGCAGTCCGGGCTGTCACAGCTGGGCTTGGGCTAGATCTCAGCTGGGGGCAGCAGGATTCAGGGAGCTTTTAAAGTACATCTGCGCTCGGGCTCTCTGGGAGTTTTGCTTGTGCTACTAAGTGGAGTTGTCCTTGCACCCAGACCCACGCCTGGGCTGGGAGCCAGGCCCCTTACCCGCAGGGAGGAGACCTGCACGGCGGTCTGGCACAAGCCCTCTCCCCCGCAGCGGGGCTGGAGCACATGCAAGGCAAATCAGCCCGTGGGTCCCCCTGCTCCGTGCCGCCTTCTTACCATTTTGCTGCTTTTTTTCTCTCTAAGCCTGGAGTGAGTGCATTGAAACGTGTTAAAAAACAAACAAAAAAATTCAGCTGCCTGGGGGTGGCTTTGCAACCACTCTGTCACCATTCCTTGGAGCCTTTGTCATGAGGGCAGGACTCTTCTGGCTCTGAAGTGGGGTGCTGCGTGCCAGGCTGGGACCTGCCACCGGGAGGGCCAGGGCAAGGTGATGTGGGGGCTGCCGGGCTGGCAACCCCGTCAGCACGTCACCCGAACGCCGGCTGTTCCCAGGGTGTGGGTGTCCTTTCCCCCGCCCTCTTCGTTTGCTGACGGGGGAGAGATGTGCAAAGGGGACTTGGCAGCATCGTTGGATGTTTAGGGGCAGGGAGCAGGATGGAGCGTTTGTGGGTCCTGCTGCTTGGGGCTTGAAGCTGTTGTGTAGGCAAGGGGGTGCCCAAGGGGGTACGTGGATTTCCAGGGGTGCCCTGTGGGCCAGAGCCTGTCAGCCGCCTTTTTGGGGACCGCTGTGCTGGTGCTGGTGAGTGCAGGTGGTTGCTGGTACCGTGGAGTCCACTGTACCTCTTACATCCGATTTTGCTTATTCAAGGAGAGATTTGTGACTTCGAGGAGCTAATCTGCACAGGGCAGATTTGCAAAGGTGCTGGGGAGAGGAGGTGTCCAGCTCTGCTTGCAAGAGTTTGGTGTCTCCATCTCCAAAAAGCCTCGCTGCAGGAGCCGCACACCGAGGTGAGGAGTTCAGTGGCCTCGTTTCCTTGCTGATGAAGGATGCTGCCCTGGCCCTGGCCAGTCTGCTCTTTTACGGCGATATAGTATCTATTTATTTATGATTTCCGTGGGTGGTGTTTTGGATGATCTATTGAGCCAGAGTGAGATATTTTGAGGCACAGTGAGATATTTTAAAAACATCTCATCACTCTGGAAATATCCATGGTGCGATAGCTGCGTATTAGTCATTCGGAAAGGGAGAGATTTCAATGAAAGAAAAACCATTTCATCTTGTCAGAGCATTTTCACTCACTGTCTGCCAGGCAGCTGCTGTCAGTCTTCAGTCTCTGTGGCTGGTTTTACTCTTCTCAGACTCTGCCTTTTTATTTTATTTTCTAACAAGGAATAAAATAAACCCTCTAATGGATATTGGTAGCTATGCACTCATCAATTGTCAGTAAGATAGAGCCTTTAAAAAGATGTAGTAAACCCTCTTTGCACTGGATTATTTCCAGTGGGATTATTTCTCCCAGGGACTATCTCCATTTGGAATGAGAAACTCCTCCTCCAGGTATTGGACCTGGAACAAAAGCCCCTGCCTCTGACATGATTTATCCCCTTGGAAGGTGGGAGTAACTCCAATACCCTTGCACACCAGCTAGGGATGCAGAATTAGGCTCACGGAGAACAGGAGGAGAGATGGTTTTCTCCGAGGAGGAAAAAAACGTATCTGTAAGAAAACACAAATGATGAGGCCCATCCTGTAAGGGAAAACAGCACAAAGCTGTTCAGCAAATGAAAAGCCAAATGAGCTGTAAAAAACCCACCACCATGGTAGGAGAGATTTTTCACTTGGAGGGAATCTGCCATAAATCACCTAATATTCAGCTTTGCGCTGCCATTTGGGAAAACGTTCATCATATGCTACTGGTCTGTGCTCTACTTTGTCTGTATCTATAGCTGGGGTTTCTATAGCGCAGCCCACGCGCCCCGGGGAGGAGGCGATTCGGCCGAGATGTTCCCATCTAGTTTGATCATTCTCCATAATCAGGCTAAGAGTAATAGCACTGTAGTTACGCCGTGAGTACTACGCACTGTTGCTTTGCGGGACGCCATTGCCATTGCCTTGTGCAACCAGTAGAAAACTGCTTAAATGACTCGAAATTATCCCTTTGTGGTTAAATGCTTGGTTGGTGTTGGTACCCAGAGTTTTCCTGGGGTGCAGGGTGCTCGAGCACATCTAAGGGCACCTTCAGGGAAGACTGGTGGGAATGGGCTTGTGCCCGAGCTGTTCTGGGGGGCTGTTTCTCTGCTGCCGTGGCTCCCCCTTGGCCACCCCGTTTTGAGTTCGGGAGTCCTGGCTGGGTTTCCTTCGCACCTGCTGCCGAAGCCCTGCGTGCACAGGCAGCTGCCTTCACTGGGGCTTGCCTGCTTCTCCCGGCACGCTGCCGCGGCGCTGAGCTCTGGCTGCATCCCCGTGCATGCCCACCCCACCTCCTGCTGCTGCTGCGGTCAGAGTGACTCCAGCCAGGGGTTTAAAATAGAAGCTATTAACTAAAGAGCAGGAGAGGGCAGGGGGGAGGCAGGCGGGTCCCTCCGGGAGGATGCCAGCAGTGTCTCGGGGTTTAGTGAGCCCTCGTGCCTTGGAGCCTTCTCCCCAGCCCCCGCCCCGGGACGAAAGGAGCATCACTCCTCGTGAAAGCAGGAATGAGGGGGGTCGGGGTGGCAGCTGCCCAGGACCAAGTGCCCATAAACCCTATCTCTCACTAAAAGCTGGGCTTGGCAGTGGGGACTTGTAAGCTTTACAACTGTTGCCTTTTATTTCTGGCAAAATGAAACTAAAATGGCAAACCAGAGCCGCTTCTTTCCTTTAACCTTTTCCCTTTCATGCCCATGCTTGACCCAAAATGTCCTTCTTTTGGTTTGCACTTGGCGTTCCCTTGCCAGACGCTCTTAATTAACATGAGCTGACCTCTTGCATTTCTTAGCCAGAGGCAGGACTTACCACCCACGCGGTGAATCCTCTGCTCTCTTGCCCTCTTGGCGTGGCATCTTCTGCATCCCTTTGCTGGTGGCGAGCGTGTCCCTGTCCCATGCCCCTGAGTCAGCAGTATGCTGCTGCTGCCGGTGTGCTCTTTCAGCTTAAAAAAAATAAGAAAGTTTCAGTACTTAAAGTATTTAAGCAGATGGGAAGCCACAAACTACAGTCGGTGGAGGGAGCGTGTTTCATGACTAACAAAATATGCCAGGTAGGCCGTTCCACTTGAGATATTTTCAGGATATAATCACTTTCACACATCTTCATAAATTTGCCAAAGTGTTAGTTTTCCCCCATATGGATCGGGGAGGATGCAGCATGTCATGACTGTTGCACAGCATCTTGAATGCTGTGTTCTTCGTGGTGTGTTTTTTCTTTTTTTTTCTTTCTTCCCCCCACCCAGGCTGTAATTGAAATAAAACTTTGATTCCCCCTTCCCTGTAATTAGCATGGGCAAAGGGTCATCCTTGGGCGTTTCGGTGGGGGAGCTCCTTGGCCTCCATCCAAGGCAGGACAGAGGAAGCAGCAGTTAAAGCTCTAATAATTCCCCCCCAAAGGGTTAGGGGTGCGCTGGAGCAGTGCAGGGGATGCTGTCCCCAGTGGGGTGCCAGCAGGTGCCGGGGGGATGCTCTAAGGGAGCCCCAAAGGCTGCATCCTTCCCATTGAGGTCCTTTGAATAGATACTCCAGCATCGCAGTGGGGTAAACAAATGCAAAATATTTTGAAGTCATTCAGTCTCAGCATTGGATTCTTTCTTTTCTTTTTGATATCGTGGCAAAATTGAATAAAAGGACCAGTTTTCTGCATGTTATTGATCTTTCACTCAAAATCTGGGCCCTTTTCCAGGAAAAATGAGCCCTTTTGTGAACAAAGAGACAGGCACCTTCCCAACAAAAGTCAGTTTTCAAATCCAGTGTTCTGTGTGTTTGAAATTTCATGTTTCTGATAGGAAAATATCCATTTAACTCAAATTTGCAGAGAATTGATACTGTGGGGGGGCGGACACTGTCCTGAATGGATTGATGAGCGCTTGAAGTTCAGGTTGCCAAAGGGATTTAAAAGCAAAGGGAAAAGCAACCTTGTCACCGATTTTGAACAGTTTGTGTTGTGAATCCAGAGCCAGGCTGTTGGGCTGGAGGTGGCCCTGCTGTCCTCATCCCTCGGGGACCTGGAGCCTTCATTGTACACCCTGCACATGGCAGGAGGGCTCAGCCTGCCTCTTCTGACCAGATCGCAGCCTCAGTGGTTTCTATTCCCTTTTGTTTTTTTTTTTTTTTAACATGGCGGTTGCTGGAGCCAGATAACTGAGCTGGTGTAAGTTGGTGTTGCTCTGTTACCTTGGTTGGGTGCCCCACCGAGAGCTGCTTGCCAGTGCCTTGGATAAGCTGGGCTTCACCAGCAGTGTTTTACAGGTTAAGTTGTTAAATCTCTAGCTCATTTACTTGTTGGTAAAGCACTTAGGAATTGCTTGGGAGGAGACGTGTTACGCTCCCTTGGACCGCGCTACCACATGGATGCTCAGCTGTTGGGCAGGGCTGTTGAGCTGGGTAGCCTAAACACGTGTTTATAGGGCAGCCCATGGCTGCGACACCCTCATTATAACGAGGGGGGCTGCGTTCACCTCCCAGTCCTGCTGCGGCATCCTTTGATAGCAAGTAAATTGGTTTTCTGCATCTGTTTTTTTACCTGTGCAGCAGTGATGCTCTTTCCTCGCTGTAACGCAGAGGGGATGGAGGCACCGCTGGCTCAAGGGCATCGTTCCCAGGGCTGTCCATCCGGCACCCTGCTCATTCACCACTGCTACATAAAAAGTTTGCCTGGTGACTCTGAGCAGAGAAGTTTCTCCCCCCGCCCCGACGGGATTGCTCCTGGTGCTTTGATACTCGGCTGCGTATGTGAGCTTGCTTATCTTTGGAAAGGCACGGCGGCGCTGACAAGCGGTGCAGGAGATGGGGGCTGTAGGTGGATCGTTTTTAGCAGCGCACACGCACGGAGCAGACAGCTTGGGCATGTTCCAAAACACTTCCCACGCCCTCAGGCTGAATTTTAAGAAGCTGGGGCATCTGCACATTCAAAATGCTCCGGGAGGGGGGGGTGGGGGGAGGGGGGGAGAAGGAAAAAAATCCCAAAGGCAGGCAGAGCAGCCAGCGCGTGGAAGGGGCGAGCAGCACCCAAAGGCTGATGTCTTGCTGCGGAGGGGAGTTTGTTGCAAAGGCTGAGCAGTTCCAAGCCGCTCTCCGGAGGGGCAGAGCACAGGTGAGCGTGGAGCAGCGGTCGCTGGCTTGCCTTGCGGCTGCTTGCGGGCTAGTCCTGCTCTTGGTTGAGTGGGGGGAATGGGAAGAGGAGCTTGAGTTATCCAGGAACGGTGTCCGGGTGAGTGCCTGTTCCTCCCGTCCAGCCGGGGTGGTGCAGCCTCTGCGCAGCTCCCTACATTTGGGGGCCCCAGAGCCTTGGAGGAAGAGGGGGGGTAGTGGGGAGCAGAGCTGTGTTCCTTACAGTGATGGGGAGATGGGAATGAGCCCTGTGCTTGTCCCGCCTTGGGTGCTCCCAGGGGCTGTCCAGGATCCTGCCCGTTAATGGCAGGAGGTGCCCCACCGACTTCTTTCCGTGGGGCAGCCCTGCTACGGAGGACTAGCATCATCCCCTTCCGTATCTCCTGGGGGAGGTGAAACAAGCAGGCAGTGGGCAGGGGTTGATGTTGGGAACATGCAAGCCCTGGGCTTGCACTGGCTGGCTGAGGGCTATTTCAGCCCTACCCTGGGCTCCCTGGGTCAAGGTGGGATATACAGCCAGAGAGGGGAGCCTCTGGGGGATGGAGGACAGAGGACAGCCTGTGTGTACGGTCCAGTGAAGTCTTAGAGCCCCTGGAGTGATGATCTGGGGCTTCCTCTCCGAGTCCTAGTATGGCTTTGGATAAGTAGCTTCAGGCTGTGAAGGTTGAGAAGCGTTCTGTGCTGCGTTAAGTTCTGAGAATAGCCCCAGTTCTTGCTGTTGCTTCTCCCTTGAGATCCAAGGTCCCTGCTCCTGGTGACGTGAGGCCTCGGAGGTCTTGCACTGGAGCATCAGGAAGGGGTGGGTGTAAATCTAGAGAGCCTGAACTGTCTTCTGAGTTCCTCCGCTTACCGAGCTGGTCTGCACTCTGAGAGCCAAGGATGGAGAGCGCATCCATCTGCACGCTCCATCGAGATCCCGTTCCTGCTGCTGGCGAGGAGGACGACCGCGTGACGTCCTGGCAGCCCTAAGCCGTTCTCGTAGGGTGTCTGGGCTCTGACAGCTCCCTCCTATCTCGCAAAGCGCGCGGCTGCTGGGCCAGGCACTGGGGGATGCTCCTCCCGGCGCATCACGTGCAAGAGGGGCATCTTCCCGGCGCCCTCCCAGGGTTGCCTTCCGTGCCGCTCAGCAGGCAGTCACCCTGGCGCCTGGGCGACTCGCGCTGTGCCCTTCTGCAAACAGACCAGGTGGCTTATTTAAACGTGACTTTTGCCTGGTGGCAGCAGCTGGCAGTGAGGAGATGGGGAAGCTTGTGAGGAGCAAAAAGGAGAGAAGTCCAGGTGTGGAAAGCAGCCCTGCCTCTCCTGTGAGCTAAATGCCCCCAAGCTCAGAGCTTTTCTCCTTTCCTTTTGGGAAGAGGAGACTTCTTGGGAAGCCTCCACTTCCTAAGCATCCCTCCCAGAAGAGGCTGAAGCAGACTCTAAATTATGAACTTGGTACCAGCAGAAGTGGTGCTCTCCACCGTGTCCTCCTCCCCCAAGTAGCCTCATGGCAAGGAGCAACCTGTTGGCAATGGATAAGTTTCTGGGGTCCTCCAGTCCTCCGTCCCTCATCCCTTGGGTGGGCAGGGGTACCTTTGCCCCTCTGGCATCCAAGGGAGGAGGACAAGGCCCTCCTGGCTGCTGTGCTAAACACAAGATGCTCTTCTGCTGTGTGCCCTGGGGGTGAGGAGGAGGAGGAGGAGGAGGAGGAGGAGGAAGGCAGAGAGGGATGGGGATGGACCCAGGGTGCCCTGGGGGACTGGCTCATTCTTGCTAATTAGCCGCGTAACCAGCCATCACACAGCCAGGCTCCTGGCAGATAATTACCTTGCTGGGTGCAGGGAAAGGAGCGGAAAGACTCGCTGTCCACAGGGACTTTAAAACCTCCCCCTTCTTGAACTCATTTGGGAAAGGCAACCAAAAAAACCTACAACCGTATATATATACTTTCACAGAGCTATTTCTGCCAGGCAGGCCAGTTTGTTACCGAAGTGACACATTTGGTTTTAACTGTAAGAATCAAAGTTTTTTGGCTTTTCTCCTTTTTCAGTCCTTGGGGCAGGGGGTGGCTGAGCTGGGGGGCTGCAGCGGGTCTGGCTTCCTCCCGGGCCGAGCATTGCTAACGCTCTTGGGTGTTGTTTGGGGGGGGGGGGAGAAAAATAAATCTGGGAGCGATCCCAGTCTGCTCGTTGCAGCGCGGTGAGGTTTCTATGGGGCCAGGGTATCCTGCCATCCCTTTGGTAACGTGACTGTACAGATGCTGCCTAAGGGCTGCTGGGGGTCCTGGCCCCGAGGCTGGCTGCTCTGCCGCCCTGGGGACGGCTCCCGGGAGCTGCCCCGCGGGTCCCTGCCGGCTGTGCCGGGGCTGTGCCGGGCAGTGCTGTCCCTTGTGTGCTCCTTGTGCGCCGTGGGTGGGATCGCTGCTGGCCAGAACAGCATCTGTGCTCTCCGCGCACCTCGTGCCGGGGACAGGGACCTCATTAGCTGCCTCCGTCTCCTCTCCCCTCTGTTTATCTCCAATTTTTCAACTGCTTGCCTGATTATTTTTTTTTTTTTTTTTTTTCCCTGGCTTGAAGGGAGAAATGACTGCGTGAGTCATGATGGGGCCTGACAGCTCCCTGCATGCCCTGCCAGGCTTTACTGAAGTTGGGGCCAGGGGGGCTGCAGCAACGGCTGCCCGCGCAGGTCCCGTTAGAGGACACGGGGGGACCGGGCATCCCAGCCTTTTCTCCCCATCACACATTAACCCTTGGCTCTGTGGTGCTTGGCATGGGCTCTGGCAAAGCTCAGGCCTCCACGGAGGGGTTGGGGGTAGATTTGTGATTCTCCTTGGGAGGGTGGTGGGGCATCATGGCCTGGGACGACAGGAGGGCAGCACGCTGGGAACAGCTTGGGATCAAAGCCTGGTGCAGCCCTGCCTCTCTCCACTGGCTGTAGTGGATTTGGGGCTGTGCCCAGCCAAGGGAAAGGCTCTCGGCCACATGCGTGTGCCTTGTCCAGGAATAGGCTTGCAGGGGTGACAGGCTTGTCGGGTCGGTGGCCTTGTCCCCGTTTCAGTGCACCCAGGATGTCTGCTCCTGCATAGAGTGGGGTCCCAGGCTGGTGCTCCCCACGGCACCTCCCTGTTGAAGGAGCACTGCCCGCTTGGTGCCATGCACCAGCGGGGTGCAAGGGATGGAGATTCTTCCTCCTCCTCCTCCTCCTCCTCCACCTCCTCCTCTTCCTCAGCGCAGGGCCGCGGGTGCCAAACCGTGTCTCTCCTACTGCCAACCCTGGCGTGTCGGCAACCTCAGTCCACCTTCCTCCGCAGCCCATCTCCCTTTGGAAAACTGGCAGTAACTCTTAGTCAGTGCTGTCTTATGGATCGTTACTTTGGAAATCCCAGGGAGAGGGGCGCTTGCCCATGCTCCTGCATGGCTGGTGCCATCCTCTGCAGCCCATCGCCACCCTGGCACCCCTTGCTTAGAGGGCAGGGCCACCCCGACCTCTTCCTCATCACTCCAAGGTGCTCCCAGCATCTCGCCCGTGCTTTTTATAGCTTGAGCCTGCGCTTTCCGCCAGGCTCGCCAGCTGACCTGGATACGGCCGTGCCGCATTTTGGCTGAGCTCGCTTGCATCTCCCCTGCTCCCTCCTTGCGTCCCAGTGAGCTGGAGCTCGCTTTGCTGGCTTGTCGGTGCTGAGGAGGTGGCCTGGTGCTGTGCCTGGTGCACCCCAGGCTCTTCTCACAAAGACGAGCAAAAGGTCCGTTGTCCTGCCTGCTCTTGCGTCGAGTGTTTTCAGTCCGGGCTGGGTAACAGGGATTTCTGCGAGCACGCACCATGGAATCTCTGCTCCGTGGGGGTCCCTTCTCTTTAGCAGGTGCTTTTTGTCCCAGATGCTGTTCGGCAGAGAGGGAACAGGGACAAATTAGCATCCTCATCATTTCTGTCTCTCCCCCTCTCCTTGCCTGCCTGCCCCCCCCTTCTCTCTTTAAAGAGATTCAGGTCATGCCTGGAATTAGGGCTCCCCGAACTGCAGAGAAACAGCATTTAAACTGCTTACCATTGATTAGATGGAGTGGTTTGGGTTTGGTTTGGCCCCCCACCCCTGCCCTCAGCTTCGGATGGGTGTTCGCAGCACAGCGTGTTAATCCTTGCTTCAATGCCTTTGCCATCATGGGCTGCTCTTCCCTGTGCAGGTGGGTCTGGGGTCCCTGGGGGGCTGCTCCCCGCTTTGCACCCCGCTAGTAGCCAGCTGCTCTCGACACAGAGACCTTGCAGGAAGGCATTTTATTTAGCCGGCTTCGTTTATCGCGGCGCTCCGGCTGGGATTAGACACAGATAAGACGATCAATAAATCCTCCTCTTGGCTGAGATGTGCCGTGAATTTTTCGGGGAAGGGTAGGGAAAGGAGGGTGCCCATTCAAAGGCAGCAAGCCTGGCCAGAGGTGAGGGAGGGGACAGCCAACGCTGCAAGGTGCAGGGACGGGACCCTGGCCAGCCCCGCTGTGATCTCGCTGCCGGTTTATAAGAAGACGTGTATGTGGCAGAGGAGAGAAGAAACCCCTTGCCGCTGCTGTGGCTGGCATGACTGTGCCGCTGGAGAAAGTAGGTCAGGCTGTGCTGCAGAGCCCGGTCCGAAGGCAAAGCCCCCAGCACAGCTGGGCACCCACCTCTCCCCAAATCCCCCCGCCCCGGCTGCTCCGCTCACAGGTGGGGGCAGCCTGCCCCATGCCAAAGGCAGCTGCTGTGGGGCTGGCTTGGCATCAGCCCCTCACCCTGGCGTCGGGCCGGGGTCTTTGCCTCTGCCCTGTCGTCCTGCTGTGGTGGCTCTTGGCGAGGGTGGCAGCGTGAGGCTCCGTGCAAGAGGAGAAGCAGAGCTGGAGCGGATGCGGTGGCTGCAGGCAGGTGCTGTGCGGGCAAACTCCCCTGCCTGCCTCCTGCCCGCACCCCTGAGCCAGCCTCTCAGCTCGGGTGTGTATTTGGCTGCAGGAGGGATGTCCTAGGGATGCAACTCCAGCATCACGAGGGAGCAGCTGCGCCCCCGGCTCCCCAGCATTTTGGGGTCCCCCGTTAGCTGGGGATGGGCAAAGCACAGGGCCAGCCCCCCGCTTCTGGGAGCATTTTCTGCATCGGCAGGGAGATTTGAGGAGGGGAGGAAAGAAAAGGTTAAAGGCAGAGTTGAACGTCTAAATCTGCAGCAGTTTTGGGACCCTCACGGGGCTCTCAGAGCTCCCATCGGAGGGGACGGGGGAGCAGGACAGGATGAGTGACAGGGGTCCCATGGGTCGGGCGCAGGTGGGGCTGAAGGATGCCCCAGCTTGGCGCAGGAGGATGGCTCAGTCCATCACCACTTCCAGGAAGGTTTTGTGGCTGCTTGGGGCAAGAGGAAAATTAAGATGTGCTTTCAGGACAGAGGTGTTTCAAGTGCAAATCAGGAGAATTTCCTCGGCGGAGCCCAGCGCGGCACTTTGCTGTGGCTGTAGGCACCTGTTGTGAGATGGAGGAAGACTTTGAAATTGCCTTTGCCACGCGAGGGCACGGCTGGGCTCCCACTCCCGCCCGCGTCGTGGGGAGGGATGCTGTGGGTGCTGGATCGCAGCCACGAGAGTGCGGCTTGCTGCGGCCAGGGGCACAGGGCCACCAGCTCGGGACTGCCAGGCTAAGGGAGGTGACAATCGCACACTAACGTGGCTCTGGTGGCATGGGTGCCATGACCTATAGGGTAGAGGTGGGCAGGGGCATCCTCCAGTGAGGACCTGGACTGATCCGAGAGGGCCGGTAGTGAAGATGCAGCAAGCCAAGCAGGGAATAAATTGAGTGCGTATATCACAGGCAGGTCTGGGCTTTATTGATTTTCAATGAAAGGCTGTGTCATGAATTTTTCTCTCCCACTGTATTTGCTGCAAAGTTGCATCTTGTCTCCAAGCATTAACCACTAACTAGAGAGCTCATTTCCCCCTCCCCGCCAGGAGATGCCGAGGAGGGGAGGCAAGTTTGCACATGGTCTTTTTAAGCGCATGATGGATGCAGCGGCTTTACTAATCCAACACCAGAAGAGAAAGCCGGTATTAACAGCAGAAAATGTTATGTCCAGCACTTCAAGTGACCTATTGCTAAGGGGCTGCATGTGGGATGCGTCTTACTTGATGGGCTGTGTTATGCATCCCTCCCTGCTTCAGGATCCATCTGGGAATGGTGGTCCTGGTCCCTGCTGTCCCCAAGAGGGAAGGGGACATCAGCTGGGGGCCTGGGGGTTGTCCACTGCTCTTGCTGGTTTTTCTTTCCTCCCAACGAGGGGAAGACTCTAAGAGAGGATGTAGTCCCTATGTGGAAGTTTCTTGGAAGCTGCTGAGACATCTTGTTGCATCCTGCTTTTAAGTTGGTGTTTGGAATTTGGAGCGTCTCTTTAATCTTGAAGTCGTTGTTTTTAAACATTAAAGAACATTTGGAAACGAGTAGAGCATGAAATGTTTTAGGAGACATTTCTCCCCATCTTCAGAAACTCTTACAAGTCTTTTTTGCTTCTCTGATGAATGTGTCAAGAATCTGGGGGAAAGCATTGAAACCAGCTGAGGATTTTAAAAATAGATAACCAACAGAGAAAGTTTGAAGGGCTTAGGATGGATTTGTCAGCAAACGAGGCGATGGAGAGGAGATGTTTTACCCGGTTTTGGGTAGCACCGGGCAGCGAGATGCACAGCCACAGCAGCTCATGGCCTCGCAGGGAGAGGCTGGGAAGTGTTGTGGGGAGTTGGGAATGTCCTGGAAGGGTTAACTCTGGTGCCTGGATATAGCTGGATGCAACTGAAGCTGAAGTGGAGCCGTATGCAAATCTATCCACTTTCATAAACTGCTTAATTAGGCGAATGTTAATGAGACGTTAATTACTGTTGTGCCGGCGAATCCCACGGAACGGAGATTATGTTTCTCTTCAAACATCCAGTCTTAATTATAACTTGCACTTAATTCCACTGTCTTGCCTGGGACGGAGCTGGGTAGGGAGGACGAGGCGCCAGCTCCCATGGGTGCCCGCAGTGCGTCCTCCTTCCTCACCCATGCCGCAGCGGTGGCTGTGGGCGCGTGGGGATGGAGCCGTGGTGGTGGCCTGGGGACGGTGGCTGTGAACCCCTCCCTTGCAGCCAGCCTGCCAGCAAACCCTCCGGGTGCGTGTCGCGGGCGGGTCAGGGTGGAAAATCCCAGGTCACATGTAAAAGATCCCATTCTTCTCCTTCCTGGGCTTGGGAAGCCTTCTGGAGGTCCCTGTTCGTGCCCTGCGTGCTCCACGGATGCCACGTTGCGCTGCTCTGGAGACACCTGCCCCAAACTGGTCAGACAGGGGTGGGGAAACCTCCGGGGACGTGAGCATCCATCCTGCGCCCGGTCCTCTCCTTCCTCACTTTCTGTTTCTACCTGCCTTGGCCTTTCCAGCCGGACTGCAAATGCTTTCTGCTGCCTGTGATTCCTGATTCCTGTTTGGATTTTTAATTGATGGCAGTGCGAATTGCCAGAGGTCCTGCTTCCACAGTGCCTGACGTGCGCATGTGAATATTTTTAAAGTATGGCTTCAGCTTGGAGATCAGCAAGAGATCACTGCGACGACGAGCAGAGAAACGGCATCCCATTTCCAATTTTAACACCCATTACTTTTTTTTTTTTTTTTTTTTTTTACGTGGCTTCCGTTAATGTTCAGGATAATATAACGCCTTCAAATGAGGTATTAGCGAGCCATGAAATCTGCATCCTCAGGTTTTTTTTTTGTCTGGTTTTCATCCGTGCTTAGTTGGTGGCTGCTCTGGGCTAACCGCGAGGTTTCCTGGGTCTTTGCTTATCGCCGCCAGCCGGGTGGCGGAGGGGACAGCGTCATAAGGCTGAAACATGAGGTTTGGGCTCGTATCAGGGCCTTTATGGTACCTGCGGGGAAGATTTCTTCCAGCAGTAGGGCTCTTTTTACTCAAGGAGTTGTTTGCCTCACCGCTGCCGCTGGTGGGAGAGCCCATAGGCTGCCCACACCGCTCCTCCCGGCAGGAGCTCGATGTCCTTCACGTCCCCAGCAAACGGGCTTTTTAATTACGCATGCTGCATCTGCACGCCTTGGAGCTTGTCGCCAGAATCCGGCAGCTGGAGAGCGGTGGCCATCGTCGTCCCGGGCCCTCTCTGGTGGCCAGCAGTGGCTGGGGAAGCTGCTCCTGGGTAGGAGTCGCGTTGGATTTCCGTTGCACACCGCTGCAGCCTCGAGGGGTGATGAGAAAGCGTGTTGTCCGCCGAGCGACCTGCTCTGGGGGTGACGATTCTCCGTATTGGATGTTTTCAGTTACAAAGGGTGTCAGCTTAGGTTTCGTTTTCCCGTCGTTTCTTTCTTTTCTTCCCTCTGTTCCGACTCTGCTGTTTGATTTCCAGACAGGTTTGATATTTCCTCTCCCAGCAAGCCGGCAAGCCCTGGGGACTTTTGTGGGCGGCTTGCTCCAGCGCCGCTCCTTTGATTGCCGGCAATGTCCCTCCCGTGATGGACAGGCTGGGCTGGAGGACCAAGGGCGGGCAGGCTGGAGGCTGCACCCACCGCAGCACCCATGGGGGGTGGCACCGCTTGGGCTGCCCCACCGGGCTCCGGCCAGCTCTGTCTGCTTCTCACTGCCTTCTTCCAAAATCGTCTGAACGTGATTTTGTTTTAATCTCCTAAAAAGCTTTCCTGCCAGAAGCAACGTGTCCAACAACCAGGGATTTTTGCCTTTTTTTCTTATCCTCTGCGTTCTGCATCTCTCAACGTTGACGTCCCTGTTAATTAATTAAGAATTAGTTAATTACAATTCCTTTAATTTTTTAAAAATGCCAGGATCCGGCCATGTACCCCCTCGCAGAGCCGCCTGCTGCTCCCTCCTCCCCTCCTTGCAAGAGCAAATCTCGAACAAACAGAGCCCTGCTGTAAAATAAACAGCTGCGTGGGAGGTAGAGGTAGCATTTTGCGTACGATTTCAATAAAATACAGCATGTTTGGGAAACATGAGGGACAGCAAAGCCAACGCAGGGGGGACCGAGAGAGGCTATTGCCTGCGTCGAGACCCCAACGCCGAGATGCCCCCACACATTGGTGGTTCCTGCGCCGCTTTTCGGAGCCCCAAAATGCTGCAAGCAGGTGCCGGCGGGACCGGGTGCTCCGGTGCAGCCCCTCCTGGGTGCGAGCACCCAAGGTGCGAACCCAAGGGGAGCAGCTCTGGCCGGGCGTTGCGGGCAGAGGAGCAGGCAGGGGAGGAGAAGCCTTCCCTCAAACCCGCGATGTTCTGCCTGCAGCCGCCTGTCGCTTCTAATTGCTGAGCCCAGCACCTGCTGGCTTTAAAATGAAATAGAAGGAGGAGAGAGGGGAAAGAAGGGTTTGGCTCACCGGCATGTCTAAATTAGCCTTATTCTGCTGGGAGGTGGCTGTTGGGGTAAATCCATTTCCACAGCACGGAATATCTTTACTGAGTGGGGTATTGGAGGATAAATGGATGTTCTTCATATATTATTATGGCCTGACAGCGATGAGGCAGGCAGAGGCGATGCAAAGGTGATTAATGAGAAAGTTTGAGTTAACGGAGTGTAGTCATCTCTCATTAGGGGGAAATGAGTTCCCTTTACCACCAGCCGATGGGCTTGTGCAGTTGGGACCACTCTTGCCTTTCTGTTTTCTTAAATGCCCGATAATTTGTTTCTTATTTACCTTCACTCACCAGGCTGGTGGCACGGTATCGCTCGCCCTGTCTGGTGCAGCTGTGCTGGACTTGGGGCTTTCTTGCTACCCGCCCATAGCAGCGCCGAGTGCATGCGGGGGGGTGCCGATGGGAGACAGAGATGCTCCTGGGGACCTCAAGGCAGGGACACAGTGTGGCAGAAGGGGATGCTCAGGGCAGGGGGAGCGAAGCCCCTCTCCGCCAGATGAGGGAGAGGGAAAAAGCGGCTCTCCAGCAATCAGCCAGAGCCAGGAAAGCAGGTTCGCAGAAGGAACCTGCAATATTAACGAGTCTTTTAATGAAAAATATATCTGCTGTTCAGCTGCCTCGTAGCCTGAGACACAGGCGTGCTTTTTGGTTCAGCGATGGTTGCTGCAGGACCTTTTATTTTACAATAGTTGAAGCAAAACTGGGATCTATTTTTAATTCTTTCCCTTTCTGCCTTGCTGCCTTCCCTTGTCACCCCGCTGTTGTGCTAACCCTGCAAAAGCTCGGTCGGGGTTTGGGAGAGGCCAAGGGCCGGATTGGATGCCCTGGCTTACAGCAGGAGGACAACCATCCCTGTACGGTCCCTTTGCCCAGCGATCCTGGCCCAGGCCGTCCCAGTCAGGGCTGCTTTGCGAAGAAAGAGCGAGCTGTGGCTGGCTGCCATTTAGCAGCTTTAGCTTTCCAAGGAGGGAGGATTTTTTTTTTTCCCTGCCAGATTTGGGGCAGGCCGGGCAGGATCTCCTCAGCCTGCATTTCAAACTGTCTTGTGGCAGTCGTGCCTGGAGGCAGAGGTAAAGGCTGGGTCATGACAGCTCGCTCTTTGCTCATGCTTTTCGTGCTGGGATTTCTTAGCAGTTCCCAGAGAAGCCAGCCGTTGCAAAGCCCGTACTGCTGGCGAGGGGCAGAAGGGCCTGGGGAGGTGGGCTGAGGTCCCGTGCAGGCTATTTGCTGCCAGAACCTACTGCTTGGTACGTTTGAGCATCCCCAGAAGTGCAGTATGTGGTTTTGGGCAGCGGCTGGCCCTGCCAGGGCCACGGGCAGCTGAGGCTACAGCCCCCGGGAGCTGCCTTGCCTTCCCTGCCACCCGCTGACTGCAGCCACAGAGGAACCGTTTGTCTAGAGCAATGAGAGACCTTAGAAAAATAACAATAAAGAAAAGGTATGTGAGAAGCATCTGTGAAATAATAACAAATCCCGGGGATGGAGCTGCTTGCATCTGGGAGCTCTTTGCTAACTGCGGGTTGCTCCTGTCCCTCGTTATAGAGGGAGCCGGGCGGCGATGCGCCCGCTCAGATCTTCCTTTCCTTTCAAGACCCCCCCGTGGCGTCCCACAGGCTGGCGAGCCCGGCCCCTGCCAGCACATCCCTCCTGCTGCCAGCTGCTGCGCTGATTTTTAATCCCTCTCATCAGCCCCGCATCCAACCCCAGTGGCGGTGGGAGAGCTGGGCTCGCCCGGGGCCATCGCGCCTCCCCGCCGCGTCACATCCCAAACGAGAGATGTGGCAGGGCTGTTCCTGTGCCGAGAGCTGCAGAGTATGGAAACCCCTCGTCTTCCTTGGCCCGGCTTTGTAAGGCTGAACTGCCAGCTTTGCAGCTGGTCGTCTCCCAGCCAGGGTAGTGTCCTGGTTAAACTCCGACAGGTAGATGCTGGTTTATGCTTGTGCCGGGTCTGGTCCGGACCCCTGGGGAACACCCAAGCAGTGCAAGAGCTGGCAGTTGCTGTCCTCCTCTTTAGTTGGCTGGAAAACATCCACCAAGACTTGCTTTCCTGGGAAAAAGCCAGTTCAGCCAAGCTAAAACACTTGTGGGTCTCTGTGTTGAAACCTGGGGAGGTTTTTGATGCTCCCACAGGGGTGCAGAGGAGCGTGGGCTCCCAGGGCCGGGCTGGGGGAGAGCTGCGCCCGCAAACAGCCCCAGAACAGGGTAAAACGTGAAGGGACCCCACTAGCAGATGCTGGGGAGCAGAGAGGAGGATGGGGGGTTCCAGACACATGGAGAGCCCGGGGCTGGCTCAGGGGTGAAGGGAGTGATGCAACGGTGAGCATCCAAGAGCACGCTCAGACACCGGTGTAACATCCAGCAACGTACTTTCGGCTGTGGATAAACACATTTACACCACTGTGCATGAAAGCAGGATCTGGCCCGGGGCCTCCAGCAGCTGTGGAGACGCAGGAGGCCAGAAACAGAGTGTTTAAAGGCTAATGAAGACGCACTAGAAAATTATTAGCTTTGCAAGCAGCATTCCTGTGTGCTGGAAACGGGGGTATTATGAAGTTCGCTCTAAGCCCTTGGAGATCTCTTGAGCAAGAGTGATCTGCATGCCGCGCAGTGCTATTATTGGAAAGGGTGGCTTCGCTGCCTATCATCTGGCTTTGCTGAGTTAGCTCCATGGACTGTCGCCAAACATAAAGCATCTTTTCCTCGGCCGTTGCCAACCCACCTACTTGGAGTGGGTGATGACTTGTTTGTTCCTCAGCTCAGCTGGAAAAAGTGAGTGTCCCTGTGGGAGTGTGGGAAGAGGGAGCATTGCAGGGTGGCATCTCCCGAGGAAAGAAGCGGATTGCTGGGCTCGGGCATTCAGCTGGAGAAATGTTCAGTACCCCACTGCGATCTCAAGATGGTCCTGCTGGGCTCCTGCAGATGCCCTTTGCTGTGTATTGGGCTGGGGCATCGCTGCCTGTCGGGCTTGGTCGACTCACCCCCCACCCAAGCTCCCGAGGGAGCCGTATGTAGTGGCAGAGCCCACCCGCGCTTCACTCTTGGGGGGTGTGGGGATGCTCTTTCTTGGCCTGAACCCAACCCAGAGCAGCCGGACCCTCCCTGGTGTGCTGCCACTGCTGCGAGGCTCAGCCCAGCCCGGCTTTCCCAGCGCTTTCAGGCGCTGGTGTGGCACAGGATGAGACGTAGTTTCCCTCTCAGCTCCTGCTGCTTTCAAGGCGAGGAGTGCTTGCCATGCTCCTGATCGGGGTGGGAAGCATCCTTTGGACTTGGCGGTGGTTCCGTGCATCCCTGCAGGGATGTGCTCCTCGGGGGATCGCTCCCCGGGATGCCGACAGCAGCTGTGCTGGCAATACCGGCTGCAGCCAGCCCTCCCACTGCCTCTCCAGCCGCGGAGTCCCCTCTGTGCCGCCGCTAACATAAATCCCCAGGTCCCTTCCATGTCAGACATGAAGTGGTTGCTTTGCAATGAATTAGGTTGTTGGGTTTTTTTAAAGAAAAATGCTGGAAAGCATCCCTTCGGCCCCAGAACCACTGCCCAAAGGACAGGAGCGGGAAGGAGGTGGAAGGTGCCATGCAGGGAGAGAGGAAGTATCAAAAGGAGTTGAGGGATGCCCAGGTTATTGCCAACACAAACAGGAATGGCAGGAGAGAGCTCAGGAAAGGGCAAAGAGCCGGGGCACAGGCACACAGCCTTGTGGCCAAAGGCCTTAAATCTGGCTGGCAAGTGCGAGTGCTGAGGAGAGGGGCTGTCTCCGCACCCTGTGCCCAGGATGTGGGAGGGGAAGATTGCCCCGGCTGCCCCCCCGGGGCAGTGAGCATCCCTCCTCCTGTGCCAGCAGCCCCACTGCTGCCGAGGCTGAGAGGGAATTTCCAGACGAGCTGTACTGCATAAGGGCATTAGGGGGGCGACGCTGCTGGGGCTGCCAGCCCCCCTGCCCATGTTTCCCTGGCAGGAAAGCTGGGCAGGAACCAGGAGTCCGATTCCCTAGGGAGCTTTGGGAGGGCAGCATCGCTCTGGGTTCAGGATTAAGTCCATTACAGAGAGACACGTAGGGGAAAGCCCTGGATGTGATGCACTTGGAGGCTGATGCATTAAAACCGCTTCCTGCGGAGATGTCCTCCCACTCCCGAGGCAGGGAGAGGGGTCGGGTACGAAACCACCACCCGGAGCTGCCTCCAGCACTAATGGCTTGCATTTGCTGGCAAGCCGGGAGCAGCCCGGTTACCAGCCTGGCGCCGGCTGGTGAAAGAATCCCTTCAGACCCCAGCTCCCTCCGAGCCAGAGCTGAGCACCGGAGGTGACGGAGACCCTTCCCCTTGCCGTGCCGGTCGGGTCCCGTGGGTCCCGGCAGCTGCTGGGCAGAGCTGCAGCCCGGAGCCTGGGCCATGCCTTTGCTCCGCCGGAAGGTCATCAAACCTGGCATGGTTTTTCCAACTGTTTCAGTTCCAGCCATAAGCGTTGCGCGAGGAGAAAATCCATTTAGTCAGAGGGTTCCCGACCAGCTCTAATCATAAACGGTATCTGGGTCCTCTGGAAGGTGACATTGCCTTGCTGCAGCCCAGCACCTGGCTGGAGGCAGCTGCCTGCACATGAAGGTACGGGCAGGTGTAGGCACGCATGCCTGTGCCGCTTTCTTCCTAGGTGTTGTCTAACAAATGACAGGATGTGAAGAGCCTTCTAAAACTTGCCAAATTAGTAGACCTTTCCAGGAACGGATGCTGGAGTCGAAGCAATAGGCCATTCCTGATTTGCTTTTAAAAACGTGTATTCACTCTTCTTGTATTTTTCCCTTTTCTCCCCTTCCACCTTGCATCCCTACACATTTCCTTTTAGCTCCCCCCCTCCCTTTCTCCTCCTTTTCATGAGCTATTTTCAAATGCCAGGAAGGGTGAGATCTGAGGGGAGGAGGAGTAACCGAAAGAAAAAAAAAGGGTGGTAAAATTATTTCGCACATTTACGGGGGGGAAAAAAAAAGGCGTGGGTGTGGGGAAAGAGAACAGCTCCAATTCCCACATGACGAAGAGCAACTTCATTCATTTCCCGACATAATTTTATCAGGTAGAAAGGTTTGGTTACATTTTCGCAGCCCTACAACTCCCAGTGATGGTCCTGGAGGTGCTGCTGGTCGCCGAGGGGGGAGTTGTCCCTCCTGCTTTGCTGCCCTGACCTGCCATGGGTTTGGTGTCAGGGCTTTGGTACCGGGCAAGCTGGGGCAGGAGGATGCTGAGTGGGGAGAAAAGGAAGGATGAGCTGCTGAAAAGCATGGCTTTGGATTAAGCCAAACTTTTATCCAGCTTGGCCCCAAGAAGGGTAGGGGGGATGTTGCAAATATCGCCAGCTTCATGGGAAGCGTTTCTTCACGCAAGTACGACCTGTTAGATGATTTCCCATGTCTAATAAATAGGATTAAACCCAGCAACAACAGTGCTCACTGAGAATGAGGAGTTCAGGTTGTGATAAACTCTTCAGATGGCAAAATCTTCTTATGCTCAATTGTTTTTCCATTTAGCTGGGAAAACTGGAAATAACTGTTTTGGCTTGATCCGAACCAATCTTTAAATGTGATTTGTTTGGTTCACTGGCCACAATGACAAATCTCGTAGCCACTGGAAAAGAGAAGAAAAAACACCCGAATTGCAAAGACAGCTTTTCTGAGCCGCTGGCTGCTGTGATGCTGAGGATAACGCTGGAGGACTAATGCTCTGGCTGTCCCACATCGAAGACCTGTCCCCTTCATGCCGTTGCCTTCGGCGAGCTTTGGAGAAGACCCCCGATGGGAGGAGACTGGGCACCCGGCGGCAGGCATTAGCCTGCCCATCTCCCCGTGGGTGAGCCTGGGCGCTTGCAGCAGGCTGGCATTTCACACCTTGGGGAGGGTGACATTTTCTTTGCGGCATTTCCACTTTCGAAAGCTGGCATTTCACCCCAAGAGGAAGCTGGTATTTATAAGGCAGGGCACTGGCATTTCATTCATTGTTGCCATCCAGTGATTCAGACAAGGTCTCTTAGCCAGAAAGGTCAGCTGGGTCTCTGCTGTTCTTTGCTGCTTTTCTTTTTTTTTTCTCCCTAAGGGAAAGAGGGAAAAACAAAGACAAGCCATGCACCAGAACTGCTGATTGCCATTTTTCTTGCCTTGAAAATGAAGGTCTGCTATGCTACATAAAAGCTAAGGCTTTCCAAAGTCTGTCTTGCAAGGGTGTCTTTTGTAAGGCCCTTACTTTATTTTGCTTTGAGTTCCAAAGATGCAGCCCAGGCCCCACTGCTGTGCCGGTGCTCACCATTGCTCTAGTAATCCTGCATCATCCTCCTTCTTGGCCTGAAGAGCTGAGCTGAGGCCCACATGAACCTTAATATGTTTCAAGGAGCCCAAAACTGCATCTTTTCTGGCCAAACACCAGGTTTTGTCCCCAGACCTGCCCTGGGGCAGGTGATTTCACATTGCCCCTTCCAGAGTGGGCAAGGGATGAAGAGCAGGAAGGGAAAAGCAAGCGCAGGTCCCCACTGTGACTAGGGGGCTCTTGGTGGACTAGGGCAATATAGACACTGCCAGGGCCTGGGGAACATAAATAAAATCAATAAGAAGCTGTTAAATTGTGCCTGAACCTCGCAAGGAACAGCGTGGGGAGTGCTGGCTGCAGAGATGTATCTGCTGCCACTCCGCGGGCTGTGGCACATTCATTAAGTATCTTTAAGATGGATACACCCCCCCAGTTCACCTCCTGCGAAAGCCTGGGAATTTATTTCCTCCTGAACCGTGCCATCAATCACTGGTGACAGCAGCGCCTCGGCACCGCACAGCTCAGCTGCCAAACAGCCGGAGAGGTGCAGGGCCGGCCGCCCTGCCTCGCTGGCAGGGGGCTGCCTCGGACCCCCGCGCCCTGGCCAGGAAGAGGGGGATCCCGTTCCCCTGCCCTCGGCGCTGCCACCGGGAGGAAGGCTGTCTCGCACCGCAAATGCCTCCGTGCACCTTTCTGCACGGCTCAGGACCCCGCTGCCTTGCGCCTGCCTGCGGCCGGGCTCCGCATCCCTTCGCCCTCCAGTGCTGCATGCATCCATCTCTAATCCCTGCGGGCTGGCCCGGAGAGGAGTCGATGGTTCCTCCTCTGCTCTCCCTTCGGCACAGCACCCTGCGGTCCTGGCCGCCTCCTCGGCACCCTGGCTGTGCTCCTGGCCCCGTGTTTGGTGCTTGCTGGGCGGCTGCTGGGAGCTCCCGGGGCCCTGCACTACACATGTAAATGCGTGAGCCCAAGGTTTTTGCGGAAAAATTTTGCCATGCCTGTGTTGATGCTTGTAGCTTTTATTGGAGCAGCCAGACAGGAGCAGGATGAATCCAGCGATCCGCGGCAGTACAGGAGATGCCGATCGACATCTGAGCTGCTTTCTTTCCCTCCCTGCTCCACCTGCTGTGTCAGTGATGCTTTGGACTGGAAAGATGTGACAGGTCCACTTAGCAGGAGGAAAGCCCAGCTGGAGGGGGTTGAGTGACCTTCCTGCCCTGCACCCAGCACCCTCTGCCCAGCCCTTCCTAGATCCCGCGGCCGCCCCTTTCCTTCCCCGCGCTGACATTTCACCCTTCGGTGCCTTCAGCTGTCAGCCAAGGTGCACATTACTTCAATTTATGCAGAGACCTGGGTTTTACTTCTTCCTGTAATTTCTTCTGATGCTTTTAATTTTTTTCCCCCGTATCAGCTGGGAACCTGCAGATTATCCCGTAAGAGCAGAATAAAGACTTGTCAACCTTTCTTACACGCTCCTTGAGATGAAAATAACTTCCTGAACCCCTTATAATGCTTTATTTTCTGCCGCTTCTGCTACTCTGAGTATAATTTGACTGACTAAAGGATCTTGAAGCTAAGGAAAAAAAAAAAAAGACAGAGTAGACTAATAATGATAAAAACTGCTCCCGAGAGGCTGAGAAGGGCCTGGAGACTCACACCCTGGCACTGCCTGCCAGGGCAGGCTTGAGCCCGGCTTTTGTTCCCCAGCTCCGTAAGCTGGTGCTGGGAGTGGGGACAGACAGTCTCTGCAAAAATGGGACGTTTTTCAAGAGAAGAAAGGTATTGTGTCCCCTGTGATATGGAAATGAGCAGGGAGGTAAGGGCAGGGAGAGAGGATTTCTGATGGTAATGAGGCTTTACACTGGCTTTCTTGCCTTGCCTCCATCCCTCCCTTTCAAACACAGGGTGGGGTTTCAAGGGCTGTTGTATTCTTTTCCTTGGATTGTTTGTCATGTCTTTTTTAACCCTGCCTGTTGTGGTTTTTAAAGATAAAATGTGGGAGCTGCGATGAAGGAGAATTTGGGGAGGGCTGGGAAGTGCTCAGGAGTTGTGGTTACCGAGCTGGGGACGATGCCATGGTGCTGTGAGCTCTCGTAGGCAGGTTAGATGGGCTTGGGAGAGCTTTTTCTCTCCCACCCCACAAGCCTCAGCACTGCTGGAGATGGATGTGACCTGCTGAGCTGGAGCGAAGGCTGGTGGTGAAGGCTGGTGCCATAGCTGAGACCACAGTGGCCGTGCCATCCCCGACCACCCTGTACCAGCTCCGCCGTCCCCTTCCGCAACTCTGGTGGAAACCAGCCCCTCCACTGCTGGTGTCCCCAGGCTCCTATGGGGACACTTGTAACTCTTGGACGTTGCTTGTGAGCAACCTTACAGCACCTCTTTTGGAGGAACAGCCTCTCTTCCCTGTGAGATAGCTGAAGACAGAGTATTCCTCTTGCTCCTAACTTAGTGGCTGCAATAGTACTTGTGACTGTCCAACAATTGTGCCTTATTTTCAGTCTGAGCTTGTCTAGATTCAGCCTCTAGCTACTAACTCTGGTCCGACATTTATCTGCTGCCTTGAGGAATGCTCCGTTATTCCAAAACCCTTCCTCATGTAGGAAGCTGTGCCGCTTGATGGAAAGGGCTGCACACAAATTACCCGTGCAAACAGTTTCTGGTGGTAAACTGAGGTTTGGGCTGAGCTCAATTTGTCGTGTAAAATAGGTGCTTTCTGCTGAAGAGGTGAACTTTCTCCTCTGAAAAGCCAGTGCTGGAAGCCCATGAGTTAGCTCCTGGGGGAACAAGGTGGGGAGTGGACCACTCAGGTCTTGCCAGAGGAACGAGGGGGCATCGAATGAGCAGGAGCTGTTTCTCGGGCAGTTGCAGGGTTGCTGCTGCCTCTGTGTTGCAGACAGTTGCTGAATTGCTATGCGGCCGGCAGCGCAGCGAGCCACCTCAGCCGGGAGGGCAGCCCCGGATGAGCAGCGAGGGCTCGCCCCGTGCTCGACTGTCGGTGGTTTTCATCCGTTGTTGATCTGAGGAACTTCACTGAACCTCCCGGGGCATCTGCCGCTGCCGCTGGGCAGCACCCGTGGGCATAGGAGCTGCCTGCCCCGCCTGCCCTGCCTGCCCTGCAGTGAAGACCACTGAAATCTGGCTGATTTCAGAAAGCGCTGATTCAAAACCCAGCCGGCGCTCTGCCGGGCTGCTGCAAGTCAGGAGAGCTCGCAGGTCAAATTCGCTGTTCAGGCAGGAGCTGTAAGCAAAGATGCCTCATGGTGAGCTTCGCTGGTGTTTATTCCCGAGCTCCCTTTTTAGCCGAAGCCCTTGAGCCGCACTGGTGGTTGCTTCCCCTCTGCCCAGCAGACGTTGCTGCTCAGCTGTTTGATTTTATCCCTCCTAATTTTACAAGAAGTGACAGTAAATCTATCCTGTACGCACAGGACTGTGTGGGGTGTTTAAACAATCATTCGCATCCAGATGTGTTGATAGCTTTGGGGTATCTCCTGACGACGTGGGTTGGTGCTGGATATATTATGCCGTAAAAGTTAACGTTCGGAGTCTGACATTCAATCCCCAAGAGCAAGCGAGCGTTAGGCAAGGAGTTTTGCTGCGTGGGGCAGCCCCATCGCCCATGGGTGCCAGGAGGGTATCCCAGGGGTGCCGGAGATGTCTCCCGTGAGACCTCCCTGCAGACACTGCCGCACGGCCGTTTAAGGGCTCCCACGCACAGCCAAAGGTACCTACACAGCTTGCCTCCACGTCCAAAAAGCCCATTAGCCTGGGAGGAGGAGGAGGGAGAGCAAGGGGACGTGGCAGAGGAAGATAAGGCCGGGGAGCGGAGGATTTGCGGGGAGTTAATGGGCAGTGAATTGGCATTATGCCCCGGCAGGTTCTCATTTCCCTTGCTCTGCGCTGGCTCGTCCACACGCCAGCGCGGGGAAGGAGCATCTCCCCGAGCATCCTCACCTGCCACGGCTGGCCCGTGCGGTGCGGGGCAGGGCAGGCGGGCACCGCTGGTGTCAGGGGTGCACGGGGAGGGGAACGCAGCCAGAGCCGGGGCTGCCCCAGCACGTCATGGCTGCGAGCCCCTGGAGCGCAGGGAGCCGGGGTTTGCAGCTCCGGCGTGCAGCCCTGGGACCTCTGGCACACGGCGGGTGGCAAAAGGGACAAAGCAGAGGAAAACGAGGTTACTGTTCGCTGGTGATGCTGAGGGAGGTGCTCCATTTTAAATCAAACCCAGATCAAAGCAGAGATGGCTCCTCTGCTGCTTGGGGATATATAAGGCTGTGTCTGAGCTCGTAACGTAAGGGCAGCTTTTACTACTTAAAGCCATCTCCTTGCTCTGCTTCGCTCATCTGTGCTCGCAGAACAACCCAGTATCTGCTCTGCTCCATATTATATCAGCTTGGAGGAGCTGGAAGGAGCTCGCTGTGGCTTCCTCTCTGGGCAGCAGTGGTGGTTGGGCTTGGACTGTCCCTGCTCTGAACCAGGGAAGGATGCCGACTCCATAGGAGGGTTATTTTTGAGGCTTCCTTGGGCACGAGGGCTGCAAAGCGGTGGTTTGCCACCCTGCTTCTAGGCACCGGGCCAGGGTGTCCCCCCCGCCAGCTCAGCCTGCACCCCCAGGTCAAGGCCCCACCAGGGAGCCGGGGTGCGGTGGGGCTGGCAGCACAGTCCGGTCCTGCGGGCACGCTGGCATTGCGGCTTTCCTCTCCACAGGGCAGGCAGAGGCCATCGCCGTGGCCAAAGCAGAAATTTTCCGCCGCTGTTATTAACTCTCCAGCTTGGAGATAACAGCTCTTCTCCTGGTGCCTGGAGAGCGCTCTCAGCAGCAGCAGCAGCACCGTGACCGCTTAAGTCCTTCACTGTGGCCACTGTGTCCCCGGGACACTGCTCTGGGGAGGGCTCGGCACTCCAGCGCTCCGGGAACGTGACAGCGGTGCTCGGCATAGGGTCGGGAGCATCCCGGATGGTGGCACCCTGGGTTTGGGAGCCACCGGCGAGGGGGGAGCCCTGGGGATGTGGCTGCAGGTGCTTTGGCCCCAGCAGCTCTGGTCACCCTCCTCCACGTCCCCCCTGCGCAGAGCTGAGAGCTGCCTGGGAGAGGTCCCCAGCAGCAAGGGGACACGGTGGGACGGTCACCTGCAGGCCAGACCCTGCTCAGTCCGGGGGCTTCTGCAAGACCTTTTCCCTGCTTGCATTGCCTTGCATGGGCCTGGATGGATGAAATGGACTTTGCAGCCCCAAATCCCTTAATCTCCATTATACTTAACAGTATTAGCCAAACTACAGGAGTCATATACACAGTAATTGCACTCAGCGGAGGACACGCTCAGAATTTCATGCTGGAAGGAAACGCATTATTCATTTTCTCCTGTCTTCTACCCATCTACACAGAAGTACATGGAAGCCATGATAAGGATACGTTAAACACGCAAAGAAATGTCATAGCTGAAATAGAACATGCTCTCTTGGCAATTAACCTGGGCAGCCTTGCAGGAGCTGCTCAGGGTGAAATCTTCTGAATGTGGGGTCTAGCACTGAGGCAGATTTTCATTTTTAATTTATTTATGTTTTCTAAAGAAGCAGGGCAATGCTGGGTACCGGTCCCTGAGCAGAGACCAAGCTGTGGGCCGTCCCTTGGCTGTGCGGACCTCTGCGTCTAACATATCCCCACCTCCAAGAAGCCGCCATGGTCCCCTGTGTGCAGCAGGGGCCGTGGATGTTGGCACCGCCCGAGGACCCGCCGTGGCCCCGAGCGAACACAGCCTGTTGCTAATTGCGGCTGATTTAAGGCATCCTCCCCGAGGACCTGGTGATGTGAGGAGCCAGTCCTTCATCTTTACGGCTGGGTGTTTGCACGCCCCATGCCTGGCGCTACTCCTGTTTGCAGAGCCGATAACTGATGGCGGAGAAGGCTTTATTGTCTGAGGAATACTTACGCAGACGAGCACAATGGCTTAATAGGGAACACCTGGAGAAGTCTCCAAAGAAAGCGCTGTAAATTCCCCTTCCCTTGGATTTATGGGGAGATTTTTCACAGATATTTATGGTTTCCCAGCTGCGTTGTTGTGACTCCTTAGCATAGATTTGCATGGTGTACTCCAAGAGCCGATGAGGCACTGGGAGAGGGGAGCAGTGGTGGGGCAGCCCTGTGTTCATACTGGGACAGGAGTGGCGAATGGTTCCTTAATCCCTTGGTGAATTCCCACCGTGTGCAGCGGCTTGCAGCCCTGCTGGCACCGGCCGAGCGTTCTGAGAGGCTGGCAAGCGGGGCTAGGTGAATTTAGGTGGCCCTGGTGAATTTAGATGGTCCCGATGCAGCGCAGGCGGAGGTAACCTCCCTCCCATCGGCAGTGCCGCAGCCCTGTCCAAGCGTGCTGGCTGGGAGGCACGCAGGCAGGGAAGGTTCATTTTCTTGCTCTCAGGGTTCGGCACCATTAGGCTGCTTTGTGGGAGCCCGCTGGGTGCTGGGACACCCCGGCCAGCTCCAGAGGCAGCACACGTGCACCTGGAGGCTGTAGTTGAGAGCACAGCCAGGAGGGTCCACATCCGAGCAACTCTGCTGATGACCAGGACATCAACTGGTGCTAGTTAAGTAGGATGTGTAGGCATCTCGTCTAAGACTCCATCAGACACTGTTGCACGGCAAGGCTGTGGCTTGGGGTGACTGGGGTTTGTGGAGCAGTTTTGTGCCCTGCAGGGCTGGGCTCAGTGCTGCCGTGGGGCAACGTACCCCATCCTGCCCATGCGGGGCTGGTGCAATGCCAACACTCCTCTGTCACCCTCTTAAAATGCTCGCTGCTGTCAACAGCCAGCCCACTGAGCCGCATTTCTCTCTCTCTTCCTTTCCAGGTTCCTCGCCTCGCCAGCAGGTCCTTGCAAGATTTCAGCTCTGGTAAGTGCAATGGCGTTTTCTCCTTGTTGAGAGCGTGCCGGTGCTAAAGCATCGCGTGGTGCTGGAGGAGCAGCGGGGCTGGGCACCATCACTGCTCCCCAGGCAGGTGTAAGAGCCCGAGCGCACCTCTGCCGAGGGGCCAGCTCCTGGCGTGTGTCACCCAGGACAAACAGAGGCCCGTGTGCTAATGCGATCATTTCCCCACCATGTGAAAATTGGCTGAGATACGTTTATCACTGCCTTTCCGTAATTTGCGAAGGGAAACTGCGTGGGCATCTTCAGTCCTTCCTGGGTAAACTTTGATGGACGGGAACTGAAAACTTGAATTGAGTAATTGGCATGATGATTGCAATAAAAGCCGGGAGGGCTCTGCCACCACTGCTGCAGCGGCTCTGGGGTGTGTCTCGGGGGACCTTTGGAAAGATAAGAAGGTGAAGCGATGGGTGGGAGGAGAGCAAAACCTCCCTGGGGACCTTTGCAGAGGAGCCAGACTTAGAGGAGCATTTAGGACCTGGAAGAAACGTGGAAGTCAGAGGTTGCAGTCCTGGCTGCAAGCTAGCATGGTCACCTGTAACCTTTCCGGAGATGGGCTCCTCTCAGGCCACCCGCTCTGCCACCAGCCACCCTTCTTGCTTTCTCCTGGGGGACCCAGCGGGTAGAAGCATAGTATTTCCTCTTTCCCAGGCTGAAGTCCCTGTGCCACTCTGTGTCTGATGTTTTCGCACTTCCAGAGTCCCTGCGGGTTTTTTAACCGTACACTTAACCCAGCAGAAAGGGTCCTGCTTCTGTGCTGGGATAAATTAGCAGGCCTGTCTTGCAAGCAGCGGGGCTGCCGCATATTGTGTCGTCTTCGCCTTTGCCCTCTTGACATGTTTTCTTTAAAAATATACGTATTTATCAAAAAAGCAGCTTCTCTGACGCTACCTGTTGGGTTGGTAATTGAGTCCCACTGAAGGCGTTGACACCGGCCGTGTGCCCAAGGATTTGTCGCTGTTGTCCCAGCTCGTGTGGCCCTGTTGAACTCAATGGTTTTTCTTTTCTTTAGCAGAAAATGGTTCACTAGTTGGAGCCTAAAAATGTCAAAGGGAGGGGGGTTGTGGTGGTCTTGGGGTTTCAGGTGCCGCCAGTGTGACCTTGCTTTGGAACAGAGGTGCTCCGTGATGAGGGCACTACTGCCCAGGGTGTATCTGACCGCGGCGTGGGGAAATGACGGCAAACAAACACCTGCAATGACGGTTGTTTCTTGCCGCCACCAACCATGCATGGTGTTCCCTGGTCATCCCACCTCCATCCAGTCCATCCCCATGGTTTCCTAGCTGTGTTGTTTGATGGCTTCCTGGACTGTTGTCCTTGCGGGAGCGCTGGGACGCAAGCTGCTGCGCCGGCTGGGCACCACCTGCCTTGTCCCCTCCCTGGCTGGCGCTGGTGGCACGGGCTGTTGTAAATCATGGTGCCCGTGGGACTGGCCTGATGCCCTCTCCTCACGCATCCATCTCACTGGAGGGCATCTGGCATGGCATTGGTTCACCCCAAAAACTACGCCTCACCCCAAAACTGTGCAGAGAGTCCTGATGTGTTGACGCTTTGCTTGTGACATTGGCAGCCTCAGCTGGGAGCAGTTCAGCTCCCTTCCCTGGCACCGCTTGCCCCCGAAAGCCCTTCCTGCTCCGCCAGGACGGCTGGGCTGGTGGGAGACACGGGCTGCCGTGTGTTATCCTCTCTGGTCATGTCTGCTCTGGGAGCCCCCGCTTCCTCGGCTGTCGCATCCGCCATGCACACGCTATTGCTTGGGACAGCGATTCCTACGGAGGACACGTGCAGCCTGAAGCCGGCAGCTCGTGCCTAACGCCAGGTGACACTCTGAATGGGATGTCCGCGAGCGAAAGGCATCGCCAGCCAGGAGAGCCCGGAGAGCCGGGGAGGAGTAGTGGTGATGCTGCCGGTGGGATGGACCCTGACCCCGGGGCGTATGCCGGTGCAGGATACCATGTCACAGTGGGAATTAAGAGAAGGGCTGGCTCAGCCACTGCTGAAACACTTGCAGGCTGCTCTGCACCAGCACGTTGGGCTGCCTCGGCCCTCGGGAGAGCTGTGCCGCGTCATGCAAGCAGCATTGCCACACTGGGTGCTGCGCCAGCGCGTGGAGAAACTCCAGCCAAGGGATGGATGAACCGACCGGCTGATTTTTCCATGTCAGGGCTGTGTTACATCGAGAAGCGAATGTACAGCTCTGCCTTCCCAGGCAGTTCCTGCAGGAGCAGCTCTGGCCGTGCTTCTGCCAGCAGTGAAGAGCAAGCGTCTGTGGCTGCAGAGGCAGGACGGGACCTGCCAGTCCCCAGAAAAGAGAAGGTGGAAAATGGCCTGTAGGAGGGGGCAGTGGGGGGAGAAGTGGCGGCAGTGGTAGAATTGCCTCTCCTGAAGCACGGTAATTGGCTCATGGCTTCTTCTCCCCGATCCTCTTACACCCCTCCCGTTGCACATCTCTCCCCAGATGCGGCCATGTGTGTTAGCAGAGATAAAAGCTCTCTTCCCACATGGGGCTTTTCTCCCCCAGCGTGCTTAATCGCCAGCCAACGTGGCAAATAGCCTTCCTGGGAGATGCCCCAGGCTCAGCTCCTCGCTCTCCCTCCCGGCCTCCTCCCTTTTGCCTCCGCTCCCGCTTTCCCCTGTGCCCCGGGTCTCCCTGCACGCCCCTGCAGCCTGCACGGCCGTCACGTGTCTCTGATAAATGAGCTTCATCTGCACCCAAAATTAATCTCATTGTCATGCCGGCAGAGGATGAGGCAGCTGCGCCGAAATGCCTGAATCTCTGGCTAATTTATCACAGGGGCTGGATGCAGAGCTGCTCTGCAGCTCCTGCCGCGTGGGGACACGCTCTGGAGAGGCGGACAGTGTTGGGGAGCTGCGAGGGCTGGGACCGCATGCCTTGGGAAGAGGTCTTCTCCTCCTTCCCGGAGCTCAGCCATTGATTTTCAACCAGGAGAACCTGGCAAGAGATTGCTTGCATCCAGGAGGGCTGATGCTGCAGGTGACAGCCCGGCTCCTCCTCTGAGCCACCTCGGACCTGGGAGCTGACGTGTCCTCCTGCGCTGGAGGATGCTCAGGAACCCAGAGCAGGAGACTAACGAGGAAAATGGACATGGAGAAATTATTGCAGGACTTCCAAAAGCACAGTGTTTGTGGACGGTGGAAGGGGGAGGCGCCCAGCCAGGCTGATGTGTCCTGTTTGCTTCATTACTACAGTGCTGCTCATCAGAAGCAAAGCTTTCACCGGTGTGTGCCCGCAGCACGCACGCAGCCTGCGATGGGCTGGTATCAACGCGGAGGACCAGCCGCGGGCGCTCGGCTGTGCCAGCTCCTGGTACAAGACATTTGGAATGGGAGCTGGTTGTGGTGTTTGCTCCTGGTGTTGCACAGGGGTTGCACGTCTTTTTGGGATCCGCATCATCCTGCTTGCTTGCCGCCAGCTGCTCCTCTCCATTTCAGTACGGGTTTGGCTGGGCAGACCCTCTTTTCCTAGGTCCATCCCTAGGACAGACGTGGCTTCCTCCAATATATTCACTCTGGCTTGTCTTGTGGCAATTAATTACTGATTCCAGACCAGACTCAGCTCTGGAGTGCTCGTTAACTAATTGGATGCCTTCCAGCAAGTCCCAGCAGTCCCTCCACGACGGGGAAGTCGCACGTTCCTTGTCTGCTCCCTGATTGTTTTGTCCCCCCCACCGTAGTCGATGGGAGCACCTTGGAAGAGGTCCTGTGGGGCTGCTGTCCTGGAGCTTGCAGAGGACTGCTGACAACACGGCGGATGCTTGCTTTGGGATGCAAAACAACGGACCACAAAGCAAAGCACCATGTAGATATCCCGTAGGGTGACTGATGGTGTGCTTTAGGGGCTCCGAGCTGGTGGAAGACACCGGAAACCTGCTTTGCCCACTGGTCTCCGAGGGTTTCACGACGAGTCTCTTTGCAGACATTTTAAGATATGGGTTTTTTCCTTGTGGCCCAGCAGAAATGCAGGGAAGCTGCTGTACTTTGTGATCTGAGGCTCAGCGTTGCCCACGTTGTGCTGTTGTGGGGAGAACTGGTCCCATGTTTTTAGAGAAAAGAGGCTTCTATCAATAAAAATTGAGCTGCTGGTGCTCCCAGCAGCAGACAAAACAGTGAATTGCTTTTGCTAAAACTTTAACTTAACTCAAAAGGACATGGGCTTCCCTACACCTGCAGCAAGGTGGCTTTCAGACAAACAGAGCATTTTGGGGAGAGGGAAAGGGTGCTCTGGGTCTCCTTCCAGCACGTGCCCGGGACGGCCCTGTGGCGTCTCTCACCAGCAGGCACCAGCAGTTGTGGGCAGCTGAGCCAAGAGGGGACGGAAAGCTTAGTCTGAGCATCTCGTCCTCAGACTTTGCAGCCTGCTGGGCTGACCGTGGGATTTTTCTCCCTCCTCATCCACATGCTTTAGCATGGTTTTTGGGGCTGTGCTTGTGACTGAATTTCCATGCTCTTGGGAGAGGCAGATGTGTGCACGGCTGTGAGCGGGAGACACGTCTGACCTGATGTTCATCCTTATTTTGACTCCCCCGGGAGCCTGTGGGGTATGATGCAGCCTTCGGTCAGCGCAGAGGAAGAATTACTGCTCTCTCGGCTTGGCCGTGTGCTCAGAGTGAGCCGCTGCTGCGGGGGAAAGTGCTCCCGGGGTGCCACTGCTCACCCTGATGCCATTGGTGATGGGTGCTGGCAGTGGGTGTTGCTCAGCCTTGCTGAGGCTGCCTGCTTCACCAGGCTGCCTTATTCAATTCATATCCTCTTATTTTTTTAAGTCAGGGCTAGAGCCAAGGCTCTGTAGGCACCCCTTTGCCAAAACACGAGAGAGACTGGCTTGCGCCCCCGGTTGAGTGGAGATGCCGGGGAGGAGCCGGGGAGCAGCTGAGACGTTATGTGGGGAGCCGGAGGCGTGTGGTGACGCCTGTGCAAGAAATGATTCAACAGCCTGGGAAATAACAGCTCAGGTTGCCAAAGTGCGTGTTGAGAGGGTGGCAGGCAGCGTTCCTCGGGAGTCTGACAGCAGGGAACAGCGATGTTGGGCGACTCCGAGAGATGCCTTTGGCTTGCGTTGTCTGAGGTGGGAGAGTGAGGATCAGTCCCAATGTCTCGCCGAAGTGGCTGGGCCACTGCTGGTGCTGGGACAGGGTAGGACCTTCTGCCGGAGCCCGGCCGGGGCAGCCGCTGGTGGCTCCGCTCAGCGCTCGCTGTCCCCTTGGCTGGGAGGGAGCCCGGGCGCTGCTCGGGGAACGGCAGAGCGAGGCGTCCCCAGGAGCACATGCGATGCTGAGCCACCTCGGCAGAGGGAAGCGCTCATCCGCCCAAAGAAAAGGCATTTCCAGTCTCCAGCCGCTGCCAGAGCTTGGGGAAAGCCAACTGTAGCTATTTTGAAGCGCTTTGCCACACTCTCCAGCGATTGCTGTGGAGGTGCCCAGGCCTTTTAGGACTCAGTTCAGTTTCCGAAAAGCCCTGCTCCCTAGAAATTCAAATGGACTGTCTCTGCAGATCCCCATGTACCAGCAGCCAGGGCAACACTCAAGGACCTGCCGTGGCAGGGCTGACACTGGCCAATTTGCCGCCTGTCTTTTCCTAATTACATCAGATTTAACTATCCGTTACCAGTCCTGTTCTCTGCTCCTTCAATCTTTTTTCGGTGCCAAGGATCTGGAAGTGTTTCTTTGGGTCTAGTCCGGCCCCACGGTAGTAAATCGGGGTGGCAGTGGAGGCTGCGGATGGGCAGGGAGTGCCAGGGAAGCGCTGCCCTGCAGAGCCTCAGGCTGCTGGCTGTGCCCTGCCCCATGGCTCGGAGGAGCAGGGAACCACGACGCATCTCGGTCGGCACTGGGTGCTGAGCCGTTCCTCGTCGGGCTTTGCAAACCAGCTCCAAGGCAGGTTCATGGCATCTTCTTTTCCTCTGTCTCTCGTAGGATCCATGTGGATGCCATGGATTTTACTGGCATCTTGCATTTTCCTTTGGCTAGGCACAAATAACAGTACTTCACCCTTGCACCCAGCGATGCAAACCCACTGCACCCACGTTTTGGAGAGGCCTGTGCTGTGAAGTGCCCGCCCAGGCTCCTCTGAGCTCTGCCTTTGGGGGTTCGGCATAGTTTTTGTTTCCTCGAGCCTCCGCACTTTCGGGCAGAGCTGGAAACGCCAGCCTTCCCAGGGGTGCCAGTCCTGGCATGCTCTGAAGCCAGCTAAAGGGAGCTGGAATAACCTGATATGACTCTGCAGAGCCTGATTTCTAGTCCCTGTAATTAAACACCCAGCTGTTGAGATCTTTTATGTGTATTCAAATTGAAACTTGGCAGGCTTACGGGTAGCAGGGAGCTGGATTTGGTGACCAGGAAGATCTATTGCGCTCTTAAAGCAAACTCCATTATAGCCCAGCCAGGATGGGCAGGGATCTGAGCCTGCCAGGGATGCTTTTATGGGCCGAGCTGATGAGAATGGGTGGGAAGCTTTGCCATGTTATTGCTGATGCCCGGCCCATGGGCAGGGGTGAATGGGGGCTTCCTCAGAAATGGGGTCTCCAGAAGCCAAAAGGAGTCCCCTGAGCCCCCTAAGGCATGTAGGGGCCACCCGTTAGGCTGCGGTCTCGGAGGGTGAAGAGGGCTCAGCTGCTGGAGATCTTCCAGGCAGTGCCTGAGCTGAGCCTGAGTATAACCGCCTCATCCCAGCGGAGCTGGCAGGAGAAGATGGCTGCTCCTCTGAACCAAAACCCTAAACTCGAGATTTGTCCATCACTAGCGGTAATGCACCAAGAAGTAAACATCACTTACAAAATTTATGGGAGAGGTGCTTCACTAGTCTCCTTTTTAAGGTTATACTAAAAATTAAACCACATATTCCCCCAAGGGGGAGCAGTAGGCTGTCATCATAAAAAATGTCCCCATGTGTCACGGAGCAGGGATCAAAAGGCAGGGCAGCACAAAAGGCACCACTCGTGGCTGTTTAGCTGAAGAAAATCGTTATTTTTATACATATATTTTTATATCGTAATTTCCTGGCCGCATAAAAAAAATAATCAGAGTTACACAAGCTCAGAACTGAGTTCCCAGTATAAAAACCTGGCGCGTGACTTATTTATGCAACTGAAGCATAAACTCATTGGGGACGCAGGCAGGCGTGCTTGGCATGGCCTCCCGCTCCTGCTCAGGTAGAGCAAGAGAGCATCCCATCCCGGTAGGACCCATGATTCCAGAGTCATGTGGCATAGGCACCGTCAGCTCGCAGGAAACGTTCGTTTGATGTTAAGCAAGGGATCAGCTTGGCTTTGACTGACGTTTTCCCTTCCCACCCCGAGCGGTGGGGCAGCGGTTTGGGGTCCGGCTCTCCCCAGCCGCTCGCGTGCCGCGCGGCTGGACAGGGCTCTGCGGCTTGGGGACGTTCATCAGCTCTGGCAGCGGAGCTAATGCGATTAAGGGCTTTTCTCGCCCTCCACTCAGTGGTCATTAACATTTCCCTTCTAAGGCGTTTATGAGCATCGCTTCATCTTGCCGCCACTTTGGCTTGCGATGAGAGGAGCGTGCGGGACAGCTCCGTGGCGGAAGGCTCCCTGAAAGCCATGGGTGCTGCCCGGCTGGCAGTGGGGCAGCAGAGGGAGGGGACGCCGCTGGGAGAGCTGCCGCGCCGTGCCGTGCAATGCCGCCATCACCAACACTTCCAGCAAGGAGTCCTATTTATACTGGGGATTGGGAGCTCGGGGAAGGCAGATGCCCTGGTTGAGGGAGGGTGAGGCTGCCTATCGGGTAGCCTGCGAACGGAGACCTACAAACAGCTTCTCCGTGGTGTCGCAACCCCATCCGCTGTGCAGGCAGGGAGAGAACCCAATTTTAGAAGCCTCCTTCCCAGCTGTCTTGATCCAAGACCAGGAGAGGTATTTTTATTTGGTCTTAAAAGTAGGTCTCGAGACATCTCCAAGTGGGTGCTTCGTAGCCCGCGTGCAAATAAAACCCTCCCATGCGCCACACAAACCCCTTCACAGCAGCAAGCCCGAGGCTTTGCTCTGCTGTCTCTGCCCTGTGCTCTCCTTTTGCTCCACGTCCCTGCTCAGCTCTCCTGGGGACGCCTGCAGCAGGCTGCCACGAGGACCGACCCGTGCCCAGCAAAGTTCACTTGCAGAAGATGCTTCTAGACTTTCCATGGTGGGTCCTAGATGGGCAGGGTTGGTGGGGCCTTTTCATTCTGGGGGAAAACTGGGGAATGGAAAAGTAAAAATAATGGTTTTAAATACAGCATTTCAAGAGAAACATCCAGCTGCCGCAAAAGGGGATGTTTGGGTTGTGTCCCACTGCTCAGCCGTGGTCCCACGTGCATTCAGTCCATCTCCAGCCCAGGGCGGTGAGGGCATGTGGAAAACGTGGAGTAGGGATGTGGGATGTTTAGTTGAATCAGAGCCAAACTTTGTTGTCTTTTTAGTCACCTGAAATGTGTCAGTCTGTGTTGAACCAAAGTAGAAAAGCGTGTTTGATTATTTTTTCTGAATATTTTAAGTCTTCCACCAAGAAAAAGTGAATTTCCCATGGAAATTACATTTCCTGGTTTGGAAACAGGTTGTTAACACACCGATCAGCACAACAGAAGGCTGCTTTTCCAGGGGCTAATACCTAAAGGTTGACTGATTTCAATATCTAGCAAGATGCCTCCTCTGATTCAGCCTTTTCCCTGCATCATTGGGGCTTTTGTGTTTTTCCTTTCTCCCATGTGGATCCTCCAGAGCCTCGCAAGACCCAGGCTCCTGCTGCAGCCTGGCTCAGCGGAGCCGAGGAAGGCCTCTTCTCTCTACCTGCATGCCTGTTTTCATGAAACCTCCAGGAACATAGTATCTTTGAAATTTCCAGCTGTCACTCACATGCTGGTGAATTTGGCTGCTGAGTCGGAGAGTAATTAGGGGAGGCAACACGTGGAGCACGTGATTGCACAAACCTTGTTTTCCTCAGGAAACCATGCCAAAAAAAAATTTAAAAAACCCCTAAAAATCCCTCTTTTCAATTTTTTTTGCCTTGTTTTACCTGCAGGTAGCTTGTTGACTGTGGCAGCCAGGGAGCACAGGGTGCCCTGGGGTGGTAAGGCCCGGCACTGGCTGCTGCCATGGGCAGTGTGGGTGCTCTCGTCCCCACAGTCCACGGGGACACGGCGCTGAGTGCTCGGCGCGATGACTTTGGTCCTTCTGCTGTGACATTGGGTCTGCGTTAAAGACATGGCACGAGTGTCTCCAGTGGTACTCTGCAACTTCAGGGCAGACCTATCAACTCGGAGCCATCCTTTCTAAATAAAGGAGATTTTAATTAAAAGCAGTAATTGTTAACAGTCTATTATACTGCACATTACGGTGAGATGTTAGCAAAATAACAGAACATCCATTAAAATACCTGTTAAAATACTGAATGGTGCTGCCATTAAAGGGACTTTGGCTGGCTGCTGAAGGTGCTGCCTTCAGCCCTACGTCAGCGTCCTGCTCCAGGATGCGTTGGTGGGACAGGAGGTCTCGGATGAAGCAGCCAGCGGCGGGTTTGGAGGTGATGCCTGATTGCTTCGTGTAGCCGGTGTGCCCCATCTTGCCATTTGCAAGGGGGACATCAGCGTCAGGGGCGAAGGGTAGGCAGGGACACGCCGTGGGAGCTACTGAGCCTGTTACGACGTCAGGAGGAAGCATAAAAGATGCTGCCTAAGGCATGTGGTGCTGCCTCGTGCTGCAGGCAGCAGCAGGCAGGAGGAGGAGGAGGGCTGCTGATGGAGGCTGCAGCTCCTGGCCAGCTCGCTGCCCTCCAGGGTCCCGCTCAGCTCTGAGATGCTCAGAGAAACCTGGACCCACACAGCTGCCTGCCCTCGCCTGCCTTTATTCCCCTTCCCCGCTCCTTTCTCTCCCCGCTGGCAGGTGGCCCGGAGCCAGGCTTTTAATGCTTTTTCTTTTTGTCTTTTTCAACGAGAATAAATCTTTTATCTGTTGACTGTGAGACCGTGATGGAAACAAAGCCCTACAAATCTTGTGGGTTTTTTATAGCCGCCTCCATCTCCCAGGTTGCCTGTTTGCAGCTTGGTCTGTGCCCGGAATTGGCACCGCTGGCTAGGACAGAGCTTAACCCCGACTGGTCCGTGCTGGAGGCAGGGATGCAGGGATGGGGACATGGGGGCCCTGCCACCCCCATGGCACGATGCTGTCTCCGGTCGCCCTGCAGAGAGTGTGATAGGAAAGGGCAAGCATGTGGATGGGAGGAGGTAGACATGCAGCGAGGAAAACCAGCTCATTTTGCTTAATTATGACTGACTGTGACAGCCTGCATCTTTAGCTTGAAAAGTATCTGTGAGGTGCGGGCTGCTTCTCTCAAACGGGATAATTATGTTAATTAAAATGCTTTCTTTATAGCAGTTCTGATTAATAAAAACAGTTCCAGTGCTCTCCTTAAACACGCTAACCTTCTGTTGCGCAGGAAAACTGGCTTTTCTCAGCAATTTATGACTTTTAAAACAGATTACAGCGGGACAGCCTGCTGCTTTCACGCAGTAACGCTTCCTACCCGGGGGAGAGAAAGGCAGCCCACCACCGCAGCGCCCTGCTCTTGGGGAACAGACGGAGGAGAGCGCTCGGGCAGCAACGCCGGAGCAGGCAGCAACATGTGCCCGTGTGGGAGCCGCGGATGGGAGGCGTCGGGGAGCTCTGCGAGAGTGCCAGGGAATAAAAATACCACTTATTTCTCTAATTGCTGTTTATTTCCTCTGCAAAGTATTGGGATAATTAACAAGCTCCCAATTAAGCAAAAAATTGTGTGTAGGGGAAAAACAGGTACGGGTGCCAAGAGAGCTGGGTTTGTGCCAGAGCATGGCGAGGGGCAGGGGCGGTGGTCCCTCGTCCTGACCACTCATGGGACGGGGCCCTTCGGGGACCCCAGGACTCTGGAGGACATGGCAGTTCCCCAGCTCCTCCCCGGAGACCTTTACCAAGATGATGGTTGTGCTTCTAGAGGTTTTGAAGGATAGGAGTTGGTGTTCGGCTGGCTGATGTTTCGTCTCTTGGCTGCTTTGTTGGTTCTTGGAGGGGTTTATTAATTGCGTGTGGAGGTTCAAACTCCCTGACCATAGTCTGAGGTGGGTTCGGAGGGCGGCTGAGCATCTACCACCCTCCTGCGAAGCAGCGGCAAGCCAAGGGGGCTTGGTATCTCTGCAGGTAGCTCTGAAAATACTGTAAAAAGGCAGCCCAGTGCATCACTTGTTGCTCATAAGGAGTGCAGGATTGCCACACAGTTGTCCCCAAACGCCAGTCCCCAGCCAGCTGCATATTCCCATTGTGGCAAGGAGGTTTTGTGTCCTCCTCTCCCTCCCTTTTCCTTCCTCCACATCTTTCCCCTGGCTTGCTGTCCCTGCTGGCAGATGGTGCCTTACGCTGGGCCAGATGCTGGAGCAACATGTAAAGCAGTTCTGAGCTCCCACTTACACTTCGCGGGCCCAGCAAGGGGCTCTTACGCAGGGATAGAGATTTGCATCAGGTCCCTTCCCTCCCTCCATGCCCAGGAAGGGACCAGCAGCCCCAGCAGCACGTCCCCAGGCTTGGGCACCGCTGCCGAGTCCTCTCCTTCGGCCAGTGCCTTGGGAGGGGTGGTACCGTCCTGTCGCCTTGCAGGCAAACGGCCAGAGGGGCTCAGAGGAGTTTGGGTCTGTCCTGCCTTTCGCTCGTAGACAAGGAAGAAAGTGAGTCCTTGTCTCTGGTTCTGTGAAATACTGCATGTGAAAAGCCACCCTTGCCCGAAGAGATGACGGCATTAGTTTGCCATCCAGCTGTGACCCCTGACGTAGAGCGGGGCGGCTGGGTGACTTCACCGGGTTCGCTCAACCTGGGTGAACTGCTGGCAGGCGTGGGGAGAGGGGCTGCACAAAAGCTCCCAGGCCACCACCCTGTGACACATGTACTCAGAAGCAGCTGTGCAGTAGGATTTTCATGCCCTAAACCCCCCTCAAAAGACTGCTGCTGGCACTGCCTCACCACACATGCACCACGAGCCCCCCGGTTTTGAAAACTCACCGGGGCATCCAGCGAGGCTTGGCAGAGCTCACCCCCCCGGGCTGGGAAGGCTCTGCCAGCCCCGTGGCTGATGGACTTTGAGTCCCTGCTTGTCTCCTGCTGTCACCGCTTCTGTCCTCTCCATCCCTCCTGTCCTTCACAGCCCCGCTCCCGCTCTCTTGCCACGCTTGAAGTCTTTTGGGAAAGATTGGTGGGGGAGAAGGGAAGACTCTGGGTATAAACCCCTACAGCCTTTAGGGTATCATATATAGGCCAGGGGAAGGAGGTGAGGGGCCACGGCGGTGAGGCTCCCGCACACATGCAGCAAGGCTTTTGCACCGGGCAGAGCTAGGCGAGCGGGGCAGTCATACAATGAAGCCATCCGGAGCTTCCTCACAGGTTATCCCCCCAACCTGGGGGGGCCCAGCCACCCCAGGCTGCCCCAGCACAGCTCCAGCCCCCAGTGCAGTCCTTTCCCTGCCCCGCAGGCTCGGCTGGGGCTGGCTCCGCTCCGCTCCGCTCCTCGCTGCCCCGTTTACCTCTGCTATATTTACATGTCTATTTTATGATTTCAATTTTTAATGCTTCTGCCCTTTGAAGATGCTTAATGCTTTGGAGTGGAACATTTTCTTCTGAGTCCTGAGTGCCAATTGAGGACAGACCAATAAATCAACTAATAACTGGAACCTCATTTTCTGCTCCCGTAGCTGCGAGTTAACCCTCCTTGTGCTGCCTAGGTTCTCCCAGCGCTTCCCCATCTCCGCAGGCAGGACTTGGCCCCCGCTGGCAGGCTGGGCTCTGTCGCTGTGCCTGGGGCCGCCAGGCAGGCGTTGCCTGTACTGGGTGTAAACGCAGCAAGCGTTTGCATGCTGCCTGTGCCAGCTCTGAACATCCCTTGCCTGGGCGGTGTCGGGCCTTTGGGGTCCCCACGTTGGGCTGTATCTTAACTGGTTTCCAGTTGCCACCTTCTTTCCTCTGCCGTCACCACCGGCCCTAATGCCCTGTTGCTGGGTGGTCAGCAGAGCTGGAGATTAGCGAGGCTGCTTGCAGAGAAGGGGGGAACATGGTGGATGGGTCTGGCAGGTCACCTAGCGAGACCCAGGCTGTTCCCAAGCCCTTGGCAGCTCCTCAGGCTGGAACAGCCAAATGCCAGCTTTGTGGCTTTGCGATGCTGGAAATTCCAGGACCTCTAACTGCACTCTGTGGGAATGACATCCGGAGAAAGCCTCTTCCCTGCTGCTTGCACAGGTGCTCCAGAGCCCAGCAACTTGTGGCAGAACTGGAGGAATCCCTCAGGAAGCCACCCTGTCTCCGTTTCACTGGCAGCTGGGGCAGATGAACCTCCGGTGCAAGAGAACATGCTCCGCGCTACCAGTCTAACAGAAAGCGGCAGATCTTAGGTAAATCTTTCCAGCTATTCACCCTAGCCCATAAGGGCTGAGGACTTTTCACACTGCTGCCTTCGTTTGTCCAACTCTATTTACCGTTCTCATCCATATCAATACCACCTAACCGTTTAAAAAAGTGCCCACTTTTACCACCTCCTGTAGCAGCAAGTTCTGCAGGTTGCTCGCAGGGCATCTGTGCTTCCTCTCCACACATGCAGACGTGTGTGCTTGAGGATTCAGGTGCTACCCCTGCGCTCTCAAGACAACTTCCCCAAGACAGGCTGCTGGGCTTACCTTGCTGTAGTATTTTATTGCCTGTTGAATTATGAAAGCACTGCTTGCATCACCTGGCAGACAGCCATGGAGCTGCCTCTCAGCTGCTCTTTAACTTCTGACTTGAAGGTGTTGCATGCATTAGTCTCCTCACCTCTACATCTGGAGCCAGGCTGTGTCCGTGGGCTGCGCTAACGTGGTGTGCCGGGGCCCTGGGGAAGCCCTGGCCATGCAGAAAGCAGCCAGCCCTGGTCTCCGCTCCCTCCAGCCTGCTGCAGTACCGTGCTGCTGGACAGCTGGGCAGTGCAGCGGGCAGGGGTGCAGGCAGGCCAGGCAGGGTGGACCCCCGGGCTGGCACGACATAGGGGCTGAGCACACCGGTGTCCTGTGGTGAGCTCCGCTGGGCAGGCGGGCTCGGCACCCCCATGCCCTGGACCCCCGCCAGTGGTGGCAGAGGCACCCCTGTCTCTCCGCAGCCTGGCACCAGCCTGGTGCCTTTGGCACTGCCGCCCTGGAGGGGAGAGCCGGCCTTCGCGAGGCTCCCCGGCTGCCTAATGAAGTGCTGAAGCTTCGTTAAATGGTCCCTGAGACAGGCACATCTCTCCTGGTACCCTTCCACTGCTGCAGAAATACAGGGCCGCATAGTAATAATATGAGGCCATGGCTATGCTGTTCTCCCCACCTTTTTTTTTTTAAACAGGCTTCTCTTCAGTGCTGTGGTTTTGCTCCCGGGGGCTGGAGCCCTACAAGTACCTCTGCATGGCTCTCTGCAGGGGCTGGGGCTCGGCTGCAGGTGCCCGGTGGCAGCAGAGGACTGGCCTTAGCCAGGGTTTGATTCCCACTATTGCTGTCAGAAGTGATTTGTCCCCAGGGAGCCCTCCCAGTGTTTGGCTCGCAGCAGCCTGGCCCCTGGCCAGCTCATTTTTGGCAAGCCAGGAGTGCCCAAGCCTCGTTGGCAGAGCTGCTCCAGTGCACAGCTGATGGCTTAGGCTGCCCATTACCGTCTCCACCATTCCCCGTGAGCGCTGCGGGGAGGATGGGGAAGGGAACAGGGCCCTTCTCCTTCCAGGCTCGCGCTCTATTGCGGTCCAATGGCCCATGTTGTGTTTATCCATAATTATAATGGGGTGACACGGTTACAGTTTCCAAACCCATACACAAATGCTTAATAACCCAGGGGAATGCTTTCCTGCTCGTTAAGTGGTGCAGGCAGGAGCTGCTCCGCCTCTGCCCCTTCCCCTGGTCCTGCGCAAGCCGAGCGTGGGGAAGCATCGCAGAGCTGCGGCCCGGTCCCCTCTCTGCTGGGGACCTGACACTGGAGGGACGCTACCTCCGTCCCCTGCATCCTCGGTCAGGCAGATCTGTGCACCCGCACTCTGGAAATGGAGGCAGAGGGTATCAGGGATAAAATTTTCCATTGGAAAGTACGTTTTTTATCAGGCCGCATTATCAGAATCGGCATGTAGCCAGGAAGCAAACATTCAGGTGGGAGAGTATCGAAGCAAATCATTCTGGCTTCTGTCTGTTGACAGTGTCCAGGAAATTCAAATATATCGCTTTGATTTGACGTGTTTTGACTTTTATGTTTTAATTTAATATCCAGGTTATATTTAACATTTTATTATGGTTCATGTTTGAGGAATGAAATACTTTTTCCCTTACTGCAGCAAAATGCCTGAATGTTTCCCAGTGAAATGCGAGGGCTTGGGTTTTTCCCAAGTCCTGTTCTGTGGGTGATTTTGATTCATTGAGCTCAGTGCAAAACAAAACTTTTAATTTAGGAACATCACACAGACCAGATATTGCAGTTTCTAATAAATTCGCAGCTTTTTGGTTGCATGCACCCTGCAAAGGGGCACCTGAGCCCTGGAGCAGGTTCAGGGGTCTGGGGAAGCAGCGCGTGTCCCAGTCTGGTGTTCGGAGATGCTGCTGAGATAACGTAGAGGAAGATTTACGGCTTTGACCTGACCGCCTGGGTAGGGAGGTATCTGTGGAGGACCGTGTCCTGTGCTGCTGTGGGGACATTGCTGGAGAGGGTGCCCGGGAGGTGGCACGTCCCTCTGGTAGGATGCCATGCAGGGCGTCCCTCTTCCCTGCCCCAGGGGAGTCAGACCACTCTGCTCCCACTGTGACCTTAACAAGTCTCGGGATGCCACAGATCAAAGCTGCCTTTGCACCCCCAGGGAGCCCCCGCTTGAGCAAAAGGAAAGAGGAGCTGCAGGCAGAGCTTAGGGCAACTAAAACGCTGCTGCTGCTGGTGCCTGTTGGCTGCTTGCTTGTGTGCGTACGTGAGCGCGTGCGTGTGTGTTTGTGCATGCATGTAGGATAAAGCCGCTTTCCAGGCAACTTTTTTAAAAAACAAATGACAGCTTGTTTGCTGCTAGGATTGCAGGGCTGCCTGGCAGAGGCTCCATACCAGAACTTTGTTTAGAAGACGCCGCCAGCAAATAGCCAAATGCATTTGTATGGTATCAGTCGACAGCACGTTCCAGCCTGCAACTCTGTCGGGGGGGCAAAATCATCTCACTGATGTATGTGTTTCAACATCAATTATCCAAGCCTCATTTGCTCTAGACTCACAAGACCATGTCCCATGACATCTATTAATTGCATTAAAAATCTCTCATTATCCTAAATCTTCAGGATGCAGAGTTGCAGTTGCCAGGCCCAGGTTTTTGGGAGGGCACGCGTGTGACAGCACGGGGTGGAGGATGCATCGCGTTCACGGCAGGCAGGGCACGCACAGCCACCGCTGTCAGCAGGGCCTGAGCCCTTTCAGGTTGGGAGCGGTGGTGTGTTTCTCCCAAGCCTCTGCCCCCCATTTATTCATAGTTGGGTTGTGCTTTTTACGTGGCTGATCCGTCAGCCAGGATGTGACAGTTCGGCTTGGGGTGGCTCGGTGGTGCCGTTCCCCACGGCCCCTCGCGGCGTTGGGCAGCGCGATGTGAGCGATGCTGCCAGCGCTCTGCACCATACGCTGCCAAGCACGAGCGGCTTGCCTCCTCTTTGCCAAATACTTATTGTTCCTGCTTTGAACTTCTGCAAAGCGAGGTTTGCCAAGGCTCCAACATGAATCATTAATTAATTCCTGGAGGGGGGTTTTTTTGGTGGTGTTTTGCTTTGATAATTCAAAACAGGGAGAGGGAGGCACTGTAGGTGCAGGAGAGCAGAGGTGCGTTCGGGGCCGTTTCACCGTTCCCGGTCAGGAGGGTGCCGCGGGTGTCCTGCTTGCCCCAGCTCCTTGGTCCGGGCTGTAATTGCTGCCAGGCGCTGTGGGCACCTGAACCCCTGCCCTCAGCCTCTACCCTCATCCTACCTGCTGGGCTCCATGCAAGAAAACATACCTGCCTCTGGCTGTGAGCATCCCTCTCCCCTTGTCATCCTCCTCCTGCACCCTGTGGCATGATAGCGTATCCTCCAGCACCCCAGGTGCCGGGGGTGCCCTTTGCCGAAAGCCTTGCTCGATGCAGGAACCCCGAGGTGGGGAATTGCTTTGCTTCCTTTGGAAACGTCGTTCCCTGACGGTGTCTCTGGCAGTGCTGGTGGGGGCAGAAAGCTCAGCAGGGCACCAAGAAAAGGCTTGGAAGGGAAAAGGAAAGTAAAAAGGACAGGAAGGTCTCATTAAAAGAGAAAAATACATTTTCATTTATCAGGGCAGCCTTGGGATTGGGGGAAGTGGAAGAGGGCAGTAAGATCTTGCCTAAAGGCTGAAAACCCAACTTCTTGTATGCCACGTGCTCTGGCCCCATGACCATCCTGATGGGTCCCTGCCGGACTCGCTCCAGTATTTCAGTGCCTTGTTGGACTGGGGAGCCCCAAGTGGGTCGGTCTCACGGTGCTGAAGAGGGGGACTGGCCTTGGCTGTGGCCACGGAGGGAGGGCAGGCGCAGCAAGCCCTGTCCCCACACCCCAGAGCCCAAGGACAGCAGGAGTGGGCTGCATTTGCAGTAACACCCAGGCCCCCGAGCCTCCAAGAGTTCTTGCCATTTCCACCCTCTTGCTGGTTTAATAACTTGTTCCTTATTGACATTTTTATTCCGAACACAGGGAAAATGCCAGCACGGTAATTGCAGTACATGTAAAGCAAGGCACCGTGCCATATCCTCCAGATCATTTCCTTCCCCCTTTCCCCACCTCGTAAGGCCCAGGTGGCCTGGCTGGAGGGTGGGATACGGGGACCCATGCGTGCCGTGGAGCTACCACTGATGGATGGGTGGGACACAGGCACCATCCACTCCTCCACGGTGACTCACAGGGCAGCGGCAGGGCTGGGAATAACACCAGGTCTAATTGCTCTGCTAACAGCTAGACCTGCTGCCTCCAGGAACACTTAGATCTGCAGATATCTTGTGGTTTCTAATACCATCAGAAATCCCTTTTGCTCTCATGTTTACCACCATGCAATCGCAACCCCTTGATGTCTGCATAACAGCCTTCCATCTCCCAGTTCTCTGCAAAGAGTGACAGAGCTATAACAATCTGGGAAGAGGCAAACAAGAAGCAAAAATCCACTGGGATCCAGGGAAAAATCTGTGTCCTGCAGGATGTAAATCAAAAATAGAAATGCTCTTCCCTCCCTCCACCCCACAAGTATTCAATAAATAGATAATGTAGGAAATGTATAATTTTGCAAAGCCACAGTAGCCACCTTTTTTCATGCAATAAGCCAGAAAATGTTTACTGCATGAGCAGAGCAGAAGCTGTAATGTTGTAAAATGATAGTGCTGGGGAGCCATCTGCTTATTGACTGAAGTCTGGAGCACGGGCTTTCTGCTGCAGTGTCTTACATAGATGTGTGTGCGTGCATATGTGCCAGGGATGCGTGCTGAGTGCATGCAGGCTACCTGATTCCTTATGCCCAGGGGCCGTTCGTTCACACCTGGACACACGAGAGCGTGCGCTGCGGCGCATGTGCAAGCTTGCAGGTAGGGCCATCCCATGCACGGGGGCACATCCCGCTCGGCAGAGGCAACGATGTGCTTCGGCAGCCTCTCCATGCCCCGTGTGCACTTGCAGCCTCCCTGTCTCAGCTTGACTCTTTTTTTTTTGTCCTGACGCGTTTCTCTTCCCACCTTCATCAACCAGCCAGGCCCCTGAGCCCCACCACCGTTCGTTGTCACCTTCTGGGATTTGATTGTTAACATGAAAACACTGTGGTTTTTCTAAATTGCACTGTCACTCATGGCGAGCGAGGGACCCCATCCGCGTGCGGCGCTGGGAACGGCGTGGAGCTGCAGGCTCTGCGAGAGCTGCTTTCCCCCGCGTTTGGAGCAGGGCATTTGTATGGGCGGGCTGCACTTCACCAGGGCTCCCTATTCAGCTCGGAGAAACCTCGGGGTGTTGTTGGGTTCTATCAGGACGGGCTGTGGAGCGGTGGCTGGGCAACAGGGTGGGCTGGCGAGGGCAGGTACAGGGGATGCAGTGGGAGGATCTCCTGCCCTCGCCCGCTGCAACTCACAGCTCTGGTTTTCAAAGCGGGGTGGTAGAAAAGCGAACATGAAGCAAACAAACAGACCCATAAGTTTAGAGGCTGTCAGGATGGCCTTGCGCTAGCGTACAGTGAGAGGGGGATTTCACCGGCACAGCACCGGCGAGGGGCGCGTCGGAGGGCTCAGTGCAGACCTGTCATGGATTTGCATCTGATGAGAGCCGCGTGCATCTCGGGCTCCTCCTGCTAAAGCCTCTGAGCCATGCCAGCACATGGTCGCTTGTAGTTAAGAGGGGGATTATGCATGTATGAATGGTTGGCATTGAACTCTTAAACTCTCGAAATCAAATTCTGCCCTGCAGAATGGCGGCACCGCTCCTGCTGAAGTCAGGGGGATTTGTGGCTGCTTGTAAGAGAGCCAAATCTGTCTTTTCTTCCCCCGCTGAAGGTCGTGCCACAGTGCCCTCAGCATCTGGCTAATCCAGCCGGCGCCCTTCATGCATACGCAGACCCACACGTCTCCAGTACCTGCCGGGGCCATGCTGAGCCCCGCACTGGTGTGCCACCTCTACACCACGGGAGCAGCAGGGACCCAGGCTGCCACATGCGTCCATGTACCCATCAGTGTGACAGCCTGGCTGCAAGAAACCGGTCTGCAAGACTCTGACGCAGTGAATTTGGTCTGTAGCGTTGCATGCCTTTGTTTTGATGACAGGAGTGGTGAAATAACACCCATGGGACAGAAGGGATACCAAAATTATGATATTGCCCTCTGGAATTATTTCACAGTCAATGTAGCTTCCCTGTCCGCTCAGGGATATTTTACCCAGACATTGCTCAAAGGATCACTGTCTTATATTAATCCATTTCTGTTGATGCACCGAATAAAATGCTATATTCCCCCTAGCACTCCTGCTGTCCATTTTGTTTCCAAGCAGCAAGCTGCCACCGTTCACGGGCAGCGGTGTTTGCCTGCTGCTGTGAATTACGATCGGCTATTGCAGAACAGGAATGGGGTACAGATTCATTCAGTCTTCTGCTCTCTCACAAGCTGCTCTTGTATTATTGATAACACAGGGCCGAGTGATTATTACTTATATAAATTTATTTTAATTTCTTATGATTGCTGCTGTGATTAAATTATGTGCCAGGTTGTACATACCCTGTACAAGCCACGGCAGAGTACGTATGTACAGGGCCCGGCTTAGTGAGACTGATAAATGAGACAGGATTGGTTTTCACCACGCAGGGCTTTGGCCCAGACCCGCAGAGGGATTTCGGTGCATGCATTTGCTTGATTTCAGTTTTGGTGGGTCTGAGTCCTGGCCTTGAGCTCGGTGCCGTGCAATTGGTTTGGATGCGTGAACTTTACACATTTCCCAGGAGAGCTGTAGCCACAGTAGCACGCGTCAGGCTCCTGACGTGGATTTTCTTGGCTCAGTTCCCTTTTGCAGACCTGGCAGGGTTGTCCCCGTGCCCTGGGATTGCTTGGTGCAGGCCAGGCAGGAGCGAGTGGCTTTGCCTGGGCAGCCAGAACCAAATCCAGACTGTATTGTTGCTTATTTTTTCCAACCTGTCCCATTTTCTATAGAATTATGAGCTTTGGGCTGAAGTTATAAAGGTACTTAGGCACCTAAAGATGGAGAGAGGAGCTGAGAAAGATTAGGTGTCCACGTCCTCTTCACTTGCCGCATAGACACCCATCTGCATTTTAAATGTCTTTCAGTATCTGGCTATTAGGGCCAGGTAAAGTTAATTGTATGAGTAATTCTGTTGACTTAGTTACTCCTGTAAACATTGACAGAATCAGCCCCCCTGTTACTCAATAGAAAACACTTCCCAGCAGAAAATACAAACAAATCGCTCTTCATATCATAACATTTTAAAATAAAAATATCAATAAGGAGCTAAGTCAAAACTGCATTTTAGATTCAGCAGATTATTCAGCAGAAAACACGAAAACAATGAAGCTCCTCCGAGTATGATAATAAGCACACACAGACGTATTGCTTTTTCAGATCACAAAATCTCAATACCCAAGATCAGTAGAAAACTAAGTAGAAAATGCTTTTTATAGGATTCAAATTCCAATTAAATTAGAGCAGATTATTCAACAAGAAAGCCTACAAAATGAAGTCTCAGTTTATGTATTGGAAAGCAAAATGCAAATATGTTGCTTTCCGGCTCACAGGTTTTCAAACCAAAAGACAAACTTACTTTAAGTAAAAATTATTTCATTCAAATTCTGGGGGAATCGACTCAAGTAACTGATCCTCAACTGAATTATTCAGCTTTTTTATCAACAGACTTATTTCTTCCCTCTTTATTCTTAATTTGCCTATTCATAAATTCCACCGCTTTGTCAGCCATAAGAAATACTTTCCAGTAGCTTTGACAAAGCAAAAATTAGCAGGGAAGAGAACTGGCACATAAATGCTTCACTGCAAAATACTTCCTTGCAACGTAAGATATTTTTCTCTTCCTGGAGCTTTAATGCCAGCAGAAATCAATATGATCACCTGAGCTAACCCTCCCGCACGGTGCTCGCCGCAGGGCTTCCACCCAGGCTTTGGGGAGAGTCCCCAGGCTGGTCTTGCAGTTTTGGACCCGTTGTCTCCGGCAGCCGGCTGGGGGGGTCCCAGTGCCGCTGCTCCACCCAGGGTCCTCGCTGGCATCCCCAGGGGAACAGCTCTGCTTTTAGAAACTCTGCTTTGGGCTGAAAGGTCCCCCCGGGCAGAAGAATGCGCTCTTCGGTAGACGGCTCTGTTACTCCATTTCCTTTGCTCTTAAACAGTGGTATCTTCTCTCCAGCCTGCAATTGCCTGGCTTTGACTTTGAGCCATTGGATCTCATTACATGAGCTTGTGTGGGTCGTGGGTGTTTCTAGGGGAAATACCGGTGATCATAAATCTTTCCTTTTGATCTACAAACATCAGTCTCTGCTGATCTAAAGAAGAACTCAAAGATTACAGTAAGAGTTTGAGTCAGAGGGGTAGAACTAGACGAAAATCTTAGTTCTGTAATTTTATTAGGAATTGGGAAATATTTTAACAGGGGGATTAAATGTATCTTTAAATACAGAACTTAAAAAGAAGGAAGGGATTTGTTCAACTGACACACTGGAGGAATTGTAGGACCTTAGAAACAATTTGTAAAACCTCATTAAATAGGAGAAGGCTCTGCGAATCCGTCCAGCTTTCCCAAAGAACTTTGAACGTTCCTTCTCGCGCCAGTCTGCAGCTACTTGCTGCTGCGTCTGCAGAGCAGTAACCTGTCTGCAGGCACCACGAGCTGTCAAGCCACATCCTGGGACCCCTGGTATGCGATATGTGGTAGTAAATGCAGGCAGGATGAGGGTCCCTCCTTGTAATCGCTTCTGATTTTCCCAGCTTCTCCAGGCAATGGGCTTGCCGTGAGGCTCGTGTTAGCGGAAAGTGTGGAAAGGGCAGTGGATGCCTTGGGTCAGAGGTGGGACTTTGGGGGTGAGATGTGGTCTTCCTTCTGCTCTGGAAACATTACCTTGCGTCTCTGCTGCAAAGTGTCTTCTTGTCCTCATCTCCTTGTTTGGAGGCGTCACAGAAGAGAAACTGTGATGCTGTTGCCATTTTTCCCTCTCTGGAGAGCAGGCTGGGAGAGGACACAGAGGGGCCACAGGGATTGGAGGCAGTTGCCAGAGAAGCACTAACAGGGGGTGACAGCTTGGACCCGGCATCCTTGCACCCTGCTGCGGCATGCCGTGGTCAGCGCACACTGTGCCGGTGGCTCACGGGGACATGCCACCCAGCCCCGTCCAGCCCTGCTGCGAACGCTCGGCGTGCTGCAGGTTTTTGCCTCCTGGGATGCGAGAGGGATGCTGGAGATTTTGGCGGCAGCAGCCCAGAGAGCAGCTGGGGTTTCTGGCACCTGGGAAGCTATTGAAGATAGCTTACGTGTTTGAGAGGCACTTGGATATGTTGGTGCTGAAAAAGGAATGTCCCTCCACCTTTCTTCTCCCTTTTTTCTTGCATGGGGCTGAGGGTTCCCCACCCTTTCGTGCTCCAGCTGCGAGGGAGACTCTCTGTGCAAGGAGCCTTGGGAATGTCACCACTTTGGTACAGCTCTGGGGCTCTCCCTAGCAGTGTCCCAGCCTTGTGACAATGTTTTCCCGTGGGCTGGCAAGGCGACCTTGTCTGCTGCTGCCCTGCTGTGCGGTGAGGACCTCAGGGTGCACGGTGGGGGACAGAGCCAGCAGTGATGCTCCTCTCATGGAGCAAGCAGACCTGCAGCCACTGTCTTCCTGCTGCCCAAGCCTTGTTGCATCTGGTGGCAGAGCTGCATGGGAGCGTCAAAGACTAACAAGTGGCCTGGGGAGAGGAATGGGGATTTGGGAGAGAAGGGCTCTCATCACCTTCCTTCCAAATTTTAATAGCCAGCTGAGATGTACAGGTTGGCAGCAGAATGAAACCCCAGCGTATATCCTCTTCCCCGTGTGATCTGTGCTTTGTGCCCACGAGGGGAGAGCCGTCATGGCTGCCATGGAGCAGAGGGGCTGGGATTCCCCCAGGATGTGGCTCGGCGATGCTTTATCAAACCCTCAGCACTGACTGCGCTGGTGGCTTTTAGGTCCTGCCTTGGACACAACACGGGCACAACTCGACTTTTGCTGGAAGGAAGGGACAAAACACAGGGCAGGGGCTGCCCATGCTCCGAGGGAGCTGGGGAGGGAGAGGTAGAGCCGGACGGAGAAGGAAAGGGAGGGGAGATAAAAGGAGGGGGGCGCAGGGTGGTAGAGGGCTGCTCCCTCCATCTCGTTTCCCGTTGGGTTGGCTGGAACAGTCCACAGCATCCTCTCCTTGTAGAAGGTAACGGGCTTTCTGCAGAGCGCTCTGCTCTACCAGGAGGGAATGAGAAAGCAATGTCAAATATGTGTTTGAAATGTCAACAGAAGGGCCCTGCAAGATTGACTGCAGTCTCGTGAAATATTTAATTCTTTCTCTCCTTATGAAGAGAGACGTTATTCTGGATGAAAGATTTATGCAGGGGGAGGAGGACAAGGGAGGAGGGGAGAGAGGGGGGGAAGAAGGGTGCGGGGTGAGGGAGGGGACCGGCTGGCTCCCTCTCTCACTGCTACCCCTAACAGGGTGCGTGTTTGATCTGCCTGCCTATTACTCATCGCTGTAAATGTTGGATGTTGCTTCATTATCTCAGCCTTGGTTCTTTCTATCAGCATATCTTCCCTTTCTGCTGCCTTTATCTTTGCACAGATGTCTACTGCAAAGCACGTGCCCACCTGCACGCCGGCCCCCGAGCCCCAGACAGCCCCAGCACAGCCCACCCCGAAGTACAGGCTACCAGGAGCTGGGGACACCGGTGGCGGCATGGGGCTTTGGTGGGATGGCCACGAGGAAGCCGTCCACACCAAATGGTGGCACAGGGGTGTCATATTGAACAGGATACCCTTTTTCCGGGCCTGCAGGTTTTATGCTGCCTGAGGGAGAGGTCTTGCTTTCCCACGTTGGGTACCAGTGTCTGATGCTGCAGATCTGGGGACACAAAACTGCATCTAACCAGGCTGAGGGGGACGGGGAGGGCAAGGAAAACATTCCCCTTGTCTGCTCCCTGCTCAGCACTGTCATCTGCTCTGCATCCAAAGGCTCGCTGCCTGTCTGTCCGTTTGGGGGGTTGCTGAACGGGGAGCCTGTGAACAGCCAGGTACTGCTGGGCTCCAGAGGGACCCCTTCCTCTCGGCAGCTTGCACTGGGGCTATAACCTGCATCCTGCCCTGCATCCTGCCATCAGCTCGTGACGGTGATGGCTGATCCAATGGGCTTCCTTGCTCACCCTCTGCAGCAGGGCTGGCACTTGAAGGGGGAGAGGGATGGATGTCTGTAGACATGCTCACCCGGAGCCTCCTGGGCAGTGGAGCTTAGCAGAGGCCTCTGGCATCTGTTGTAATGTCAGTAACAGCGATAATCCATCTGAGGTCATGTTAGCAAGACCAGAACCGGCTGAGGAAGCATCTCCCCACCCCTGCAGTTCTTAAGATAGAAAACAAATGAGTTCCCACCAGCAACAGGAACAGAAATGTAACATTCCAATAGCAGTAAAAGAAAAAAAAAAAACTTGGAAAAAAACCCTTTTTGATTCCACTGAATAGAGGGGTTTTTTTAATAATTTCAAAACATTTTGATAGTTGCTTTTCATTTCTAGTTCTTTTTGCAAAACTATAAATTACCTTAGATTTATTAACCTAAAAATTGATTTTCTTTCATTCTGAATGTGTCAAAAATGGGACATTTTGACCTTCTGAGCCTTTTTCCAGAATTTTTGTGAAATGGGTAATTTGTCACAATTGATCCTTTTTTGGAAGGCTTTGAATTTCAACAAACTGGTATTTACTGATGAAAACACATTTAGTTGACAAATTCCCAAACCAGCTCTATTCAGGCGGTGCCTGTGATTTCAGGTTTCCAGAGCAGAGCGGAGAAAGGTTTTGGTACATGATTAGGAGCTTTCACATCCCGGGTGGGGACGCATCCTGAGAGCGGGCACCTCTCAGGCGGTTACGGCTCTCCGCACCTGCCTAGCTCAGATTCAAAGCAGAGACCTGGAGCTGAAAACGGTGGTAGTGTCCCCTCTTGAGTCCCCTGGGCCACCCGTGTCCCCACTGTGCTCTGCGCGGCTGGCTCTGTGCAGGGCAGAGCAGCTCAGAAACCCATGGCTCCCCTTGCACCTCCCCGCTGAAACCACACTCACTGGCATCACTGGCATCCGAGCTGTTACACTCACTGCAGCGTTAAACCTTGATAAATGCCTTTAATATTTAATTGGTCTTTAAAAAACATAAATAGGCAGGATATTAAATGCAACTCCTCAGGCAGAAGAAGGCGAGTAATGTATGTTACCCAGCGACTGGTGGCATCTTGCAAAAAGCACTTGGTGTGGTTTGAGACCCAGGGCTCGGGAAATGTTTCTTTTTCTTCTGTACAGTGAGGGGAGCGGGAAGCTGGCGGTGCCCTGTGCCCTGCAGCCCAGCCCTGCTGCAGCCATGCGGAGCGCATGACTACCATGCCCCAGTGCACGGTGACAGAGAGGTGGTTCGAGAAGCCAGGCCAGGCTCGCGCTTGCTCCCCAAAGTGTGGAGTGTATAGGTGCTCAAACACGGGACTTCACTGCCTTCGGAAATGAGACATGGGCTTTCGTTACGCACCCTCCACAGCGCCTCTGAGGCCGCGGTGCCTGCTAACAAGATCATCAGAGGCCCTCCTGCTCCAGCCTCTGCCGGCTGCCTCAGCAAAGCGGGAGCTGTTAGTTCCAGCCATTAAAAGCTGTTTCCTGAGGGTCCAGTAGTTGTTGTGCAATTTGCAGTAGTAGATAGGGGCAAAAAGCACCGGAAAGTTCAGATCAGAATAAGGCCATGGAGCCAAATTAGGGGTCTGAGTCCCAGGGCCGTGTCCTCTGCAGGTGACAGCAGCAGCACTGCGAAGTCGCATCCACTCAGGATTTTGCAGGATTTGCCTGCAAATTCCCACCTCCAACTGTGCCAGGTTTTCAAAGGACTTCAACTCCAGCCCCACACGTCCTGGCATGAGTCTGTCCCTTGGGAAATTGATTCCACTGCCCCACCGAGGCATGAGATCACAATCCAAAGCTTGGGCCTGGCTGTTCCTAAGGGCAAGTTATGGACTATAAAGCAGATGTATGGGCAGATAACCCTTGGGAAAAATAAAACAAACAAAAAAAAGCCCTTACTCAAACATCTTTTGAAGTTCACAGGAGGTCCAACTGATGTGCTGAGGGAAAATTTAGCTTTATTAGGGAAGCTGGGGTTCAGTCATTCCCCCCTAACCACCTGAGCCAGCAGTCCTCACAGAGGAGGTGGGAGTAATGCAAAGAGCATCTTCCCCTGCCATCACCAGCACACTTGTCCGACTCCTTCAGCATTGCCAGCACAAGTGGTGGGTGAACCTCCACGCATCTAAAGACTGATTTTTCAATCAGATGAGCACTTAAGTCTCCCAGAGTTCAGGTACTTGTCTCTCCGCTTCCACTCCTGCCTCTTCAGCACGAATGAGTGGGCTGGAGATCCCAAGAGAACAAGCTTTGCTATGAAGTTGCTAGTGCCTGGGGCTCGCGGGTTGGGGCTGGCACGAAAATAGCCGCTCTTGGAGCTCGGCGCCCTGTTGTTCACCCACAGCAGTGTCTCAGCCACCATCAGCTTCTCCTAAATACAGAGAAATGCTGCAGGCCTTTGGCAGCAGCACTGGGGAGCAGCCACTAAACACATGGGAATAATGATCCCGCTGCTGGGCGGCCCTGGAAGAGCAGATGCCAGGAGGGAGCGGAAGCAGCAGCAGCAGCAATAATAAACAAGGAGCAATTCGGCGGGGAAAGGCTTGATCTGAGGGCTGGGTGACAGGTCTGCTGGGGCTTTCCCTGTGCAGGCTGAGGGAGGGACTTGGGACTTGTTGGAGGGAAGTAAGAGGCAGGAGCAGCTTACGTCTCACCCGCACGGCATTCAACCCACCGCAACTGTGCCTTCGTGTGCAGCGGGGAGATCCCTGCGCGAGCAAAGCCTTCTGCTCTTCCTCTCTCCAGATGGAGAGGGCGGGGGTGGCGTGCGAGTCTCGATTCAGCCAGATCTCACAGCCGTGCCGCGTCGTGCAGGCAGTCCCTGCCTGCCCTCTCCCTGCTGCCTGCCCAGGACCGAGCCAGCTGCCACCCTGCTCCGACCAGCAAAGCGGTGTTTCCCACCCAGAGCAGAAACACTGTCCTGTGGGACCCACTACACACATGCTGGCCCTTCTTCTCTCATGAAGCTCCTCAAAACCCACCCAAAGCAACATGGAAGAAGCTACCGTAGTCCTGCAGGAGCTGGCAGCATCCGACTCTCTGCCTTTTCCTTTCTCTCTTTTCTTCCCTCCTTCCTTCACTTTTTTTCTCCCTCCTCTGCAGAACCAAAACATTTTGGAGACTCTGCACTCTGTGCTAGCCTATTATTCACAGAACCTCCTATCTCCCTGCTTCAGGATGCTGCCTGGATCCGACCAATTACCAGCTCCCTTGATGTATAACACCATAAAACCCTTAACCTCATTATAGAAAATTTCTTTTGAATGGCCTTTAAAAACCATCTCATTACACAGGAAGAACTGTAATTACCTTTAACAAGACAGAGATATTGTGCAAGTGAGTGCGTTTGGGCTGTCAAAACAGCAGCGGTGGGAGTTCATCTCCAGCCAGTTTCACCACAAGGGCAAACACTTTGTAATTCCCTCCCCTGCTCTGCTCTTCATCCCAGCCCTCCTCCCGCCTCTCATTCCTCCTTTCTCCATGCCTTCTCCAGGCAAACACAACTCCTCGCTGGGCTCCGCTTTCCACGATAAAGCCCATCTTCCCCAGGTCTCGTCTCTCTAATGCCCCTGGTCTCTGCAGTCTGAGCAAAGCTCTTGCAACGCCTGTCCCTGCTCTGAGATAACGTGTGGTCGATGCTGTCCGAGGGCCACTGGGCTTCTTGGACTGAGGATTGGGCTTGGCCAAGTGGAGCCAAGGAGGTGACAATGTGGCTGCCGGGACCTGCTGTTGCCATGGCCCCACGGTGCCCAGGCTGCAGGGATGATACTGCCTTTCCTGAGAAAGGCCACCTGGGTTTAACAGAGAAGGCTGAATGCCAGTTTACCTTCACTGCCTTCCAGGGAAGAAGAAAAACACTTTTTTGTAGGGCAAAAATCCTGTCTCTGCACCTTCCAGCTTTGGCCTCTATTGACCTGAAGGGCAGGGATCCGTCCCTGCAGCCCGGCGGGATTCAGCTGTCTGCCGCCATGTTACAGCTCACCCTTGGAGGGGGACCGGAGGGGTTAAGTTGTTTTCCTTTCTGCATGCATGTGACTCAAAAGAAGATATTTTTTCCAAACAAAAATTTTTCCATCCCATCTGTCACTAATGTCAATGCACTCCTTTGCCCAGATCCTTTTTTTTTTAAAAAAACCCCACCCTAAAAATCTAACATTATTTTAGAAAAATCTGAGAACGTGTTGCCAGAGCTGTGATATTTTCCATCTCTCAGAAAGGAGCTGTTACAGTTTTTAACCCTTGGTGTTGATCCCAAGGGGCTCCACCTGCCTCACCCCTGCCGGGCGGCTCTGCCCCTTCCTCCGTGCTCTCTCCTGTGGCTGTTGCTTCCTTATTTCTGTCTTTTATTTTGTTTACCTCTGGGTTTTTTGGGGGTGTGTTTTCATATCGACAAAGGAGAAGCTCATCAAGTGCTGTTTACCCATTTCCAACATGTCCGCCTCTGGTAGCCCTGAGAGTGCTCACTCTGGCATTATGTGTTGATAGAGAAAGAGCATTTACCACATATTTCCTCTGGTTTTGAACATTTATGAACAAATAAAAAGTCAGGGGCCGGATGCCAAGGGGACAGCCAGGCCCACCGTGCTGCCCTCCCCGCCAAGGGGTATGAGGGAGCGCAGGCCTCAGCAAGGCAGGGGCCGGCGGGGGCCTGGAGGAACCATCCAGAACCACCACAGGGCAGCCCTGCTCTCCTCACAGCAGGGGCCCCTGCGGCCCCACTTTCCCTCCCACAGCCTCTCGGCACCGATCGTGCTCTTGGTTGTCTGGGAAATGGCACCAAAACCAGTACAGGGACTGGGGCAGCTGCCCTCCATGCCTCAGGGCTGTCCAGAGGCAGTGCAGCCCATCCAACGGACCCTGGCATGGGTGGCTTTTCCCCAGGGGCACACAGACCCCCTCAGCAGGCAGGCTGCTCCGTCGCTTTGTCTGGCCATGCTGCCAAAATACAGTTGTCTTCTGCCATACAGAGAAGGAGAGGGTGGACTTTGAGGGCCCAGCTGCTGTGAGGCAAGCTAATTGCTTAAAGGCCTTAATTGCCCTAAGCAGTCCCACCTGGAGCCTCCACCTGACCCTCCCCAACCACTGCTCTGGGAGCCATATTTAAGCTCAGGACCAGCCCCTTCTCTCCTTTTTTGAGCTACAGCATGGGTGGATGTGTATCCTTTTGCTCCAGCCTCAGCTGCATATGGGGCCTCTGGACCTGGTTTGTTGCTGTTGATGGACCTGGCTGCAGTATCTGTCTCTGCCTGCTGTGTTTGGAACCAAGGGCCCATTCCCCATCATGGAGGGCACCCTCTGCTCCTGGCTTGCATTCCCCAAAAGAGCGGCCAGCCTTTGCTGCACCCTCGTGCTACAGGGGACGCATTTCTGAAGCCACTTGTTGAGTTTTGACCCCACAGTAGAGGACTGATAGCTGAGCTCTGAAAGGCACTGGCTTTCCTACCACCGTCTGGTTAGCAGCACCCTGGTTCAGGTTTCCAGAGTGTATCTTTGGAGTTGGGCTTTCTCAGCGTACTGTGCTTGTGACTCTGGGCATGGGGAGCTAGGCTGGGTTTATGTGTGTTATTTGCCGGTGGTCCTGCTCAGGATCTGCAGCCTTGCTGAGGGCAGAGCTCGCAGTGTCCTCCTGGGGCTGGAGGCTGTGACTGGGAGGAAGGTTAAGTCCTGAGGATCACCCTTGCCTCTCTCCTCTCCAGAGCAGGCAGAGGGGTTGCCAGGTCATTAGGGAGGGGGTGTCGTGCTTTTATTTCCTGTAAGATGGCTAGGCTGGACTGTGGTTGATCAAAAGGCTATGCGTAAAGCCGTTGTGCTGTTTGTGTGCAGACCTTGCCTACGGGCATGCTGCGTTTGCCTGCCTGCCTTGCAGCCTGCTGGCAGGGCTGAGTTTTCCTTTCATTCCCCTGAATGCCTCAGGGGAGGTCTGGACTCCAGACAGTCTCCTTTTGTATCTACTACTGGGTGGTAATCACCTTGGGTAGTTGCCTTCTCTATCCCAGTGTGCCAGAGGCTCTGGGAAATGTTCTTGGTCCTCTCCCTGCCAGCAGCACCTGAGGAGGAGCCTCAGGGCTTTCTATCCCACCAGTTGTGACCACTTCTGCAGCCTCCCCCTCCCTATGTTGGTCTCTGTGGTGTGGGGTATTTATTGCAAATATCTGTACCAAGTCCCTTTTATGGGTGGGTCCTCTTGCAGCAACAGTTGGTCTGGTTGGGAGCAGGCATGCCTGTGGTGCAGGTCCCTGCCACCCTGGGACCCCATGGCAGGAGCTCTGCCTTGCAAGAGTCCCTGTGAAACAAGGCCTGCTCTGCAGCCTGCATTGGCCAAGGAACGTTCCTGTCCCGCTGTAAGTGCCCTCCTGAGAGCAGCTTTGCCTCAGCCTCAATGTCTCTGACCTTTTCAGTGTTATGCAGCAGCATTGGCTGCTGGAGCTGCCTTCAGCTCTGCTCGCTGTCTAATGAGCCTGTGGGGATCAAGGGGAAATGGGCAGCCAATAAAAATACAGAATACTGAAAAGGTCAGGGCTGTTCAGTGTGGCACAATAATTCACAAAACTTCTCAGGCATTGCATCTTGGTGCCAGTGCCTGGTTATGTTGCTTGGGTGCAGGGGCTGGGGGGCTTGCAGTTTGGCTGTGGCTGGCTTGCATGGCCCTTCCCAGAGCATGGGGTAAAGACTCCCAGCTGTGCTCTTGAGGCAGTGGTGAGCTTTGCAGACATGCCAATACCTCTGTGATTTTGCACATTGGTTGCACCTCCGCAAACTGTGTTGGAGAAATCCTCCTCCAGAAGGAGTCTTCAGAAAATGGGCTTTGCTTTCATCTTTGTGGAGGAAGAGATGCCTCTGTGGTTGGGGTGTTTGCTGACTTGTGCTAGCAGGTTCCTGCCATGATCCCAACAGCAGGGAGCTGGACAGATAGGTACCTGGTTGAGGTGGTTTCAGTGTCATGCTCTGGATCTGTGCCTTGGGTGTCACAGCAGTGGCAGGCAGGGACCACAGACCTCCAGGAGAGTGCTTGCTCTTGCACTTGGTCCTGCTGGGTGCAAGGGGCTCTGGCTTATCCCTGATGGCCAGCAGCTGAGGGTGCATTTAAAGTCAGGTGTGCACCTGACTTTTCTGTGTCCTTCTGGCAGCTCATATATGAGCGGGAAGCTGAGCCTCTCCTGCTTGCCAATAAGGACAAAGCTCTCCTGCAAAGCTGTGCTGATTTAGCAAATCTGTCCTTTCTGAGGGCAGGAGGAAAATGTGCGTTCAAAAGTTCTCAAACTGACTCTACTTCTCTAGCATTAGTGCAGGAGGGAGTCCCCTCTTTCTGTCTCTGACCCCTTCTAGTTTTCCACCTCTGTCCCAGCACATCTGTCAGCTTGTCCTCTGCCATGGGCCACCGGCTGGTGGGGACCTCACCTCTCCAGCCAAGGTACATTTGATAGCCCTTTGTGGCGGGAGAGCAGGGCGCAGTGATGTTGCCATATGCCTGGCTATGGAAACATGCTGTAGGCTTGCCAGGTGCTAGGAACTGAGGGAGAAAAAGGTCTTTTAAAAACCACTTATTTTATCCCACCAAAATCATTGTGACAATTTACTGCTGAAGGCTCCATATCAGCCCTATGCCACTGACAGTTATTGGAAAATATCAAACAGCACTTTGTGCAGTTCCCTTTCCTGTGGGCAAGAGGCATTTGGAAATGAAAATTCATTGAGCTCAGGAGTGAAAATTTTGAAGTGCTGGAAGTGAAAACAAAGGAGCAGGGGGAAATTGTGGGTCAGTGCCAGGCAGGCAGCAGCCAGGGCTGTGCACTGGCACAGCAGTGTATCTTGCCCTGGACACTGCTTTCCTTGTCTGGATGCTGATTTCTCTGCAGACTCTAAGCCCAACGGTTGGGGCTTGCCCAAGCTTCTGGCAGAGGAGCCTGAGTGTTTTATGCCGCTTTCTTTGGTTAAATGTGATGGCTGGATTATCCCGTCAGCTCCCCACAGCCGTGCTGCTGTGTGCCCAGCTCTCACGTGCACCCTTACCCCGGCTGTGGGCACTGTGGGTGTCTGCCTAGCCTGGTGCTTCGTACACCTCTTGGCTTTGCTATTTCAAGTCTTCATGTGGTGTCCTGGGGACAGCCTTTTGTGTGACGTGTAGTTCAGTAAATATGTAATGTGTTGGTTTAGAGCTTTATTGCTTTTATGCAGCACTAATGTAATGCTATTCAGAGAGTTCTGGCATGCCTATTAGCAGCTGAAGTGGAGCAAAGGAAGGATGTTCTTCCTCTCCAAGCCCATCATCTTCCCCTCTTGATGCTCTCAGCCATGATATAGTGGTCTGAAGGAGACAACTTGTCTCTGTTAGCACTCAGTGAAAAACAGTCAATGGGATCATTAGAAGTGACTATGGATTGGCCTTGTTTTTAAAAGGGATTCAAAATATTTGGCCGAAGTCCCATTGGAGCATTTTCAACTTTTGCAAAAACCTTCTGCTAGACAACTTGTTTCTAGAGTTCCTACTAGAATCGTGCTCTCAGGTTTGGGGTGAGGAATTCCATGAGGAATTGCAGGTGCTTGTAATGGCTTTAGCCAGCCTAGGAGTTGCCGTCAGCACCCTGCCCCTGGCGTTGTGTCACCGGCCCCCCCGCCGGTTGGGGGGGGGGGGGGGGGCTGTCAGGCCTTAGCTGTGTGTTCGATGGGGTTGGAAACAGTTTCCTCCCTGGGATTCCCCTGATTCAGGGTAGGAGTTAGCTCATGTTCCTAGCTGCACCCAAATCTGCTTCTTCCAGGCTGTTCCTGGGCAGGGGTGTTACCTCGGGAGCAGAGGCTGCTCTGTGGTACTGCTGCACTGAGGTACTCGCGCTTATGTGTGCATGGGTGCTCCCAGCAGGTTGTTAAGCTGCTGTTATTCCGGATTGGCTCTTCAGCACCTTGCTGGTTTGGGCCCCTAGCAGTTAATAATTGTAATACCTAATTTTAGTGTAATGGCAGTCACTCAGTCTGCAGTTCCCAGAATGTGTAAGTGACGTAAATTAATATTACACAGAAAAAGTCAAGCTTCTGGTGCGAGATCAATAGATCATAACTTGGTGACATTTGAAAATACATCTTATTAGCAGTTCATATTTTGGCACTTCCCATATATTCCCATGAACCCCCCTCCCTGCTGTCCCTGGGAGTTGCTGTGCATGTGGTTGCTGATGGCATCAGAAGTCCTGTGAAATAACATTGCCTGTGCTGGATGCCACTTTGTGGCTTATCTCATGGTGAATAAATACCTTGATGGAGAGAGGTGAAAGTGCTGTGACCAGGAGCCATTAGCATCTCGCAGCTGTAATGACTAGGGCGCTTTTCTGAGCTGGCTCAGGGCATCTGAACCCCCAGCAGCCACCTTGGTGTTGACACTGTGTGGTGCTGTTGTGACCAACCTTAACAGAAAGGTGAGACTGGGAGTGCAAAGGGAGCCCGTGGTGGCTGTCCCCTCCTAGATGAGGATAGAGGTTCATCAGAAGGACAACACAGGGTACACCTGTGTGACCTGGGCTGTGCTGTTGGGTAGATGAGTAGAGGCTTCGTGCTTTTGGGGCACAAGCCAGCACCTTTTACCAGCATTAACGAGGAATGGTAATGTGAGGGGCCCCCCATGGCAGGGCAAGTCCTTGCCTCGCAGTGATCCTTCTCAGCCTCAGCATATGGGGATCTCTGCACAGAGGCCTTTGTTTGACAGCTTGTCCTGGTTTCGGCTGGGATAGAGTTAATTGTCTTCCTAGTAGCTGGTACAGTGCTGTGTTTTCAGTTCAGT
>JAVKLA010000002.1:2688046-2698695 GCA_034782735.1 Sagittarius serpentarius
TCCCACTGGGTGGGGGGGGAGCGAGTGAGCGGCTGCGTGGTGCTGTGTTGCTGGCTGGGGTTAAACCACGACACAGCTTAAAGTGACTTCCTTGAGGACAGGGCTCAAGGTAAAGGCTGAGTCTGTTTTGACTCTGGACCAGGCTCTCCTGTAACTCCTGTGCTTATCTCCTCCTTTTCCCACGCGCAGCGGATGGTGCTGGGTTGATTTGTCTGCATGAGTCAGGCTCTTTGGCAACAAGTTCAGAGCTGAGTTTTGCAGCCAGCTATAATCATATCTCTTCAGGGCACACACGCATGCGCACGCACCTCTTCCCTCATGTCTTGCTCTGCTTTCTCCTCCTTGGGAGGAAGCTAATCTCCTCCACAGCCCTCACCCATCGGAGCAGATTAGAGCAGCTCTCGGCTGCTCCTGTGCTGTGGAGGAATTGCCAGGATCAGAGGTTTGGATCGTAGCTGCGGGGGATGATCCCTCTTTTGGTAAGCCTGGATGAGAAAGGTGGTGTGCAGTTATTCTGCATCAGTGGAGTATGCTAGAGAAGATGCACTTTCCTCTGGTCCCCAGAGTCAACGGGAGCTGTGCTGAGTTTTGCTCAAATGGAAGATGCTTGTGTACACTTCTGTAAGCAATGAAGTGACTCTGGTTGCCCACTCAGTCTTCTCTTTCCACAGACTGTTCCCAAAGTCCCTCCGGATGTGTCTGAAGCATCCTAAATAAGACCTGTGTGCGCTGTGCTCTGAGGTGGAGGCTGTACTGAGCTGCTCAGAAAAAAAATAGGCCATTGCTTTTCTCACGCAGGCAGGCATTTAAAGAGCCTGCGCGGGAGGAGTGTGGGCATGTGGCTAAATCAGACGTGAGGAGCCGTCCCCTCCTTTGGCACCTCACCTGCCTTGCATGAAATGGGGACGTTGGGAAGCCAGGCTGCAGGCTGGCTGGCTTTTTTTCAGTAGCTTGCTTGGTGGTGCTGGCTTTGTGCAGTGCTCCTACCATCCAGCAGAAATCACTAGGGAGAAGCTGCTTACTTTTTGCTTTGCCTTTCTGGCTAGGATTTCCAAAATGCATCAGTTTTTTACCTCTGCTCCCAGAAAAGTCAGTGGCAAAACTTGCTTGCCTGAAGTGGGATTAGGTAATTGACCTCGCAGGAATCCCTGTCTTGCTCCCCTGATCATTTCTCCAGCCAGATGCCCAGGCAAAGCATCTCTCTGTCTTCCAACCTGAGATGCTGTCTCTTCACTAATTAAATGAGGAATGTCATCTCTTTATATTTGTCAGCTGATTTCAAATTAAAAAGGGACCTATAAGACCAAGAAGAACCTTATCCTCCCTTTGGGGATTACCTTCCTTTTTATTTAAGTCTTTTTGCGGACTGATAATTCCATCTGAAGGTCTCCTGTGCTACTGCAGTAACCCTTGGATGCTATTCAAGTGCATCCTGGCCCCTGGTGTGTGCTCATTGCCTCCTAATTGCTCTAAATAAGTTGGGAATGATGAAATTAAAGTGCCATTGATATCAGGCAGCCCTGGCACACTGCAGTTACAGGCGTGCGAGGAAAGTGGACAGATGGGGAGATGTTAGGATAATAGGTATTAAATGCAGATTTTACCCTGTTTGGGATCCCCATGTAAGCACAGTTCAACTTCTCGGCACAGCAAGTTTGGCAGCTTCCGTGCTGGTGCCCCAGCTGAGCATTTGGCATGGGTTGGTTATATACAGGACATAAAACTGAATGACCTCCCTTGGCCACATAATGTCCCCGATCTGTAAATCCTCAGTTGCCAGTCCTTGGGGCAACATGGTTGAGCTGAAGCAAGTAGGTGTGAGCTGTTGGGGCTGTACTGGTTCATCAAACAGGCAGGGCTTGTCCTTATGTTCACTCCCTCAATCTGTAATGGACTGACAGCTGAGTTTTGGGTTCTGGCATTGAACCCAAAGAGAGTGAGTGGGGTGTCCTGCTACCCTGGCATGCAAGAAAGCTGACCTGAGACCCCAGTGTGCCTGGGAGTGCATCCCCTGCCCTGCCTGGGAAAGCAGCCCTTGCCCAGGTGTGGGGACAGCACTGGCAGGAATGATGGCAGGGAGGACATGGGAGATGGTGGGGCTGGGAGCTGGCTGGTGGTGTTCAGTAGCTGCGCTCAAGCTCCGCTCACCTGGAAATGCTGCTGCCTTTAGGTTCCTTTGCTCTGAAAGAAAAGAAAATTGATTTTTAGCATATGTAGTCAAAGGGGAAGAATGATACCTTGTTCTTGGCTGGCAGTGTTCCTGTGTCCCGTAGGAGCAGAGGGGCCTGGATAGGACCTAAATCTGGATCCTAAGCAAAGGCAGTTTTGTGACAGTCTGTTTCCAGCCAGAATAGACTCATCACTTAACCCATGGGGTGAAATTCATCCAAGTCATGGGGCATGCAGACCAGCAATTCAACACTCATCCCCGTGACTGAGTATCCTACCCTTGATCCTGCAGTGAGAGCTGCCCAGATATGGTAACAGAATGCTCAAGAACATCTTGGCCAAAGCACCCCATTTTTGGAGCCTGCAGGGGGTGGCTGGTCCCAGAGCTGCAGGTGAGGATGAGCTTCATCAGTCTGCAAGTACTTGTGTGCTGGTATAACCTTACAGGTGTGTCTGGTTTTGTGATTGTGCAGTTTAATAGTTTTCTGAAGATGGATGACAGGTACAGCATGGCAGTATTCTTTCCAAAAAAATGCCAATCATTTTAATCACTTGCCTAAGATTTGGGTCAAGTCTAGCCACCTGGCTTTGGATCATAACTCTCCCAAGCCTTCTTGAGCTAGTCTTGTGAAGTATCGGTGTTATCAGGACACTTGAAATGGATGGGAGGTACACTGACATGGCAGCCAGCTGGCCCACAGGACGGATGGCTGGTTGCAAAGTGATGGAAAGTTAGATTTGCTCTGTCTGAGCCAATTCTATTCCTGTAACTGGCCTTGGCTGTGACTTCGGCTTCCCCATGGCTCATCGGATGCTCATGCTATGACATGCTCACCTGGGGACCTGTTGCACAGGCTTTGGGTTGAGATTGCAGGATCCCTTGCTCTGGGCAGCCCTCCAGGCTCAGGGCTGATCTTTCAGGGGAGTCGGAGACCTCTGAATTCCACCTGTTGCATGTTGCACATTTAAAGGCTAAAGGAGACAATTCATGACCCACTCGTCTGACCTGCTCTGCAACAGAAGCTGGAAGCCGTCCCCTGCCAATTCCTTTGTCAAGTGCAGTAACTCTAGGGACATTCAAGCACGTGGTTCCCAAAGACAGGGGAACTGCAGGGTCTTGGCTCTGCTGGCAGGCAGGAGGGGTCTCTGTGAAGCTGCAGAGGAGCAGCCATCTGTTCCTAGCTGGGGCATTTGGAGCAATCCTTTGAGTAAGGGTGCTCCTGGAGTGCCTGGGCTGGCTGGTGCTGCTGGCACCCTGCTCTGGTAGGGGGCTGCATGGGGTGTAGCAGTCTGTTTGCATGAGGGATCAGGGACACTGCCCTGGGCTGGTCCCAGTGACTGAGTGCTCAAATCTTTCTAACACATGGTACCTCCAAGCTCATGCTGCAGGAGGTGGTTACAATGGCTGCAGATTCCTACAGGCAGGAAATATCCTGGGTTTGGAGGGGTTTAGGTGTTAATTCATTGAGTTAACTTTCTCAAAAGGACCTACAAGCTGCAGGGATGTAAGCATGATGCCATTTGTGCCTTCCAGTGAGTAGGCCAGTCTCCCTGGTGCCCAGTACCCTGCAGTGTTGCAGTCCTGTTCAGGGTTGCCCTCCCACCCATCACGGCTGTTCCCTCTGCTTGGGTAGAAATGCCCCTCCAGTTGCAGCCCCTCAGCAGCAGTGTTTACCACCCAGCATGCTGAATTATTGACAAAAGCCAATGCGTGTGCTGGTTGGCACAGTGCACTGCGACCTTGAGATCCCCTGTCAGTGCACCCTCCTGCCTTTGTGTTGGCTGGAGCCGAGTTAATCCCTTTGTCCTCGTCTTGCATGCATGTCTGCTCATCTCTGCTCTTGCCTTGTCTTCCTCTGCTTCCCCTTCCCCTCGGCCACTTCCAGGAGGTGACTGCCTCTGGGCTCGGTGCCTTGGGCTGGGATAAGTCTATGCCAGCTCCCACCAAGAGCCATCCCCTTGTCCGCATGGCTGAGCACAGCATGGTACATGCCTGGACCTGCAAGGAAAAGGTCCTGGTGCCACTCAACAGCCAAGGAGCTGGGCACTGCCATGGCACCGGACAAGAAGTGCAGGGCATGGCTGGCTCATCCGTGCAGGCATGCTGGGTTTTGGCCGGTACTAAAGTTGGCTGTTCCTGTCGGACAAGGAGGAGGAAGGAGCAGTACTAGGTGGAAAGCCCTGGTGAGCTGGGCTTGGCATGGGTGTAGGAGGAGGAAGGGAGTGGTGCTGCCTGCTCCCAGGAGGAGTCATGGGAGCTGTCGCCCTGTAGAACCCCCTTTTTGGCAGCTGCACCCAGCTTGGCTATCAAGGGCAGTGAAAAAGGCTGAGCAGGCACCAGGGCTTGTTTTGCCACTGGGAACTGCTTGCTGCTCTAGACAACTGCTTGCTGGTCTGTGCTGTGTGGAGCCTGGGCAAGGCTTGGTCTGGGGAAGCTTCATTTCTGGGGAGCAGATCCCTTGGGTTTGCTCCAGGGGAGTGCTGTTGTGGTGGTGGTGCAGTTTGTCACACTAGGACTCTGCTAATTGGACCGAACTTCAGTATCCTGTGGGCTTTGCATCCCCTCCAAACAGGGCAGGTCTCAGAGACCCTCTCTGGCACTGAGCAGAGCAGGTTGTTACAGGTCCCCACTTGCCCCAGGTGCCCAGAGATCCCGGTGTTGCCCTGCAGGGCAGTAGGTGGAAGGAAGGACGGACTTGTTTTCCCATCTTGATTCCTTATGGCTGAGGTTTTGTGGAGCCTTTCACCCAGAGGTGAAGTCACTCACTGTGGCCACCTTTAGCAGCTGCTTCTCTGCATTGTGGGTTGTAAATGTCCCCTTAATTTAGTGCCTGCAGTGCACTAAAGCAGCAACCTTAGCACAGCCTCTGCATAATAACTGAAGAGGCTCTAGATCCTTTTCTCTGACAAGGCTGATCTCCTTGACTGCTGTAGCCCCAGTGCCTGATGTCTCCCTTACCCCTGGGTGCCTCTGCCCCATCCCTCCTGTGTGCCAAACAGCCAGGTCCCCTCCTGGAGATGACAGGAGGGGCTGGTGTGTCTGCCCCCATCTGTGCTTGGGATGAGGGCAGGGGCAGACCAGGAATGGCCCCTGGGGTCCTGCCCCATCCCTGTCTGAGCAAGCACCAAGCCAGTCACTGAAGCACTGTGCTCCTCCTCGCTTGCACCAGATTGCCCCTCTGCCCCACCACTGAGCCTCCCCACAAGTTGTTTTTGAAAGATAACTCCCTGTTAAATAGAGATATCTAGCCTAATCCAGGCAGGTCAGTCCAGGAAGTAATGCACTCACTTCCCAAATGTTTCATTTTTTGGCTAAACTTACTAGTGAAAGGTGTTTTTTCTCCTTCACAGAAGAGAATTACAGCTCTGACCTTGAGGAGAGAAATGATGAGAGTTCAGAGTTTTCTTTCCTTTTGTTGCTATTTTTCTTGCAAAATATTCAAGTTGAGAGGGATTTTTTTGCTTAAACAATTTATGCCCAGTGGATAGATTTATTCCGTTCAGCTGCCAGGCGCAAGAAAGCCCTGTTATTCCCTGTGGCATGGCTTTTTTTCCTCAGTACTCGTAAATACTCTTTGCTAAATCTGAGTTTCTGCTCCTTGCAAACACAAGGGACCAGGTACTCCTGCCCTGTTCCTGATGCTGGATGTGCTCCTTGTAGCCACCTTGCCTCCTTTGCTGGCTTGGCCCTAGGTAATGTGAGGACCTGCTCCTAAATCTCTCTCTGTCTCCCCACGGCTGATCCTATTCTGCTCCCTCGCTATTTCCATCTCTCAGGGATAACGGCTGTGTAAAAATTGCTTTTTTGAACGTCCTGGCATCAAGAGGTGCTTTGTAGTCAGCACTTCCAAATCCCACCTGGCCGCTAAGCTCCCATGCCTCTGCTCCTAGCCAACAGCCTGCTGTCCTGGCTTAGGGTAAAAAATGGATTTGCAAGCTGGCTGGGTGGTTTAGCATGATTCCTTCAAGGGAGAAGGGGAAAATGTGAGGGTTTGGTTTGGTTCTGAATGATTTATTTGAATGAATGTGGCAGAAATGCAATGTGAGTGTTTGGGCTTGACAGCAGAGTTTGTTTGGATTGGGGGTAGGAAAAAAACTGAGGAGATTCTTAAAATGAAAAGTGGGCTCAGGGAGGAAAAAAGGGAGATGTTTTCTTTTAAACACATCAAAACTGGTTGTTTTTAATGCTGACTGATCACTTAATACTCTTTTCTGAAACACTGTTCTGTGTGACAAGGTGTGTTTCCCAGGGCTGGGATTGCTGCAGCTGTGTGGCTCGCTGGTGGGTTTGGCTGTGGTAGTGCCAGAGCTGGCATGGCACCACCTGCCTGCCAGCCCCTTGCACCACTGGTGCCTGCCTCAGCTTCCCTTCCCTTGTCTGCAGCTCATCCATGAGGTTTGGGGAGCTCTGGCTGCCTCATCCATACCAGGGTGGGCTAATGCAGGGGACCCATATGCTGCTGCAGCTCCTTTGCTCAAGAGATTGAACTGAGATCTGGGCTGAGATCTCCAAACTCATTGCAGTAGTGAGTCTGAGACATAGCATCCCTTCCCTGACGGGCAGCTTGCTGTCTCTGTCTCTCTAGTACTTTTGATTTCGTTAGAGCTCAATTTTTCAGCTGCCTCACCTCCCTGCTAGTGCATTGTTTTAGGAACAGATGGGCTTAATTTCCGATTGCCACCCCCTGAACTTGGGAGGAGGTTTCAGTTTGGAGCAAGTCTGCCTCTTATTCTGTGTGACTCCATCCGGCAGATGTCTGCCCTGCCCCTGCAGACAGCCTCCTACTGAGGACCCGGCAAATACCCCTCTTTATGCTGAGGAGGGCTCTCTGAAGTAAGATTTTACTCTCTCAGCAGATAAATCTGTCTCCGTTACCTTAGCAGTAGCAATGACTGAGCATCATCTTATGGGTTGATACTGTTGAGATGCTTAGTCTAAGCTTCATCTAATCCTCTTTCATCTAGCAATCAGGCTAGTGATCTTGCAAAAACAGGTTTTCTGACACCAGCCTTGGCGTTTTGTGGTGCGTGCTTGTGCTGGAAGGGTAATGCTTCTGCAGTATCTCAGTGTCGCTGCCCCTGAACTGAGCCAGAGGCAAAAGGGAAAAGAAAATGAAACCAAGTTTCTAACCTGAACTCTGTACCTGACTTGTGGATTTTGGGTTTAGGTGTCAGCTCTTGTTTTCATAGGACTTTGTGGCATGTGATTTCCTTACCTGGCTTCTTGTGGAACATAAACCCCATTTTTATAACCATGACTTTGGGTTGGATTAAAGTTTTGGGGTTGGGTTTTTTTTTTTTGAGAATCCCCTCCTGAATCTGGCCAGTTTTGCTTCTTTCTGCTGCATGCTGCCACTGTACCCTTGGAATCCTGCAGCTCTTTGGGGACCAAGAGCAAATTTAAAATAATTCCATTCCCTTCCTGTGTGTTGAAGCCCCAAATTCAAGGCAGAATTTAGACCTGCTAGACTTTGTGCTTGAAAACTCTTGGACTGTGAACTTTACAATCAAAACCTGATTCCTGCTTGCTGAAAGTGGGAGCCTTGTGTGTATGGTTCAGTGGACTTGTTGCCCTCCAGCATGGCAGTGTCAACCTAGACACCAATCTGGGGGACAGACCTCCAGGTGTAGGGCTGGAGTCACCTGGCTGTGGTCCTGGCATGAGGCAGGGGCAGGGACTAGCAGCCAGGACAACCCTCCCATGGCCTCAGGGCATGGGAGAGGGGCCATGGGGTTTGCTGTCAGCAAGATCTGATCAGCCCTGAGCTGGTTCCCAGCTGGTGGTTAGAACTCATCCCTGGGACCTGGTTTTGACCAGCCCTGGGATAAACATCATCCCTCCTTGGGCAAGAGAGGTCAAGTGAGCAAAGCCTGCCTTGATGACTGTCAGTGCTGCTGTGGCGTGGGCCAGTTGCAATGATTGGCCGTGGGTGGGAGGGAGTGAGCAATGTCTTCTGAAGGTGGTCTCCAGTGGGGCAGGTCCCTTGGCTTGGGTTTGCTGCTGGTGTGGTACTTCAGGAGTCCTCCTGCTGCTCTCCTGTGTGGCCACTGGTACGGAAAGCCCTGTGCTAGCAAGAAGATGGGCGAGTGCCCTTTGGGAGCAGGGCAAGAGGAGATGAAAACTGCTGCATGGGTGAGAGGGTGGAGCCAGGGAACAGACCTAACAGCAGCCAGCCAGTGCTCCAGAGCTGCTCGCTGACACCACCTTGCCCTAATCCCTTAACTCTGCTTGGCCTCAGCCCCCAATACCTCCTTCCTTTTCTGCCCAGATTGGACGTTTCTCCCTTCAGCACCTTCTCACACTCTCCCCCTCCTCCTGTCTTGCAGGGCTGTGTGTCCAGGGCTGAGTGAGGTGCCCCCGCTGCTCTGCGTTGGGTCCCATGAGACAGGCAGGAGGACCACCTTGTCCTTCCCGCCTGGGGCTGCAGCACCCCCCTCTCCCTCCGCTGCATAGGAAGCCCCTCCAGCACCCAAAACGAAGCTGCAGAGGTCTGCTGCCACGGTAAGTCCCTCAGCTTTTGCTGGAGAAGGACATGCTGCAGGGTTCGCTTTCCTGTTTGCTCCACGTGCATCTCCCTGCTGCAGCAGGATGCACAGCGTGGGGTGTGTATGCCGGCCTGCAAAAAAGGCTTTGAGTGAACAGCTCGCTTATGCACCAAATAATTCAGGTTTCAGTCAACAGAAACAGTTCATGAATTCAGGTTGTATTTAGCAAGTGGTTTTGGCTGGGGAAAAAAGTGAAACACTGAAAAGTTTCATTTTGACATTTTCAAAATGAAACCTTTCAGCCATCTGTTTCGAGATGACATTTCATTTTGAATTTTTTCTAGGTTTTTTTTCGGCGGGGGGGAAGCCACCTACAAACAAAATGAAAGCTTCACTTCAGACCAAACGAAGTGTTTCATTCAGCCCCAGATTATTACTGGGGTTTTAAAATCTGGCAAATGAAAAATATACTTCAGTCAACCTGAATTACTTTCTTCTCAGTTTGGCCACCAAAACAAAAACCAAGCAAACAAACCCTCCCAGTTTTCCCAGCTCAAATCCTCAGAAGACATTGCTGTTGGGGTTGAAAGCTGGAGGAATGGCTGTTACACCAGGGTCACAGGGCGAGGGACTTTGGGCAGCCCCGGCAGGCAGGAGGAGGGAGCCTTGCCTTCAGCTTGGGGAGGTGGTGGCTGCAAAACCTGCGGGGTTATTTGCTTTGTGCGTGTGAGGGAGTTGGAGCTGTGAGGCGTGTACTATGCATCACTGGGGTTTTTTGAGTGAGAGCTTGGGAAGAGCCTGTGGTGGCAGAACATGTTGTACCAATGACTTCAGGGGTGGCAGGAGAGACTCTGTGGGAGCTAATTTTAGCTGTGTCAGAAAGCTTGTGCCTGTGAGGAGAGCATGCTGTGCTGAGCCCACCTGGGAGCCAGCATCCTCCTGGGAATGGGATGGAGACCGGAGGCTGTGGTGGTGACCACTGGCACCCAGACCTGTGCTGGCTGCTGCTGGGTGCCATGGGTGCATGGCAGGTCTTACCCAGCCCTGTTTGCTCCCTGCAGCATCTGTGCCTGTTACCTCAATGCTTTCCCTGTCCGGTGTTTGAGAAAGTCTAGTTGGGGGCGGGGGGGAGGGTGGGGAATCGATGTGACACTGAAGGGACCTTCTGGTCTGCCTGGAAGGTGTTTGCAACTGGGCTTGTCCTGCACAGGAGAAACCCCTCTGGGGAAGGAGCCTGCTGGGCTGGGGAGAGAGAGGAGAGCAGGAGAAGGCTGGGGAAGCAGCAGGGAGGGAAGGGAGATGGGTGGCTGGTTTGCATGGCCAAAGCATGGAGGTGAAGGGTTCAAACATGTCAGCTTGGTTTGAGGTCAGAAGATGTAGCAAAGTCGTGAGAATGAGGGAGAACCGCATCTCCCAGCAGCACCATAGCTTGCAGTAGAGCAGCGGTTGGGCGCTGTGAGGGCCACAAGCTGCCCATGCGAGGCAGAGGGACAGTGCCTTGTGGTGAACAAGACCCTACCCGTGGGGCTGCAGAAGAAGCCTGCCTGGGCTCCCCTTGGCCCCTTAATGACAAGGAGGAGATGGTCTGACCATACTTGCCAAATCCCATTGCTGTGAGCACCTGGGCAGCCCTTCTACCATGCTCTCAGCTCAGCTGAATGCTGAAGCTACCTAACTAGAGAAAGAGGCTGCACTTTTCACTTACTACATGCTCTCCACCCCCAGTTTATCCTGAATGTGACCTTATCAACAGTGACATGACAACTGCTGGATGTGGAGGCATGTGCTGGAAGGGAGACTTCTGTGCTTGGTGGGGGCTGCCAGACACCTCTGTGGCATGGGGCTGTACCTGTCCTGTGATGGCTCATGCCCTTTGGGAAGGAGGAATGGAGGGCTGAATTGTAGTGGGAGAGTAGGAGAGACCCAAAATCATACCATAAACAAAATCTGTGCGGGGGGGGGGGGGGGGGTGCCGGACTGCCTCCGCTCCGAAC
>JAVKLA010000002.1:2698705-2748889 GCA_034782735.1 Sagittarius serpentarius
CCCCCCCCCCCCCCCCCCCCCCCCCCCCCCGCAGGAAGGCATCCTCTACTAACTTCCTAGGAGGAGTGTGCTGCTGGCGTGTCCCTGGCTCCCAGCAGCCTGGGTGTGCAGGACTCCCACTCTGCCAGGCTTAAAATACAAAGAGTACATGGCAGGTGTCTTGGTATGTGGTGGGACAGCAGGTGTTTGATGTCCATTCTCATGTGCTCCCCATGCTTTTGTCTGCATTAGCTTCCTGCTGAAGTGTTACTGGGTTGCTGCCTTTGTTGCAGAGGCAAAAATTGGCTGTTCAGTGCTACGTGAGATCAGAAGGGATCAGGGGTTGTGGCAGGTCTGAAATCAGTATCTGCCCTGACTTGGAGGGGAGCCAGTTGTACCCAGGCCTTCTGCCTGCTATTTTGCAGGTGGCTGTGAACACAGGGTGTGCAAGTGGTGGTGCTGGGGAGGGTCATGGGACCTTGTCCCTGTGGCCTCTGTGCCCAAGGGGTCCTTGCGGTGTGCCTGTGCCAGGGCACAGCTCAGCTGCGGGGTGCTTGGAGCAGGCACCAGCCTCTGGGATGTGGAGTAGCTGCACAGAGGCAGAGCTTGTGGGGCTCTATGTTCCTATGCATGATGTGGGCTTGGAAGATGGTGGTTGACCTTGGGTAGGAATGGGGTTTATCCCACAGGGAATCCCTCCAGCCTGGTTTGGGAGGGTCTTTCGCCAGGCCCTTACTGGAAGCCCCTGAAACCTGCTGAATCATTTACCTGGTTTTGAATTTATTATTCCCATCTTCCATTCTTTTTCTCTGTTTTCATGTCTCCCTCTCTTCCCCCCCCGCCCCGCTTCATCTTTATCAGTAGCTAATGAAACAAGCAGGGAGAAACCCGATTCGTACAGTAATTAAATTTACTTAGTGGGTATTCAGCTGGAGTAATGAGAAGTTTAATTCAATGATTAGTTTTTTTCTTTCATTAATTAAAAATGGAACAACGGTGCAGTTAGTGGGCTGCATTGATCCTCCTTGTGGAAAGCTGCTGATGGAGGAGGAGGAGGAGGAAGGAAGGAAGGCTTCTTTGTTTTTTCTATCTTCCCTGGATTCTCTCCCCACACACAGGTGCCTTTATTGTCCCCATCTCTCAGTTGACCCTTCTGCCCAGGTGTCCCTGACTCTCTCGGGGCAAGGGGTGGTTGGGGCAATCATGGAGGAGCGTGGTGCAACAGCCCCCCCCCCCCCCAGGTCCTCTCCCCGATCTGTCCCCAGAAGTAGCCTTTCAACTTAAAAAGGGATTTGAAATATTTGCTGTGGGTGGAAGACTGAAAAGCAGATCCCAGCCCACAAGAAGTTTGGGGTGGGAGAGTTGTTTTCCTTCCTAGCTAAACAGATTTTGATCCATTTAAATGTTAAATTCATAAACATGTTTTTAGTCTTTTAAAATAGTGATGTGTGAAAGCAAAAATAAATAAACCAAATAAGTTGCTTCCCATTTTTCAATGTTTCCTGCAGGCTCTTGAGCGATATCAGGACCTCAGATGTCCTTTGAAGCATTGTTGGGCAGGTTGTGTTCCCCTAAAGGAGAGGCATTGGTTTGCTCCTACTTTTTATACATGGAAGGTTTATTTTGGTAGCTTTTGGGATCATTGTAAGATCTGCTAAGTATGAGACTTGATAAGGAAGTGTAGTCAATAATGGGAATAAAAACCCCCACAACAAACAATGAACCATTAATTAGTATTATAGATCCAGTCTGTACAGGAGCTATGTGCATAAGCAGGCTGGCTCAGGTGGCTGGGCAGGAGAGAAAGGGCTGCATCCCTCCTCGCCTGTGCCCTCTCTGCCCCATGTGTCTTTCCAAGTCATCCGTTTCTCTGCTGCTGTTGTGGAGACTGTGCAATGGTGAGAATTAGCCAAGGGCTGTGGTCAGTGAGCACCTGGGTTTGAAGCCAGTAAGTGCCAAGGGCACTCAGTACCTCTGGAAATGAGATCATTTCGCTTTCCTTGGGTGTCCTTGGGTTATCTCAGGTAATAACTGCTTTGGAAAAGCTAGTGGGCAGGCGAGAGGTTCCTGGACAGCCCAGTGCTGTGTCCCTGTGTTAGGAAGGGCAGGCAGAGTCCTGCAGTTGGACTGGAGCCCCTCCAGCAGTGTTCACGTCTCCCGAGGCTCCGCTGTGCCTGCCTCACTTGTGGAGCTACTTGGAATTCAGAGCAATAATTTTTTATTCCAAAAAAGGAGGAATACACCCTGCTGCTTTGACCTCCTTACCTGAAACAGTGAAATTGTGATGAAAAATGGTTTCTGGCAGGAGGAAAGGTGAATGTGGGATGTTTTTCTTGCCACATGTGGCAGGAGTCACAGCTGTGGTACCCGCGCCGCCCCTCTCCAGCATGTACCTCGGCTGTGGCAGCAGTGGGGAGGTGAGCCTGAGGCTGGGATGTGGCTGATTTGGGCACTCTGACCAGGCTGTGCTGCCTCCCATGTGCAGGGCAGCTGTGGGATGGGGCATGCAGAGGGATCAGCTTGCCCAGCTGGGTTTAGGCAGCATCCCCTACTTGCCAGCATGGCAGCACAGGGTGAGGCTGCCGGGAGGGCAGGGTGGGACAGGACCACTGTCCCTGTGCACTCCTTGGCTGGACTGGAGCTCCTGGCATCTGGAAGGGCCCAGCCTGTTGTCCCCAGGGAGGTGCGATGGTGCTTTGCTCTGGGCAGTGTTTTGGGCTGACCCTGTAACACAGCATCTCCAAATCCCAGTACATCTATGGGAAGACCCCCAAACACCCTGGGTCTGTGGGATGCAGTGTCCCCCAGCCAGAGCCTCATGCCCCATCACTGGGGTCCCGAGCTGTGAGACCCTTTTTGCAGCTCTGGGCTTTAGTGCTGTTTGGCAGTTCCTGTCCTGCGTGAAGCATTATATTGCTTTGCACAACCTGGAGCCCCCAAGGCTGGGGTACAGGGATGCAGCCAGGAGCAGTGCTGCCTGCCTGGGGAGGTGCAAGCCCATGCTGGCCAGGGGGTGCTCTCTGGCCGTGTAGACAGCTACAGCACTGTTTTACAACAGCGTTTTTTCAGAGGGCTTTTGCATGCATGTGTTTCTTGAGAGATCACTGCAAATGATTCCCAAGTGCTCTGGCCCAAATCTGTCCCGGTAGCTGTCAGCAGATCAATGCTCTACTAAGTACAGACCTGCTCTATTTCCATGGGAAAATGGCTTCTATTAAGCAGTTCATTTTGGGCCTTTCAGCAGTGGGTCCACTAAATTTTGTAGTTGTGTTTTTCTGTCTGTTGCAGCCTGATTTATAGCTTTTAAATATTAGCTCAGATGAAGATTAAGCTCAGCTGAGCTCTGGTTTTGGGAGGGAAAGGGGAAAAGCCTTCACAGCTTTTTAATTTCTCTCCTGCTTGCCTCTGAAATGCCAGGTTTATAGCCCTAATTGTGATATTGTTTCGCCCACAGTGCATGAGTGGAAAGCAGAGGAGAGGCCAAAGCCCAGTGTGCCCCTGGCATCTGATTCCCCAGCATCCTGCCTTCATCTGACCTGGGTAGGTGGCACACGAGCTCGGGTGCTGTTGTATTGCTGAGCATATGACACTCGCGTGCTTCTGTCACGCTGAGTCCAGGACTGCTCTGGTTTCTGCTGCCATAAGCACGGTAGTACTGCCTCCTCCCCCCACCACCCCGTAGTCTGGGGCTGCTACCCAGCCTTCCTGGGGTGTAAGGCAATGCAGTTTTCAACCAGGATCTGGGGCAGGCTCTGCCTGTGTGTCTGGAGCAGGTAGGAAACGTTCAATCCATCATGCATGCACAGGGGAGGGTTTTACCGGGGGCGGGGAGGCATCCAAAAATGGGCGTTTGGACAGTGGCACTGCTGAGAAAGGCGGGGTTTGTCATGGGGCCATACAGCTCTGCTGAGGCAGGTGGGTTTGCTCCAGCTCGTGTTACCTCGGTGAGGGGCAAGCGCTGCCTGCCTGGAGTGAACCAGCACGGACAGCCGAACGGTGCAGCCTGGGGGATGCGGGGCAGAAATAGTCTCATCTTCCAGGAGAGGGCAGGCGAGAGGGTCCTCAAACGGCCGCGCCTGCGAGATGTCTCTATTACCGTTGCACAGCTCCCGTGCGCTCTCCACTGAGGCAGCCTCCTCCCAGCGCTCTCGCCGGGACAGTTAAAAGGTACGGGAGCTGGTTTCAGCTTGTACTGTACATACAAATCCTCAGCTGAAATCTGTGAACTGTCAGTTTGATGCAGGCAATGTGTGAGACAGCAAACATCAGAGCTGACTGGGCTGAGGCGATTTCCCAGGATGTCAGTCCTCAAGGGAGAAAAAAGGGATCTCTCTGTGAAAAGCAGAATTCAGTTTCCTAATGAAAAAAAAAAAAAATTAGGATGATTCAAGCATCTTTTATATGTCAGAGCTGGGGGAGGAATTGTTCAAATCGGATGTTGTCCAAGGTGTGGTACAAGATGGCGGGGTGTGCTGTGATCCCTGCTCTGCAGGAATGGTGCCACTGGGAGGGACACCTCTGCCTGGGGCAAGGCGCAGGGGCTTGCCTGGGACTGCCCGGAGGCAGTGTCCCATGCCTGCTTCAGAGGAAAGGGAATCAAGACAGTGAGGCAGTACTGGCTTTCACACTGACACATGCGCACACACATAACTTCCCCCTTACATCGCGTTTTTTGCTCAAAGCAAAGAGCAGGCTGCATAGGCTCAGCCTGATGCATGCAAAAAAGGGCCCTGTCTTCACCTTGCCTTGTGTTCCTGTGTGAGAGGGGCTGGCGGAGAGGTATTTCCAGCTTTGCGGAGAGGTATTTCTAGCTTCTTGTTGCTGTTTCCCATGTTAAGGTAAGCAGGAATGAACCCGGGCGCCCTGCTCCCACGGGTGCCCCTTGCAGGTTGGGCCCTGGGAAGAGCTTGTGCGCAAAGGACGCTTGATCAGAGGAGTTCCCACTGTGTCAGGACTGACAGTGCAAGTGGAGGGACCATGGAAATAGCCGTTTTCTGTCAAAACACCTTCTCAGCAGCAAGCCCTGAAATGCATTTATTCTTAGTGATTTATCAAAACAAAATTCTGCTGGGAAATGTTCGTGCTGGTTAAAGTCCTCCCTGAAAAAACGAGCACTGAGAGCCATCTGGTTTTGGTTTAGACTTGGGTATTTTCTTTGAGTGCCATTTGCAGAAGTTGAAGATTTTTCCTAAGAACAGTATTAAGAAAATGAAGTGCTTTTGTTTTTCCTTGTGCTTTTTCCCTTGAGAAAAGAAAAAAGTTATTTCCTAGGCAATTTGGGATAATGGAGGGGGGTGAATTCTGGTTCCTGGCCTGGTCTCTCCACTAACTAGTGCAAGACCAGGGCAGTCAGGTGCTATGTAGTGTAATGATCGGCAGCAGCCATACCTCGGGTCCTGAACACCCCAGGGTCAGGGCACAGCCCCTTGCCCTGCCTAAAAGCCCTGAGCGAAGCAGGAGCCAGTGCTGGGAGGGGGCATCTCAGCCTGAGCATCCTGCAGGCATGTAAGCCCTCTCCCCAAGGAGACTTTGAACCTTGGCGCTGGATGATGTGGTCAGAGGTTTTATTTAGTTCTGAGGCGGGCCTGAACCTGAGTGGGTTTTTAATGCATGAATTTTTAGTGTTTAAACTGAGCAAATCTTTGAACCTATGTGGTTTCTGAGGGATGCTTTTCTTCCTCTCTGTGTGCACCATAAATGCTCCCCAAAAATCCTCCCTCTTCTCTCTGGTGTTGCTAGCTCTGGTGATGCAGTCACAAACCTGCAGTAGGTCAGGCTTTCCACTAAGCCCCTGTGTCTCAGGAGTGTCTTGGATTTTCACTTTCTAAAAGCAAATTTTCAGCATCAGGGTTATATCAAAAGCCTATAAATGAACAGGGGCACTGCAGGCTCCCCATCTCATACTGCAGTGGGCCAGAAACCCCTCGTGAGGGTGGCTGGGAGCAGGGAGGATGAGGTGGCTGACCTTGGGGGTGCAGGAAGAATGAGAGAGGGGAAGGGGCTGGGTGGCAGCACCTGGCATGGCAGGAGCTGGTGAGGGGAGGAAAGGGATGGCACTCGTTTACTAGAAGGTGTCTGTCCTGGAAGTGTCCTGCACTGTGCAGGTCAGCACTTGTTTGAGAAGAAGCAACACAAGTTGTCAGGTGGAAAACATTACCTCCCCTGATAACTTCATTTTGCTGAACAATCTCCTAGCTCAGAGCAAGGAAAATCAATGCAACAGAGCCAGGCTGCCCAGGCAGCAGGAGACTCGGCCTAGGACTCCCTGCCACCCCATGCTGTCCCCAAAGGGGACCAGCTGGTGCCCCCAGAAGGGGGGGGGATTCTCATGGAGGAGTAGCAGTAGTGTTGTGGCTGTCCCCAAGAAAGCTGCATGGGACAGTGGGGACACTAGGGACACTCTTGTCTTTGGCTGGCCCAAAGCCACGGTTAAACAGGGTGGCTGGAAAGAGCTGAGAGGACAAGGCTGGAGGGAAGGAATGCAACAGAGGGAGAGGTGTCTGTAGCCTGTTTCAGAAGGTCTGCTCCTTCACCTCAGCAGGACTGAGAAAATCCCTGAATTTCTTCTCCATACCTTACCTGTTTCCCACCTGGCGCTCTAGATTAAACTAGATTTCTTTCCAAGTGTCTCGCTCCAAGGGCCAACCAGCTATTAACATAAAGAGATTTTTGTTGTTTAATTTTTTTGGTAGCACATTTGCAAAAATAAATATTAATTGTGCAGAATGCTAATAAGCTAGGCAGGGAGCCAGGCTGCGCAGCCCGACGATGGCACTGTGCATGCAGCTGCTGGCCCTGGGTGCAAACCTGGATGCCACTGCCACAGTCCAGCGGCTCTGGACAGCTTTGCAGTGGTGGGATATCATGTGGGCTGCCTGATGCTTAGGGGGCTTTGCCTGTGAGGCTTCGCAGGGACCATCAGGGGATCTTTGTGGCAGGAGTCTGGGCGCCACGTTAGCGAGGCTGGGAGGCACTTAAGGCTTTCTAGCAGTCGAACAGCTCTTCCCTGTCTCGGGGTAGGAGACTGTATTGTGCACACACAGCTTGGGATGTCACATTAATGTTAAACACAGGGAAGAAGCAGGAGCGAGTGAGAGCAGGAGCTGGGTGTCTGTGGCAGTTTGTTTCTTTGGGTCTATGTGCTGATACTTTCTGCTTAATTGCACCCTGACATGCACAAAGGCAGGGGGGAAGGGGTTTTAAAAAAGCTTTAAAAAAAATTACCTTCCATGAAATATTCAGGACAGGCTGGTTTCTTTTTAAAAACTGGCGTAATTACTTCTGCAAGGCTTCCCCTTCTCCTGGTTTCATTGCGTTTGGAGAGAGGCAGCAGGAGTGTTTGTCCTCATTAGCCTGGAGAGAGGCTGGGCTGGTTTGTATTCATTAGAGGGAGGTGATCACTGTATTGATACTTGGAGATGGGTGAGTTGGGGGTCAGTGGGTTGGTTTGTTCCCATGAATATTTGCTGGTGATGCACTGAGGACTTGGAAGGGAATGGAGGCAATTTAGCGACATATCAGGGTGTACCAGGAACAAGACAAATGTCTCTTGTGCTCTAGGTGTGCTAGGCTGTGCACCGGGGTGCATCTCACTGCTCCCTCCTTGCTGTGCCCTGCCTCCCACAGATGTGGAGGAGCTAGCGGTGGGTCGTGGCCATGGGGAGCGCATCCGCTTGCCTGTGGAGAGGGGCCGCTCCAGGAAGTGCTCTCCTGATGCTGTTAGCTGTGATCCAAAATTAGCATCCCATTCACTTGCTCTTAGCTGTGCTAGCTCTGCGAGGCTAATAGGGCTTAAAAAAAAGTCTCGTCACTGAAATCAGCAGCTCTGCCTTGGAATACGCGGAGGGAGTAGACTTGCTGAATAAGGCAATGTTGCTGTTGTAAGCGCTTGCCTGGCTGCAGCAGTGCTGTGGGACTTGCCCAAGGACAGCCTGAGAATCGGTGTCAGAGCCTAGGAGGGGTCCTCGGTTCCCATCTTGGTGGCTAAACAGCTGGGCGAGGAAGATGAAGGCATGAGCATCAAGCCCAGCCAAACTGTGGAGCGTTCCCAGTGCTGTGCCGTGTTCCACAATTAATCACTTCCACCCACGTTACACTTTCACCCTCCCTTAAATCCTCCCTCGCCTGGTACTGGAGTGGGGAACGGAGGCAGCTCCAGTTTTATGAATCAATCAAAGACAATGCCTACTTTTGAGAGCTGCTGATTTAGAGAGCCCTTTGCAAGCATGTGTGCAGTATGATTTCTTATCAGAGCACAGCTCTGGACAAGCCTGCCAAGAGGAGCTGTTCCAGCTCCCAGCCACATCCTGGGGAGACGGGCTGAGTGGTCTTTTCATCTACAAATAAAATAAACAGGAACAAAGAAGGCAATAATATTGACTTTCATCATTGATATTCCCATTTATCTCAGTAATAATTAGTATTTCTATTGCTGGAAGGGTATAGCTCATAATATCACTGTTTCACGGGAGCCTATTAATGTCATCACCGAGTACAGCCAGGCATGAAGTGCTGGGCAAGTGCTGAGGAGGGTGAGGAGGTTGGAGGGCTGGGAATGGAGCAGAGCTGGACATGGAGGAAAGAGGCAAGAGGCTGCAGAGGGGTGCATAAATGCTGTAGGGAGTGGTGGAGCAGCAGTGCTGGGGAGGGTGACCTTGGGCATGGGCAGGGCCTGGGTCAGCACTGACCTGACACTCCTGCTGTGCCTGGGGTGAGGTGGGAGAGCTGTTACGGGCTTGCTGATGGGAGCTGGGGCTCTCAGGGTCCTTGCTGCCCAGCCCCTCGGTGCCTCCTCCAGCACAGCCACAGCAAATCCCACTTCTCTGTGTTCGAGAGGGAAGGGCAGGACTGGTGCTTCATCGTGGTGGCCCAGGGGTGGAGGATGCGCTGTGAGATGCAGTCACAGCGCCTTCCCCGTGGCGTGACGTGCCTCCAAGCTGTAATGGCAGCTCCCCCTTGTCACTGGCACACTAGGCAGTGTGGGAAACCAGGACAAGTTCTTGCGTCTGTCCCCATCTGCCCCCAGGGCGCCTGTGCCATTCATGCACAAACTTCCCACGGCATCCACAGTGCTTGTTACTTGCTGGCACTTCATTAGTCATTCCCTGTCCTCTTTTAAAAACCCTTCACAGTGCTGTCTGCAGGTACCTTGTTCTGTCAGAGCTGCATACCTGGCCTGATCCTCCTCTGGGATCCCAGAGGAGGCGGGACAGTGAGGTTTCAGCGCTAGTGTTGCTGCTCTCCTATGTTGCTGTGAAAGCTTTTGCACCCGACTGGTCTGTGCGCCATCCCGAATCAGTCTGGAGGTCCATTTCCTGCATCTGTTTTTTTTTTAATTGTCCTAAGTGCATGTCCTGACCCCACCTGTGAGGGTTTCTGGTATGCAGTGTCCTAAGCATTATCAATTCCACAGGAACTGCTGTCAGAGCAGCCGCAGGGACCAGTGAGCAGCGAATGCAAATGCAGGGCAGTGTTTTTATTGGGATTTAAATGAGTTTAAGGCTGTTCAGAATTACAATGTGATTTGAGCCAGGAGGAGCTTATAAAACTGGTACTAGTTCATGTTTTATACAGTAAACGTGCCATCCCCATGACTTCTGCTGAGCACCTTCCTCACCAAGGTGGGGGATAGGAGCAGGGCAGCTGCCAGGGCACAGCCCTGTTGCCCCATGGTGTAGGGCCCCATGGGGGAAAGGGCTGTTTGGGGTGGAAGGAGGGCTAAAAGGCTCAGCCATGGAGGTTGCTGGGCAGGGGAGCCGGTCCCTATTAACAAACCTGAGCCTATGGTGCAGTTCAGGCTGGCAGGTGGGGGTGCAGCGAAGGCTTGTGGCCATGTTTTGGGGCAGGATGCCCTTCAGCCATGTATCCTTCCCTCTGTAGCTCCACTGGGGGAAGGTGGCAGTGGGTGCTAACGATGTTCCAGCCCTGGCCATGCTGGAGGGGGCTGTGCACCAGGGAAGCAGCACAGCTGTGCCTCCCTGTACAGCAAGCCATGGCTTCTCTAGGTGCTGGTGCAGGACATGGGGACCCTTTGGGCCAGACTGTGCTCCAGGTTACTAGTAGCGGGGAGCTTTCTCCAGTCGGTCCAGGATGTGCTCTGGAGACCTCATAGCACCCAGATCACCTTCCTGTTGCACAGACATCACTCCTAAAGGCTTTCATAGCCATTATTGTGATCTACAGCTGTGCGGGGCGTTGTGCAGAGATGGAGAGATGGGTGATGTGACAGAACTGTATCTGTGTGCTCAGGTGCCCTGGGGTCTGACACCTGGAAGCCACCGTGATGGAGGTGAGAGATCCCTCCATCTGCTCCCTCAGCCAGGACAGGAATGAAAGGGAAGTTTGAGCTATTGGCTTGGGATATTTGTGCCTTGCCTCATTTCAGTGCTATGCTTTTGATCTCTGAAGGATACAACTGAATATTTGAATGAGAAATATGTGGTTATATTGAAATCCTAGACAAAATGCCTTTTGTGTTTTCCTGCATGTTTATTTGCATAAGAGCGTTTTGCTGGAGAAACACAGGAAGGAGCTCGAGGGAGAGGAGCGCAGGCAGGGGTGAGAGCATTGGGGAACTCGCAGTACAATTTCAGGACACTTAAGAGCCTCTTATTGTCAGTGGCAACACAGCGACATTGGAGGCAGCTCAGGCAATTGTCTGAGACAAATTGCTTCATTTGATGGGTTTGTCGGTATCCTACTGGTTAAGTTTCTGGGTTATATATATACAAAGCACAGGAGAAATCCAGAAATACACACATATATGCATATATACATGTTTCTGTAGTTATCTCCCATAAATGACCTTGCAGGCATGGAATAATGTCATCAGCCTGCATGGTGCTTCTGAGCAGCTGGATGTTTGCTCTGTAGGTCTGGGGAGTGAGGGAGCCAGGCCACCTCTCGGGGCTCCCGCTGTGAAGCCACCAAGGTGCTTGCTCTTGTGTCAGGGAGCAGGGCTGGCAGAGTTTGCTGCAGGAGGGAGCATCTTCCCTCCTCCCTGAAAAGTTTCACTCGCTTCAGGAGGTGCTGAGGGAAGAGCCTTTGCTGGCAGGTAACGTGCTGCTAAGCAAAGCTGCTTTCCCCAGAGAGGGAAAATTTGTTGCTGGTGCCTGCAGGAGAGGTGAAGGTGGAGATGTGACGGATAGCAGCACTGCTGTTTTGTCCTACTTGGAGGAGAGATGGCGAGCCGGGGATGCAAAGGCATCCTGATAAAAAGGCCCACTGGTGGCATTTGGATGGTGCTGGAGAGGCAGTTGCTCAGCTCTCCCCTCCCTGTGCTTCCAAAACAGCGCAGAGCCCCTGCGTTGGATGGCCCTGCCCGTGCCAGCAGCTCTGTTTGCCACCCCTGTGGTGAGGATGCAGGAGGAGGGCAGCCAGGGCAGTGTTGGCTGGGAGATGTGTGCCTCATCCAGCAGCCCGGATCAAAGGGACCTCAGCCAGTGACATCCACCGGAAAGCCTTTAATGCCTAGCCCTGGAGCAGGGAGGCTTAAGGGACTCATTTCCGTTCCTGAACATAAAAAAATTGTGTGAACTTGACATTCAGGAAACTTTATTTAATACCTTTTTAGTCGTTTAACAGTTTAGCTAATTGCAATGCTTTTTTGTTATTTTTATATACTTTTTTGACTCATTCTTTGTCCTTATATACTCTTTGTTCTTTAAAGCCATTTCATTAAGGGTATTTATTGCCTGTGCTGGTTCCCTGGGAGGAGGGGGGAAGGAGGAGAGGTACCCTGGCTGCACCCATGTGCCGAAGCTTTCGGTAGCTCTGGTGACACTGGCTGGTCTCAGCAGATCAAGACAAGATATAGAATTGTTTAGGTTGGAAAAGACCTTTAAGATCATTGAGTCCAACCATTAACCTAACACTGCCAAGTCCACCACTAACCCATGTCCTTAAGCACCACATCTATATGTCCTTTAAATACCTCCAGGGATGGTGACTCCACCACTTCACTGGGCAGCCTGTTCCAGTGCTTAACAACCCTTTCCGTGAAGAAATTTTTCCTGATACCCAATCTAAACCTCCCTTGGTGCAACTTGAGGCCATTTCCTCTTGTCTTATTGCTTTTTACCTGGGAGAAGAGACCAGCAGCCTCCTTTCAGGTAGTTGTAGAGAGCGGTAAGGTCTCCCCTCAGCCTCCTTTTCTCCAGGCTAAACAACCCCAGTTCCCTCAGCCCCTCCTCGTAAGACTTGTGCTCTAGACCCTTCACCAGCTCCATTGCCCTTCTTTGGATGTGCTCCAGCACCTCAATGTCTGTCTTGTAGTGAGGGGCCCAAAACTGAACACAGGATCCGAGGTGCGGCCTCCCTGGTGCTGAGTACAGGGGGGACGATCACTTCCCTAGTTCTGCTGGCCACAGTAAGGCAGAAGCTGCTGCTTGTTCTTATTCTGGTGGTGGTGGTTGTAAAAAGTGCAGCTTCAGCAGCCCATGAAGAGTTTGCAGACATGCCTCTAGTTTGCCGAATTGTTTGTTTGGGGCAGAAAAACACCAAAAAAAGATCCTGTCCCAGGGTTTCATTGTGCTGTTTCCTCTACAGAGTACTTGCTATTTTCTTATAGAAAGAAAACTTTGGTTGGAAAGTTCCTTGACTTTTAAAGAACTGGGTAAATCCTTAGAAATGTCCACATGTAAAGTGAAGTGTTATTGCGCTTCTACATTTCATTCACCAGCATTTAACAGAATATGTTTTCTTCTGTTAAGCTAATTCTTACTGAATTGTCAAAAATATGGAGAAAATAATTGCAATAATAATTACACTAACAGTAATGTGCTTTCACAGCCTTGGCTTTTACCACAGCTAATTGTGCTCTTTCATTTCTCCTGCTCTGCATCTTGGCTGTCTCCTCTTTGCTCAGACCTTTCCCCAGGCATGGTGGGTCTCTACACAGCCCCCCATGGGCCCCCCATACATGCCCTCCCTGGGCCCAAACTCATGGCAGCCCTGGCCCCGTTGTGTACTGAAGTCATGAAGTCTTGCTGGAGCTGCCCCTGCTTGGGATTATCCAGATAGATGAGCTCAAGCTGTACCTGCCTCCAGCCTTGCCCCTTGGTGCTGCGGTGCCCCATGGCATCCATACCCCACAGCCCTGGGCACTGGCCTGCCTAGCACCAAAGTCCAAACCACACCATCAGGCTTCTCATCGTGCTCCTGAGCAGGGCACGCTCTGCCTGTCTCCCTGTGGGGTGCCACCCCACTGCCCAAACCCGTGCTTTCAAGGCCAGAAGCAGTTTGCAGCCTCCCTTCCCCCTGCCCGGTGTGATCCTGGCTCTCCGCCCACCCCGCACACATGGGCACCAGCAAGGAGCGGAGTGGGGGAAAGATGTCAAGAGCTGTTACAGCATGTGCGGGAGCTTATATAAAAGGATCCATTTTCATTCTCCTGTTTGTCTGCTTCAGTCAAAATACAATGCCGCAGCTAACAATGTTTTGTATTATAGCAGACCACAGTGATCTAATGCACAGGCTGCTGCGGTAGGTGCTACATCTCTCTGTACCGCAGCCGTCCTGAGCCCCTACCGCAGCCCCTGGGGCTGCCTTCACCCCCGGCCCCTGGGAGCCCGCAGCTCACCTTGCTGTGAATCATGTCTTCCACTGAATTGTAGCTCCTTGTGGGCTCCACAGCTCCCAGGTTGCAAACCACAGCCCAGCTAGGCTTGTCTCCCAGCTGGAGGAGTGGCTCTCTGGTGCCCCTGCCTTCTCAGTGTGAGATGGAGCAGACCCCTGTGTGCTTGCTGCAGTCCAGATGAGCCCACTGCACAGGAGCAGGCAGGCTGCTCCAGCCCCGCGGTCATGTTGCTGATCTCTTTCTGTTCACTAAACGCAGGTGTGTACACATGGACACACGTGTACTGGAGTACCCTTGAGGTGTCTGGCACCTGGTGTCCTCTGCTTCATTATTTACAGGCTGTAAAGAACACCTCTGTTTGCCTGTTGCTCGATGGGCATTTTGCAAGGCTGCTGGGGATGGCTGCACGGCTGGAAATGGTGGGGACCTGGAGATGGTGCCTGAGGCAAAGGCGGGATCGTGGAGGTTTGTGTGCTTAACCCACTGACCAGCCCGCCTTAGCCTGGGCAGGGTGATGGCTGCGGAGCTGGGCCTGTGCTGCGAGTCCTTAGAGATGTGATGTGGGCAGATGAGATAAGAGGATCTGTTTCCTCTTCTCCAGTGTATCTTCACCCATTCCTTGGCCAGGCTGATCTCGCCTGGACATCCCCTCCTGTTGAGCTCGACCCTCCATTTTGGGGGATGTTTGGCTTTCCTGTGTTGCTGCATTGGGTAGCAGATGTGTTCTGCATGGCATGCAACAGGCAGCGTGTCTGTCAAGCCTGTTCTATGCGCAACTGCTTGGACCTGGCATAGGCTCACAGATGCTTTGGGCAAGCCTTTGCTACTGTATTTCCCACCCTGCTTCTCCCTTAAAAGTCAGTCTTGCATCTCCTTTGGAAATGCGGGCTGAGGCTGTGTGGCTGAGAGCTGTGGCGGTGCAGCTGTGGAGATAAGTGGCCACCCTGACTTAGAGCAGGCTGGAGGGTGCGTTTGTCGGGGAGGTGGACGGCTCTGCCTTCCAGCAGCACTGCTCCATGATCACGCACCATCAGGGACCGTCCTCTCAACAAGGCACTGTCTTTGTTCGATATCTGCAAATTGCTCATTATGGAGGACTCTGCTCCATGAGCAGGGCCTGGGTACAGGAGCAGACAATATGAATCGTGAAACCTCAATGCACTAAGCAATTTTCATCAGAGGTTTTCACACCTTTCCTTTTTTCCTCCCTTTTCTTTCTCTCATTTCTCCTCAGTTAGAAAGACACAAACAGGTCTCCTGAGCTTTGATCGTGAGCTCGCCACCACCCCTCGCCTCTCATTGGCGCGGGCAGAGCAGCTGATGGGGCTGTGGGGACAAGGCGCAGCAGCAGTGGAGCTGCAAAACTCTTCCCAGCGCTGGATGGACCGAGGCAGAGGGCACTAGCCATCTCCCATCCCATCCCCCTGAAATGTCACTTGCTTTTAAATGCACTGGTAGTTTAAAATAAGAATAACCTGCTCCAGGGCTTCTTAAACCGTGGAATTAAATATGGTTCTGGTCTCTAGGCAGAGTCTGACTCTTCAATTCTAAATCTGCTCAGCCAAGCGAAATATTGCAGGGGGGGAAGAAATCAATATTTCTCAGGCCCAGGCGGGAGAGGAAGCTGTCTGCGTGTGGCTGCAGGCGTACAAGTGCAGATGTGCACACAAAAGCGCGTGAGGCTGGGGTGGGAGCGTGCGAGTGGCACACATCAGCGCAGCAGAGGGGTACCGCTGAAAAACAGGATGGGGAGGAGGATGTGGTGTTTGTGATGCCAGAGTGCTCTGCGTGCTGCTCTGGGAGAGGCATGGGTGCAAGTCCATTACACTTGGGTGTGTGGCTGCAGACACAGCTGGGTTTCTCTCCACGTGGTTCCCAGCATGGCGTTTCAGATGAGGAAACACAGCTTTCTCAGTTTCATGACATGTTATTTAAGTGGCCAGTGAGAGGCTGTGAGCTTGTGCCAGAGCAGGTGTACTGTCGCTGTCCTGGTTTCTGGTACATGAAGCGGAGCTGCACAGGAGATGGGGAATAATCAGGGTTTCAAGCTGAGCAAAGGACTTTCCCCTGTGACCCATCATTTGAAGGCTGGCAGCATTTCAGATAATGGATGGGGTGCTCTCGCTATCGTGTGTGTAATCTATCACATGGAGGCGTTTCTGTGCAGTGCAAGGACCCCCACCCCAAGGACTGCTCTGGATGCACCGCATGCTGTGTTGCATGGCCCATGGCAGCATCCCCTGGGATGCCTCTTGCCCAGAGGACACGGGCTGGGTGGGGAGTGGCTCCTGGGTATCCACTTGGGGAGCATTGCTGAAGATTCCCATCCTTCCCTGCAAAAAATAGCTGGAGCTATAGCTAGGGACTATAGTTCAGGGTAAGATGAAGCTCATTTTGCCAGGTCTAAGTTCTCCAGGTGGTTTCTGTCCAACCTCTCTCCCTACCGTCACTCCCTTGCAGAGACCCGATGTTCTCCTTCTCTGCTGCTGTGTGTCCTCCATGGTGTCTGGTGGTGAGAGGAGGGAGCTGTGCAGCCGTGTGGGGATCAGGAGCAGAGGAGCATCTCCATCTGCAGCGGAGAGGGGAAGGACAAATGTTATTGACCTGCTCTGGCATCTGACCAAACCACAGACACTCACCCCTCCCAAAAAGCCTCTCTGATAGCTTAATTTCTTAATTGCTGTCTGTGATCAGGATGTCAGCTCTGGCGCTCCTCCAAGATATGTCACTTCCAGCAGCCTGGGGCTCTCTACCACCTTGCTTGGTCACTACTTTCAGCTCACCCTCTTGACTGGCTGGAAGATCTCCCATCTCCATGCAGGCCCCCTCTGCTGCCCTGAGGGCAACATGGCAAATATTGAGGGAGCTCAAAATGTTGAAGAGTGCCAGTTCAGGGCCACAGCTCTGACACTGTTTTGTGCCTTGGCCAGAGAGTCAAGGGTTGGGGCTGAACTGTGTTTTGAGGTCCCAGCTGGAGTCCAGCACAGCGCCTGGAGGAGGTAAGATCCTCAGGTGCCTGATGCTGGGCTCAGGACGGAGAGCTGGAGAGCAGGCATGGTGGGGTGCCTGGAGGTGAGGCCCCAGGAAGGGACCCAAAGGAGAGATGCCCTCTCTGGGGTCTGGCACTGGGCTGATGGGAACTCCGGGTGGCTCCAACCATCCAGATAAGGCAGTGCCGTGAATGCATGCAGGAGGAGCTTACGAGCTGCAGCGCAGCGAGGCTCTATATCTCAATAAGCAGCACTCCAAGGCAGACCTGAAAATAAATATTTGAAGAGGAAATAGTAGTCTGTTTTCTACTGTCTCACCTCCTTTCCTCTCTCTCTCTCTCCTTTTCTCCTGTCTTTTACATCTGACTGAACATGAGAGTTCATTGTTGAAGGGGGTTTGTTTTCTTGTATTTTTCCCCTTTCTCTGCTCTCCCAATGAGGAAACTACGAGAGCTGCCCTATTAACAATTCAGGCCCCTACAGCAGCAAGGGCTGTCTTCATGCCAAGCTTGTCCATGCTGAGGTTGCTGGGTGCTTGTTTTTCTTCTCTGTTGCTTAGTTTGTTTGCTGTGATAAAACACAACTAGACAGCTGTTTCTTGTACGGGGAGCAGAGATATGATGGGATCAAGCTGTCTGAAAAGGAGTCTTGTAAGTGTGGTTCAGCCCAACCCTACCATAGTCTTCCTCATTCTTAGTAGCTTTTTCTTTGTGCAGGGCAAAAGCGAGCAGGTCAGTGGTGCCATGAGTGATACGGCTCCTGGTCCCTGTTGGCCTTTGATGGGAAAGGTTAAAACTGGGCCAGGAGGCATCTGGCCTTGTACTTTCCTGGAAAGAGAGGAGTAGGGGACTGTTAAGCTGCAGATGGATGTGAAGGTCAGGGCTCGTGGCACTGCGTGTACTCCAAGTCAGACAGAAGGTAGGTTACTGAGGCAGTGGATTTTCACACAGGAGTCGGCAAATCAGCCCCTTGCCTGCCACTGGCTGCTAGCTGGGTAACCAAAGAAAGGGGAGCCCCATACAGAAATGGTACACACCCCATGCAAGCTGGGATGGGGCTGTCAGCAAGGCCCTCCATGGACAAGGGCTGGTGGAAGTAGGGATATGTTGTGTGTGGAAGTTGGTCGTGGCGTGGAGAAGCGAGTGCAGTCAGCCCACAGGCTCTATGGTCTCCCCCTCTGCATTTGAGGATCCGTGGGCTGGGAACGGAGCATTGGCATCATCTAGAGCCCTCCTCCGAGCGTGAAGGGAAGTGATAGGAGAAATGAAATATGAAAGTAGAGGTGAAGAGTAGTAGTGAGAAGGGAATGGGGAGGAGAGGGAAAGGGAAAGACTCCAAAGAGGAAATGGGACTGAAAAATGCAGAGGTGTGTGAGGATATCCGAGACGTCACAGGCAAGGGAGGTAGTCCGGGGAAGATGTAACTTTGAGAGAAGTCTTCTCAGCCTGGCTGCAAATGTTTGCTAAGCTTCTCAGCTATATTTAGCAGCCTCCGTGCCCTTTGGAGAGTTCTCCACGCAGATGGCGGAGGAGCGGCTTGCCAAATGGTGGATGCCGTGCTGCGTCGGAAGGGGGTGCCGGTGCTTAGGGAGAGAAGTTTAACGTCGGCTTCGCCCTTTCAGCAGCAAAGCCAAACGGTTCACTTTGCTGCCCAGTGGACGGGGCTGCCAGATGGCTAAATATTTGCTTGTAAATTAGCAATGGGAAACATGTGATGTAAAGCCCTAAATTGAAGAAACACAGGGCCTGGATTAGACTCTTCCTCCTGCAGAGGATGGTCTCCGCAGAGCAGGGTTGGGTAGATCCATTACGGGAGCAGCACAAGGAGATCTCAAAGCAAATGAACATGGGCACTGCGCTGCCATCTCTGCTCTGTTCATTGGCACAGTCATGGGCCATTACTCAAGCGTGTGCAGCCTCTGGCTGTGTTTGCTTTAAACCAATATGCAGAGAAATACAGCTTTTCTCTCTAGGAAAAAAAATGCTGCTTGCTCTGTATCTGTGCAGTATCTCACTGAATGGGATATGACTGGAATGAAATTTCCAGGCACTAATGTAATACAAGTACTCATAATTTGTGTGTTGTGTGTGAGGATAGGCAATGTAATGATCCCTTGCTGCGCAGCCCTAAGCAGCATCCCATACAGTCCTGCCCTTGAGCGCGAGCCCGCCTGCGAAACGGCTTCATGGCTCACATGTCTCTGCATCACGCCTGATCTGAGGCTCTGTGCTGGGCTGGAAGGTGGGGAAGGAAAGACTGAGACATGCTGAAAGACTGGCGGGGGGACCACAGGGATATTCACAGAAAATCTCACCAAGATAATGTTAATGCTGCTGCCTGCGAGTCCTCCCGAATCACAGGGCTACCCAACTCCCTGCTTTCCGCACACCTCTGCTCCAGAGGCGTAAGGTTATTTTAAAAACAAGTAAATATTGAAATATTGGCTTCCCTTTATTTGTCATCTGGAGTCGGAGCCTGGTGTTTTCGCGTTCTCCAGCATTTCTGTGCAGCCGGGAGGGCTGGCCCCTCTCCTCTCCCCTTGGTTTCTAATGAAAGCCAAGCTTCCCACGTCTTAACTTGACTCCAGGGGCTGGGGCTTTGAGAAGCTCTACCTCTGTAATACTGGCAATAAAATCATAAGAGCTGGCTACGCTGCTGTAAAACTTTTATTGCTGTGTGAAGAGGAACAGTGAATCCTCCCTCCCTTCTCCCCATCCCTGCGGCTCCCTGGTTCTTACTCCGCTCCCCCTCTGTGGCTGTCAGCCTTTGTGCCAGGCAGCACAGACCACACTCCATTTCCCTCTGCTCCCCTTGATCCCATCCCTGTCTGGCTTCCCTGGGGCTGCTCTGCCACCACTCTTCCCTCGTCCAGCCTCTCTGTGCCCTGCTGGCAGGTCTGCTCCTGCTCCCTGTCCTTGTCCTTGCCGATGTCTCATGGCTGCTCGGCTGCACGTCAGCTCTCCGTTTGCGGCATGATCGAAAGGAGAAGAGCTGTAATAGCTCCCCGCATGGTTAGGCCGTCCGTGCGTTTTGCATTTCATGGCGACTAGGAGCGTTGTCTGCCTTCCCACACCATCCCCTACCGTATTTATAGATCACAGCGGCATTATCCGTGTGGATGCAGATTGTGCATGACGGTTTTCTATAAATACAAATGCTCTGTAATTATCGTTAGAACTATTTAGCCCAATTCAAAGGTAGATTAAATAATGAATGTGTGTGTGATATGCCTGTCGACATCAACAAATGGAAAGAGGCATCTCTGGATGCGTATCTGGAGGTTTCCCCGGTGAAGAAGTTGGGGGAGGAGAGCGGGGAGGGAGCTGAGCAGCCGTATTGCTGTAAATGCCTCTTTCACAGGGGTTCAGGCAGCGTGGTGTGGCCCGACGGGCGCGCTCTGCTCCCCAGTGGGGTCTTGGGACCAGACAAATAGGCGGTCTGGGAGACACCGTGCCAAGGGATGGACAAGGGATGGACAAGGAGGATTGGCACATGCAGAGGCCACTTGGTATTCGTGGCTACCCATTGCTGTGCGTCTTCCTCCTCTACTTTCACTGTGCCTTGGGAGCAGCAGGAGATAATTTCAGGCTAGGCTGCTGATGGAGAGCAATGGAAGGTATGTGATAAGGCTCTCCCCAAAGCCTCTCAGCCCCTTGTTTGGTATGGTAATTGATTTTCTCTGACTCTGTGTGTGCCCTGGTGTGTTTGTCCTCCTGCTGGTCTCTCCTTGGCTGTGAGCTGGTCCACAGCAGAGCCCTTTGGGGAGCCTGGCTTTCTCCCCTGTGCTGGCTGTGCTCCTGTCCCAGCCCCCGCTGCGAGAAAGGAAGAGAGGTGCTTTAACAACACGAGCCCAGGGACAGTCCCCTGGTGGGTCCTTGCTGAGGACAGATGTGGCTTTACCAGCAGCCCAGAGGGGTGCAGCAATGGGACCGTGCACAGCAAGGCAAGACTGGCACACTTGGGAAGAGCAGTGGTACTGGCATTTCAAGGAGAGGGTGCAGGTGTGGCAACCCCTAAACGCTCTTTGTGCCTCGCGAGGGGAGTTTGCAAAGCCAATGGAAGGACGAGGTAGATGTCACCATTGCTTTTAACACAGGAACCTCTGTCTCTCCCTTCTTCGCCCTCTCCCCGGGCGCGGTGAAGCCCTGCCACCGCTCGCGGGCAGCAGCTCCATCAGCTCGTGTGTGGCTGCTAGGTCTCAGCCCTTCCTTGGCTCTGCGTCACACTGGGGGCTGCTCCCCTGCCCTAGGGACAGTAGTGTCAGGACCGGCAAGGGAAGCAAGGCTGGGAGGAAGGGCTCCATCACAGTAACTAATAACTGTGTGCTGACAAATTGAATTATACCTTTTCCAGTTGCCTGCACTATTGATCAGAGAAAAGGTTTGTGGTTTTGTTAGGCTTTTTTTTTCTTTTTCCTTTTAAGTTACAGTTGCGATGTCCTGGGGGCTTATAATGAACTAAATAAGGTCAGGTTAGCAGAAGAATCAAATATGCTCTGGCAGCAGAAGCGTGGGCTTTTCCTGGTGACTCTGAGCGGAGAGGAAAGCAGCAGTGGGAGCAGCAGCGGCTCCTGCTCCTTAGTGCCCTGGTGCATGGGAGGGTCCTGCTGCAGGCTCCTGCTCCCGGGGAGGGCAACGCTGAACCGAGCAGGCAGCTGATAGAGAATGAGCAGTGCGGGCTGAAACCAGACCCTAGCGCACCAGGCGCAGCGTACGGAGGGCTGCTTGGAAATGGGGTGATGTGGGTGGGCTGTGGGGGAGAGACGACGCAAGTGTAATTGTGCTTGGCCTGATCCCAAGCAGCGTGGCAGGAGTTGTGGGGCAACCGGGGTTCACCAGGGTCTATCCGCCACCTTCCCCAGCTCATGCCAAACTGCGCTGCCCGGGCTGCTCGAGTGGCTCCCACCCTGCCTGGGAGGCTGCCGGGCTGGTCAGGAGATGCACGATGGGGTGCAAGGAGCCAGGATTTGGCCAGGTGCAGCATTTGCCTGGCAGCTCCCTGTGGGGTCACTGCCTGGGGAAGCTGATGGTGTTTGGTTCTTTGCTCTGGTGCCGGGATCCTGCTGTGAACTCAATTAAAGCTGTGTTGGAGAAGAGGGAATAAATTACCCAGATGAAAAGGATGAGTAAAAAAAAAGTGTGCAGAGAAATGCCAGCCCACCTTTGAAAGGCTTTATCGAACTTGGACACGTGTCCCCTTGATGGCAGCGAATCTGGAGGAAGGGGAGCGCTCCCTGGTGTCCCCCTTCATGCCCCCACTCCTGGACTGGGACTGGGGATGAAGTGAGGCAGGGCTGTCGCAGGAGAAGCAGAGGGTTGAAGTAACCTGTCGGTGCCAGACTCGGGACGGAGGTGGGGTGTTGGCAAACCAGCTTGAAGTTGCGCTCAAGTGAAGGTTCGCAATGATAGCAATGTCCGCCTAAGAGAGGAGGGTGGCTGTAGGTTCAGCAAGTGGCTCCGGTGGCTCTTCTGTCCCGTTCTCTGTCCAAATACCCAGCCCTCAGCCCTGCTTGCCCCCAGCCCCTTGAGCCCCTACTCTGTGGCTTGAGTTGCTCTCTCGTGTTGCTACAGGAGGCCAACAGCTCTGGGTGAAAGCTGGATTTGCTGCTCAGGGCCATAAACATTACAAAGGGAGCAGATGCCATATGGGAGCAAGCCTTACTGCCACCAGCCCTGCCACCCAGCTACTGGTCAGCTGGGGCTGGCAGATAAACCCTGTAATGGTGGAAAATTGCTTTGAGAGGCCAGGACTAGTGCAGGCTGGATCTGGCCCCAGGCTGCTAGCTGGACAGACCTGCTCCTCCAAAAAGGGAATCCAAGGGCAGTGTAATGCAGTGGCCAACTCCGCAGCCCTGGGGCCGTGCTCAGAGGGGTGACCTGAGGGCAAGCCTCAGTGAGCAGCAGAAGTAGGGACATTCACATCTTGGTTTTGTGTAGCTCTGTTTACAAAGACCTAGATGGAAATCTCGGCTGCCCCAGGGTGGATCTGGACTGTGTCCAGAGCTGTCTGTGTGCTGGCAGAGCTGCCATGCTCTACACGGTGGGTTCTCCCACTTTGCACACAAGTCCTGTCCCTGGTGACCCAGGAGCCCCAGGCTTTGGAAGCAAAGGCTCTGCCAGGGCTAGTTCCCAGCCTGCCCTGTATCCCTCCTGCTGCACTGCAGCTTGCTTCTCTTCCGGACTTCACTGTACAAAATTCACCGATTACAGGCAAGGACCAACAAACGCTGCACGGTCATCACTTATTTTAGCATATTGGGTCTTGGTGGAGAAACAGAGGCTCATCTCCCACGTGGTTGTCTGTCTAACCTGCTCCTTTCTGCATGACTTTGTGTGATATGATAATCCCTCCTTGTAGCAAGCTCTGGCCTCCTCACCCCACCACCACACTGGAGATGGAGCACTGGTGCAGGGTTTGGAGGTGTGTGTGAGGTGCTGTGCATGCTTGGCAGTCCACAAGGCTGCTTGCGTTTCCATTGTGTCACCAGGACAGTGAAGTGCTGGTCCCTTGGCAGGTCCCTGTTGTCCAGCACCTTACCCTGGTTGCTTTACACCCAGCCCTGAAAGCCAGGGTTGTGGCAGGAGAGCTGGGTCCCATCCTGCTCAGTGTCCCCTGGGGCCTGCTGAGGTGTGACCAGCAGCCAGGGGACACCGTCTGGGCACAGACGTGATGTCTCTGCTCTTAAGTGCAACCTTCCTTCTCCTGCACTGCCCTGCTTGAGAGTCCAGCCACATCAGGTACTGGATTAACATTCCCAGCACAGCATCACTCCATCACCATTTCTATTAAACTCATTTGCTATCTAAAGGAATTCATTTTCCACTTTGTTTGCCCATGATAAAAAAAAAAAAAGCCCTCTGAGCTGAGGCCCCAGTGGTTGAGAGGGAGGAGTGCCCAAGCAGGGAGCTGGGTGCCAGCATCCCCTCCTTCAGGCCATGTGCTGGGAGGAGGGGAGGGCATTCCCACCATCCATGCAACAAGATGCCCCGTCTCTATACTTCCACCATACTCCTGGAAGGGAGGAGCTGCCTGTTGTAGGCGCCAAGGCCAGTGCTTGCTTACTTTCTCAAGCAAATGACACTGTTTCACCCTAGGATGAGGCTTTGCAAAAATCAGATTGTCCCATTTTCACTGGGGGTATCCCTGGACTTCAGGAAACTCTACCCCCTTCCGAAAATCAGGTTTCCTTGGAGTATACAGCAAGGCCAGGGAAGGCAGGGACAAGGTGGTAGGTTCTCCCTGCCTGCTCCCCTCTCCCCTTGTGTGTTGTGTCCTTCAGTCAGTCACTTTGCAACGGGCTCAAGAGATGGATTCCTGCCCCTGCCTGGGGTTCAGGGCCTGTCTGTAGGTTTGGGTGCATGAGGAAGGGGGAAAACAGGGGTATGGGGGGTGCCAGAGGGAGAAAAACAGTGTGTATGTGCGTAGGCATGCATGTGAGCAAACCCACTTGTGTGTGTGTGCATTCCCTCTGGGGACCGCCGGGCTCCTGTTGACAGCCCCCACCCTGTGGTTTATCACCGAAGCTCCTAGTACGGGCACCTCCTGCCGGAAAAAAGGAGTGAGGTGCTCTGCAGCCCTCCGTGCCACTGCTTTCAAGGTCAGAGGCTGCTGGTAATTGATCTACAGCCTCACTATAAATCTCGTGCCAAGGGGAGCCTTCCCTGCTGGCTCTCGATAGCAGCATCTATCCTGCATGGCTCGGCTAGCCCAGTCGCCAGCAAGGCGGCTTTAATCACTCCCTGCCTCTGCTGGACAGCATTCGGGTCTGCGACTGGCCTTGCTGGCTCCCGGCTCTGCCACACACCCTGTGCTGCTTGTGGCTGCATTTACAGGCGGTTCCTCCTGGGGGTCAGCTAACCCCTGCTGTGGTCTGCATCTGCAGCACAGGAGAGCATGAGGGACTGGGATCGGCCTGGGGTGTAGCTGCTGGGGCCAAGTGGTCGATTTAGTGGGTTTGGGATCTCCAGCATGGCCTTGGGTGCCCCACAGGACCCAGTGTTAAGGGTAATCGCCCAGCAGATGGGAAATCTGTCTCCAAGGCAGGCAGAGGAGGAGTTGGCATCGGCGTCCAGCTTCCCAGGGAGCCTGTGGAACCATGTGTTACGGGGGAAAAGGAGCTGGTGGGAGAAGGGCAGTGATGGTGGCCATCACCTCTGGGGCACTGGGGCTCAGTGCTGGGCTACTCTCTTCACCTGGTGTCCGCTAAGTCCCAGGCCTGAGCAGTTGGATGCTGGGCTGGGTCCTGGCTGTGATTCCTCTGGCTGATCGACTGCCACGGTCAGAGCAATCGAGTCTGTTGTCAGCACGCAAGCTTGCAGGGTGTAGTTTGTAAATTGAATTGGAGCCCTGCAAAATGACAGCCCTTTGTAAATACAAAATGTTTCCCTTCGTAATAATAATTTGCAACTAAACAGCAGCTCTGGTAGTGATCATGGCAGCTTTCAGCCCTGGAGCAGGTGCTGACTTCAAACCCTCCTCACCCGCGCTTCGGGCAAAGCTGTGCTCTCCCGGTCCTTTCTCGTGGGATCAGCCCAGCCACCCGCCCTGTTCCCACAGAGCAAAGGCATATCCTGTTCCATCTGGAGAGAAACCAGTTTCCCTCCCACAAATCCTTTCTCAGAGTTGCTGGTACTAATGGAGAAGAGAAGTAATCAAGCTAGTTTAACCCCCGCTGCTACCTGTGCCTCTCACTGCAAAGCCTGCTAATGAGTGAGCTCAGGTTGTGCTAATTACTCTAACCCTGGCAGGCCAGATGAGAGCACCAGGAGTTAACTAATACTCAATTAACCCCTGGTTGCTAGTGCTGATTTCCCATTCCCAGCAGCCATCAGAAAGTCAACATGTAAATAGTGACAGGCGGGAGGCAGATAAACCTCCGTGCAGCCCAGGGGGGCTGATAACCTCCCCTGTGTGCGAGGGGAGCCGTGCAGCCCACCCACACGAGGGACCCGAGCCTGTGCTGCTGAGCTCTTTTGGCACTCTTGCCCGGTGGCTTGGGGCACCTTGGAGGCCCTCTTTGAGTCAGCAGCGTTAGGTCCCGGCTGCCCCTCCGTCCCCTGATGCCCTCATCCTTGGAAGCACCAGCGCAGCTGGACGGATGGAAACAGGGAGCTCCCAGCTGTGCGCAAGGGGCTGGAGCAGGCAGGAAGGAGAAACCAGGAGGGGTTGAGGTGGTTGGGGAGGGTCCTTCACCAGGAGGGCAGCCCGCATCCTGTGAGTCTCAGGGAGCTTTTGAGCGTGGTGTTTCTCACACCTGCAAACCTGCTGGCTCCCAGGACACCTCGGCTGCGGGGCTGGGAAGCGTGGGAGCTGGGGCTGCCCCAGACGCTCTGCACACCCTGTGGGGTGCAGAGGGGCTGCCCCAGACGCTCTGCACACCCTGTGGGGTGCAGAGGGGCTGGGGCGGCCCTGGCTCCTGCCAATGTGCTGAGCTGCTGCCCAGAATTTGCCCTGCAGTTGCTATGGTGACATTGCCGTTTCTTACCTCGCTGGGGGAAAAAAAGCCTCCAAACGTTTAATTCTGCAGCCCACCTGGGAGCCTTTTAAACTCCCCATTCGGTGTTTGACATGTAATAATTTTTCTGCTTTTAAGATTATCCTAAAATGCTCATTCTCTTTCTCTCTCTTGAAATCTCAGCAGTGGAGCCTCAGAAAGAAATCAGCATAAAAAATACCAATACAAGTTTCAAATGCCAATTTGTCACTGTCACTGGGAACAGGCAGCAGCAGGCACCGGGGAAGGGGACGCAGCAGCGCGAGTCAGGGCTGACCGCTGGTGGCACCAGCACGGTGCAGCCGCTGCTGGTCGGCTCCCGTGGGAGAGGCCATGATGCAGGGCCAGGGCTGGGCCCAGGGATGAGATACAGGGGCCAAGTGACAGAGGGGAAGGAAGCGATGGGCTGGGTGGTCATTCAGAGAAAATAGTGAGGAAGCAAGGAATTTGGGGAGGAGAGCTGGTCCTGGTTGGTAGAGGGAGGGCTTTGATCTGCTGCCCCACATACATAGTGATGCCATTGCTCAAGAGACTCATCAGTGGTGTAGGCATCAATGCAAAAATGAAAAGAAGATAAAAGCTCCCTAAAGAAACTGAATTAAGACTTGGCTCAATTCTCCGGGTCTGCCTTGGGCTCTCCAGATGACCTGGGCTCCCCCGTCTCTCCCTGGATTTCCCTGACGGTGCAGGGGAGCAGAGCCCAGCTCCGCATCACAGCCTTGACATGCAAATAAATATAGTCAAAACTGCCAGGTGCTGGGTACTGCGGTGACAAGAGGCGCTTGGGTACCAGCAGAGGGACACCATCATATGGCTGTTTATGTTTGGGTATCTGCACACCTTACCAAGCAGATGGTCTGCTCCAGAGCACTGGGATCCAACAAGCCTGTGGAGCAATTTAATCTCCAGAAATAATTTAATATGGCTTCCTCCAGAGTACGGTAGTTTGATTTTTTTTTTTTTTTTTCCTGGCCAGCCATAGAATAATTTAATCCTGCCTTCTGTGTGAAGGTCTATTTTGAGCTTGCCACCTGCAGAGTGTTTTAATCCCACAACTCACAAAGTAATTCAATCCTCTCCCTTGGTGAGTAATTTAATCCTCTACTTCCAGGGTAATTTAATCCTCTCCCTGGGGAATAATGGAATAATTTGATCCTCCATTTCCAGAGTAATATGATCCTCTACCTGAGGAGCTCAATACTTTAAACCAGCCACCTGTGAAGCTGCGTGCATGCCTGTCTGTAGGTACTGCCATCGCTGCAAAATGGTCCCTGCCCAGGGGGATTCGGACATTTGCCGAGTAAATCCATCCCTGAGCTGGCCAGCGTAATCCAGGCAGGTTCAGAATGGGCAAAACCATTCAGCGCTGCCTGACCTTGGGGCTTTTGAGCCTGGATGTGTGTGATTGCTTCATTTAAATTGCTCCTCAACCGATTAATCCATTTGCTCATGAATTAGTTTTAATCTGGTCGGTGCCATGGTTGTTAAAGCAGGGCAGCCTTTGCCCCCACTCCGTGGGGCTGCTGGTGTGAGGGAGGTCTCCTGTGGGCTCATTTCAGCCCTAGGGTGGGGTAGCTCAGTTCTGTCTAGATAGATAGATAGATAGATAGATAGATAGATAGATAGAGATTGTCTTACCGTTTATCTGGAAGGGCAGTGCTGTGCCCCCTCGCCTGGCATCACCTCCAGCAGGACTCGCTGATGGGGAACCGGCTGTCGAAATGGCTGAACTCTGGGTGCCATTTAGCCAGGACCCCCCTGCACTGGAGGTCTACAAGTAAGGTCCCAGCATCCAAGTCTCCCACCAAGGAGCTGGGAGCACAGCGGGGCTGCAGAGACTGCCTGCTCCTGCAGCTGAGCAGCCCTGCCCTGCCACAGCATCTGGGACACACGCATTGCCTCTGTCCATACTGTCACCCTCTCATGGGGCCTCTGGGCATGTCACACACCTTCTCCCAGCATGGAAATCCACCTTGAAAGCAACAGAGACTCCCTATTGGGCTGCATGAAAGAGAGATTCGCAGTGGGAGTCTAGCTGTTTTACACCTCTTCCCCTTCATTTCTGCTATAGCAAAGGCTCATGGTTAATAGGAGAGAGAGTGTTTCCTTAGCTGAGATGTTAAGAAGAGAGAGAGAAATACCAATAATGATAGTGTCCGTTTCCTTGCATAGGAGGATCTGTGGAGTATTCAGAACAGAAATACTTCTCTTCCCTGCTGAAGACTGCAGCAGTTTGTACTCAGGAGAGGGATTAGCACACTAAAAAGGAAATAACACCCTGAAAAAATCCTGTGGAAGAGGAGAGAGAGGGAGAGGTGGGGCAGTGGGGAAGGAGGAAGGCAGGAGGAGAGACCTGGTGAAGAGGGGGAAGCACTGAAGGACTGTGGTGGCCCCAGGTTTGGGTTGGCAAGGCAGAGGGGGGATGGGGTCAGAGCCTGCCCCACTGCCCTGGGGAGCCCCTGTGCCGGGCAACTCTGCCCATGCCCTGTGGGACCCTTTCACATAGGGGAGTCTGCCCTGCATCACCCAGGGATGTCACACCCCCAGGGAAAAGTTATGAGGTTGAGGCTGTTATTGTTGTTGTTGTGGTGTTGTTTAATCTCATGTCAAGTTAGTGCGTAAGTCTTTCAGAAGCCAAAGGAGAGGCAAGTGGTTTGGAGGACCAGGGCCAACTTTCGTCACTCCCTGTCTGTGGCTCCTATCTGCAAAGTGTTGGAAATACCTCCCCGTTCCCCCAAGCCTGCTGCAGCTCCCCGGGGCCACCCAGTCACCCGCCATAGCTCTGATATGCCAATATCAGAGCCAATGATAATCGTCTTTCCTAGGGACAGAGAATTCAGACAAAAATCTTTGTCCAGAAATCATTGCTACTTCCACCGCATGCTTTGCATGCCCCAGTCCCTCCTGGGACTGCTAAAATTCTGCTTTTAAAAAACTCTGCTTTTAAAAAACTCTGCTTTATACAAAAATCTGTCCTGGATATGTCATCTCACATTCTAATGTGATATATTAGACAAATAATTCTTTATGTGCAAAGCGTTCCCAAGTACCTGCAGGCCAGAGGGAAGACAGGGGCCTGAATAGCTTTAAAAATCCCACTCTAAATGTCTCCACTTCAAAGTCTCTTTTGCAAATTCTGCTCTGTGCTGCGTCTTTTGCCCAAAAGTCAGCTCTGCCGGCAGTTTCTGGGTTGTGCTGGATGCCCTGTCAGCCTGCACGCCTGGTTCGGGTGGCCGTGCCCTGCCCTTTGGCCAGCGAAATGGTGGGCTTGCGCTGGTTGTGGTATATCTCCCAGGCGTTGTAGTCTTGTATTGGGATGGAGGGAGAGAGCAGGAAAGAAATATTTCCCTTTACTCCTTGGAATGTGAGCTGCTCTGTTTAACTAGTCTTGGTGTTCACTCACCTCTCTTCCCCTCTAATGAGTCAGTTTTTGTTCTGTTGTATCACGTCTGAATGCACATTGCGGGTAATTGATGGACAGGACCCAGCCTCTGAAAGCTATCAACGTAGCGACTGTGAAATCACACGTCCGAATATGTTTATCTTCTCGGCTTTTTGGGCCCGCGTGCTCTTCGGACACGGATTTCTGTACTTCAAGGAGGAGAGCAAATTTCCTTCAAAATGTCAGCATAGAAATGAGAGATAAAAGGGAAGACACAGGGGCTGCTTAAACTTTGCATTCACGACAAAGCAGGGTAGCTTGACTCAGAGGGGAAAAAAACAGAGCTCAGCTGTAGCTGAGCCTTATTTCGGGGCGGGGTGGTGGTGCCTCGGGGGTCTGCATGCTGCAGCGGTGGGGTGAGGAGGCTGGTGCCATCCCTGGATGCTGCCCTGTGACGAGTACACCTCCTGTGGTGGCCTCCAACCAGTGTTGGGTGTGCAAACCTCCCGCTCTTCTGAGCTTGTTTTCCCCAGGAGGAGACATCTCAGCAGGCTGGAGTCTGGGTGTCTTCCACTGCTGTGAGCTGAGCCCCCAGTGTTCGGCATGGGTGAGTCTCTGGGGTTACACCACCGTGTCTGCCTCAGCGTTGGGGAAGGTCTCTGCGCATCCTGTATTGCTGCAACATTCAGGGAAGCAGCCATGGCCACTGCGGCTGCTGCTGAGCTTTGTTCTGCCAGCACTGGGACAAGGCTGTCCCATGGGCTGCAGCCTGCCAGGGCCGAGTCGCAGGCAGTGGCCCCGCAGCAAAGGGCTCCGGTCTGTGCCGGTACACCCTGCCTGCTCTCGGCATGGCTCTTGAGTGTTCTGTGAGTAATTCTCGACTGCAGGAATTACTCTCCACACAAGCACCTCTCCAAGACTCGCACAGCAGCAGCAGATGTTAGATGTTTCTCTTCAGTCCCTCCCCAAGTGCTGGGCATGGGAGGACAGCAGGCGAGCTGCGGTGAGGGAAGTGGGAGGATTTCCCTGACCAGCCGGGAACACAGAGCGTGTTCTTGCTGCCTGGACACAGCTGCCTCCTCCCCTGGCCAGACCCCAGTGGGGCTGTCCGTGAGCACCATGGAGTAATTTCAGCGAAACTATGAGCCCCCCTCCTCTGGCGCAGATGGAGACAGAGCAGCCGCAGCGCGCTCCCTGCGCGTCGCTGATTGACGGCAAAGACGCACGACCGCACATCTTGTTTTCAGCAATCTCGGTATTTGTGTTGGCAGAGCCTGGCTCACGCTAACGACAGGAGCTGCCTCTCACTGTCAGCGGCAGCTCTGCCGTCGCCGAGCCTTTGCACGCCCCCCTCTTTCCCGGAGCCAGCGGAGACTCCACCAGCCTCTGCTCCTGACACCGCTCGCAGGTCCTCCCGCAGCCACAGTGCTGGTGGGCACCCACTCTCTGCCCTCTTGCAAGCACGGGTTTTGCCCCTCTTTTGATGTAGCCCTGTTGCTCACTGTCCCCCAGCTGTCATCCCTCTCCCATCGTCCTGGGGGGCTCCTCGCGCACAAGCACCAAAGCTTAGTCTGCATCAAAACTGCACTTTTGAAGTCAGAGCTGTGCGTCTGTCTCAAATACCGACAGTGGGTTAAGTGAGGAACCCTTGTGGTGCTGAAGCTCCTGGGGGATTGATGTGGTTTGTGCTAAGCAGAAGCTGGGAGTATAGGCTGAGAGTGGTCCCTCCGGCCTCTCTCATCGCCCAGTCTCCAGTCTCCTTTTCCTGAGGAGCTCTGCGGGATGGGGAACAAGCTGCAGGAGGGGACCGCAGGTCCGTGGCAGGATGCGGGTGCCAGGGCCCAGGGTGCTGGGGCCTGGGGAGCCCCGCTCAGGGCAGCACGGCTCAGCCCGTCAGCTGCAGCCTCTCTGCCCCACTCACGCCCCCAGAAAACCTCCAGGAGCTCTGAGGCTGCACCGACTGTGGCTGCAACCCCTGGGACGGGGCTTCCTGGCCAGGCTTCTGCTGCATTTCTACCTGGGCCCAAGTTAGCCGTTTCCAGTGTGGAATGCGGGTGCTGGATATGAGCTGGACCTACTGAGCTGCAGCCACTGTCCCACCCCATGTGAAGAGCACAGATCCTGAGAGTCCTGCCTTAGCTGCTGGCTATGCAGCCACAATGTCCGTCCCTCAGCGTACCCTGTCCTCCTGTTGCACTGTCACCAGCAGTCTCCCATCACGGGGCTGGCGAGCCCGCTGCCTGCCAGCAGGACTCGGGCTCTGCCCGCTGCTGCCGTGCAGGGACCTGACAGCGGCACGGTGCGAGAGGCTTGTGCCTCTGCTTTGGGATGACAGATGCTGCCGTGCCACTGTGAAGCTTTCAGGCTCAGCCTGAGAGCGGTTGGGAGCGTAAGAAGCTCTTGCCTGGCATTGCCAGAGAAGGGAGGTGAGGAGAAAGGGGAGGACGAGGGGGAGCACGGGTGCATCTGGGGACATGGGATTGGGAGCACGGCTGCAGCGAGGAGAGAGTGCAGGAGCGTACAAGGGCTGCATGCTGCGGGTGAGCCCAGGCGGTGCAGGAGAGGAGCCCAGGCTCTGTCTGTGTGTGTGTGTGTGCGCGCGCACGCACGCACAAAGGTTATTGCATTTGACTTGCAACGCGTCCATATAACAAAATCGCCTCTGAGGGTCCCCACCCCAGAGACAGCAAATACTAATGAGACACTATTAGATGCTTCACGACTCAAGTGAGAGCTTGGTTGCCAACCCACTCCTCTTCTCTCCTTCTTTCCTGCAAGCGCTGAAAAAATCAGAACGGAGTTTTGCAGCCCCAAATCCAGTTCTGGCCCTTTCTCAGCCCACTGGCACAGTATTAGGTTGGGGCACTTGGTCTCCAAAGGCCAGGGCTGCAGGAGACAACCCTGAGCCACCCCTGAGACCTCTCAGCAGCCCTGATGCGCCTTCTGGTTCTGGCACCAGAAATGCACTAAAAATGTACCTTTTTGATGGAGAAATGTAAACATTTTCAATACGAAGAAACAGACTTTTGGAAGTGTTTCTGCAGAAATGAGGACAAGCCACGTTTCATCCCACTCCCACTCTCCCTGGAGCCCAGGAAGCCCCTTTTGCTGCCAGAGAAGCTCTTGCACATGTAGCCCCCCCCACCCCGGTTGTGTGTACCCTCCTCTCTAACAAAGGCGTTTGCCACGGTGTGAAGCACAAACTTGTCTTCTCCGTGTGTGACTTCAGGCTGTATTGTAGATTAAAAGATTTGTCTTTCTCCTTTATCCAGCAGGTGGGTCTCTGGTGGCTATTTCAATACCATTCCTCGCATGGGCTCTGGGACGTCTGTGCTGAGGTTCTCACTAAACTCAATTACACTGTGGTAATAGCACAGTATTGACTCAGGAGCCTCAGCAGCACAGGACTCTTGCCGTTTATTAGTTGTTTAATTATATGGCACATCAGGCCAAAATAATGTCATTAGCTAATTAGCCCATGTTGGGGTTTTTTGTAATTTTTCTTAAATGAATGTTAACATCAGTGAAAGGTGCCGGCTGGTAGCCCAGGAGACTGGGCTCCTTTCATGCACTGAGCAGGTCAAGACTGGCCCCAGCCCAGAAGCTCCTCCACACCGTCCCACGGGCACAGGTCCCCTGCCACCTTTGGGGAGCCCTGTCAGGGGATGAGACGTTCCCCCACACCCTTTTTGCAGGGTGTGGGTGAGCTACCTATAATGGCACCTTCTTGTTACAGGCCAGCTCTGGTCCCAGCAAGACTGGGACCCCCAGCACCCTCCAAAGAGCTTTCTGTGGGCACAGCTGGGCCAAGCCCATGTCCAGGGTCCTGGGCTTGCACAGGATTTATTCAAGAGCAGTCTTTTAGGATTTAAGGAGTAGTACTGTGGTTATTAGAAAGGCACAGCTCTCCAGGACTGTCATGTAGCTCACCCCGGACAGTGACCACGCGCTGCTGGAGCCCACCGGTGAGTCACTGCCCCCTTGTTCGACACCGGCACGATTATGCACCGCTGAATACATAGCAAAATGAAAATAAGTATTCAAATACCAATGGCATGTACTACATTTATAACCCACCAGAGGGGGTGACAGCAGCACAACTATAAGTCTGAACCTTTTATTACACACCCCGCGCTGCTCATGCTGCCCGTTTTGTCCAGGAATTAACCGAGTTAGTCAGCAATGCTTTCCTTCTCCTCTGTGCGAGAGGCTGAGCGTGGGTGTGCATGCATGGGGCATGCTTTCCGTGCAGGAGACACTGCCAGCACTGCCGTGACTGCCCGCACATGCAGCATCCCCGTGCATCCGCCAAAACCCGTGCCTGCGTGCAGGCAGAGCTGCCTGCCTTCCCGGACCACCGTATGGGAGCTGCTGGACCGGGACCATGGGCTGGGGCTCAGTCTGCAACAGGATCTGCTCCTCGTTTCACCCTGGTACAGGTGCACAAAGGAGCAACATCCCAGTGGTTCACCTGGAGGTGGATGCAGGCTGCTGACATGGAGACAGGGTGTATAAATCCTGTGGGATAAATCCTGTGGGATTAGGAGATCTACAAGACAGCTTTAGCTATCTCTCTGTGGTGTCTGTGGCTTTTCTCGGGAGGAGGCAGCATTGCCATGTGAGAGACACTCCGGGCAGGACGCTGCAGGACTTCCATCAGTGATGTTTTTATAATTAGCATGTCTTGGCTGCTTTATCAGAACAGCACCAAAGGTTTTCAGCGCGATGGCTGCTGCCTTATGGAGGTCCTTCAACTGGCTGCTTCAGGCCTGCAGTTTCCAAAGCATTCATGTTGCCCCTGCACGCTTCTTACCATTATTTAACCCAAACAGATCGACTCTGGGCTTTACAAAATGCATTTGCTGCTCCTAAAGCTTTCTTAACATCTTTCGACCTGGCTGGGTCTGTTCCAGACTCTGAAAAATTGCAGGCCCCTGCAGATGCTTTCATGTCCTTGAAGACAAGTGCTGCAGACTTGAGAAACTCCCTGGGGAGCCTACGCACTTTTGAGAGGTTCAAGAGTCCATAGCAAATAACTCCAAAATTAACCATGCAGTCCTCCCCCAAGTCCTCAAAGGCACTAGTTCAGATGAATAAAATAAATTTGGAGTTAATAGACCACACTGAATTTAAAATATGACATTCCAAAAAGGGGGGAGGAGGAATAGAAGCCTTTTCCAATAGTGAGAAACTTTCCATTTTTCAAACCTTCGTATCTCCCCAATGCCTTAACTGATTAATTGGAGACTCTCTCGAATAATTATTTTCCAGAATAGAGAATTCTTTGGCGGGCAGATTTTTTCAAATTTTTTTTTTTAAGAAGCACTAGGGAGAAACAAAATTAGGCTTGTAAGGAGAATGAATTACATCCTTAAGCTGGACATTGCTCGTGTGGTTCCACAGTACTGCTGCGAGATAATCACCCATTCTCCCATGCTCTGCCGCTCACCTTAATAACTCTCCCAGGATTTGATGTAATGGTTTACATAACCTTTCTGAAGCATCCTGAATTCTGATGCATCCAGCACTTAAATGTGACATTGAGTCAACTCTGAAGTGCTTTACAGCTGGGTGACGCTGCTTGGGGCTGTCCAATACAATGAATGAAAAAGTTTCGCTTACCAAGCTGAAGTGATCATAACTTTTTAACAGGTGAGCCGTGTGGCTGGAACAAATCTCAGGGTTTCCAACCCTGAGCCAGGGGCGGGTGTTTGCCTCCCTGTGCCACCTGTGGATGTGTGTAGCACCAGGGTTGATCCAGAGCAGCAGCTATGTACTTGGATTCACTTCACCTGTCTGCACGTGGCTCCTCTGTAGGTACCCGCCTCTGAGCCCGCTGGCTGGATGACATTTATAGTCAGCAGGGAGAAAAAAGGCACGTCCAGGCACAATTCATCTGACCTTTCTCAGGCAGCCACCTTAGAAAGAGATTAATCCTGCCCCTGAGAGGCCTTTTCTCTCCATTAGCACTACGACAGTTCATCTGGCTCATTCATGGATGCGGGCTGCGTTCGGGCAGGTGAATCCCCTCTGGCTCCCTCTCGGGCTGTAGGATTTAGGTACTTGCATGCCTTGTGCGTGGCTCTCGGCTTGCATGCCGGGGAGGATGCTTTGCTCCTTCCCGGGGCACTGTGCAGAGTGCATGTGTGGGAGATGGGCAGCCCTGCCTCCCCAGCACCCCTCCCAGCATCCATCCTGCTTCCCTAGCACCCTCCCAGCACCCTCCCCAGCTGGGGTTCTGGCACGTGGCATTCGCCAGCCTAACCAAAGGCAGAAGCTGAGAGGGTAGAGATAAAGATAGCCATTTTCTGATATCTGGGGCTGATTCTGCTGTCTTAAAAATCCTGCAGTAATTTCTGGTGTTGATTATATATGTAAATCTGTATCTATAATAGTCTCTCTCATATATGTCTGTGTATATATATACGTGCACACACGTAGATGTGTGTATAGCTAACATATGTGCTCTCAACCCACTCAACATATGCGGCTCTGAAAGCCACCAGAGCATGCGTATTTCTCAACCTTGGCCTGCGTGGCACCCACAGAGCGGAGCAGGGTGACGCGTCTGCCTGCGCCAGCCTCACCACTCACCCTGACGTAGCATCACCCTCCCTATCCTTCCAGCCAGGATTTTCACCCTGCATGGCACCGGCACGGGCCTGGCTGTGACCGCTGTCCCCCCAAAAGGCGTGCAGTGTGGTGGCACCCTTCTGAGCTCCCCAGAGTCCTCAGGGTTTGGGCTTTTGTTGGGGAGGAGCCTTGCAAGGCTCAGTTAGCCTGGTGCAGGTTGGTGCTGTGGGGTGTACCAGGCTCCCAGTGCTTCTCTGTGGCTCATTCATTAGCTGGTGTGTCTTAATAAATCAGGCTGGCCTTCTGCCAGCAGGCATTAACTCAGGCTGGATTTGCAGGGGGGAAGCACCTTGGGGATGGGGAGGATCTGGTGCCCCTGGAAAGCACGGCTGTGCCCCAGGCACGCACAAGACCCCATCCCGCAGGCCTTGGGCTTGTGCTACTCCAGATTGTGGGCCAAAATCACTCAGAGAAGAGGCTTTTGAGTAGCAGTGCTGTCCCTTTCACCCTGGTGTGAGACGTACATGGCTGCAGGGCGTCCCCAGGCTGGTGTCCAGCACCAGCACAAGCGTCCACAACACTGAAGGTGGCAGCGGGGGAGGCTGGAGCTGCCTGGGCATGGTGCTCCAGGTCTGCAGGGAGAGCGGGCTGTCTGGGGTGCTCGTGGCTGTGCAGCGCTCAGACCCCACGGCAGTCAGAGGTGCAGCCTGAGCTTTTTGCCTGTCTCTAGAAAGGGCATCGTGTCTCCCAGCTTCTTCTCTTCGCCGGTCTGGGTACGTCCATCAGGCAGCCGAGCGCGGCCCGGTCGCTGTAATGCAGATAGCGGTAGCGTAGCCAATCACAGTTAAGCAACATGATTCAACTTTGTCATTTCCAGCCGTAGCATATTCAGAAATCGTCTGGAGGAGCAGATCTGACAGAGGCATGTATCTGCGGGAGCTGCAGGGGTGGGGAGGCAGAGTGCACGCGTCTGATAAGTTGGTCTCAGCTGGCCGTGAACTGAGCACATCCTGCAAAAGAGCAAGAAGCAAAGCAGGGAGGGGGGAAAGGGCAGGTCTAAGGAAACGTCAGGTGTGCAGCTGAGAAAGAGCCTTTCCTTAAGAGAGCTGTTGGTGTTGATGACATTAGTAGTGTCACTGATGGAGAAATTCAATCGCTTCCAATGAGGGAAAAATAATTGTCTTTCGAGGTACAGTAGGTTGTTGTCATCTTCCTACGACACACTCCATCAACTTTCAATTTCTAACACAAAAGCCCTTCATTCTTGCTCGGGCCTCTCTAATCTGTTGCGGTGAGCACTTGTGGCAGATGTGGCATGGGCTGGGCGAGTTGTCTGGGAACAGAAACACTCAAATTGTACCAAAGTGAGAGCATCACCCAGACCCCGCTGAGAGGGGGAAGGGTGCCAGCGTGGGGAAACCAGCTCGGGTCAGCAGTTGGTGAAATACCTCATCTCCCTGCACCCCCGTTTCTGTAAACCAAGGAAACCAGTATGGTGAGGGGCTCACATAGCTTGGGTGGAGTCCTTTGGGGTGACCCCCGGCACCAGCGTCTGAGGCAGGTTGGGCACGGCGAGGCTCAAACCCTCTGGGGCTGGAGGATGCAGGTTGGTCTCCGTCATCCCCTCCAGGATGGGTGGCCGTAGGGAGGGCGGCGGGGAGGAGAGGAGGGGAAGGGGAGAAGTGCGCAGCGGTGACTCAGAGCAGAGGTGTGCAGGCAGGAGAGCCAGAGCTCGGCACAAAATGCTTCCCTGCCACTGGGTGAAATAAGAGGTGATTAGCAACGTATCCCAGCCACAGAGCCTTCTCGTCAGGCATTTAAAGAGGAAATATATATTTAAAAATACTGCTCTAACAGAGAGAGGTAATGATGTGTTTCGAGGCAGAGATGGTATCATTCATAAAGCCTGTGCTGCTTAATTACATCAGCACCGTTTAGGAGAGGAATGATTTCCCAGTGAGTTTCTGGTTTGGTTTCCCTCTGTCCCGCTGTATCTTGCCATGGTCCAGCCATTTGTCAGGCTCTTTGGTATCTCTGTCTCCAGCCACAGCTTGAGGCTGGCTGCCAGCGCCGGGGACTGGCAGACTGTCACTGTCACCAAGTGCCAGCCGCCCAGAGAGGCCCCAGAGGCTCAGGGTGGGCAGCACCATAGCACTGAGGTGATGCCGTCTACATCCAGTATTCCCATGGCCTGGGGAAGATCTGCTGTCGTGCGAGATGAAGGACACCATCTGCATTAAGGCACATAGCTGTACTGCCCTTCCTGGGGGCTCCTTGGGGACCCCAGTATTTTTCTAGCAGGCTCTTTCCGGATACGCTGCTGTCCTTGTGCAGACGTGTGCTTGCTCACCCCCATGCTTGCTGCCAGCTCCGCTGCCCTCCGGCCCCACAAACTGGAGCTCTTCCTTCCAGAGAAGAGCGTTTCACGCTGCTTTTAACCAGCCTTACCTCGTGGTGCTTTCCTTTCGCCTGTCAGATCTAGGCTGACGTTATTTGGGTAGGAGCAGAGGGGTGGGAGTTTAGAGAGGCAAAATGGTGCTTTTTTTCTCTTGCATTCATAAGACATTTCAAGTGACACACACAGACAATAATGTATCACTCAGCCTGAGTACAGCTTGAATGGTTTAAAAATACGCTCCTGAACTTTCCACCCCTATTCATGCACAGGCACCATCCCTTTGGGGTCTGCACTTTGGCAAGAACAAGCAAGGAGTTAAGCAGCTCAGCAAGGCAAGCTATTTATGGATGTTGCAAGCTCCCTGCTCTCCTCCGATACCCCATTCAATCCTTTAATTATCTGCAGTTGTTTCATGCTGTGTCTCACCGCATGCTCTCTGGGGGAAACCTCTGGGGCTTTGCCAGTTGATGGGGAGGGTGGTGGGAAGGGGGAAGACTCTGCCACACGTGCCAACACAGCCGAGGAAAACAAGGGACGCTGTGAGGTTGCTTATCTGTGGGCTGTGAGGGCTGTGGGGAGACCAGCACATGGCCATGGAACCTTCTGCGACAAGGAAGCAGAGCTTATAGGAATGACACCCCCGGTGGGAGTTGCCTGCGGCGGGGAGGACATAGCAACAGAAGGTGGGAAGAGACTTGCCACATCCCTAGGTTCAGTCCCCTGCGTCCCCAAGCCCTCCCCGTGAAATGGAGCCCAGAAGCTGCAGTGTAACATGTGAGAGGGAAGAAGGCAGGAGGGACCGTGTGGCTTGCCAGCCTCTGACGTTGCTGCCCTCCAGACAGCACTGTTTCTCTACAATGCTGCCAGTTTTGGAGAAGAGAGCGGCTGTTGCCAGGACTCTGCACCTCTTGTTGTTCCCCTGGCAAGCCCACCCAGCTGCAGACTTGCTCCAGGGTAACATGAAAGCTGCCCCTTCCACCTCCCTAAACCCCCTGTGAAGATGCTGCTCCAGCATCATAAGAATTATAGTTAATCCACCAATATGTCTTTGAGTAAGTCAACCAAACAAGAAAAGAGACGAGAATAATCTCCAGCACCTGGAGCTGCGCAGCTGTTAATGAAACCGGCTCTTCGAGCATCCTCCGTACAACGGCCTGCACCCCACCTCCCCGGGCATCTTGCACTCCTGAGACCCACGCTCAGCACCTTTTATGGCCCTTATGAATTGTGACAAGATGGTCTGGGGGAGGCTGGCCAGGATCAGTGCCCCATGTCCCCTCTGCGCTGCATCCCCTGGAGATCTTTGCAGATCCATTTGAGCACAGGGTCCGATACCCCCCAAGGTTGGCATCTGCAGCCAGTGCTGTCAGACTGGTAAGAGCTGGGGCAGCTGCTGGTTACACTGGTCTCAGATAAGTTGCTCTTGGGAACTGGAGATTCCCAGATTCAGATTTTTGTATGGGTCTAGTACCAGGCATGAGGGGGTGTTATCTTCCCTGCCTATATCTACCCGTGTCTCTCATTCTTTCTCCAATCCACTGCCTTGCACTTCCCTTCTGGCTTATCCTGGCCAGGACCAGTGATCCTGGGAGACTCCTGGGTCCCTCTTCCTGTGCAAGCTCTGGCCCAGCTCTTCGCAGGGAGGGCAGGAATGGCTTCTGGGCTCCTCACCTCCTTCCTGCACTCTCCCCAAGCTGGGCCAAGGGGCTATCTGCCCTGGACGTGCCCCACCTATTGCACCCCTGGGAATGGCACTCAGACCTGAGAGCTTTTACAGACATGCACACATCCACGTGGGTGAGTTACCTGGCCTGTGCCTTTCCTGGCATCTGGGCTCTTCCAGCCATCCACCGTGCTCCCAGCCTGCTCCCAAGCCCGTCAGCAGGGCAGGGAGGCCACAGCCAAGCCCTTGCGTGGTCCCAGCAGGCAGCACAGGCAGCACACATCCACCTCCATCTGCCACAGCAGCTGGAGGCACGGGCAGCCCCTGCACGACACACCTGGGCTCGGGGAGCAAGCCCACGTGCCTCTGTCTGCTCCGTCTGTGGGGAGTGGGGCCGAGCTGCTGGTGCCCCCCCAGCAGCTTGGGCTGCACAGGAGCTTTGCGGGACTGAGCAGTTTCGTAGGAAATGTCTCTGTGTTTAAAAGTGCTCTTTCAGGTGGAGACATCGCTTTTTGAAAGTGGCTAGGTACTGCAGATGTCAGGGGGTTTTGCCTTAATAATCATAGCAAGGTGTGGGGGGGTTCTCCCCTCCCTCTCTCTGCTTTCTTCATGGCGTCTGTGCTCTCGTTCAGCTCTGGATGGGTCTGGGTAAAGGCAGGGCCCCGGCAGCCCCTACATTTGGAGGGTTAGATGCTGGAAGGGCCCCTCTGTACGGACCCCGTGTGGCAGGAGTTTGGGGCTCAGCCCCCACCAGTGCAGGGGTCCCTTCCCCTGGAAGCCCAATTCTGGTGGGTGCTGATGAGGCACCGGGGGCCATTGCCATGAAGCCCCCTCCAGCCCCCGTGGTGACCTGGCTGTGGAGTGGGGAGCGCTGCCAGGAGCCAGAGGCTCCCCCTCCTTCCCCAGCTCTACTCTGCATGAGTTGGCTGTATTCTTACCTGATCAGCGGATTTGAAATACAGCCTTTGGCTTTGAGACCCAAAATAGATGTTAGGTTGTCTTTACTCCGCCGGAGGCTCCTTAGTATGTAAATCCCTCCTCCACACAGTTGGTGCAGCACCGTGCTTTCCAAGGGGATGGCACTGCCGGGATCCCAGCTTTATGGGAGATCTCCACCCTGGCTCCAGATCGGCAGCGTCGCGCCGAGGAAGGACAGCCACACTCTTCTCCACTGGGCTTCCCTGGACCCGGCTTGCAGCCGTGGCACAGGGGTGCAGCAGGGCTCCTGGCACAGCTCCCCTGTGCCACTGCTTGCCCCTGTGATGGGCGTGGAGGGAGCCCATGCAGCAGCATTAGGGATGGTGCTTTGCTGGGGGGAGCAGCATCCCTCCTCTGCCACCACCCTCTTCCTCCCCCTGCGCTCCATGGGACCCAGCAGGTTTCCAGGGAGGCGTCGGAGCCAGCGGGCAGTGACATTTGTTTTGTCACTTACACTGTCATCACCAAAAAAATGAAAAAATAGCTGCCTCTAGGGGAGAGCTAGGCCCTGTGACATTCGCTTCATCTTATGGCAACTAATGCATCCAGCAGCATCCCCAGAAACTGTGCGCTCTGCCGGGATAAAGAAGCTCCGTGCTGCCAGCAAAGCTGTGGCTGCAGAGCTGCCTCCCAGGCCATCCTGGTGCTGGTGGGCCACCGTGCTGAGGACCAACCGGGCACAGGGCAGGACCTCTCCCGGGGGCCATGCTATGACAGCCACCTGCTCTTCGTGAACAGTCGGCTCTGCAGAGAGCAGGGAGCAGGTGTTCATTAAGTGACACTAATTGCTTGAGACTTTTGAAGTGTTTCCTACCTTGTAAAGATTGAGTCAAAAACCAGCGCCCTGAGGAACTACCCCTATTAAACTGACGTTCGTTAGAGTTGACTTTGCGCTACCTCATTAGGCTTCTGTAACTGAAGGAGTTAATTCATTATCAGTAGTTTCCGTTCCCTCTTCCCATGCCTGTGAGGCCCTGCTGGGTCTTCTTCAGGGTCCATCATCCATCAGGTGGCTCAAACGCACCTTGTTGCTGGCAGTCGCGGACCGAAGCGGCTCGGGTTGCTCCGTGCATCCCCATCTCTGTGCCGTGCCGTGGCTGTTGGGATGCTGGCACTGCCAGCTTCACTGCAGCAACGTTTTCTGTGTGGGTCCTTTGCGTGCAGCATATTCACCCTGATTTGGTGCTAGCTGCTCTAAACTCTGTTTAAAATACTTTGATGGCTCCCCTTTCTGTATCTGTTTTTTAATCCATATGTATTATATTTGGAGAGGATGCGTGTGGGGGTTCATCTCTTCAGTGACTCTCTCACGGGTGTGAAAGCGGAGCCTCCGAACCAGCTGCTTCCCGAGCACAGGCTTGCTCTGCCTTGGCGGCTTGCGTTCACTACCCCCTGTCCCGCAGCGCAGGGGTGGGGGCACAGCCTGCGCGGGGGGGGGCCCGGCCGGCCGGCGGAGGCTGCGTGGGCGTGCTTGCACGCTGGTTTTCCTGTGCGCGGGTGCTCTGGCTGACTCCCTCGCACAGACACGTGCTGCCTGACTCAGTCACACGTCTGCTGTTTTTAGAGGCAGCCTTCTAACACCCTGCCTCGCTCAGCAAAAAACCAGGGAGATGCTGTGCTTCCCCCAGCCAGCCTGGAACCAAATCTCCTCTGCTCAGGAGCAGCCCTCAGGCTTAGCCCTCTGGTCCTGGTCTGCTGGAAATGGGACAGATGTGGCTGTTGTGGTGAGAGGACCCCCAGGCAGGGACACCTCTGTGCTCAGCCCTCCTGCCGTGGAGACCTCTGCCTCCTGCCCTGTCCTGCCCTCAGGGTTCACCTTTCATGCTTGCCCTCCCCCGGGGAGCAGAGCGCCCAGAGCATCCTTGGGTACCCCCAGGAGCTAACGCCCCATTGCTGCGTCCAAGCAGAGGGCCACAGGTGACATGAAGATGGTGACGCTGCAGCAGGCAAGCTGGGGATGGAGCTGGGGATCCTCTCCACCCCTCCATTTTCGCCCCCTCCCCAGCCTCCACTGAGGGCACAAACAGGTCTCAGAAAGCCAGAGGGCAGGGGTGCCACAGGCCATTTCACTGCAGCCAGTGCTTCCGATTTTCCCTGGGACTTCGGTTTTTTGGGCAAATGCCACTGCTCTGCCCCAGCTCGGTCCGCGCTGCATCGCAGGTGACAGCAGAGACAGCGAGAGGGGAGATAGACAAGGCAAGAGGAAACTGTTGCTCCCCACCTTTGTTAGTTTTAACTAACGAGCTGTTTATAGGAGCGACATGACACCTGCTTTCCTCTTTATAAATTCAATAATTTATGAACGGTATTAAAGGCAAAACAGCCTCCCGGATAAAGCCTGTGATGCGTGCACTCTGGGTATTAGCCAAACGGGACAATGAGCTACACTTGAATAACACACGAAGATATTTACCCTCTCCCTCTATAAATTATTAAGGGACTTTTTGCACATAATTACACGAGCTTTTATGTTTCTCACTCCCTGCTTTTAATCCTTTTTGGAAAGGCGCCAGTCACTTATGACAGGAACTGAGCAAACAGCAAATGTTACAGCTGGTTTTAGGGTCGCTGCAGATGAAGGAGTTGCAGGAGAGGGCACTGGTGTGAGCCCACCCCGCTCGGCACACAGCGATGCCGGGGCTCTTCCTGCGCGCCGCTGCAGGGCGGGAAATCAAAAGGCGCGAGCCGTAGGGGACCGGGCCAGGGTTTGGCCCCAGTGTGAGGTCCTCTTCCTCCTCAGCGTGGGTTCACGGAGGTGGCTGTGAGAAAGTGCAAAGCAGGCTCCAGGGTTTTAATTGCTCTCCAACTGTGCATGTAAATCAATGATACGCAGATGTAATTGGGCGTGCAAATGTCACTAGGAGGCTGTTTACATGTGCAGTGTACATTAGGGGAGCGTGCATGTGTGCAAAGAAACGCTAAGGATATTAGTAATAATTACACTTCCGAGGGTGTCCGGGTGCTGGGTCCACTGTCTCCACTCCTCCAGCTCTGGCCTTCATGGGGCAGAGCTCCCTCCTCACCCTGCCCCATGCCAGACCTCCCCTTCCCCGGCCGGCGTGTTTGCTCCCCGGTCTCTGCCCAGCCTCCAGGGCAGCTCAGCTCCCTCCCCTGCTCCCCAGCATCGCCTTTCCCTGCGCCGCTTGCCAGGCTGGCAGCAGCCCCAGCGGAGGCATGCCCATCTCTCTGCCTGGCACACCAGGCAGGGGCCAAACCGCTTTTAGACATTAAGGTGAGGAGCCCGTTTCATCCCCTCCAGGGACGCTGACCCCTTTCCCTTAGTTGCCAAGCATTTGTGAGTCAGCCCCAGCAGGGTGTCTCCCACACCACCTTCCCATCCTCCTTGTCCAACACAGCCTTTTCTTTTTCTGCGTGGGCATTTGACACGACTCTCATGTCCTCCACACTCACCGTGGTCTCCAGGCCCTCTCTCCTTTGTGCGAATATCTTTAATCATTGCTCTTTGTCCCATTGTGCAGTTCCTATTCTTATGCCGAGCTGTTAAAAAGCTGTCACTGTCATAACTTCCTTGTCCCAGAAATTATCTTTCATCTCCTGGATGTGGGCTACAATAGACACTGAGATGCTTGATATTATTAATACCTTCTGTGTATGTGTCAATGAGCTTAAGAATTTAATGGAGCCTTTTCCTGCAGCCCTTCACACGGCATGTTTGGGCTGCTTGACAGAACAGTCAAGCTATCAGGCACTTGAGTCAGGTTGACGTTAGGACATGTGGCCTCTCTCTGCAGCAGAGCATTTCATAGCAAGGCCTAATTTCCGCAGCCTGAGCTTGAACAGGACGGGGTGGTGGCAGTGCCCTTGCAGATACCTGGGTGAGCTGAGCTGGGGGCAACCCCTGTGCACCAGCAGCTCATCTCCCCTTCAGCAGCGTCTGCTTGAGGGGGCTACAGAAAGGCTTTTTTCTCCTCTTTCTACCTGTTCTCTGGAGCATCATGGAGGTCGTGTCATGATTTGAGATGGGAAAGGCATAAGCACAGCATCTCCACCTCTCACCTCGCTTCAGTTGAGCAGAGATGCCTGGAGATGGGCTCGGCCGCACGTCTGCTGCCGGAAGGGCTGCAGCCTCCCGGCAAGCGAGGCTGTGCGTGGGGACAGCGGTGGGATCACCCTCGATGGCCTGCACAGCCTGAGCCCGTGTCAACGGTGACGTTGCATGGCTCCTGCCACGGCTGTCCCAAGTGGGCGGCTGGTGGTCGAAGGATTTTTGGTACATTGCCTCCTTCTGCTCCAAATCAATCCGCTGACCAGGGCAAGGAGCAGTACAAGACAGTACAGAGAGAAACCATTATGATAATACTTGATAACGATCCTCAATTTCACTCAGGAGCAGCCGTACAATGCAGAATTTGGACTCCCTCCAGCTGATAATGAGAAGCCACTGGACTGACTCAGCCTGCTGTGAGGAGGCATCAGTACACATCCAGATGGCCGGGGGGACGGGGGAGCAGGAATATCCTGCGTTGCCCCTTCGTCCCACTCTTCCACACACACCCTGAAATGTCACCACCTCCAAGGAAGAAAGCACGCGCCATCCGAGAGCACGTTTCTCCCCTGACTGCATCCGCAGGGGTCGGGTGCTCTCAGCCGTCCTCAGGAACAGGTCCTGCTGCCCGCAGAGCTGCAGGCCCGAGGTGGGCAGAGGAGGTCTGCGCGCATGTTGTTGTGCAAGGCGAACGTGAGACATCTGGGTCGCCTTTCCACCCCTGTCCCAAGCAGCCAGGAGGTTACGGCTGCCTTCTCCAGGGACTGGTTAGTACTGGGCAGGATCGAGAAGCCAGCTGCTGGCCAAGCCCAGGGGAAATGCAAGGCACCCTCCTCCCTGGGGGCACAGGAGCAGAGCGGGCGCAGACCCTCCCTCTGTCCTTGCTGACAAAGGGAGGAGGCTGGAGGGGCAGACAGCCGATCTGGCGTTCCCAGAGCTGGTGCTGGCAGTACTTCAAGGTGTGGTACATCTTATCTCAGCCTGGCATTTGCATGTATTTTCTCAGCTCAGCTTGTTACGACAAAAGTGTGAAAATCTGAAAGAAAAGGAACTATAATAATAATGGGAGTAATTAAAATCCGTCTCCCTCCTGCCAGCTCAGCCCTTTCTGGACCTTTTGTGGGATTCCTGGACACGTGCACGGACACCAAGAGACATGAGCATGTCCCAGCTAGCCCCGCTGAGGGGCAGGTCCGCTCCCCGCTGCCTGGGCGGGAGGCTTGGTCCCTCATGCAGTGTGCAGGTGCCGCCTCTCCGGGGGGGAGCTCAGAACGGGGATAAACTCCTGCCTCCTGCCAACAGAAGGGAACCATCTGCCACAGTCGGTTATCATCTGAGGATGGCAGTGGCAAAGAGCTGGAGCATCTGTCTGAGGGATGAGCCCCCGCAGATGGACACCCAAATGTTCTTGCCACTCCCTGCAGGTTTTAGAGGAAAATGTTGGATGAGGGCGTGGGAGCGGAGCTGCTTTCTTTGGTGTCCTCTGCAGCCTGGGGCTACACAGGGGTCTGGACAGGGTAGTCTCACCTGGAGGGCTGGGATGCCCCTTGTTTTGAGTCACTCCTTGCTGCAGGAGGGAGGCTGAACCAGTTGAGTGGGTCTTTATGGCTTCCCACAACAGCTGGAGTTGGTCTCCACAGCATGGGGGAGGCCAGTAAAGGTGATGGGAGACGGGAAAACAGCATGTCTACCGCAAAGCTGGCAGCTGCAAATAGATATACAGGCTGTTAGGGGGGACAGGAGAGGACAGTACTTCCAGTGAGGTTTGGTTGCGTACTTCTGGCTGTCCCCAGCACTCTGTCACCTGTGCTACAACACCTCGGGGACCTTAACAGTAAGCTCACCCTTACCTTAACTCTGAATGTCCCTCTACAAAAGCAGTCCTTTGCCAGGAAATGGTAGCACTCAGTTATCCTGTTCTTCTTCCTAATGTCCCATTGATGCCCTTCGCCCAGGTAACTTATAAACTTACCCCCTCTGAGCTGCATCGCTGCTCCTCTTCAAGCAGGACCTTCATATCAAGCATGTGCTAAGGGTGGGCTGTGTTACCATCGGCGTACGGGATGGTCTCAGCCCTCGTGGTCGTTGTTTGTGGTGGCAAGATGCTGGCCAGCGGTGGCCCGTGAAGAGCTGGGGACAACCTGACAGTCCCAGGTAGATCTGGGCCTCTGGTGCTGTGTGGGGTGAGTTGTGCTGCTCACTGGGCCCTGGGGGAAAGCACCTTGGCCTTGCTCCTGGGCAGCTGTCCTGATCGCTCGCTCCAGTCCCGGGAGCTCACTGGTGCACCAGGGCTGCATGACGGCAACGTTTAGGGCAAGGAGGCCACAGAGGATCTGCCAGCACAGAGCTTACGATGATGGGTTGGTAAATGCAGAAACGTGGGAGCCTTTGGGGCTTCTGAGCAGGGGCCAGGGCAGTTCCTCCTGCAGAGATCAACAGGGTTTATTGCTGCTAGGATCTCCCTTTGTCCGAGGCGTCCTTGGGGTAAGCAAGTGTTGCCCATGAGGTGGGGTGAGAGTTACCCCTCTGCATTTGGAGGAAGGAAAAAGCCCAAATGGCAGCGCTGCTCCTCAGGGAGATTAGGCGTACTGGCTCCTCTTAAAGTCGGGCACCGTCGATAAGGGCCTTCTTGCTCCTGCGCCCAGCTTGGAGAGCGGTTATTAAGTGATGCTTTCTTTTCTCTGTGCTCTCCATCCTCCCCATCGCCTCAGCCCGCTGCTGGCTAAAACACACCCCTGTAGCCGGCCGAGCAAACCAGGGCTCTGCTCCGCCGTCACGCCTGGCACACCCCTGCTGCCCTCGCCTCTCCTGCCGCGCCGCTCCGCTCCCTCCGCCCGCCCAAGTCAGAAATCACACGCAGAGGTTACAGAAAAGGCAGGTTTTGCACAGGACTTTTCTACAGGAGAGATGTGCATGGATGCCATCTTAGCCCAAAAGCTCGTCTCTGCTTCTGCACGCCAAGTCCCCTGTCCTCTGCCGCTCACCGTCCTCTGCCACTCACCATGCTGCCAGGATAGGGATAGCCGTCGGAGCCGAGGTGGGAAAGACGGTCTTGGAAGGCCCCCTGCTTCCAGGCAGCATATAGCATTGCTCTCACATGGCCACTGTGCTGCTTGCGTGGTGTATTTGCCGTATCTTTGTGGAAGCGCTGAGGTGAAATTTCTCCCTCTCACACCAGACAATGCCAGGAATTATTCTGGAGGGTTATTATTGAATACATGGTGTCCTGCACTTTAGTGGGGCTTTAACCATGGCGGAGGGAAGCATTAAAAACGGCATTCAGAGCTTTTAGCCTGTCTTTTGTCCTTTGTTTGTTTTTCCTAGCCACATTCAGATTGCCAGCTTTGTCTGTGTTTGTGAAGTGCTATTAACATCGATGGCATCGCTGAAATAGCCATAATAATAAGAAGCATCGATCTGCGCTGAGTAAAGGTCTGAGGACCACTGAGAGGGGCCAGGCTGAATTTCCTTGATGTCAGGAGCGGAGCGCGCGTGCACGCACACATGCGCTCTCACCCTCCCATGTTTCTTGCCGCAAGGTTCCTTTGCCCAAGCCCAGGCAGGGCTGCCTCCGTGACGGGCACCCACCCTCCCAGCCGAGCCGGGCTCTGCGCCCGCAGGAGGAGAGGCGGCAGCCTAGGAGTGGGCAGGAGTGCCGAGCGAGTGATTCAGCCCTCAGCTGGCGAGCTTGCAGTGCCTACCCTTTGTTTATTCCTGCTCCGCTCAGAAGCTCGCGTGTGCCGAGCAGGAGGATAACGAGCTCCGCTGAGGGCTCCGGGGAGGCAGAAGCCTCTGCCTGAGTGCGGAGCGGGGCTCGCGCCGTGTTGGGTTTGCTCGTAGGCTGCTGCAGGGACACGAGCTCGGGACAGCCACTTGGCTCCCGTGCTCCATGGCAGGCGTGCATGGGCGTTTGGCCCAGCTGCGGCACGCCGCCCACCGGCCTCCCCGCAGGCTGGGGGGACGCCATCGCACAGGAGAGGCCTGGGGCGAGCAGGCAGCTCCGCTTTCGCAGGAGGGCGGAAGGGAGGCCTGCCCAGAGGGATGCTCTGCATGGGAATCTCCACCCCTGGGCTTGGTTAAATGGCTGGTGGAGGAAGGCCAAGCTATCATCTTCCTCAAAAGCTCCCACCGGCTGAAAGAGCCGTCCAAGGGAAGGCTCGTGGGACCCAGCGAAAGGACTGCCACAGAGCCTCCAGCCCCAGCCTGTGCCAACGTGGAGGGCCCTGGTGCAGGTGCCTTGGGTCAGCCTTGGCCCGCAGCCGGCTACGCTGCAGGGCAGCTGGGTGGAAGCAGGACGGAGTGGGAAGTGTCCCAGGAGAGCCCTGCCGAGAGGAAGCAAGAGGGGAAAGTGCACTTTAGAAGCAAAGTTTGTGTCCATTACTGCCAGAGAAATCAGCCTCTGCTGGAAGAGCCAGTGCTGGGCAAATCTGCTAATGCCGCTCGATAAATCGGTGTCCATTATGGAAGGGGATGAAGCAGTGGGCAGCGCTCGGGAAGTCGCACTTAGTTCTGAATGAGATGCCACCAGCCCAGCATGCGCCGAGCCTCCCAGGAGGCCTTTGGGATCACCAGGTCCCACGTCAGTCCTCAAAGGCGTCCCCCCCCTGCCCCCCCACCTCTTGCAGCCCTTTTCGTCTCATGTGCCGGTGCGGGGGGGGGGGAGGCAAGGGGGCAGTGAAAAAAGAGGAGCAAAACGCTTTGCAGAGGTAGCTGCTGTAGGACCACTCTGAAATCTCCAGGGTAGCCTGGCATCGTCCCTCAGCCGGCTCAAGCAGGGCTGGGCACTGAAGGAAGGGCGAGCGGCGGAGCGGGGACTGCCGGCGGCCCCCCCTCTGCAAGGGCTGCCGGGGGCCACCAGCCACCGACTGGCCCCAGCCCCGGCCCCGGCCCCGGTTTGCCGCCGGATCCCGGAGGCCGGCGCTGGGTCTGCGGGTGCCACCGCACCCTCGCCCGTCCGAGGGAGGCAGCGGCCCTGCCGCGGGAAGCACCGCTCCCCCCTGCCCCCCCCCCCGCCTCCCGCCCGCGGGGGGCTGCTCCCGCCCCGCAGCTCCGGCCCCGGTCCCGGGGGGGCCCGCCCCCCCCGCCCCCGGCTCTCGCCTCCCCTCGCCGCGCTGGAGCGGGGGAGGCGGCGGGAGGAGGGGACTGG
>JAVKLA010000002.1:2750110-2761808 GCA_034782735.1 Sagittarius serpentarius
GAGCACCCCCCCCCCCCCCCCCCCCCCGGTAGTTAAGCAGATGAGTTAGCCGGTCTGGAGCAGATTACATATTCAGGTAGGGTATGGCCGGGACAGCGCTACCTGCCAGGGCTTGCTGGGGAGCAGGGGGATCAGCCCTCAAGCAGGCTGTGCCCAGCTCCCCGGCCAGCAAGGGTTAATTCAAGAGGTGGAATCGGGCCTTTGCCTATCCTTAGGGCAGAGACACCAAGGGTTAAATACGGGCAGGGAGAGCTCACCAGCCCCGAGTGACCAGGCTGGAGGCAGGAGCCATGGCGGGGGGTAATTTTTCAGGGCGGGGGCTCACCTCTCCATCACCAGCCCCCCAGCCTGGAGGCAGGTGAGTCGGGGCCGTGGGGAGTTACTGCCGGTTGGGATGATCCCTCAGGCTCTGGGGGGGGGGCTCTGGGGGCACTGAAGGGTCCTCCCGCCTGGGCTCAGCCCCACGCACAGGAGCCAGCCCAGAGAATTGGAGATGCTGGGGTGGGTCAGGCTGCCAGCACGGGCTCAGCCCTCGGTTTGCGTCTGGCAGAAAAATGAAGGGGTTAATACTGAAGGGGCTTCGCAGGGCAGCCGGGCTTGGGAGGGTGCCCAAGAGCCTGCTGGCCAGAAGGGCTTTGGGAGCCCTCCCGGGCAGTGCCATTGCTTGTTGCTCTCCGAATACCGTGTGTAGGTTATCGGATTTTTCACCTTGCACCTTGGATGTATAAATAGCCCGAGCAAAGGTAGAGGCATGGTTCACTCCAGGTGTTGGAGGTGCCGCCTCGAGAAGAAATGGGAGTGTTGGTGCCGTGGAAGTGATTTGCACTAGGAGGGAGGGACAGCGGGTGAGCGTGGGCACCGGTGGGATCAGGTCTCCTCACCGCGGGTGCGTGCTGGTTGGCGAAGCCGGGGCTCTGATGCCTCTCTCTGCCTGTCGCTAGCCCAGCTACCGCTCAAGCAGTCACCATCCACGGTCCTTCCCAGCAAACGCCCTTTCCAGCAAGCGACTCTACCTGCTGGCCTGCAGCAGGGGACTGGCACGACAGCCCCGCACTCACCCCCAGCCCACGCTGTTCTCCAGGGTCTCAGCCCACGGGGGGAGCGTGGGGCAGAGCAGTTGAGGGATCCCCGGGAGCAGCAGCCTCACTCCCCAGACCTGCTCCTTCTCCCTCCATCTCCCCTTCCTCTGCACCACCTAAGGGAGCCCTGCTCTGAAACAAACGAGATCCCTTCCACATCCCCATCCCAGTCCTCCCCTCCCGCCGGCCTTAACCCTCTCCTCGCTGCTCTGCCACTTGCAGCAGCCCTGACCTGACCTTCACGCCTGCCAGAGACAGCTGTGGAGCAGCAGCGTGGCCTTGCCTCCAGCCAGCCCGCCGGCATGGGGGCTGCATGCACCTTGCCAGGGCTGCCTGTGCTGCCCACCCCATCCCCACCCCAAAGGCAGCGATGCCAGCCCCACGCCGGCACCACAGCCCAAACATTTGTTCAACCCCTTTCTTCTGCGTCCATTCCCCCTGTTGCAAGTGCATGTCTTGTCCCTCTCCTGGACCTCTTGCAAATGCAAGCAGCCGGTAACACCCTGTGCCTCTCCCGGGTGCCACAAGCCGAGGGGCACGAAGCCCCGCTGAGCCCTCCGCCCATCCCAGCGGCGTGGGCTGGGGCTTGGTGGGAGGAAATGTCTGGGCTGGCTGTGCCTTCTCGCCTGCTGCTCCTGGCTCCTTCCTGAAGCACGTTGGCTCGGTAGCTTAATACCATGGAGGAGAGGTGGTCTCTGAAGCTTTTAGCCTGGCCAGGCTGGTAAGCAAGGCCGAGAGAGAAACGTGTCCCTGGGCGAAAGCTTCCGTGTCTTCCTACAAACACTCGGGGGCAGTTTTCCCTATAGCCAGGCCCTTCTGCTCCCTCCCCAGTGCCTGCTGCTCTGGGACAGGGACAGACACTCCCTGGAGGCAGCCGTGTCCCTGGTGGGGACTTTGCAGGTTACCAGGTAGCAGGAGGAGGCTTCTCCTCCTCTCTTGGCTGTAAGGCCCCGGCCAGCAGCTTGGAGCTGGCAGGGCCGCAGGCAGTGGCATCTGCCTGCACTGGGTGTTCGGGCAGCCCCGGCTTTCCCCGAGGCTCCCGCGGGATGGGCAGGAAGCGACCGGAGGAGATTGTGGAGCTGAGTTTACAGCACCTGGGGAAGAGTCAGGTTTTCCAAGCCTTTTTGTGGAGGGATTAATTACAAAACGAATGGTTATACATCTGTAATACTGTACTGTGCCGCAGTTACTCTACACCTATAACGTAATTACTCTGTGATACCTCTAATTACCACTGTTTCATATCACTGGAAGGTTAACAGCATGACTGGGTGACTTATTATTCCTTTAGTTTCCTGCTTAATACAGCCACTGTAACGATGCTGAAGTTTATACTGCTTGATCTATGTAACAAGTGTAAAATCCTGTAACTTGAGGTTTTATTTCAGGGGTTGATAAATCACTTTATAATAACTTCACAATTATAGTGTAATTATAGCGTAATTACGGTTGCTGAATTATAAAGCACAACTGAACCTATTGTGGTTCGATAAGGATTAATATACCCATCAGGTGTTGCTTCGTGGATGTGGTTGTCACTGGGCAGTGACGGGCCCAGGTGTGTTGTGCGGGCTGCTGTGACAGCTCTGGGGTGACATCTGTGTCGGGGCTGGAGGTTGGACCCCATCCCCTCGAGGCAGAGGAGGACATGTTTGCAACGGGCACATCTCTGAGAATGTCCTGGTGCAAAACGCGACTCCACCAACTCTTTTGCAAAGCTTCAGGTGTGGAAGCTGCTGGAGAGACATTTTTCCATGTCACCTCAGATGAGTCCTGCCAGCCCTTGGATCCCCTCTTGGCTTGTGGCCCCTTGGACAGTTTGCTTGGGAAGTGCTGGCGCTGGGGTGGATGTTAGTGGTGCCGTTGGCTCGTACTGACTCTTCTCCCATGGTACAGGCTAACGTGAGCTCAGTGTCCCCATACTCACCCTTTATGCTCGACACCAGCCACCATGGCAGTGGTTGGGAGCCGGCAAGAGGAGGGAGGGCACAGCTGGCGATGCAAGTCACAGCACAGCTTGGCGAGGGAGGGTGTTCGCCTGGCGCTCGAACACATCCAGTGTACTGAGTCAGCAGCTCTCCTCTGTTCTCTGCTAAACCCTGAGAAGGGAAGGGAGCAGGGTTTATCCTAGCATGAGCAGAAACGGCTTTGGGTGGGAACAGAGCCAGAAGAGCTTGTCAGGTAGCGGGGAAGGCTGGGATGAGAGAAAAGAGGGCTACAAATGCTTCGCTCAGATCAAACAACCCAAGAAAAATAAAGGGAGAAAGCAACTGAAGGCCGTGGCCTCAATTTTCTTCCAAGTCAATTTTTTCCCCTTTCTCTCTCCATCTGGGGGAGTGAAATTGGAGCTTGCGGAGGGGAATGGCCGCATGGAGAGAGGTTTCCATGCCTTTGCTGCGTGTCCCAGCTCCCTGTGAGCCTGGCTGGGGACATGTCTTCCTAACAGCCACTTTTGGTGGCTGTTTCAATATGCAGCCTTTGGGACAGTGTCAGGGCATGTGTGATACAGAGAGGGAGAGGAGCGTCTGAGGACAGGGCTGGCTTGGGGAAGGGGAGGAACACCAGCTGTGGCCCCCCCAGTGCTTCCCAAGCCCCGGGAGCGCTGTCAGCAGTGCAGCGTGGCCTCTGCCCCCCCCCCCGGCACGGCGAGCCAGGAGAAAGACAGGTCGCACAAAGGTGGCCATGTCTGAGCGGGCAGCTTTAATTGTCGGCTTGACCCGGGCAATTGAATAAACGCTGATAAATGCCAGAGAGGGCCTCGTCTCCTCTTTAGCCCAGGCAGGGAGCATGAGGCTCCCTCCATCCCTGAGAGGAGCAGGTCACATCAGCTGGCTCAGGAGGGGGTGACAGCAGGGGGAGCGCCCAGCTTGAGCAAAGACCCCGCGCTGCTGGAGCTAATGGCTGTGCTGGGGCAAGCCCCAGGTGATTCCCACCTTCTTGGAGCAGCAGTTAGCAGTGACTGACAGAACCCAGCCAGGCCATGCCTTGCTCTGGCAAGAGGATGCACAGAGTGTACTGATGCATTGGCAGCAGCACGGCCGTTTTGGGGGGAGCCCTGCCATGAGCCCCCCCAGTGGCTCAGTCCTCCCTCTGGCCTCGCCAACACCTCGGCCACCATCCCTTGCCCTCCACGGCCCCATACCCCATCCAAACAGCATCTCCTCACTGAGCATGGGACCAGGCTAGGCAGCAGGTCAGCATCCCTGCCGTGGCGGCCGGGGAGGTCGGCTTGGTTTTGCTCATTCTCCCGACTAAGCACAGAAATGGCTTCTGTTTAACCATCCTGCATGTTTTCTTCTGTAATTTTTTTCATGTGTCTCTGTAAGCCGCTCAGCCTTTCGGTGCCCACAGTGTCCTGCAGTGGACATGTGTCCACACACGGACACGACTCTCCTGGGCTCCAGAGGAGGACCCAGGTGTCCTGGTCAGAGGCCAAAGGCTTTGCCCACTGAAGCTCTCATGTCCCTTGTCTGAGGGCTGGGGTCGGTGTCCTGAGCTGGGGCCAGTCCTGCGGGTGAGCTGGAGGGTTCCCGCAGGGAGTGGGGGCAGGGGGAGGAGGTGCAGGACTGGGCTGTACCTCCCGGAACACGGTTCCTGCAGCCCAAAGGGCAGAATACCTGCTGGCAGCTGTCAGGCTGGGCTGATCCCCTGCTCTGGAGGACAGGCTGGCCACTGCTCCCTGAGGGATGTGCCCCTGAGCACCCAGCCCCTGCCCTTGGCTGCTGTGGGGTCCCCAGGCTGGGTGCCTGTGGTGCAGCCCAGCCGCTGCCACCCTGCACAGCCCTCGCTCCCCTGGCAGCCCTTCCCCCCCCATTGCTCTTAGTTATCTCAGTAGGACCCACAGGTTTGGGTTTTTTTGTCATTTCCATTCTGTTTCTTCATCAGAATGCAAAACATTAAATATTGCTCTTGTAATTATGGTTAATTTCATAACCAGCACCTTAATTGGATTGGTCTCTGATGGGGAATTCTCGTAGGAGGGAGAAGCAGAAATATTTTGACGTGATCTATTCTTTCAGCTCTTTGTTTGGATTTGAGATGTCGAGTGTGAAATGGGAAACAACTGATTTAGACCTCAGAGGCAACCTGGAGGTGGCGAGAAAAGTCTGAGCACTCTCGGAGGCTCTTCTTACCCTCCGCGCAGGCAAACCTCTCCCGCCTGTACCTGAACCTGGCCTTACTCCGTCGCCCCTTTGGATTGGTGGCAGTCACTGAGAGTCAAATTGGTATGGTCTAACCCAGAATGTGAGCTGCGGGGGCATTACTGGTGAGTACTGGCCTGGTGGCTTGCTTCTGCCCCAGCTCCGCTGGCAAGTGGCTCGTGCATTGTACCACGGAGCAAGGCACAGCAGCGAGGATTAGGTAGCAAAAACATAAATGGCAGCGGTAGCCGTGCTTTAGATGAACGTGCGCTGCAGGAGCCAGATGAAGGAAAGGAATGAGGGCCACAGTGGTGAGCAGTGTGAAAACCTCCTTGCCCAGCCCATGCTGGGGGAGCAGCTCTGCAAGGTCCCAGTGGGTCCGAGCCTGCCGCCAGGGCCTCAGGGATGTGAGGGACACCCAGAGGGACACCCAAAGGGACACCTCTTTTCTGCTGGGCGTCGGGCAGGCAAGGGCCCACTGGCATCCCCAAGCCTGGAGAGGGACAGGTGAACTAGGTTATTTCAGCACCGCTGCCAAGGGCAGCATGTCCTGCTGGGGCCCTGGTGGCCCCCCAACGCTCAGCTGGGGCTGTGCCATGCCGTGGCCGTCCCACGGAGCTGGCGTGCTGCGTATCGCGCTGCCGCTTTGGGCTTGAGCTACGATTTGCTCTGGGAAACATGGAATTGTGCTGCCATTAGGTGCTGCCGTTAAACTGATTTGTGCTCAGCCTGTTTATCCTTTTCAATGGGAAACGATACAGAAGCTGAACCGAAATGGAAACCCTGGCCTTGCATTTCCGATTTAATGTCTATGCACTGTATTTCCCCGTGATTACTTTTGTTCTCACATACAGCCCAGAGTGCCAGCTCTGTATTATTATCAGCATCACTGGGGAGAAGGAGGAAGGGGCAGACAGCATCTCTTTCAACTCAAGCAAAATACGACAGAACCACCCCAAAGCTGCCCTCCGTCAAGGGCAGCGGGGGAACCGCTTCTTCCACACAGTGGGTCCCTCCTTTTTCTCCATGCCCACGGGCTCAGCGCAATTGCCCGCTGGAAGACAGAAAAGGCCAAGGAATGGCACGGCTCCCCATGGCTCGGCTGACGCTGCTGGCATGCCGACACCCCTTATCGTAGGCTTTAAACCAATTGTGCTTTTCGGCTCTGCTCCAGCTGCTCCGCAGCCACGGGGCAGTGCTGCCTGCCCTGCACCGAGCCTTTCCCCGGCAGGACGCTGCGGGACAGTGCTGCGCCTCCCGGGACGCGTTCCCAAAGTGCCTGGAGCTGGGATTGCTGAGACACAGCACCTGCAGCCAGCGCCAGCTCAGCTTGGGGCACCCTCGCTAGTGAAATCAATGCGTTGGGTTTCATCAAGTTGCCCTAAAAAATCTCACAGTTTCCAGTGCTTCCTTTTCTCCTCTCAACCAGCATTTCCCATCTTTTCCATCTTTATTGGAGGGGGTCTGAGGTTTTCGTGCAGTGCCAGGACCCCAGGAGCTCTGTGCGCAGCCCCCATACCTGCAGAGGGCACGTATCGGGGGGGCTGGCAGCACCTGGAGCCCAAATCCTGGCCAGGCCACATCCCGCAGCACCTCCCCGCCACAGGCGTTTGGGCTGGGAAGGGCTGGCGGGGCGGTGACCCCTCGTCCCCGGCTGGCTGGCGCTGGCTGGCACTGCCTGGCCACTCGCACCCGCAGCGCCCGCTCTGCCTGGCTCCGTGGGTACGGCTGACTGCAGGACAGGCAGGCTCAGCCGTGGCTCAGCACGGTTTGTTTTTATCTGTTTTATTGTTGAATGAAACAATAACAGCAAATACAGGCCCCGAAGACAAGCCATAAATAATGAAAAAATCAAACGAGCAAGAAAAGGGGAAAGAAAAAAGAATTATACATGTAAAACCAGCACAGAGAAAGCCAGGCTGGGAAGAGGAATCTTCTCTCTGTGTTTGCCATCACTCATGCTTTCTTTAGCTCCCTTTTTTCTTCACTTCTCTCTTTCCGGAAATTCCTGCAGCACTAAATTTGTTATTATGTGAACAAAACGTCATAATAACTGGGAGAGGGAGAGAGAGAGAAATCTGGCTTGTGGGAAGGAGTCGGGAAAGGCGGTGGATGGAGCGGACCAGGGCTTTCGTCTCTCGCAGCGCCTTGAAACACAGCCATGCCCCTGCCCAAGGCCGCCACCCCGCTCTGCCCCTGCGTGCCCACGGGAGACGGGGCAGGGACAGCTCTGCCGATGCCACCCGGCGCTCGCGGGGCTGTTGGCCCTGGCAGCACGGCACGCCCTCATTGCCCCGTGCGGCTTCTCCCGCCGACGGGTTATTGCAGAGCCGTCTTCGCTGGGCTGCAGTCGGCCTCTCCCGAAAGGCTTTCAAGGCTGCTTGTTTTAGGCAGCAGTATAAAAATATCAGGGCCAGTCCTAAAGGGAGGTAAATCAGCAGGTTTCCCTGGAGTCAGCGAAGCTGCCGGGTTTATGTCTTCTGAAGTCCTCTCGCTATTATCCCAAAGGTTTCCAGGGGAAGACACAGTGCTCCAGAGCAGCCCTTGTACTTTTCTAGGTATCCAGCATTGGTTGTAGGGGTACTTAAGGGATGTGGTGCGGGAACAGAAGTGGTGCAGTCTAAGTAAGTACGATCTAAGCTTAAATTAAATGTAAGGAACGTGACCAGTCCCTGGCAGCAATGTTGCTCTGTAGCACTGCAGGCTTGGGACACGCTCGCTGGTCCCTGCTTGCTGCGGCTGCACAGCGTTTGGGACTTTGATCTGGGGGTTCCGCCTTCAAGCAGTTGCAGGGACACAGTGGGGACACAGGGGCTCGGACTTGTGGCTATTAGAGGAGGTCACATCGCAAAGCTTCAGCGATGTTGCCTTATGGCCCTGTGGAGTGAGGTTGCTCACGGGGCCAGGGTGTCGGGCTGGTTTGGCGTTTGCTCTCCTGCTGAGCCAACCCCGGGTAAAGGAGGGCAGAAGGCACCAGGGGTGCTCCCCCACCTCTGCTTGTGGCCCTGGTTTTCTGCTGCTGGAGCTGATGGGCGCCCCAGCCCCACTCTGGGTGCTGAGCAGAGCTCCAGGGCACTGCAGAGCCATGGGACCCCTTTTGGCAGAGGGTGATGGCTGGAGGGGACGGAATGTCCCCAGGCAGGGAGCGGTGAGGAGGCAGCAGCTTGTCCTGGTGCCAGACGGCTGCCCCTGCCAGGCCCTTGGTGGTGTCCCCTGGTGTGGTTTGTGCATTGGGATTGCCAGGAGCAGCGGCTCAGCCTGGCCGGCCCTGCCTGCCTCGCTGCTGGGACACTGGCGCAGGCCACAGCGCAGGGACCATCCTCGGGGGCTGGTGCCTGGGTCTGGGGGAGTGGGAAGCCACTGGTCACCGGACCGACCATCTAGGCGAGCCCATACAGAACTGCCATCTGCTCCTGATCTGGAGGAAACGTTCTCTGGCAGCGGGGTGACTTTGTACCAGCCGCTTTTATGCTACATCAGGTGGTGTCCTGCCTCTGACACAAACTCAGGATTTAGCACAGGCACCATACAGCTGCGCTCTGGCTGATTCAGCAGCGCCGCGAGAGTGTGCTGAGCCACGCAGAGCCACCCCAGTGGCACCGGGGCCACACGGGGCAGGTGGGCAGGATGGCCGAGCCGCCTGGACTGTCCCCCATCCTCCAGCCCAAAATCTAACGCTGCTGCCCAGGGCAGGGCCCTTTGCAGGGCCCTTGCCAGTGCCGGGGCTGCTCGGAGCGCTCCTGGGGAGCGCAGGAGGTATTTGGGTACCGCTGGAGCCCATTCCCAGCAAAAAACAATCCTCCCTCTGGTGCAACAAGACAGGGCAGCTGCCAGCAGTGGCTGGCTGTGCTGGGAGGAGAAGGCAGTTTTCTTCCCTGCATGAGCCGGAGGAGGATGGTGGCCCAGGCTCTGGCAGCTGCCAACGCCTTGCTGGCCGCGGGCACGTCGAGGCAGAGTGCAGGGGATGCCTTCGCAATGTCATCGTGACCCTGGCGGCTCTCCCAGAAGACTGTCATTGGACAGACCTTTCTTTCACCTCTCCAGTTCAAATGTTTCCATAGCCCTAACAAGAGCCTGGGGTTTTTTCCGTCCTCTTTTCACAGCTACAGACAGGGAAGAAAAAAACATCTACAGAGACCCTCATGCTATACTGAAGCCTCCTCTACCCAGCACTCGCTTATCACTTGAGTGCCTGCTGAGCTAAGTGCCTTCGGGTGAGCACCTAAAACATCCTGGTGGCCCAGCCCATGTCCACAGAGACAGGAATCCCAAGGAAATTTGCGAAAATAAAGAAAAAGAAGAAGCCCCATTCAACTAGCTGGTGCATGTCCTTCCCAGCGTCCCAGCGCACACCATCCTCCTGCTGACCCAGCCCGAAACGTCTCTGGTGCTGGAGTCCCAAGGCTAACCATTGGGAGATGATACTCCCCCCAGCAAACACCGCTCTCCTGCTCTTTGTCTCGCAAGCAGAAGAAAAATCAGTCTCCTCCCAACTTGCCTGACATGGGAAGCGTTGAACCACCAACCGGCAGCGGCTGCGGCAGCGGTGGGCCAGCCTGCGTCCCGGCCGCCTCAGTCGATGAGCAGGGGAGCGTGGCTGGCTCTGAGCCCGAGCGCCACAGTGCGCTGCACCCTTACACTCCTCATTTATCTCTTGCTAGCTCAGGGCTTTACACCCCCGGCATCCACAGCTGCCTTTGCAATTACTTATTGATCACTTGTCAGGATGTTTTCTTTGCTGATGGGGTACTGAAGCATGTGCAGCCAAAGAGAGAGAAAAGGTGTTAAAACTGGAGGAGCAAAGGTGTGAGGAGGGTGAGCAGCTCTTGCACAGATGTGAGCGCAGCAAGAACGAGCCTCAGCAAAAAGTGCTCTGAGCTTCAGCATCCTGCAGAGACAACCGGGGTCTCCTTCCCATCGCCCTGCTCCAATAACCTGCCTGCCGAGCCTGAAGACCACTCTCCAAGTTGGCTCTGGGCCATCGCTGGTTGTCCCTTCACCATACATATCTGTCCCTGCATGGGGTCAAGCAGATCCACAGCCCAGCGCTAAACCAGCGGACAGCTGGGCCAAAGCCTCCCTCTCCCAGCCCCTCAGCCCACTTCAGAGCTCTCCTCCCCTGTGCATCCCCCTCCTCTTTTTTTCTGCTCTTCCTGCCCTTTGGCTTGGTGCTTCCCTGACTTAATCCCCTGTGGCACTGAGGGCACCACAGTTTTGGGTGGAAGAACCCGTTGCCGTGAGGAAATGCTTTTGCAGGGCAGTCCCGCAGGCTGGCTGCTGCGGGTATCTGGTGCCAGCCAGGCGGTGTCAGTGCCGGAAGGGGATTTGCATCTTAAATACTTCTTCGTGCTCTTTTACAGCCTCAGAGCAACTGCCAGAGCAGATCAGGTTGCGCACACCTATTCCAGGCTCCCGCCTCAGAGCAGCTGAAAGCAGATACTTCAGAAGGCTGAGCAAAAGCTCCGGGCTGGGGAGTCATGCCTTCACGTGGGTGAGCGGGAGCCGGTGACCCCGGGCAGCTTGTGGCTGGTGGGGCTGAGGGTGGTCTTGGCGCTGGCTAACCTGCCACGGTTCACTTCCGTGCACAACTTGCTCGTATGTCCCCACCACCCTGAACAAGGCACTGCTGGAGGTGTCCTTCTCAGCTTCTGCCCGTTTCTCCCCCACTTCTCACCCCGTCCTGTGCTGCTTCTGGAGGATTTGGGGCCAGGAGAGGACACAGGGCAGCCCTTTGCACTGTGGCAGCCTGTTTTCATGCCCTTCATTAACAGCCCATCCATTAATGAAGGCCCAGAGGAAATGCGGCGGCGGCGGCTTTCTAGCACCCGGACTGGCACTGTGCCTCAGGCCACCCCGTCTGCAGTGCTCAGGGCTGACTTCAGGCTCTCCCTCTTTGGTTTCTTTTTACCCATGTGAAGCAGCGTGGTCCCAGGAGGGAAACCGCCCCCTCCGCCCTGTGTGCTCCAGCCCCTGCTCCCACCCAAGCCTGACCATCCCAGGGCACCGGGGAGAAGGGCAGCTTCTACTGACACCTGCACTCCAGGGACTGGGTGGGACAAGAGGAGAAGGAGGGAGCAGGTGGCGGGGGTGGTGGGGGGGAGAGAGAGTGAGAGACAAAGCGCAAGGGCCCACAAATGCGTGCTGGACGCAGGGGAATGATGGAGAGAGAGAGGAGGAAATGGGCACGAACGTGTTTGGCAAATTAAAGCTGCTCCCTTTGTTTTGCTGCTTTGCAGATAGCTACAGGAACACTTAGTGCAGAGCCTGGGGTCTGGATAAGCAACTCTTTTAGCAGCAGGAAAGGTTGTTAAATATTTATTTGTAAACCTGGAGTCTTTATCTCTAAAATGTAGTCAAGTTCAATAAAATTTGATTTAGCTGGAGCAGCTTAGAGGAGACGAGAGCACTGACTCTGAGAGCAGTGTTTTGGGAGCTTTGTGCGAAGTCGGCAGATCAGAGATTGGGGGGGGGGGGGGG
>JAVKLA010000002.1:2761908-2866525 GCA_034782735.1 Sagittarius serpentarius
GGGGGGCGCTGAGCCCATGGCTGACCCACACCCAGACCCATATCCACCCTGCAGCCCAGCGTGGGTGCCCAGTGCTGCGGGGATCAGGCTCACTCCTGCGTGCCCCACAGCACTGCAGCAAGGTCAGCTCCTGCAGGGATGGACGGGGTGGGGATCGTGCTCCCCCAGCCCTGCGGAGCCCCAAAGCACTGCGGGCTGCTGGCCCCCCCCTCCCCCGAATATGGCTTCCTTCATCCTAAATTGCCTGTTGTCGTTCGATGCTCTCGAAAGAATCTGGTTCAAGGGTGAACGTCTCCCACACTATAATTTATGGCTGCCAGGTGGGGCTTATAGCTGACTCGGGGATTTTTTTTGCTGCTTGCTCGCTGTCAGCATGGCAGACAGATCACTCGGTGCTAAGGAGCCCCAGCCGCTGGGCACCCCTGTGGGGCTGTGAGCAGGGGACAGCCCAAGGACAGTGGTGACAGCAGAGGCACGGCCAGGCGTGCTGCCCACCCCTTGGGGCAAGAGAGCAGCAGCAGCAGCCGCCTTGGGTGCAAACCCAGGTGCCAAGCCTGGGCTCCCTCCTGGGTCATTGCCTGGGTTTGGGTTCCCTGGAGCCGTTCCTCCCACACCAGGGCAGCCTGTGCCCGTCATGACGGAGTGAACCCCACACACTTCAGCACTCCAGCCTGGTCCTGGTCTGCATTTCCAGGCACGGGCCCAGAACAGCATCTTTCCTCCCAGTGCTGATCCCAGCCGGAGGCACTCAGCAGGTCCTGCTGCATTTCGCACCAAGGCAGCACGGCTCCAGTGCGCCCGTCTGTGCCTCTCGGGCCGAATCTAGCAGCTTCCCCGGGGAAAGGGGTTGTACTTTGGAGCCCTCGTCCCCAGGCGGCAGGGTGGTGAGGACAGGGGTCAGTGAATGCCGTGGCTCTGGGCATGATTTTTGTTTTGGTTTCCTCGTTGCCTAAAGGCAGCGAGTCTGGCAGCTGCTCCTTTCTTACCCATTCTTTTTTTAATGTGAGAAACGAGAGCCATGTTCACGACAGAGGGCTACAGGTCTCCCTGGGCTGGCCCGGCCATGCGTCACAGCCATGCGGCCTGATCCTGCCTGGCAGCTCATGCTGGGGCCGTGGCTGGGCACCCTGGAGGGGTGCTCAGGCACATTTCACAGTCTTCCTCAAAGTAAATCTGGGAGGGCTTCAGTTTTTGGAAAGCCCTTGGTGGTCCATTGTCTCAGTCACTGGCCAGTTTCCTGCAGGCAGCAACTGCTGCAAGCCGCCACTGCCAGCTCCCCCCCCGCTGACACCGGGCCCTCTCCCCACTGTCACCCAAGGCCATCCGAGGCAGCTGCAGCCCCTCGCCCCAACGGGGCACCGCAGCACCCTGTGGCGGCGGATGTGGGATGGCCGAAAGGCGAGCCCTAACTTTAGGCTGAGGTTTGCTGATGTGATGCGAGTCCAGCCACTGTGGGAGGCTGCGTGGTGGTTGCTGTAAAGGCACACGCGGATTGTTGACCTCAGCTTACAAAAAAAAAAAAAAATGGTTCAAGTCATTTTTAGAAGGGCATCTCTTAATATCCACCTCACCTTGAGGCACAAATATTCCCCTCCAAAACAGCCAGAGGTAAATGGGAACTAGAAGTGATTTAAAGCTCATCTTAGCCCAGACTTTTTCAGCTTATTCATCGTCTTTCTCCCAAAGCTCTTCTGTGACTCTGGCTATTAAGATTACAGATGTTTTTGTCAGGGATTGAGTTTATCACGGATTTAAATTTAGCTGAGAACTAATAACATGTGAGGTGTGTCTAGACTTTAATTCTATACAATTGGGCTTGTCTTTAATGCCGTGCAGATTTTGCTTCATTCATCTATCACTTCTTTGTTTATATTTTAGCCATTGATGCCGCATCGCTCCCAGCAGCTCTGGCCGCTGCCCCTCCACCGAGGCCAGTGCAGGGACAACCAGCACAGGACCAAATGTGTTGCAGGTGCAACCCTCTTCCTGCTGGCAGAGAGGCAGAATTTGTCCCACGGGAGGTCCAGGCTGATGCAGGAGCTGTTCATGGGGCCCCACGGCAGGATTTGGCTCTCACCCCCACCTCGGGCCCAGCAGGGCCCAGCACACAGCTACATGCACAGGCAGAGCTGAAATTTCAGCACCAAACACAGCCAAATAAGGCCGGCTGCCTGGCACTCTAATGAGCTGAAGTCTTTTTAGCCCTGGTATAATTAAGCCCCTTAGACTGTATTTTGTTTTGCATGCAGTGTTTTGCTTTCTTTGATGGCTTTCTCAGCACGGCTGCGAGGAACGGGAATTGGTTTCTGAGAAACACCAGCCGAGGGCTGCTGCGAGCGAGCCGGCGCGCGTTGGCAAGCGGGCCATGGGAGCAGCAGTGCCGCCGGCACCTCTCGGGCAGGAGGAGGGGGTATTCGCCGGCCACGTGCTGCCTGCGGGGAGAGGCGGCGATGGCAGCACGGGGAACCCCTGGCAGCTCAGCCCCCAGCCAGGGCTGCGGCACGAGCCTGGGGAGCGAGCCTGGGGAGCAAATCCACATCCAGCCCTTTGCCTGAGAGCTGTCAGCCGGCGGTGCCATCCCGGCCCCGAGGCACCGACCCATCCTTCCCGCAGGTCCCGGCCCCAGCCCCGCTTGTATTTGTAAGGCTGCCCGGCTCCGTCAGCACTCGGGAGATGATGACATGGGAGATGACAAATTGTAAATACCCAGCAACTGGCCCAGGCCCAAGCAAACCCACTGGAAATGTTTCCACCAGACTGGGACGTGCCGGCCCAGAGCCGGCAGGCAGGAGCTCGGCCCCGCCTGCCAGGGGAGCGGTGCAGGATGAGCTCCTGGCACCACACCCCTTCACTTTGGGGGTGATGTGCTTTGGACGAGCCCCACCGCAGAGGTAGCAGGGAAAGGGGATAGAGAAGGACAGCAAACTGGGAGGAAACTGCGAGAGGATTTCTGTGAGGACTCCGGGACCTCACAGCCAGATCGCCTGGTGTGCCAAGGCCTGGTGGTTTCCGAGAGGGTGGTGGTGGACATTTTTATGGCCAATCCATCATCTTTCATCCTGGCATCTTACAAAGAAATTTTGAATAATTTGGGGGGAACAAAAGTTATACTTGGGTCCTATATCTGTATGAAATGATGACTATAAACAGATGCAATGGAAGTAATGCACAGAATGCATACCAGACCCATAAATAGTGCCAGAGCAGGAGAAGTAATGTACAGGATATATAATGATGGATACAAACAGAGCCAATGGAAGTAACGTATTGAGCATATTCAGCGATAGCCATAAATAGCATTAGTGGAACCAATGCAGAGCATACACGTAACAATAGATATAAACACGGTCTGGAGTAACTGTACGTCTAATATGCAATATTAATATGATTTGATCCCTCATAATAGCTTGAGCAACAAGGGAAAAAATGCAACAGAAGCAGCGTGACAGGGAGCGTTCACTTCCGCCTGCCGATGGGCCGGGGCGGTTTTGGGCTGGGGCACAAACCAGACCGTAACCCCTGAGGAGGTCTCCCAGCCCTCCCCAGGGAAGGCAGCAGGAGGCTGGGCCTTTCCCAGCTGAGACCAGGCAGACCCCCTAACTCCCCCCCAGACCCCTCACACCAGACTACAGCTCACTCTGGAGACAGACTGACCGCTTGCCGTTTCTCAGAGGGGAGTGGTGCGGGTCTGCACCTCGCAGGCAGGCACGGCGGGAGGCAAGGGAGTAACCCTGGCAGGGGGGAACAGAGAGACTGGGCTGCTGTGGAGCCTGGGGGAGCGCAGAGGAAGGGGACCGGTCCCCACGGAGTTGTCACCATTGCTCCCCGCTCGGACACCCTGCTGCTAGCTGACCCCAAGCAGGGTTCCCCCAGATGCTCGATCCTGAGCTCAGCTCCTCTGCATTTGCAAAGCAGCCTTTATATTCAGGCTCCATCTACAGGGAACTGAATAATTTCAAGAGCTTAAAATAGGATGTAGATAGATGTGTTCAGTATTAAATTATTTTTTTTAAGGAGCCGAGGAAGCGAGGTCTGTCTGACACAGATTCCTCAAGGCTTTCCACTCAAAGTCTGTGCACGTTCAGTCATCAAGTGGAAAGTTGGGAGGTGGGGAGGAGACATGGTCTTGTAGCCAAAGGGCTGGATTTCAGCTGGAAAATGAGAACTTCTGCTCTGCCTCGGCAGTGCCTTTCGCCTTAACATCAGCTCTACGAGGACGGTAAACCTTTTGCCGTGGTCATGCCTGTTGTTTGCTCACATCCACCTTGCTCTTTCTCTCCCCCGTGTTACCTGCAGGTGAGAGATAGGATGGTAGCTGGGGAGGCGAGTATGCGCAGCCCAATCCTGGCCTGCTGGCAGCCAATTCTCCTCCTGATGCTGGGATCCATCCTGTCCGGCTCCGCCACGGGCTGCCCGCCACGCTGTGAGTGCTCTGCCCAGGAGCGTGCCGTCCTGTGCCACCGGAAGCGATTCATGGTCGTGCCGGAGGGGATCCCGACCGAGACCAGGCTGCTGGACTTAGGCAAGAACCGCATCAAGACGCTCAACCAAGATGAATTTGCCAACTACCCTCACCTGGAGGAGCTGGAGCTAAATGAGAACATTATCAGTGCCATTGAACCTGGGGCTTTCAACAACCTCTTCAACCTCAGGACGCTGGGGCTGAGGAGTAACAGACTCAAGCTGATCCCCTTGGGCGTGTTTACCGGACTCAGCAACCTTACCAAGCTAGACATTAGTGAGAACAAAATTGTGATCCTCCTAGACTACATGTTCCAGGACTTGTACAACCTGAAGTCTTTGGAGGTGGGGGACAATGACCTGGTCTACATCTCCCACCGGGCCTTCAGTGGCCTCAACAGCCTGGAGCAGCTGACCCTGGAGAAATGCAACCTGACCTCCATCCCCACGGAGGCCCTGTCTCACCTTCACGGCTTGATTGTGCTGCGGCTGCGCCATCTGAACATCAACACCATCCGGGATTACTCATTCAAGAGGCTGTACCGGCTCAAGGTCCTTGAGATCTCACACTGGCCCTACCTGGATACTATGACGTCCAACTGCCTCTACGGGTTGAACCTGACCTCCTTGTCCATCACCCACTGCAACCTCACGTCCATCCCGTACGTGTCGGTGAGGCACTTGGTTTACCTCCGGTTCCTCAACCTGTCCTACAACCCCATTGTCACCATCGAGGGCTCCATGCTCCATGATCTGCTCAGGTTGCAGGAGATCCAGCTGGTGGGAGGGCAGCTCACCACGGTCGAGCCCTTTGCCTTCCGCGGCCTCAATTACCTGCGCATCCTGAATGTGTCAGGGAATTTGCTGACCACCCTGGAGGAGTCGGCCTTCCACTCGGTGGGCAACCTGGAGACACTCATCCTCGACAACAACCCCTTAGCCTGCGACTGTCGGCTGCTCTGGGTTTTCCGGCGGCGATGGAGGCTGAACTTCAACAAGCAGCAGCCCACCTGCTCCACCCCCGAGTTCGTCCAGGGCAAGGAGTTCAAAGACTTCCCCGACGTCCTCCTGCCCAACTACTTCACCTGCCGCCGAGCACGGATACGGGACCGCAAACCTCAGCAGATCTTCGTGGACGAAGGCCACACGGTCCATTTTGTCTGCCGGGCAGATGGGGACCCACCCCCCACCATCATGTGGCTCTCCCCCCGGAAGCACCTCATCTCTACCAAAACCAACGGGCGGCTCACTGTCTTCCCTGACGGCACGCTGGAGGTGCGCTACGCCCAGATCCAGGACAATGGCACCTACCTATGCATCGCCAGCAACGCGGGTGGCAACGACACCATGCTGGCCCACCTGCACGTGCGCAGCTACTCCCCAGACTGGCCCCACCAGCCCAACAAGACCTTCGCGTTCATCTCCAACCAGCCCAACGAGAGCGATGCCAACAGCACGCGCGCCACCGTGCCTTTCCCCTTTGACATCAAGACTCTCATCATTGCCACCACCATGGGCTTCATTTCCTTCCTGGGCGTCGTGCTCTTCTGTCTGGTGCTCCTCTTCCTGTGGAGCCGGGGGAAAGGCAACACCAAGCACAACATTGAAATCGAGTATGTGCCACGCAAGTCCGACGCAGGCATCAGCTCTGCCGACGCACCGCGCAAGTTCAACATGAAAATGATTTAACCAGGCAACAATTTGCAACTAATAATGGTGGTTTTTTTAAAAAAAAGAACAAATGAACAAATAAAAAATAATTAAAAAACAAACATTGCTACAAACATACCGACCTCTCTCCTTCCACCACACCCTCCGCCCCTGTCCAAACCCACTGCCCCGCACTGTCACCACCTCTTTCTCCTCGTCTTCTTCTTTATACCAGGAAAACATTCAGCCGATGTCTTCAGGACTCCTGTGTTTGTAAGGACTTTGTCTGATGGACTCTGGTGTCAGATATAACTCTGAGAGGGAAAAACAACAGAGGGGGGAAAATAAGAAAGAAAAAAAGAAATAAAATCAATAAAAAGTTACGAACTTTCTTCTGTAACTTTGATTTCAATAATTATGGATTTTTATGAAAACTTGAAATAATAAAAAAACCCTATTTCCTATAGATAGTTGGAATGCAAAATCTTGACTTCTTGATCTGTCCAGTTCCGTATCTCTGGCGAGCGCTCGCTTTCTCGCCGCGGAGGCATTTTCCAGCCGCCTCAGTAAGAACAGCTCCCGGCCAGGGCGAGTCTCCCGCTGACACCAAAGGTTCACTCTCCCCCAAAAGGCACTTCCCCGCAGTGTCTTGGGCCCTGCACAGCACCGAGAGGAGTCTGACTTTTTTTTCCAAGGACCGGTCGTGGTGTTATAGCCATTTCCCTGCCCGCCCCCAAAGCCCAGGGGAGCGGGGCCACAGCGCTGATGCGCGTAAGCCGTACATAACGGGGCCGTCTTTGCCTGCCCTCTGCACGGCGAGAAGGACGCAAAGCCCCATCGCCGGGCAGGCAGCAGCTCGCCATGCCCACGGCCCCTGGGCTGAGAGCCGGCGGAGCCAGGCTTTGCCCGGGCAGTGCTGCGGGTACCTGGGGGGATCCTACTGCCTCTTACGTGGGGAGAGGACTTTCTGCCTGCCGTTGCCAGCAGCACAGTGGTGTCTCCTCTCCGATGGGAGACAAGCTGGCTCTTGTGCTGTGGACAGTTGTCCCTGCGGGCAGGGATGCTGCAACTCCATTAGCACCCTTGCTGGCAGCACAAGCAGGCAGTGCCCTGCCTGGCCCTGTCCGCCCAGGCACCCCCGGTACCCAGTGTGGCTCCCCACCGGCCTGTAATGACTTTCAGGGTGGTTTTCGGACCTGACCGCTGGCAGCCAGACTCACAAGCAGCCTCAGGCACATCCAAGGGAATTCAGTTTCCAGGCTTGCAGGAGACCTTGTCTGAAAAAAAATAAAATTACATACGTTTATAAACACACACACACGCACAGCCCGAGCCAAGGAGAACAGGCACAGGGCTGCAGCAGGGAGGTGTTGCAGGCTGTAACGTGCTGGCTGCCCTGGTGCTAGCTTCAGTGTGCCCATCGCCATGGTGTCTGGTCACCAGGCAGCGACTTCCCTTTGCTCAGCTCTGGTACTTGGGATCAGGAGGTCTGGAAAGTTTTTATTGTCTTAGGAAAAGGGGAGGAATGTGGGATAAACGGGCTCCTGGGCAGGGCTGCACTGACCGGTGCATCCCTTGCCGGCGAGGTGTGACAGTGCCACCCTGCCCTGAGAGCAGAGCTACCTACAGCAGCGAGACATGGCACAGGCTACAGAAAGCATCAGCATAAAAGTGTCGTACAGCAAATGAATTAAAATGAGCAAGTCAGGAGGGCAACCACAGAGGGAGAGAGTAAAATCAAGTGGCAGAGAGCGATGGGGAAAGAGAGGTCTCGAGTCAAGCTTTGAAAAATAAGAGCAGCATTATCAGACCAGCTCAGCTGGTTTGTGCCAAACTTCCCAACCCCCAGAAGGTGCAGAGTGGGGTGAAGGCCACCGTCAGCCCTCCCATGGGAGAGAGAGGGCTGGTGCTGTGGCTTGGGGGACCCCAGCACAGCCTGATGGCCTTTGGCTGTGCTTGAAGCACAAAACATCCCTACAAACAGCGGTAATACGGGCGCTAAAGGTTTTTACAGGCGTTCCTGAAGCAGCAGATGCTTCCCATCCTTCCCAGCTGCCACCGGGACCAGTGGCACAGCGCTGGCCAGCGGCTTCCTGGCCCGCCCAGCCTCAGCCGTATCTCCAAGGTGGATGAGCTGAGATTTGCATGCTTGATTTGTAAAGCACTTAAGGAGTCTTCAGGGATCAAAGTCACTATAAGATGATAAAAAAATAAGCGACAGGAACCCGGAGCAGCAACAGGGAAAAGAATGGATTTGCTTTTCTTCCAGCAATGTGCCAATCTAGAAGAACCAACCTGAAACATCTGTGCTCATGGGGAGGGGGGGGATTTTTTTGCTGGTTTCAGCTTTCTATTCATCTTCAAAGAAAACATTTTGTGTTTCTTTCTGTGCAGCAGGTTTCAGGAGCTTTGATTTGTTAGTTTCTCATCTCTAACCCATCTTTCCTTTACAACTTTGAAACTAAAACATTTTTTAAAAAAGCCTTTTGCTTTTGTTTTGCTTTTTAAAAGAGCCAAAGCAAAATGCTTCTTTGCAAGCTTCCCCTCCCACCTGTGTTTAACCAACATTTTTCAGTGAGCTAAATACGAAACCACGAACAGCAACACACAGACCTAGGCCCGAAGCCGAAGGCAGGCACGCTCGGCTCCCCCTGCACCGCAGATCCTGCTCCAGGGACCCGGAGCAGCGGCTCGGGGCAGCGATCCCCTGGGAGAGGCGGGGGTGCGCCGGGACCTCAGCCCTCCGGAGGAAGATGCCGAGCCAAGCACAGCTGAGAAAGCCGCGTACAGCTGCACGTTAGGTGCAGAAATCTCAGTTTGATCCTTGTTGCCAGGACTGACAATAGCTCAATCAGCAGTTTTAACAGACGGCAGAGAGGTGGAGGGGGGGTCTCTCTGATCCTGGACAGCTATCAACACTGGCACTCTCAAAGAGCTTCTTAATTGACTTCAGCTATCCTTTTTTAATGCTGTAATTAAAAGAGCTAATTCAACACAGACAGATAAAAAAAAAAACCCAACAAACTAATAACCAAGTCCAACAAGGTATTTGCAGCACACTGCAGCGTCCCAGCAATCAAAGGGAGGAATCAAGCCTTTCACTGTTAAAAAGAAACTTTAAAAAAGGAAAAAGGAGAGAAAAGTATTTCTTTTCCGCATAATGTCTCGGGCTGTGCTAGCGCAGGATTTTTCCCAGCCCGGGACCTGCCACCCAGACCCACATGTACCCCCAGCCCACCACCTCTGCTGCTCGAAACCCTCCTGGGGGCAGGCGGGCGGGGGGGGGAGCCACACTGCCTGCCCTGCATCCGAGCCGCGGCTCGAAGTCCCTCGTTAGCGAGATTGCCCGATGCTCTGTGGCACTGCTGCCTGCCACACAGCTTATTATCCACACTGATTTTTTAATCTTTGATGCTTTGTGCACTGGATATTATTTTTTTTTCAGTCACTGTGTGATTAAAGCAGATGGATGGAGCAGAAGAAAAGCATCTCAGAGTGGCCAGAATCTCAGCTCAGCAATTTTCATGGCTGGTAAAGATGGGAGAAAAAAAACCCTAAAGAATAAACTCTTTTTTTCTCCTTTGCTGAAATTTACAGTGTGTTTCTTCTGCAGTTTAATCGGGGGTGAGAGAGCAGGGGCTGGGTTCCAGCATTGCTCTTCAGGTAACTGTGGGCCATGTATCAGAGCCAGACAGCATTTCTCACATTTATTTATTTTTTTTAAATAAGGATAAATAAAAAGCACTTAATAAAACAGCTCAAAAGAAGTAGCAAAAAAACCCAGGAAGAGTTGTGTTTAGGGCAAGGAGGGGAGGCCGCCTGTGAAACGCGCCTTACCTCCCCTACTTCCAAGACTGGCGGGAGCCCCACGGGCATCTCCACGACAGGCACCACGCGCTGGGACGCGGCAGGGAGGAGGACGAGGGGGTTATTCAGCACTTCCAACCCGGGCACATCACCTGCCCCAGGCACTTCCCTCCCCGCCAGGCTCCGCATTTCCCCCCACCACCGTGGGCTGTGGCGGCAGGTGCCTCGCTCCCCGCTTCTGCCACCGAGGCAGGAGCAGAGTTACGAGCGCCCTGCGGGAGAGACATTTATACCCGCCGACTCCCTGACCCTCCTCGTCAATCCCCGGGCCCGCTTGGCTCCTCTCCCCGGGTCATCAGAGGCACACAGAGCCACGCAAAAGGCCAGGTTTGAGACCGACACCTTTGCCTACGCAGGGGTGAGGGTGACCAGAGGAGAGGGCGTCAGGCTGGCCCTTCACCTCCCTGCACCCCGCAGCACCCCTGTGCCTCTGCCCGCAGAGGCTGGCTGCGCCGCCCAGGCTTGCTGCCTTCCCCCGCTTCTATCAGGCCTTATCGCGCTTACTTTTACTCCTTCTCTCACTAACTTCCCTCCCTCTCTTATCTCTGCCTCAGAGTCAATTTTTTACTCTCTCTCCCTTTTTTATTCCTTATCGCTCGCTCGCTCTCTTTTTATTTTTTAAAACTACTTTCTGCCTTCTCTGCTTCTCTCTCGCTCTCCTGCCATTTCTCTCTGTCAGGTGCTCTTCTCTCCCGGCCACGTCTGTGCTTCCCGCAGTCCCCTCTCTGCACACACATTTCTCCCCCACATCTCTGCCTCCCGCCTCCCCCAGCAGCATCCCATCCTGCTCCCTGCGGGGCGAGCAGCACACTGGCACGGAGGGGAGGAGGCAAAGACCTTTGGGCTTCACCTCCTTTTCTCCTCTCTCCCTTTCCTTCCTTCCCTTCCCCCACCCCCCTGCCTTGTCCCCGCTTTTCCCACCTCCCCTTTCCTCACTTCCCACATGCTCTCCAGCCCGGCCCGGCAGGTTTGCCATGAGACTTTGCAGTGCCATCCCTGCTACCAGGTTTTTGCAGGACATGGCAGAGGAGGAAGGCTTTGGGGTGTGCGGGCTCAACACCCCGGAGGAGATGGCTGGGGGAGCAGCCCCGTTCCCCATCTCCCTGGCCCTGCCACGGGTACACACACAGCTCCACCAGGGAAAAACGGGCCTATTGCTTTCCTCTCCTTTTTCTGGGTCCGTATCTGCACGCTTATGATAGATTTACTGTGATTCTATTGGTTTATGATTAAAACCCGTAAATTTTACTAGGCCTTTTTCTTATTTTCCATAATCCGCAGGATTCAAGGCAATCAAATTTTAACTGGAAAGCATGGGCTGTTGCAGTTAGGTCCCAGTGTAATGGGGAACGGTTCATTTCCCCATCTGCCCCCATTACTGGTGGTACTAAAGAAATACTGCCCTGTGAAAGAGATTTTTCCTCAATTCCCTTTAAAACAATGTCCTTAGCTGAGACAGGGTAAGGATCAGAGGAACAATACGAACCTCGACTAAAACACCGTGCCTCCCGCCACTGCAGTTTGTTCCCATCCCGAGGTTTCCAAGCAGTGTTTCCTGCCGGACTCGGGCAGGTGCTGAGGGTCTCGGGGGACGCAGCCAGGGGTGAGCAGGGTGGTTGGCAGTTGTGGGTCCCTGTCAGCTGCTCCGTCTCAGCTCCCCATCACCAGGCAGCAGGTAGCGCCAGCCCCTCCGGAGATTTCATCATGTGCCTGTTACAATCCAGGTAATAAGACATTTCATTCAAATGAGCAAATTTATTCCAGTGGCACTTTAATAACAAAATCAATAAAACTACACTTCCCAGCAGGGGTTTATCATATGCTAAAACTACAGCATATTGCCTGGATATACTAAATTCTCTCCCTGAAATAAAGTGCAAAGTTTAGAAGACAAATGACACCATTTGCAGCACTAGTGGGATAATACCCTAATAAATCCACGGCCACCTGGGCACTTCAGAGTTGTCACACGCTGCACTCAGTGGCCACTTGGATCTTCTCAATGACAGCGAGAACAGGAATGAGACCTTTGTGCTCCTCGGGCTCACAGTGCAGCTGTAGGGAGCGTGGGCTCTGGAGCAGAACCCTGTGTCAGAGCAGCAAGGCATCCACGCACACAGACCAGCCAGAGCAGATTGCGTACGTTGGAGCATCACGGACCCAGTTATCAGTGCGGGTTACCTTATCTGTGGCGGCTCTCTGAAAGAACCGGCTCTGATCGGGTGGGAAGATGAGCATCCAGCTTAGGGACCAGCCGCTCCATGTGGCAGGGACCAGGCTGGCTTCTCCTGCCTCCTTGGTGTCACCACTAAGCTGGAAAGGAGATGGGACAGTCAGGAAACACTGCTGGTCCTGCAAGCCCAAGAGTCAGCAGCAGCACCCCGGGACAGGCAGCTGCCCAAGGAAGCGCCCACATAAGAGGACAGCTGCTGCCCTGCCCTGCGTGCAGGATCCCACCCCTTAACTGGGCTCTGCGGCTGCTCTCCACGGACCATCCCTCTTGCTCCCTCCACACCTCGCCATCCCCTTCAATCACCGCCTGTCGCTTCATCGCTGCTCCCCGTTACACTCCAGCACCTTGCCTGACATGAGATTACAGCTCTTCCCTCCTCCATCATCCTTCCCAGACCATCATCCGTCAGCTCTCAAACCCTGCCCTGTTCCCAGCCATTCCTGTCTGCCAGTCAGCCATCTCCCACCAGCTCTCTCATCCTCCTCGTCCCTCCAGCTTGTGCTTCCCAAGCCTATCAGTGTTCCCCAGCCTTGAGTGCTGCAAAACTAATTAGCTCACTACAAAGACTGAGGAATAATTAGGGACTCCACTGAAAGTACAAAACTAGGGCATCTCGCCTTAAATAAATGCAAGGAAGCATCTCTCTGCTCTGCTGACGGCCTGTGATTGCTTCAAGCAGATGATTACACGACTCGCCGTCCCTCGGCTCCCACTCCAGGCATGTTCAGCCAGAGGTGCCTCTGCCTCCATTGCGCCCCTTAGCTGCTTTCTGGCTTTTTCAGCTCATGTCCTTACCACTAAAGTGAGCTCCACGGCTAGCCAGGCATCGAAGCAAGCAGGCAGATTTCCCGGAGATGCTGGGACTGCTGGTTTGGGCACTGCCTTCTCAATGGTCCACCATCTCCAGCTCTCTGGGGGAAAGCTAGCACCAAGCATGGAAAATCATTAGCAAGAAAAACATTTGCAAAATTTCCTTTCCAGTTGGCTCTGCTGGGTAGAAGAGATGCTAAAACAACCTTTCCCCTGGGCAGCTCCACCGTGATGGGCAGGAGTCCGCCCTGCCCCATACTGCAGTCCCTACGGACAGGGTGATACAAGAGAAAGAGGATCTGGGGGCTGCACAGGTCCTCCTTCCTCATGAACAGACCATCCTGGGGACTCCACACTTGGGCATGTTGAAGTCCTCTGGTGACACGCAGGGGTCCCCTGCAAACCCGTGTCTCGAGGCGATGAGCAGAAGATGGCATCGGAGGCAGCTCAGAATGAGTCGTCTCTGACCTTCACAAGTCACTCATCCCCCCAGCACTGCAAACGATCCCTCCTCCAGCCATTGTCTGTGCCTGAAGTGCTCCACACAGTTTTGTCACTTACTGATTATATTTAATAACAACCTGACACTCAGCCCCTGCGTCTCACTTGGAGACCTGAGGCAGCCGTGCTGGAAGCCTGGCTAATGTCCCCAGCCATTTGCAGAGGAGCAGTGCTTGCTGCCTCCCGGGGAAGGTGGGACAGGGTGTGGGGAGGGAAGCATTGCTTTAAGCCCTTCAGAAGAGCCTCTCCAGCTCCTGCTGCCTCTGAGACCGCTCAGCCCAGGCTGAGCACCCCCTCCTGTTCTCAGCCTACCCCTCCTGCCCTCGCACATGGTGAGGAGCACTGGCGGCCACAGCGGGAAAGGACAAGTTCTCTTGGAGACCGAGCGGCAAAGGACTTCACGGAGACTATGACATTGCACATGAAGCCACAGCCCCTGCCATCAGAAGCTTTATGGCCCTTATGGGTTTGTTTTGTTGTTCTTAGGGTTTTCTAGTGCCTCAGATCCACAGCCACAGAAGGGGCAGGGAAAGAGAGGTGGGAAGGGGGTCCTAAGTGGCAGCCTACGTCAAACCTGAGGACCCTGTTTCAGCATCAGGTCCCTGATGCAGACTGCAGGGTGTATGTCTCTGCACCTGTGCTGGAGGCTGTGCCTTGGCCGAGCTGCGCCGGGGAAAGCAAACCTAACCCTCACGCAGCCACAGCTCCTCCTCAGTGGTCCGGAGAGGTGAGGTACCAGGTGTCCATCACCCACAGGATGTTCCCTTGCCATACCCAAGGACACAGGCTTGGACAAGATGAAAAACCTCAGCTTTCTCTCATGCGAGGGTTCAGAGACAGGGGAAGGTCTGCACCCTGAGAAGGGCCATGCTGAGTCAGCCCCAGGGCCGTGTACCTCAGGAGCATGTCCGCAGGCCGGTGCTCGTGGCAGAGGGAAGGCCTAGGCAAGTGCGGAGTAACCCTAATAACCCTCCTTCTGTGCAATCCCTCCCTGCCTCAGGCGACCCGAGGTTAGAGAGCTTCTGAGCCACGCAGTGTCTCCGCACCATTTTCTTACCAGTCCTTAACAAACTTTTCTTCCTTGAAGTCGTCCGACTGCATCTTTTAATCTGCTCATGCCCCTGGCCTGCAGCAGTTGTAGCAGTGGGTGGCCACCCCCAGATCCTGCTCGGTGCTCGGTGCCACCAGCGAGGTGCATTTGCTCCAGTACACCCCGCGCTGTGCAATATGAAATCTATGCTGCAAATGCAGTCCTGCTCCTTTTTTCCCACCTGCGAAGGGTTAAGGTTGTTCAGAGAGCAGGTCAAGCTAGGCGGAACAGGCAGGACTGCCCGCCTGCCAGAGCTGCATCGGCACCAACAAAGGGACTGGAGCAGCTGCTCCCCCTTCTCCTGGGTGGCTGGACCCAACCCTGGACCTGCCTTTTCGTTCTCTTTTCTTTTTCTCAGGCCTCACAAGTGTTGACAGTTCAAACAGATGAGGATTCAGGACAAAAAGCAAGAGTGAGGGTTCGAACACCTTCATCTAACAACCCTTCCCAGGTAGACTGGCAAGGCAGCTTAGCATTGCCTTTTCCACTACAGCTCGCCTGCCCACTGCGACCTGCTCCAGAAACCATGGGAGAAGAGACCCAAAGGTTTTTAAATTCCCATGCTTCTCGTTCTTTGTGTAACCAGACAGCATGGTTTCACACTCACTGTGTCTGCTCACAGCATATAAATCCTTTGTGCCAGAGCCATTTTAGGGATAAAACCTGCACCTGTGCCATCTTACATCAGGCTGAAAACAGGGGCAGAGCCAGGCTGTTTGCCCTGGAGCAAACCTCCTTGGTTCTGCACCAAGAACCAGAGAGCAGAAGAGTCCCTGGGCATTGCTCCAGCCTGGCAGAGGGCTGCCACCACGCAGAAAGAGGCAGGAGGAGGTGGGGAACGGCCTGCAGGCTCTCTAATGGGATGCTCTTGAAGCAAAACTGCCAAATGCCTCCGCGTCCCAGCCGTCTCCAGGTCCACACGCCCTGAGCTACCAGTAAGGCCGTGTTGTCCGGACCCTGGTGACAGCACCGAAGTTGAGAGTATTTTCCAAAAGCAGAAGTGTGACGAGAAAGAAGAGACACAAAATCACCTCATACAAACAGTCTTGCCCAGTGACAAGAGGGTCCGGCTCTGGCACCTTCAAAGGAGAATGAGAAGAGCCCTGACAGACCAGGAGAACCAGGAGGTTCTTTCTGGCACAAGGCCCTCACAGGTGGATGCTCAAGGCAGCAAACGGATACGTCTTTATCCTGCAGTGCAAGTAGAGCTGTTCTTGTCTTTCAAACACGCACCTAATCATTTTTAAGATCTCTGCCTCAGAACTATCTTTTTGATAAAACTAATCATGGGCTTAAATTACAGATAAATACCCAATATTAAAAGGACAGCTTGAAAAGTAGGAAAGGGGTAGTTTAACAGAGCTCATTTTCTCTGCTTTTCTATAGCACACATCTTGGGCTATTTAACTGCGGAGCTTATGAAGCTTCATTCTGACAACTCTCCTTTCTTTCAAATGTGGCTTCCACAAACGTTCCCCTTGGTTTCTTTACCCGCTATGCTGCTGTTAGCTGTATTATTGCAGCAGTCACCGTATCTCCAGCTGAGACTAGGAAGAGCAGGCATGCGAAGAGCTGTATGAACACACACAAAGGAACAAACCCGGTGCTTAAAAGGCTGGACCCAGAAGCATCTACATTGGGAAAGAGGGACACCTAGGCGCCCGGGAGGGATCCAGGCTCTAATAGCTCAGAGAAGAGCAGCTGAAAAAAAAATCAAAGCTGCAAGTGGCTCAAGAGCCAGGATGAGGACAGAGGTCTGTGCCAGCACAGCTCTCCTGCCCACACCTCTGCTGGTCCTTGCGCTGCCAGCCAGGAGGACGGAGCAGCTGCTGTTGGGCTGGCAGGAATGATCCAGCTCTAGGTGCTTTTAAGCACCACACAATCCAGGCTCACGCTGGCTTCCTCTGCTCTGCGGGGAACGATGGCTTTGATCAACAGAAGATTGCTGAGTTAATTGTAATGATATTCTAATAAAGCTGGGGAGATTAATTACGGCTCTTTATCAGAGCTGGCCCTCTGCCAAGGGTTTGCAAAATTGTTTTCCTCTGTTTCTTGTCATTTGAATTTAGGAGAAGAAAGGAGGAAGTTGGGTGCTTTTTTTTCCTCCAGCAATCAGGAGCGTGGCCTTGTGCCCTGCTCACACTCACAGCTCGGCACATTTACGGAGGGGAGCGGGGCGAGTGCAGACAGAGAAAGCAAATGTAGAGCGACAGAGCAAACCAATTAGACATGACGCAGCACAATTACGCTCCTAGTCAATAAGTGGGTCCGTGCAGAGAAGCACAAAGGAACGAGGTGACGGCGTGCGGACCACAGACGTCGCTCCACCGAGGGTAAACCCAAGGCACTTTACACCTTTCCAGGCCGGGGCGGACAAGACACGTGCAGTGCTCATCACCAGGGCCCACAACAGCAGCGCCTACATCGGGCAGAAAAGCTTCGCGGCCTTCATTCTTGCTCATGCCACGCTGGCGCGGAAAAGCAAGTGTCCGGAGAGCAGCCAGAGCCCTGCTAAGTGGCCTTAGGGAACATGAGAATCAAACCTTCCTATTTCACTTGACAAATAGCCGTTCCTTCCAAGGAAGATTTAGCAGTGCCCAGGCAGGTGAGAGACAGACCTGCAGAGGAATTATCCAGGCTGGAAGGCAGCAGATCAATCAGGTAGAGCTGCCTGCTCTCACTCGCAGAGGAGAAGGGAGGAGAGGCCCTTCCTGCCGCCGGCTGGCACGCCATGTGCTGGAGGAAGAGGCTGCAAGTCAAATCAGGGAAGGAAACGTGCTCCTGACACAAACCAGAGAGAAAGCTAAGAATTAAAATAATACCACTTGCTTTTAGGCAGGCAGCAGAGCAGCACCAGGAAAATTCCTACCAACAGGTCAGGGCTTGCCTCTTTGAGGAGGAAAAATCCCACCGTCTAACCCACGGCCTTCAGCTCTCCGAGGGGCACCCACGAGACACGCGGCTGCTCCAGAGGCATTTTCCTGAACGGCTGTGGGAAGATGACACATTGCTAACTGCTCGCGAATTGCGAAGACAGGACAGGAGTCTAGATTTAAATTCTAAGTATTATTCCTGCCAAACAGAACCTGACCAGGTTTTATGCATCAGAAGCATGCGCACGCAGGACCAGTCCTGCAGGGCCCCTGCTCTCCCTGCAGAAGCGGGGCTGGCACGCAGCACGGCGCTTTCTGCTGACCCCTTCCCCTGCCAAGCACAAGCCTCCCACTGCTGAAACGCAGCCTGTGCTGGGGCGGCACGCAGCCATGCTGGTATCTACCAACCTGCCGCATGCCAGCTTCGGCCAGGGTGTTGCTGAAACAGAGAGGGGCTGGCACGGCAAACCCAAATGTATTCATTCGGGCTGAAAATTGGGCAAGGGTAGGCAGGGAACGCCAGCCTCCACGTTAAACACGGCCACTGACAACCTCCAGCTGCCTTTCCAAAGCAACGCGGATGCACCAAGCACTCTGTGCCTGCTGAAGGACAAGAACACAACAGCAACATCCTCTCTGCACTAAACCAGAGGACCTACAGCAAGGTCACAAAAGGGTAAGAGTAGGGTTCGTGTTTTGTACCGTTGCCCTGATAACAATCTAGATGATTCTGTAGGGTTTTCAGTGACCCATAAAATTATCTCACATCTGAAATGTTTGCTCCAACTGAGAGGAAAAAATGATGATCTAAATACTTTTCTCCTGGAACATGACAGAAACAATTATTCATTTAGGCTTTTGTAAAGACTACCGAGTTTGGCAAAATGTTGCTCCAGGGGTAAAATAACTAGAAAGAAGTTTCAAAACCAGTTAAAAGCCCTACTTTTTTTTAGATAAGGAAACTCCACTTTTCCCATTTCAGAACAAATCCTCATGCTAAATCTGAGTTTATCTTAAATACAAAGAAAAAACCAAAACATTAAGAGCATGATTACCAGGAAAATCAACACCGGAAAGCAAAGTGTTGCAGAACTGTATTCATAACCTTCCATCCCAAGAAAATTTGCCCTTTTATACAGATTCCGAGTGACCAAAGTATTTCAGCAGCTTAAGATACTCCTTAAGAAGAAAATCTTACTTCTAGCTGCCTCAAGACCTTATCCCTGCCTGTGACAGATCTGATACCTGTCCCTCTCGGAGGGCTCAGGACCGGCAGCAGCGGGGCAGCACAGCCCGGGGTGTGCCCAGCAGCACCCACCACTCCAGCATGCGCTACCCGAGATTCCCCATAAATAAAATCGTCGGCATCGGCTCTCGTGTTCATTTCACAGGCGGCTGCTCTGCTGACAGGTTTCACATGCCGCTACCGTGTCTTGTCAGCTTTATACTCTCAGGCCAACGCCGGCTCACCAGCTCCAATGTATATACATAAAAATAAATGGCTCAGAAACCCCAATAAAGTGACAGATAACATAATGGGACCTGGCTTCAGAAAATAAGCTTGTTTATGGAACCTCTGTGCCTCCAAATTTGATTTATGTCGTGCAGGCTGTCTCTCGGCGAGGGTTCGGGGAGGAGGGCTTGCTCACGCTCGCTTCCCGTGGGCGACAAGGGGACGGCTGCTGGCTAAGGGCTGCCTTTAGGGCTCCTGCCCTAAGACTGACAGCATTAGTGTCAGGAGCAGAGAGGAGAGCTTCCCGCAGGATTTGGCTGACGTGATCTTCCGCCAGCTCCCGCAGGAGCTCAGTGTTTTTGCTAGAAGCCGCCCCAGTCAGGTCCAACACCTGTCCCACCTGCCCACCTCAGGGAAGCTCTCCTCATCCTCTCTAACCCTCTTCCCACACAACTCCCTTCCTTGGGCTTTCTGGGCTTGCCCACGCTGTTTGCAAGCTGGAGGTAGCTGCAAAGAGCTCAAGGCTTCAGCAGCCAACAGAGCATATGAAGTACAACCAGACAGTGCCTAAAGGAGACCATGGGAGCTTCAAACAGGAGAGCAGGTTCTCCTGGTAGCCCCTTTGCTCTGGGCTGCAGATGGTCCTTATTCAATCTCTTGCTAGAAGAGCTTCCTTGCAAACAGGCATAATCCTTCATTTGATGTTTGCTCCCTTGGATATCGCTGTTCACAGCAAGCATTGCAATTTGTGTTTATTCTTGCCAAGCCGTGTTTATTCTTGAGCCTCTTTGATTGTTACAGTGAAGGCTGGGATGGCTCTTTCAGTCAAAGTGCCCGTTTCCAGGGGGCTAATAATGAGAGACTGTCAATCCGGAGATACAAGGGGAAAAAAATGCAGCCCCTCCTCTCACAGAAAACAATCAGCCGCTGCCAGACCCCACGCTTTGTATTTCTCAGTCTTTGATATGAGGCTGGGAGATCCTTCGGTTCCAGCCTCAAGTGGACATGCCAACGGGACGCCGGCCCCAACGCCTTTCCTGCAGAGGAGCGCAGAGGCTCTCGGGAAAAGCCTCACAGCCACAGTATACAAGTGCGACAAGACACCAGTATTCGAACAGCCCCGTGCCATGCACAGGATAGATGCCTGGTGCGGGGTGAACCTAGCAGAGCCTCCACAGTGGAGCTGGGCTACTGGGCAGACGCAGCAGAGCTCCTGCCCCAGCAAAGCTCTTCAGAGCAACCCAGGGGTCCAGAGAGTTCGAGCTGCAGATGGCAGGTCATGATAATTTTCTGCAATTCCCTACACCATGACTGATGCACGCAGCAACTCCTGTGCTGAGCCCCAGGCTCCCACGTGCAGAGCAAATCCCTCTCTAACTGCTGCCAAGCACGAACCACACCTTGAGAGGAAGAATTACCCCTGCAAGATGCAGGATCACACGCACAGACCTGCCGTGGCAGAGCAGGAGGACCTGAGGCTCAGGTGGCAACCACGTGGCTCCCCATCCCTTGTTCCAATCTCCAGGCCTTCGTCCCATTCAGATTTTAATCAAACCTTACATTATGCTGCCATGTGTCTGGGGCTTAGTACTAAGGAGGGCTGTGGGGGAGGCTTCCCCTCAAATTAAATAATTAAAATGTTTTTCTCAGGCTAAATAATTTTAATTCCCCCCCCCCCCCAGCAGACCAGCAGCAATAAATATTTAATACATTCCTTGCTTCACTGCATCCAGCGTGTTGCCATTTTAGAAATCATTTTATTGTGTGTATTTTTCTTCTTTTAATTACAGCCACCCAGTATCAAACTGCTTCAATAAATAATCAAAGGCAGGGGAGAGACCGGCAGCCGTGACGCTTCAGGAGGTGACGCTTCAGGAGACGTGTGCTGTGCTACCAGCATGGGGAGGTATGCATCCCATGCTGGCAGCCACCACCGCTCCTGCTTGGGGCTCACATCTGAACCCCACCTTAATGCTGCGATCCTGGCTGCAGCCAGCTCCTTTAGAGTACTGAAATAACGCCCCGGGAAGGGACGGGGTGCTTGCCAGCTCCAGCGCAAAGGTCCATCCTGCCAACATCCTCTCTGGCAGGGGCCAGCAGCGAATGCCAGGGGATGGGTGTAAAAGCCAGCCAAGTGTGCACTGATACCTCCCCAGGACTCTCCAACCACTGGCAATCTGCGGCTGAAGGACTTCCTGAGTCAGGTATCCTTTCTCTCCTTTAAAAGCCCTCAATGGATTTATTTTTTTTTTTTTGGTTGGGTTTTGGTGGTGTTGGTTTTTTTTCCTTCTAGGAATTTCTCTAATTGCAAGGATAGCCCGAGTGCTTCTTAACTGTTCACCGTCCAAACCAGGCACTGATTTCCAGCGCCGGCAGGTAAAGATGCCCTCCGTGCTGGCAGCAATAGGCGGGCTGCCAGTGCTGCTGGATGCAGCAAGGGGGGACTATGTGGGAGCAGATGTCAGAAACTGCACCCCGACACTGTTGGAAGCTGGAAAGCTGGGAGCCCCAGCCCTTCATGGCATGGCCAGATCCTGCCGCTCCCACAGCCATCCCCACAACCACCTGGCCACAGTGGCCTGGCAAGGAGAGGGTTACCATCTCCTGCAGCCGCCACCACAGCCAGCCTGGTGAATGGTATTAGCAAAAATGAATAGAAATACTACATGAAGCTAATAAGATCTGAGGGGAGCTCCTTAGACAAGTTGATTTCCAAATTGGACTGACTTTAACCTCACATAAATAAAAATGAATGCTTATAAAATATGGTGGAAAAATCCATAAGGGCAGATGAAGGCACTGATGCGTTTTTATCTCCCTCCTGCACTTGCAGTACAGAGAGGGGCTCCACGTGCTGCTCAGGATCACCGCGGCCCTGCCTGTGCTGCAGATTAGCCCGGGCAGGCAGCGTCTGGGGCCAGGCTTAGTCTGCAACAGCAGATGCTGCCCTGGTGTGTCCCTCAGCTGCCAGCAAGGTTGGGGGCCAGGGAAGCTCCCCTGGGCCAGCTGCCTGCACCCTTTGCTCCAGGCACCAAGCAACAAGGGACAGGGGCTCAGCCTGCCCCCGTGAGCACTGACCTGTACAAACCCAGTGCAAAGCAAGCCTCCATCTCTGGGTGCCAGAGAAGGTGCCTCTCCAGTATCCAGACACCTCTTTTCACTAAGCCTGGAGGAATGTAACATCCGCACCCAGCCTGCCAGATTCAGCTTTAATTCACCACTGCTTCCATAAAGCGCGGCAGCAGGACAGACACACATCAGACATGCACAGAGCCAGGAGGATCTCATGAGCTTGTATCGCTTTAGGCAACCACCGCTAAAAAGGCCCTGCCCCAAAGGTCTTCAGCCTAAGCAGAAGATGAGAAGAACCAGAAGGAGAAAACAGGGTCACTGCCTGACAGACAGGTGGTTCCCACACTTGCACCCGAGCCAACGTCACCAATCTGGGACAGAGTCTGGCAAAGGAGGGGTGAAGGGCAGGGAGACATTTCTTGCAGGATGCATCTAGGAGCTCCTCTTCAAGCAAGACACACTGGGCCAGAAAGCAGAGAGCTGGGAGACACAGCAAGTGTGGCAGAGGCTGTCACCAGAGGCTGACTGACAGTGAGAAACCACGTGTGAAGAGGGACTACGAGGTTAACAGGAAAGAAAGCTGTGAAAGGCCTGGAGAGCAGAGACAGGTAACTGCTGTTTGCCAGCAGGAACCAGCAAAAGCAAGTAAAGCATGGGTGACACAAGCAAAATGACAGGCGAGGAAAATGATCCTTGCAGGAGAGCTCTGAACAGGCAGGAGTGGGAGAAGATTGCATTTGTCAAGGCCAGAGAAAAGGATGTTGAAGGAATTGAGCCGTGAGATGATGACACTGCGGATGAGAGTTTTAGCTGTACCTTAGCAACCCGATGCAAGGGAATGAGGCAGGTCGAGCACAGCCATCTCACCCGCAGGCAGCGCCGAGCTGGCCCTTGGATTGGGGTGACGTTCAGTTACCCACATGGAGCTTGCACACGGATGCTGATATCCGGGTCCAGGCAGCACAGGAGGTGATGGCAACTGAGGATGGGCTCTGGGGAACCATTCCTGAACCCAATCGTCTGCTGGCATGATGAAGATGATCTTCAGACAGACAAGACAAACAAAGGGGTAGACAGAAAACCAGGAAAGATGATTTGGGTTGCCAAGGGAGGACAGGTCTTCAAGAGGTCTGTGGGATGAGGGATCAGGAGGAGGGAAATGTTCAGCCGGTGCAGAGCTGTTGCCAGGGGAGCTTATCAGCATCAGGGAAGGCAGGGCACGGGGCCAGCCTTGTGCTGGAACCAGAGGAGCAGAGCCAGCCAACAGCCATCGACAGCACATTCAAAAAGCTATGGGAACTGGGGGGAAAAAAAGGGGTGGGGGACAGCCGATGGGGTCTAAGGTAGAAGGGAAGAAAACCAGACCTGTCTGGGAAGGGAAAAATCAAAGGGGAAAGAGGTAGGGAATCATGGCGCAAGGAAAACATCACTGCACCCCGGCTGCAAGCTCAGCCAAGCCTCCTGCAGCCCAACCGAGTGAGAGGCATCAGGAGGCAAAGCCCTAAACCAGCTGGCTCAGAAATCCTGGTAACAGTAGCGGCTGCCCTATAAAAAGGGGTCTGCCTTTCAGAAAATAATGTGGGCAATAACAAAGTGGAGCAGCCTTAAATATCCATTTCCTCCACATAAATAACAGTCTATAACTTTGGCTTTACAAGCAAATATTTACAGGGCAGAGAATCTACAAAAGATAAATGAAACAACTTCTGGACTGCTTGGGACAGAGACAAGGAGCTCGGAGATGAGCTCTCCTTGCCTAAAGGAGCAAGGTCCCTGGAAAAGAGGGATGGGTCCAGGGACCTGGGCAACTAGCTGACACCAGGGGCCACATGCCCATCTGAAACCACTGGCACTCACATTTGATGCTTGTGAAATCTTTTGTCTGCTGCCACGTGCCAGCCCAGAGCTGGTTGTGTGCAGGGCCTGGTGTTCACAGCGGGTTTTGCTGGCAGTCAGGGGAAAAGTCTGCAGACTCTCAGCTCTGCTTCTGCCAGGAGATAACCCGGGGGTGATGGAGAAGCCAGGGGCCAGCAGCTAGAGGTCTGTGTTCACCCACGAAAGCCAGGCTTGGCCAACCCACCACTCACCTGTAGCAGCAGGTTTCAGCTCACGAAGACGGCAAACATCTCAGCCTCACATGTGTCATACCAGTTAGGAGCCTCCCTGCCTCCAGCCCTCCCTGCCATCCTCCCTGGCACCGCTTAAACACATTTTTGAGAGATGCATTGTTGCCAGACAACATCAACCCCAAGGAATGGGTCCCGAAAAAGTGAGCATGTCCCAGGGGAAGCCTGCCAGCCCGCTTTCCCAGCTACCTCCTGGCGGCTGGGGGAGCAGCGGGCACACGGCAGTTGCAGTGTTTCTGAAATAATATCGTGCGCAGTTTTGGATCCATAAAAAAAGACAAAGCTTTTTGACCCAATTCAGGAATGAAAAAACCAACAAACACAGATCCACGTACTAAATCCTCCAAGGTTTTTGTGGCACTAAAATTCAGGCTCAGAGCAACTTTCTAGGAGAGAGGAATTCCCGCTGTGTCCCTCCTCTGCACTCACCGCTCATTATCCTCAGCATGGAAATTTTTCCTGCCATTTTCAGGAGGTGCTTTGAGCTGTTTTCAGCTCAAAACGCCCTGTGCAGTGAATCCAGATTGGACCTGCTAGGCAGGGGTAACAGGAGGCTGCAAGCAGGAACAAAAACCCTGCGCAACACACATACAACATAAAGACACTTCCAACCTTGAAGGGCTTGCCACCGTAAGTCCAGACCTTGCAAACTTCTCCTGAAGTCAAATTCTATTGAATTTGGCAGTGCAAGGAATTAAGCCCACGCGTGAGTCAGTGCAGGGTCAGGGCCTTGGTGTGTGACGAGCACGCACACGTGGGCAGCTCGGGACCATTGCAGGGCACGGCATGCACCCGCTCACCTCCCCGCTGCCTCACCACGTTGCGTCAGAGCAGATCAAACACAAAAACCCGCAAGCGGGTTCTTCTCCGCAAACACTGTCATGGCTATTGCAGAAACAAAAGGATGAATACAAGGGAAGGAGCCTCCCTCTGCCCAGGGGAAATCAGATTGCTGCTTTCATGTTTGGGCTGTGTCACTACCCATGCACCGGGAGCCGGCGTGCTCTGAGTCAGCGCGGCTGCAGCACGGGTTGGGTGGCTCTGCCCATGGCACGACTCAGGGCTTGGACAAGTCTCCAGTCCTTTCGCAGGGCATGAGGTGCAGGAGAAGGACTTACAGGGGCTTCGTAGCAGGCTCAGGCGGGGACAGACACACAGATGTCCAGGGCAGACTGGATGAAGGCAAGGGAAATTGTTCATAAAAGCGATGGATTTACCTTTCCCCTCTCCCCACTAAAATGCAGGTTTCATATCAACCCAGAGACATACAGGTCAAATTTGGTGATGAACTTCAGAAAAAGAAGTTAAAATGAGAATTTCAGACCTGATTTTTTTTTTTTTTTCCTGGACATTTCTGAAACAGAGCACTTTTCACTTAGGAAGCAAGCCAGCACGCACAAACAAGAAGCAAAATGAAATGACCCCAAACAAATGAAATGGATTTTCATGGTTTTTTTCTTCCTTGGGGTGCGTGTGAGGGGAAAGGGATCACTGTCAGTCTCCCAGAGACATTTAACTGTTCTACTTCAGACACCACATTGAAAAACTGAATTATTCAGAGCGCTCTAATTGCAGCTCCGAGGTACCCTTTCCCTTCCTTTGCACAGTACCATCCTGGGCAGAAACTGCTGTTTTCCTCCTGCTTTCCCAAGGGATACAGGCTCTACCCATACCCAGAGATCATCATGTACCTATTCCCAACAGCACGACACCTTACGGGGAAGAGGGTTTTTACAGACGAGTGCACGCAAGTCTGTGCATGCGCATATAAACTTTGCAGGATGGAAGGAAGAACAAGAAATAATGAATCCCCTTGCACTCACTAAGTCCAAACAAATAGACTGAAGTGGGAGCCTGATTTGCATTAGCTTGATTGAAGATGTAATTTTCTGCTGGATAAATGTGGTTGCATCCAAATCAAACCTTTAGTCCCTCAGACATAATAACTCTTTCCTTTCTTCCCTCAGGGTTTGCCAACCTTTAAGGCTGACCAAGGATGATGTATTACAAGAAGGAATGTCCTTAAATAAGAGAAGGGCAAGTTTAGAATAGATATAAGGAAAGACTTCCCATAAGGAAGAAGAAGTGTAAACAAACCTCCAAGAAAAGGTGCCATCACTAGGAATGATGGCAGCCAGCCCAGCCCACACAGCATCACCTCAGGGTTATGGTGTCCCTCACACGCAGAGCTGTGCTTACCGGCCATGGGGCTGGTGCTCTGTTTTTCCCAGCATACTCCTGCTCAGAGCACTTTATATCTACCATAGCTCCCCCCAGCCCATCCCACAGGTCCCCATCAACCCAGACAGCTCTCCTGGTACCACCATTTCACAGTGGTCGCCCATAGCATGGTATATAATATCATATCCTCAGGATGGGTGGCAGACGGGCAGGTCTCGGTAAGCATGCATCGCTAGGATGGGCCTCTGACAGAAATCTGGGCCCAAATTTAATGCTATTGGGAAGTGTTTTCCAGAGCTTTTCAGGAACTTAGGGCCTTGGCCCTGCTGCCTCTCCCCCAGTAAAGCCTGGTGAGATTCAGACCTTTCCTCCTTTGCTCGTATCTCACTGGCTCACCACAAATGCCACCCGGTTGGAATTGGCACTTAAATACCTTCCTCGGGGTATCGCAGACTGGGTGAACCCGCTCCTTGTCAGAGACCTGCTGCACGCCGAGCTCCCTCACTTGTCCTCTTTTCTTTCCTTCCAGTACCACATTTACGAGATCCCTCCAGAGTCTCTCTCAATCGCTCAGGCAGCCTTGGCCACACAGCAGCAAGGATCCTGTCAGCCTCTTGGGCAGGGAGCAAAGGGGAACCAGGGCCCAGCAAGAACAGATTTACCAGGCAGCAAAGAAGGACACAGCCCCCATCCTCGCTAGCCCCATTCCAAGGCACACCATGGTCCTTCCCCTCCGCCTGCCGCCCCCATCCACATTGCAGCTGCATCCAGCTGTCAGGCAACATAGCGCCAAGTAGAGAAGACACAAGCCAGCGCAAGAGAAAGGAGAACAACAGACACAAAGATGAAAAATTGTACATTATAGCCAGGGAGGAAGTTAGTCGCACGTTACTGAGCAGCTCTTTGCTTTGCCCTTTGCCTGAAGCCCTGGGGACTTGCAGCCATGCTATGAACATGCAGCAGAGACGTGCATCTCCTGGGCATGAATTCTGCCCCGGCACAAGCTTTGCTGCTCCAACTGCAGCTTCCCAGTGCAGAGCATCCCTGGGAAGAGCAAGGATGCTCACAGCCTCAATTTATGTGAGGGAAATCCATCACAAGGCATGAAAGCCTTTCACTCAGGACAATTTGTTGCAGGAGTTATAAACTGAGGTGCTGGGAAGTCAATTGTCAGGCCAGGAGCACTGCAGATTAGCAAGGCAGAGAGGGCTGCACCTGCAAGAGGGACGAGAGCTACCGAATAAACATTTATTGGGCAGATGAGGCTGTAAATAGCACGTCTGCTCCTGAGCTGGGCATGGGGGAGAGAAAGGAGCAGGGGTAGGCAGCCTCGTCCCTGGGCACTGTTTGTAACCTGGAGTCATCGCTCAGAAGCAAGGACCATGGTGCAGGCAATGCCAAGGCCAGAGGAAGGGAGAGAGGGAGAGATTGATTATCCCATAAATCAATTGCTGGGCACTGATTACAAAATAAACCACCAGGGCAAAGGTCAAGTGTTTTATTATATCACCCAACCCACAAGATTTATTTACCACTCGGGCCATCAGTCCCTCTTGCCATCTATTACAGGGAGCTGCAGCTTTCCCTTCCCAGCTTCAGGCATGGCTTCTGCCTACAGACACAACCAGGCACAGCCCTGCAGGCAGCAGCACGAGGCTTAGAGGAAAGATCCAGCAGCCAGGGCCAGGCAGGTCCTGTAGGACCTACATAGCCACATCTACAATGCTGGGAAAGGTGACAGCCAGGCAGACCGACCCTGCTGCAGACACCAGTGGTGGCTGAGGGTCGTCACCAAGTCCTCCATCACCATCAGGCTGCCTGGAAGCAAGTCACTTCTCCACAGTGGGAGAGAGCAGAGGAACATGGTCTCCTCTGCAAAGAGCCACCAGGCCTGGCTGGGGTGCACCATGCAGGGACTCCCATAGCAGGTTGGCCTCTGGGTGCACTTGCCATTTCTTTCCGGGCTCCAGGAAAGACCAAACCCTTTGAGAAGCTCAGCAACTTCCCAGCAGGGGAGCAGGGCCTTGCTCCAAATCAGATCTGTACCCAGCTAAGCTTTCCATGCCCACTGCTACCATCTGAGCTCTGTATCCATAACAGGGAGAGCTGCAGAGACTGTCTCATAGCACTCCACTGGAATTCAGCCTACAAAACTTTATTTTTTTTTTTTCCCCCTCCCTTTCCCTTTCTAACTTTAGATTTTAAACACAGGCAGGAATAAGAGGAATTCCTGGGAGTATTGTTCATCTGTTTCCCATAAGCTGCTTGTCACTGACCACAGAAAGATTTTTCAGTCTGGCTCCCAAAATATAAAAACCCTAAAATGGACATTTTTGAGTCCTTCACATCAACCAAAGGAGAATAACGTCAGAGCTGTAGGATGTGTGTGCGCGTGTACTCAGAGGGTGGCAAAGAAACGTCACGGGGAGGAGGAGAGGTGCCAGCCCGTGTGCCGTGGGCAGGGTGCCTTCTGCCTACCTCCGACCGCACAGCCCACGTCCGCGGGAGGCAAAGGCACGAGCCTGGATGCTGCTGGGAGGGCTGCAAGGGGGTGCGAGTGCAGATAGCCTGGGCTGGGGCTGTTTCCACTTATGGATGTTCCCACTGACCATGAGGCTGTTACCCCCACCCACGTACGACAGTACTCTCCCAAAATGGTTGCTGCAGTTGGCACTTGCCTGGGAATTTATTTTTCTTCCCAGAAGCACTGAATGTTTCAACTCCTATTTTAGCCCATCTGCCAGCAGAGAGAGGAGGATCCAGTAGCACAGGCCCAGCCACACATTCCCACAAGCCGCACGGGATGCCCACCATGCAGAGGGGCACCACTACCAAGCGGACAGTTGAGGTGATGAACTGCAACGCACTCTGACCCTGACGTAAGTCAGTGCTGTCACTAGAACACAGTAATTGGCCCTGGCTGGGGATACAGTCCCCACAGACACCTCTTGCCCTAGGGTAGGATTCAGCCATCTTTTGTAGGGCAGCTCACAGCCCTGGCAATCCCTGCTCTACTGATGCCACCCTCTCGGTAAGCAATCCACCACTCAACCTCAATGGTCTCCAGCTTGAAAACACAAGGTACCCTCATCCCCATGAGGTAAAGCTGCCACCCCAGTTTCTCTGAATTCTAACAAAAACATCCCCAGTTCTCCAGGACAATTCTGTGTCCCAGCAGTCAGAAAAGCACAAGGAGCCGTGGTTGCTCCATTGGTCCCCACTGCTGCCACGCAGGCCGCAAAGTCCACAGAAGTCCTAACAGTGCAGAGACTGGCATCTCTCCCAGTAGCTCTGTTGTTCTCAGGAGTTACGTTTCCCACTGCATGGGTGGGTTCCTCAGAGTACGGTGTCCATCTCCAGAGCTGGCATTATCAGCCACAATCACCACCTTGACCTTGGCGGGGAAGGGTGTGATAGGTAGCCAGGCCCTCCTGTGCTCTCCCAAAGAACCCGATGGCAACAATACAGTATTCCAAGCGTTGACTGCCTCATTCCTGGAGGCTTTTGTAAATCCCTTGGAGTCAACACTATATTACTTTCAGGGCTTGGTATGTCTGCTCCTCTCCCATAAGGGTTTTGACCTGTGTGGACACCCATCACTCCTATCGTTTGGCCTAGCTCCACTTTTCTGATGGTGGTAATGAACTGAGGTCGGCACGAGACAGTTACATTCCCCAGCCCTCCCTTTGCTCCTCGTGGCAGATTTAGAAGTTCACATTTAATCTGAAAGAGGGAAGATGGAGAGCAGCCTCACCAGCTGCAGTTTCTGTAAATGTCAGGATAGGAATGAGATCTTAGCAAGCCTTAATACACTATGCAAATCCTCAGAGCGTGACCATGTGTTGCCAGTGCTTTTTATTCCCCTCCGTGGTAACTGGAGAGACAAGGATTAAAAAGGGGAGTTGCCACATAACTGGCTGGTCCCTCTGCTTTACTAGCCACTGTTTAAACACAATATCTGGACATATGGGCCTAAGACTCTATAAAGATCTACAGGCAGAGGCAGGTGTTCCCCTGAAGCGTGCTAGCCAAAGACTTTTGCCTGCATCTCCCTACTTTGGAGTATATTTGGTGTATGTGTAAGGGGATGAGGCACGTGTGCATACTCCTGGTTGTGTCAGCAAACAGCCACGGATTTGACATGTGTGTGGCTGAAAGTGAGACTGTGCTCCATGGAGACAGGAGGAGGAGGAGGAGGAGGCGGCGGCACTCTATGGTGCCCAGGCCTGCAGCTCTATGTACCTCTTTCTACAACTGCATGTTTACATCGCTTTTTTTCTTTCCTTTTTTTTTTTTTTATGCATCAGGAAAGCTCCATCACTTTCCTCTCCTGTAATGATGTTGACCTGATTAAAATTTTTATTGGATTTTACAAAATAATTTCATACATACTGTTCCCTGGAGCCCTGCAGGGTAGAGGAAAAGCGGGGGAGAGAGAAAAAGAGTATATTAAGAATGAGGTGGAAAAGGAAAATATTTTATTTTACTCTGAAATGATTTTTCCTGAATGAATAATAGATTAGAAGTCTCACTTGCTTTTTTTTTTTTTTAAATAGTGCTCTTACAAGTGTCCCTGAAACACTCAGGCTTGAAAAAGTCACCACTTGAGCATTTTGGGCCTATTTCAGCAACAGCTTTGCTTTCCTGCTGCTGCTCCCAACCCTCTTCACCACCTCTCAGCAGTAAGCAAGCCATGGCTAATGGGCTACTGAAGCCTCAGAGATAGGCAGGAGCACAAGGAGACAGACCCCTGACCCTCCTGGCCACCCACAGCACTTTTACCAGTCAGCCTAAAGCATCCCCTGCAGTCTGACTCCTGTTTTAAATTGATGCTTTAACGTAAGACCAAACTGGGTCTGGGGTTGGACCTGGAGACTCCGAAGAGCTTCTCCATAACAAAGCCACAAAGGCCACAAGCTGCAGGTTGTGTGGGTCCACACACCAGACTCTTGGCTTCTACCTCCCCTGTCCCCAGCCTTGGCCAGCAACAGCTTGATGAGCCTGATGCGCCCCAGGGGAGCTCATCAAGCAGGGCAGACCTCTGGGAAGCTTGAGGCAAATGAAACACAAGTGACAAAGGAAAGTTTGAAAGTTGTAATTGTCTTGCTGTTTTAGCATTTTTCCACCATTTTCCCTCCCCACCAAGGCAATGTCCTAACACTAACATTTCAGGCATAGAAATCCCACTCTTGTTTTGCTCTGGTCCCTAGAAAGAAGCCAGGTCTTTGCTAGTTTGAGGAATGTCATGGGGATGATTTAGTTACCCAATTCCATTTTCATATATTTAAATTAGATTGCAACCCTCTGGCCCAAGAACTAGCTGTTGCCTTCCAGAGATAGGCAGCCACTCCCACAATGGGCAGCTTTGCACCCTAGGTCCCAGTGCAATAAAACAAAAAAATGCTTCAGATGTCCTTTCAGGAGTACCCCCTTGTTTTGAAATTTAGTTTCCCTGGTGGATGCTTATGAAATAAATATTTCAGTGCTGCATAGATGCCTCACTAGAACCCCCCCAAGGGGTAATAAGTCTCTGAGCCAAACCTGATGCCAGTTGAGTCTCAGGTGACAGCAACCACAGTTGAGTGAAATCAAGGTGAGGAATAAAGCACATTAGACTCTGTGGGCACCATTCGTGGCTAGCAGCTGAGATTGCCTGCAAAGTTTCTTGCTCTCTAGGTGGTTCTCAAGGTCACATTGCTGGAGGTATTAAGGTTGTCTGTGTAACCTTTAATATATGTTTTGGAATGAGTTTGTGGGGCGAGGGTTGAAATTTTTCCAGCATCATGCTTTCTAACAATTGCTGTTTGACATTTCCCCACAGGTTCTAGTTTTCTTCCTGCAGCAAGTGTTCAGACAAGTTCCAGGTCAGACCACCTCTGCTTCACTGGCAGGGAATTACAGCCCCCTAAATTCTGCATTCCTGCCGCTTGCCTGGGTGGGACAGCACTGCTGTTTTACACAGCATTCTCCATATTCACTCTGTTGTTACAGGGAGCAGTGGCAGTGTCATCTCACCTCAAAACACAGGCAAACCCCCTCACCCCCAGCAGTACTGCGTACCACACCTGGGACTTCGGAGGGCTCCGCAATCTGCCCTCCGAGCGCCATCCCTCCTGCTCCTGCCATCTCCCACTGTGGCACTGTCCTAAGGGCATCCATCCGTGTGATTTCAGGCTGCATCTGTCACCCAACACGTCTCAATCTTGACTTCCAACACTCCCTGCTACTCCATTCACATCTGAGCCCACCCTGGGCAAGGGCTGAGGGCAGCGAGCGGGGCAAACCCCAGTCCACACAGGCTCTGTGCAGACTTGTCCCCGACCCCGAGACTGGCAGAGCAGAGATCTGGCAGCACACAAAAGTATCTTGCAGCAGAAAGGGATTTGCAATGTAGTGAATAGCTAAGTAATACTACAGCGAGAAAAGTCCAAGCCCTGGATAAAAATGGCTTATGGTGTTAAGCTGTGCCCATGGTCCAAGAAATGGAGGGCACCTGCAGCCACTATTACATTGCCCCACACCCAACACAACACAGTAATTTGTTTCTGACTGACTTTTATTTCAAGTTAAAGACAGCAACAAAGACAAGAAGAATATAAAGCCTCCCCAAGAGGCTAAGCACAGCAATTCACCACGCAGCCTAGCTGGAGCGAGATACAAAATGGCAGCTGCTCCTGCAAGCGGGCAAAGCCAGCTCCTGCCTTGATGAGCGCAAAGAGCAGCAGCAGCTCCTGCTGCTGCACAGCTGCCTCCGCCTCAGTCCTGGCTCAGGATCTCAGGAGGTGGACCAGAAATTAGGGACATTAATTTCTACTGTGATGGGCAAAAAGAACAACCCACAGGCTCTAACCAAACCTGCATCTTTCTGGAACTCGGGCGTTAATCTTCAGAAAGAATAACTCCCTCTAAGTATTTGCATTTTACTCCTCCTGATTTGTGAGGAGATACAACGCAGACACAGCCCCTCTCCACCAGGTGACCGGCTCATGCATAGCATAGAGCTCTAGGAATCTCATACATGATCTGCAGGCCCACGTCCAGACCTCACAGCTTCATCTCCTCCCATAGGAGCTCGTGGGGAGCCTCCAGGCTTTGAAGCTCACATCTGCATATCAGCAGCCCTCTATCCAGGCTCCCTGGAGTGCCTGCCTTGCAGCTGAGGGCAGCCACCAGCTCACGGGCCACTGGCTTGGCTCATTTCTTGTCCCTAAATCACACACGCAGATGGGTTTAAATACATCAGATCGTTTTTTTTTTTTTTTTAACCTCGCATCTCCCTGCGAGCAAGGGCTGGAGCTGTCACAGGCATGTTACGCAGTGGCAAACGGGAGAGGCGTGAATTTGGGAATCCTTGATCTGCTCCCAGATCAGTGGGAAGGGACAGGTCAACATCAGCTCCCACCAACCCCTGCCATCAAAAGCCAGCTTTTATGGGCAGGGAATTGGCAGCCAGTGTGTAAAACGAGCCTGTAGTCCACACCACAAGACACCGTTGCCACAAGTTGCATCTCTTGGCCTTCGCCAAAGCAGCGGAGCATAACTGGGTCCCTCGGCATGCAGGGGAAGCTTGTGCTGTCACTGCTCTGCCCTGGGTAACGAGGGCTTTAATCTCCAGGTTTGTCAACTTAACACCTTGCCAGAACTAGGACTCAGGTTTAGTATTAAAAAATAAGGCATACTTATCAAACCTAGTCAGGCAGCAGGGAGGGAGAAACAGCTGGCAGTAGTCTCCTTCTCCCCACCTGACATGTGCTTGCCATTTTTTGCTGTTTCAACAGCTCTCTGGCTCTAGTCCTTATAATTACGATGAAAAAACCTCACGCTCAACCACAGCAGCTCGCAGCCAAGATGCCAATGTGTTTCCACACCAAAGCCTCGTTGCAAAAGCCCTAAAATTTTTCAGAATCTCTGCTTTATTCCCATCCTCCCTTACATCATTGTATTCACATGGTGTTCAATTATTTACAAGCATACAAAACACTCCAGCCCAGATTCTCAACCAGTATTCATCAGTGAAGTGCCAACTAAATCAACAGAGCTACAAAGATTTGCTCCACAGAAGGATCTGTCCTGCTGTCCCTGAAGACCCCTTCTTCCCTCCACAGCACACATTGGGAAGGAGAGGATAAAACACAGCTCTTTTTTTTTTTTTTCATTCTCCCGAGTTTGCCAGACACACAAGCATGCTAATGCCCATGGAGACCTGCTCCCCGCTGCTGACCTACTTTTCATTCATGTGCCTGTGACACACTTGTCTCCCACGGCAGCCCCAGGTATTCCTGAAAGCAGCCAGCCACACCTTGCCCAGAGCTCTGTGGCAACACCAGGAGCTCTGTGCATGGGGCAGGCCCCTGGGTACTAGGATAATATCCTTGACTTTCATGACAGGTAAGGCTTTCCGATTATTCAGCCAGACCTGGCACTTCCTTGGAGCTGGTGCAGCATTATCTGTCTCCAGTCCGTTCCTCCAGGGCTTTTTCCTCCATCCTTTTCAAGTGGCAGCACTTCCAAGGAGGCCCAAAGGGAGACAGCTTCTCCTGGCTAGTGAGCACGGAGGGCTAACACACAAGATGGTCTCCTTTAGCGATGGCTGATCATTTCTAGCTTTCTGCCCTCCACCATTTTAATTCAACAAGACCAACAGAGCCCCAGGACATAGACCACAAATCAGAGAGGCCAGTATATTGGGATAGGCATGGGACATTCCTCTAAAGCTATGAGACAATCTTCAGTCAATTAGTGCTTTTTTAGGATGGATGAATCCCCATAGACAACACTAAGCTTTCCACAAGACCAGGGCCAGTACAACCTATCTTTCAGTAAGTCTCTTTATCAGGACTTTGTGGTCACACAAAAAAGCAGAAACTGACTTTTGAAAGACATTTTGTTATTTGCACTTTCACTTAGAATCAGAAAGTGAAGAGTTCATGAAAACATAATACGAGTGTGAAGAACAGGTCTGTTCCCTTGAGAGCGTTTTCACACGCAGACTGGAGTATCACGTGTGAAACCCTGGGCCACTGGGTATCTCATTAGAAGACAAGAGTTTAAATTTACTCCTATTACCATCACCAGTTCACAAACTGGGGCCACTCCATTCAAAACCAGAAAGGCAAGGAAGTGCAGGAGACAGACACCAGGCTAGGTCTTACTGCACTGAACCCAGCTTACTCATCCCTCATGTACCACCACAGCAACGAGATGTCACAAGGCCTTCATCATGACTGGAATCATAATATCCATGATTCACATGGAAGACTTTTTACACAAAGCACTGAGATAAAAATAAAGTGAAGGAGAAAAAAAAACTTAAGAAACTTGTTTCATTCCCTACAAGATGGATAAACCAAGATGAATGTAAACAGCTCAACTTGACCCAAATATTTTTTCGTTGCTGAGTAACCCTGCAAAAAATGTTGTTATCTCACTAGCATCTGTGGAGATTAGAGGGAAGGGAATTTTAAACAAACATTCATTGTCCCTTGTTTTAGGTATTTCAGCCTGGACATGAACTCTTGGGACTGCTGCTCTTGCAGCACCTCTGAACTCTTTCAGTACGGAACAAACGGTTGAGGAGGGCAGGAAGAACCTGTAACATCTCCAACACATTAACATGCTGTTGACATAAAGGTTTACATGAAACATTTGGGTTTACAGCTTTCCAAATTCTTCCAAGAGAAGGATGCGGCTGCTTTACGAAGGCTATGAGCCGGAAATACATGCTCAGGCCATGACTACAGCAGGAGGTGGGAGGAGGGGTAGTCACAGCAGATGGCTTTGAGCCATTTTGGGTGGCAGTAGGCACCCGCCGAGGGGCTCAGACTTTACAACCCACACTGGCTGCCATATGTTGCAACAGTGGCTCAGCATCACACAGGAGCCAATTTATAGCATACTTCATGGCTGCAAGTACCACACTACCCTCTTACTGCTCTCCATTAGTACAATCACCATTCCACCAGGCATCTTCTAGCACCTTGCTGTCATATTTACTGATTTTTTCATGTTTTTGTAAGTGGAGAGAGATCTGATAGATCAGCCGAGAGATTCAGGCATGAGGTTTTAGTCTCATTTGTGCTCTGGAGGTCAGGCCTGCTCACTCCTTCACTCCCTCCCAGCAGATAAGCGCTATCACAACAACACGCAGATGCTTTTAGAGATCACCTGGGCCCCTGCTAAGCTGTGCAGCATTTCTGCTATGTGTCTCCTGGAGTTTGAAGTGCACGGCAAGCAAGGCTATGCCTGTGACACTGGGAACTCTGAACAGGTGGGGTATGGAGATTACAGCTCTGAAAATGGCAGCCCGTCCAGCAACAGCAGACTTCCTTGTTGAATTTCTCCTGGAATAACGCAGAGAAGTGAGAGCAGGGGGGAAAGAAAGGCCTGGAGGTGACAGGATGGAAATCAGCCTTCCATCAGCCAGGGCTCAGAGGGAGAGGATGCCAGGAGCACCTGGCAAGAGGCTGCAATGAAAAGATGTGCACGAAGGGCAGAGTGAAGGTACAGCGTCGCTGTGCTATCGTGTGCTGTTGTTATACAGCAGCAGCAATATAACCCCAGTGCTGTGGAATGATGGCAGGGCAATACTGCAGCCCAACAAGCTCTGGAGATGGAGGAAGTGGGATGCCTTCCCCCAACCTGAGCACAGGGTCCTTCCACCCTGGGATGGGGGAGGCTCTCACCTCACCCTATTTGGGCAGTCTGCTCAAAATATTTAGCCTCAGTCACATACAGACAACTTCATAGGCTAGACCTTCTGCCCCACATGAGAGCAATGAATGAGAGGTCAGTTCACGCACAGTCACTGGAAGGAGCGGGTCACCCTTCACCCCTGGTTTACATCCCAGCTGGGTCAGCCCAGCTGCCAAACTAAAAATTAAGGCACTTTACTCTGTAAGGGTCCTTAAAATATCAACTCAGTGTATTACAGCTCCCACCAGGGCTCTGAGCGAGGACAGTCATCCACACTCGTGCTAGGCAACTGCAGTTGCATCTCTTGGATTCATGGAGAATCTGGGATATTTTTAACATTTTGAAAGAAACAGCCACTCAGCACCAGTTATTTTAACTCAGTACAGAGTCTGTGCATTCAGACCAATCCTACTGCATGTACCTTCGCTACTGCCCTACCCTCCCCTCCACGGCAGCTGCCAGCCCTGGCCTGTTCTGCCTCCCAGTTCACAGCAGTTGCATTTTAGTCCTCAAGCAATGCATCACCCCAACATGCACAATAGGCACAGGCAGGGAACTTCCTGGAGGAAGCGATTACAGAAATTGAGCTCACCCAAACAATTAAAAAAGGTGAGATACACCTCAAAGCCCCAGTTTTTCCTCTGTACTGCACCCAGGACCTGCATCAGACTAAAATGCATCAGTGAAAGCAGACTTTGCTCTTTTCCAGTTGCTGCCTGAACCTGCACCAGTGCTGACAGCTCTACAGGACTAGCCCAGAAGCTCCAGTTCACCAAGGAGGCCAACACAGCCCAACTGTCCTGCTTAGGTTGGATCAACCAGTTCCATAAAGGAAGTGGTATTGGTTACACCAGTACAGAGCAGAGCCTGGGAGCATTTGGCCCTACAGCAGCATTTTCAGCCCTGGAAAGCAGAGGCTTCTGTCTGATCACAGCCTGCTAAAAGGCTTTGCTCCTCCTGCCCTACCTGGCAGCTAACACATCACAGCCAACTCCATAATCCCCCCAGCAAAGCAGATCTCAGCTGCAACTTAATCTGAACTTCTACTTCAGCTCTCACAGCCAGCTCAAGTGAAAATGAAAAGCAACTGATAAAGGAAAACCCACAAAGTGAAGCAGGTGGTGAGAGGACCAGAGGCAGAGAATGTGACTGCAAAGAGCAATGCCACCACCAACCTAGCAGTGCAAACATTAATTGCTTTGTAATTATTCCAGTGCTTTCCTTCCCCGATGGCTAGTAATTGTGGGATTCCTGCCTGCCCTCCAGTAGCTAAGAAGGAGAGGAAAACCAAGAGCATGTCAGCAGAGCAAGCCCAGGAACCAAGCATCCACAAAGGCCTGTTTTACCCCACAGTGGGCAGCAGGAAGCTTCAGTGGCACTGAAACTGCTGGCATTTCTTTTGAACAGCATTGCAGAGCAAGTTTAATGGGACACCTCAGCCATCTCTGGGAGAATCTGAACTACCAGTGCTACCTACGTGGAGACTATAGAGAGGCCAGTACCTTCAGCTTCCATGTGACTCAAGAGCATGATTTGCTTATCAGATATGGATAGGAAAGAGCATAAACAAAACAAGGACAGCCCAGATGTTTTGCCCCAGATTCAGCTGCATTTCTGAGGCTCTAAAGAACAGAGGGGATGACCTTCTCCTCTGCCTTGCTCCCCCAGTGCCCCTGGATCTAGTCACCTCCAGCTCTCTGAGAAGGGCCCACTGCCTCTTCAGCACACCTCCTGCTATCAACACCCTTGTTACAAAGCTGGCTTTGTGCATCGCTATGCTTTGTGACCTGGAGAAGCCCAGCCAGATGATGAGGATGGCACAGCCACCACCAGGCACCGCTCATCAGCTGCCATGAGTGTCATCTGCAAGCATCCCCATCCCATCCAACCTCTCCCCATAGTAGTCCTGAGCCAGCATCAGGTTCAGACCCTCAAGCCTTCAGCAGACCCCCTCCATGGGAATCCCACCCAGCACCATGCATATGATCCCATAGCAGCCACAGAAGAGGAAGCAAATAATCTTAGTTAAACCTTCCTCCAAGTGGGCAGGAACTGGTGCTGCCATTTTTGCTGGCGTTGTCATTACAGTACCAGAAAGTGACTCATCTTTAATGGGAGCTCAGAGGAGAGGGACTAGGGAAATCGCATCTCATCCTGCCTATCCCTAGCCAAGCTTCTTAATGAGGGGGAAAAGAAGCATCATCCTTTTTAACACAGGAGAAAAGAACTGGTGCTACAGAAAAAAAACCAAGCTCACTCTCCACTCGGTACAGCTGGTTAACACTCCAAGGGCTGCTGTACAGTGGGAAGACCTGGGGTTGAACGCTGTCAGTGCCTGCAAGGAGACAACCAGGCATGTTGTGAGCAAGGGGGCACTGAAGCCCCGGCCACCAGATCACAGGCCACAAGCCTCCTTCAAAGGAAGTGTGAAAAGTGAGTCCCCTGAAGCCTGCAGCAGCGCCACATCCGTGGCCACTGTGCCACCCAGCACACACTAGGGTGTGACAAAACACCACCGAGGGCACACAACCACCCCATTGCCACTTTAGTGCTAAGGAGTAACAAGCAATTTGGGGTCCAGGAGAGAGACACTTCAGTGGCAGTGGCCAACACCACAATGTACGTACTGCAGACAGGAAGCTCTTGTACCTTCACACACACACTGCCCTGTTCCCTGAGGACCCAATTCCAAGCCCTCCAAAAATCAATGAGATAACAAGGAGATGAGTTGCAGCCAATATGGATTTGTCAAGAGCAAATCACATCAAGCCAATCTATCTTCCTCCTATAACAGTGTAACAGGCTTTTGGCAGAGAGCGCTACCTGTCAAACATCTCAGCTTTAGTAAGGCTTTTGATACTGTCTTGCCTGCCATTCCCATAAGCAAGAGGAATATGGTCTTAAGAGAAACTATGACAGGGCAGGTATAAAACTGCTCAGATAGCCATATGCAGAGGGCAGATACCAGTGGTCTCCTCTGCTACAAACGAAGAACATGTTGACAAACAGGATTTTCTAAGAGTGTCACATACCACCTCTCTTCAGAGCTTTCACTACTGACCTGGATGATGGAGCAAAACCAAAGCTTACTAAATTTGCAGGCAGCATGAACGTAGGAAGAACTGCAGGTGCTTTTAGAAGACAGGATTAGAAGATCTTGGTATCTCAAGAAATCATCCTTTTTCTTTCAGGCAGATACAAGGGCCAGGTTTTTCTCTCAGGCAGGAATAATCAGCTGTCCAAGAACAAGTGTCCAAACACAAAGAACAAGTTTTCAGGGACCACTGCTTCACTACTCTTGCATATCAAGAGCTACTCATGCTGCAAGGGGTCTGGGGCCTCTTGTTCTTGACCCCATTACAGTAGTGTCTGGGGTCCAACACAGAGTAGCAGCATGTTGCATTAGCCAGGCATGTGCTCAGGGCATCCCTTCCCAAGCAGCTTGCAAACTGAATCAGTATCAAGCTCAAAGGGCCCTGAACAGGATCAGAAAACACAAATTCCCACTCCCAGCCTGCTCTTTATCTACTGCATCACTGTCACCTCATTGCAACTGGCACATTCACTGTCTCTTCTGAGAACTGCTTTCAGCAGGGAAGGTGTTCCTGTGCCAGCAGCACGTCATGCTAATGATGACAGCCAAGCACATACTAGATCTGACTGCTGTGCACAACATACATGTTTCATAAAGTTGTCCCAAACTGCCTTCGCAAGCCCTCCCCATAACCAGCCACACCTGATTCTGCTGTCGAGTGATCTTCCTCTTCCCCTGCTGCATTTTTCACCATTTTAACCTGTAGTCTCTGCAAGGCAAAGACTTCCTGTTTCCAGTTGAGTTTGCCACTGGAAGCAAACAAAGCACGAATGTCCTGCAAAAATAATGAGCCAGCATGTCCAAATGTGGCACTTTTTATGGAAAGCCACACCCAAGCCCCTGCAATGAGCTACATTTCTAGCCTGCAGGGAAGAGACACTTGCAGCCATTCTCCACATGATCTTTGGGCTTTCCCCTGTGATCACACATTTGGTTTAACTTAGTGCGAGCTGGTAGGGAACCAGACCTTGCAGCCCTGGGAACTCTGATGTTCCAGGTAAGTTCATTCACTGCCAGAATAAGGAAGCAGAGTTTCCAAATAAGTGACATTTCCTTAAAAGAGTTGCTTCTGGCAGCCAATTGCAGGGAAGACTGCGAAGTAGCAATGGATTGATTTGGCTCCTATGGAGGTGACTAACGGCAGCACGATCCAACAGCTAAGGCAGAGAACTAGATGGCAGTGCCCCCCACAGCTATCTTTGTAAGAAGACACTTCCCTCACATGTAATGAGGGAATCCTTGTGCCACGTTCCCTGTGTGTACATCTCCTGGGGGTGAATATAGTACATTTTTGCCACATGCTCCAAGAACCCAGAATGGGAAGCAAATGCTTGAAATTAAAGCAGGAGAGCCAGGCTAGGGAAGGAAAGTCAGCATCACACTGCAGGTTCAGAAGCACCCAGTCAGCTGGCAAAACCTTCTTCACTGCTGTGGATGCGAGCGATGGGTATTGACAAGGCAGATTACACAGAGCATCACCCAGACGATGGGCTTTTAGCACCCTGTGGAGCATGACTGAATGCAGTCTTATCCCTCCAGAATAAAGTCTGAAATCAAGCATTGCAGCAGAAATCATAGTGAGACTCAGGGTCATCCCAGGGCAGGTCTCTTCATGGTGAGGGGCAAGACAATCTATGCATCAGGAACTTGACCAAATTTAAAGAAAGGTCTCAGGAAGAGCCAAAGCAGAAGATGAACTGGCTTGTATTTATTAGCCACCACAAAAGACAGGAGCAAGATCAAGCCATAAAAGCAAGGTATTAGCACCTCTATGATCGGCATAAATCTGTGAGGATCTGCCATCTCTCTCATGCGTATTTATTGCGATTTCTCTACTGAAGGACAGGCTGTGCCTGTACGTCTGTACACACTCCCCCAGACTAAGAGCCTCACAGCATCTGACAACCTTGGAGCAGTCAGGTGAGGCTCCACAGCCTACCACTGCATTTCCTCCTTCAGAAGAGCTTGGGCATCATTATTGCACACTTAACACTGTCAAAAAGCCTGTGAAGTTTAAAACAGGATTGTCATCACTTCTGTCATTTACACAGATGCTAATGCCACAAGGGTGAGTGAAGAAGCTCCCTGGAACTTAGATAAGATCAGCTCACAGCTAAGGGACCACATGAAGCTGAATGGAAGTTACAGGCTATGCAAATTCACCTTGAAGATTGCACTGATACTGGAATCCAGGAGTTAGTGGTGCTACTGGCACATTCGGTTCAGTTCTTAGCTTATGCCTCCTTGCATCCCTTGCTGCCTTTAAGCTACCACATCAGAGCACCTGTGATCCACGCTATTAATGCCAGGATCTCAGCTCGTCCCAGCCTGAGAACAGTGCCACAGCCACAGTTATTCATGCCTTTCGTCACCTCTCGGCTAAACCACAGCAATATGACAACGCTGCAGCATGCAAGAAGCTCTAGCTGAAATATGCTCTGCATGCCCAAGTGCTCCGTAATCCTGTTACCACAACCACACCAGGCTGGTCCCCTGCCTCACAGCTCCTGATGCAGATATCGAGGAGAAATCTGACTCGGGGCCCTGGCCCTCATATCCCTGTAGCCAGGATGGAGTCCTCGGCATGGTACATTTGATCATCGCAGAGCCCCGCTGTGCCTCACAAGGGCTAATCTCATCCATAGACAGCAGACAACCTTCCCAGCCCCCATCGAGCTGTCTCTGCCCAGGGAGCACAGGTTATCATAAACATTTCCTGCTGCAAACAATGGGGTTTCTTTAGGCTACCTGGGCTGACAGAAATACACTGTGACATGTGGATTTAAAGGAAATACCCTAGAACATGACTTTCCACTGCAGGCACTTAACCCTGGGACGACACCGAAATATCCAGACCCCAGCAGATGCAGGCAGATTCACTATAATGCATGACTCGAAGATGCTCAGATACATAGCCTCAGAGCACAGGAAGCTCCATCTACAGCCTACACCAATGGTGGAGAGCTCACAAGCTCTCGGTCAGTCTGTTCAGCCACATCAAATTAGGATGGAAGTTGTTTGGTTCCTTTGGAACAGGACTGGGACAGTTTATTTGGAACAGGACAGATATTACAGACATGAACGGGAGAGGTGGGCTCTCCAATGCAAGCAATGACTACCATGGCATGAAGTGACAAAAAAAAGAGATTGTGTTTGTGCCTCTGCTGAGCTCATACAACTCTTCTATGGCTTAGCTCCCTCATCTGTAAAGACAAGGATAACTTTGCTCACCTATCAATCTCCTATTTGCATCAGCTAAAAAGAATAAAGGTCTGGTCCCATGAGGTTCTGATTCACTCTGCTGAAGGTGCCTTATTCTTTTAAAACAAGTTAATGGGAGATGTGGTAAAAAGCAATCCACCTTGTTTGGATGTGCAGGAAGAGATAACTTATCAAGAAAGGCAGCCTCAACGCCTCATCTTGCAGATTCCCAAATATTGCTGTAGGCCTCTTCTTTACCTGCCTCTGCCAATTTTCACCATGAGCTGTACTGCTTTATTATCATCTCTCTAAGGTTCCTCCACATGCTCCAAGCTCATCCCAGACTACCCAAATGCCAGCCGTTGTAGGCAGAGAGCCATTAGCACTGCAGTGCTGTTATTGCTACTGCCTGGGCTGGAATTAATGCAGCTCAGACACAGCACAGTGGAAATATTGACTTTCCAGCTAATCAAACCAAATTCCATGAACGCTACAACTTCAAACTTCAAAAAAATCCATCAATGATTCATAAATATTTGAAAGTGCCAGATTGATTGCATCTGGATTACTGCAGCAGTGGGGGCTGAAGTCTGGCTGAGAAGGAGATGGACTAGACAGCTACTCAGGCCTTGATGTCATGTATCACCCTGCACTACCAGGACTGCATAGATCTTCCCAGCCTCAGGCAGAGGATGAACGCTATATCCCAGTGCTATGGTATTCATACTGGTGTAGTCCTACTCACTCCAGAGCACCCAGCCTGCAGGTAGGAAGTACCATCCCAGCTGCTGGGACCACAAAGATTAGAAGCCTAACAACTTCGTTGTTCAATTTCTGACTCTGGAATAAAAAAAATAAAAATATAAAGGCCCACCTCCTTCACCCGTTGCCCAACCACCAACCAGGTTGTTGGTATTCCCAACCTTCAGCTGGCCTCCTGGGAAGAAAGACAATTTGTTAGCCTGGCCTTCTCTCCACTCAGTCCAGCCCTCTCCTCTTCATGCCATCCAACCAGCCCAGGAGGAGTGTTATATTTTCCTAACAACTTTTCCAAGGGAAGCAAAATCCAGGAAATTATGCAATATGCAACAAGTCAAGATGATCTATTTTTACTTCACCCCACAGAGAAGCTCCAACTTTTCCCACATAAAAGAAAATTAATCTGCTGCCTAATTCCAGCTTAGAGGAGAAGGGGAAAACTTTTTGGAAAGAAGGACATACAATAAATAACTTTGGTAGCGTTACAGACAGTCTTTGCTGCATAAAAGTTGGTTTGCAAAGTCATTTCAGCCTGCCTTTGTCCTCCAAATCTCTGGAGCTACATTTGTAGACAAAAGAACCTAGCACCTCTCTCGTGAAACCATACATTCAGCTCTTGAAATCAAGAGGAGAAAGAGGCCTACAAATCTGACCCTGAAACACAAAACTCACCTTCATTAGCAAGATATGCGAGGACAGAGTCCCAGGTGAACTGGAAGAGCCATGCCCCTTCAGGGCATGGAAGAGAAGTATCAAACGAGGACCAAGGCAGGTGCACGGCACTGTGCTGAGCCTGATCTACGATGGTGCCTCATAGTTCAGTGACTGCCGTGGCAGAAAGCACAAATGCTGACAGAAGTGCTCCCACGATTTCAGCATTCAGAGTCTCTCCTCCATAATCCTCCTCTGTAATCCTGTAAACTAACACGGTGCAGTTCCACACTGCAGCCTCTCCCTTGGTGGGAACATTAATAACTTCACGGGGTCTGCCGAGGCAGGCTGCAGAGATAGCTGGGCGAGCACAGACTCTGCACCTGTGCAAGCCTGGTCTCAGTACTAAGACAAGCAGTAAGGTTCAGCCCTATCCCAAGAGGCTGGTAGTATTCTGTCAAACACACCAAGAGACCCAGCTTTCCCAGGAACACTGCATCCACCTCCGCGTGAAAAGGCGTGGGCATGAAAACCTCAGTTTTCCGAGTCGGGTACCTCTTGTCCGTGGTGTGCACGCAGAGCGCGGTGCAGATGTGCTGATGGCAAGGACTGTCCCACACTAGAAGGGACAAAGTGTTTGGGTATCTGCTCCTGATCCTTTATGGAGGTCAAGCTCCCTGAGCCTGCCAGCTGCTTGACCATAGATCCTGACAACAAGGAAAACATTTCGCTGCCAGCCTTCTCCAATCTCAAACCTCCACCAAGCTCAAGCTGTAGGCAAAGGGCCTTTCCCTCCCTGGCATTAAATGCAGTGGACAGGGCACCTCAATACTCAAAACACTGCTTGCACTGGAATAAGGAAATTGAAGTACTCATTTCTTTCTCACTACTGAAAACAAACTAAGGCCCTAAGACAGTAATAAGACTGGAAAACATTCCTTGCCCATAAGCTTCTTGGAGCAAGCCTTCCCATCTTTCACACCAGTGTAAAGATAACTTCAACACAATTCATTCTACAGCACTGCTGGTTCTTCCCCAAACTTCTAAAAATAAAGTCTCACCCTTTATGTATTTAAATAAGATTCTCCCTAATCAGGCATCAAGGTTTAACCCCAGCCAGCAACTAGCACCACGCAGCTGCTCACTCACTCCTCCCTCCCCTCCTCTGTGAGATGGGGAGGAGAATCAAAACCAAGTAAAACTTGTGAGCTAAGAACAGTTTAATAATTGAAATAAAATAAAATAGTAACAAACAGGAAGATAAGAAAAATATAACCCAAGACAGACAAGTGATGCACAATGCAATTGCTCATCACCTGACTGATGCTCAGCCAGTCCCCGAGCAGGGATCCACCCATGCCAGCCAACTCCCCCCGGTTTATATACTGAGCATGACATTCTATGGTATGGAATATCCCTTTGGCTAGCTTGGGTCAGCTGTCCTGGCTACTCTCCCTCCCAGCTTCTTGTGCCCTGCTCTCTGACAAAGCATGGAAAACTGAAAAATCCTTAACTTAGGATAAGCACTACCTAGCAACAACTGAAAACATCAGTGTTATCAACATTCTTCTCACACTGAATCCAAAACACAACGCTATACCAGCTACTAGTAAGAAAATTGACTCTATCCTAGCCAAAACCAGGACATCAGGAAAGAAACAGGACAATCACTTGAAGTAATTTAGTGAAGTAGTTAAGATTCACAAAAATACCACTTCTGTTCAGCAGGGATGGCACATATATCAGTTTGACCCTCAGTACTGATGTCAGAAGTTTGAGGGCAGGGCTGCACCTCGGTTCTGTGCAACTGCAGTGCCAGAGCATGGGGTTCCTATACCACAAATGAGGATCACAAATAACACTCAACAAAGCAGCAAGCACGCAGATACTGCTCTGCCTGGGGTTTCTGCCACAACACTGCACTGTCTGGCCCGTGACACTGCCTTGTAAGAGACTGCATGAGGAGAAAAAGGAGGCGATGTCCCTGGTAGTGCCACATAACCAACAACACTTGTCTCAAACGCCACCTTTCCTCATTTCCAGTGCCGCTGCCTTTTCCCATTCTCCACCATTCAGTTCTGGCTGGCCTCCCCACCCAGGTCAGCTGCGTCTCCAACCCTGCTGCCTGCACACACACATCGTTTCTCACCATCATCCACATCCTCGCTTCCAAGAGTGAAATTATTTCTTCTCATGAAAATCAGAGGCCAAGGTTGAAACTTGGACTTCAGTTTAAGTAAAAGCCATTTAAAAAAACCCTGTACTCTGAGTTTGCTCGTGTAAATCAATGGCATGCTAGCAGATGTACCAAATATCCCCCAATGTGCATGTGTCAGTGTATTTCTTCCTTCAGAGATCATTAATGGCTCATGACCAAGGTCACGAGTCAAGTCTAAGACTTTGCTGCCGATATAAAGGAAAGCATCTTTGCAGTGACACAGGGCACAACCTGCCCAGCTAATAGACTCACAGAAACTCCATTCCCAGACCTCATCCATCCTCCAATTTATAAATAATAAATTGCCATTTTAAAACTGCTGTCTAGGAAGAGCATCCTGTGCCTTCCCCAGCCCTTGGAGAGTGTAAACAGAGAGATGGGAAGACTGAAACACACAGCGGATTAAAATCGTACCTAAAATCAGCTTCAAAGCCAGAACAAAAGCAAAGCCCAATGCCAAAATCTTCCTGAAAGATTTTTAGCAGAGGCGGCCTAAAATGGGCAGACCTGGGACCAGCCCCCCCCAAGAAAGGGCACTCAGTCACCATAGAGACAATGCAGAGGCACGATGCTCCTGTCCCCGCTTCGCAATCTCCGTCTCCTCCGAGGCTCTGGAGCAGATGGCAAGCTGTGAGCAAAGGGAAGGAGGGACCGGTGAAATGCTGCATGTAAATAAGACTGCTAAACAGTCCTGTTGTGACTCGGCAGCAGCCGGGAAAGGCTATTAAGGGGCTGCTGCAGGCAAATGGTTAGCCAGCAGTAATGAGCTGGCTACGAGTGACTGATTCTATGTCAAGGTTGGGCGGTATCGATCAGAGATGTACGGCTGCAGTCCTGCCCCTTCAGAAAAGATGCGGGCTGATGGACCACCTGCAAGGCCCATATCACTGAGGAAAGGCAAGGGAGCACAGCGTCCCAAGAGAGACCAGGACAGCACCGTGACTTTGGACAGGAGCCATCCCAAGCCTCAAGCTTCTGCCTGTTCCCAGAAGCAAACGAAGATATTCCTTCTGCTGCTGTTCCGATGCCCTCAGGAGCATCTTTTCGTCACAAATTTCTATCTGGGTCTGGAAGCAGAGAACAGGGATAACTTTACTTCTCTGGAGAAATATATTATGTTATTCACACCACAGCAGCCATAGTCCTGTTGGAGGCTCCTCCCCGCTGACAGTAAAGGGAAGGTGAAGAAGCACATTAACATTGCCATGCTTTGACATGGGAAAGACTGGGTCACTGCAGCTTCGACTGTCACATCACTACACCAGCCAAGAAGCAGGTGTTTTTTCAGGAACCTCACCTTGCTTACCAGGCTTGGAGAGTGTCAGGGGCTTTTTTTTTTTTTTTTTCTTTTCATCTGAGGAATTTTCCCCCCTTAAAATTATCTCTTGCCTCTGTTCAAGGAAGCTGTGTATCTCCTGGGCTTAACCCACTGCCCCAAGAGAAGGGAACAGCCCTCCACCCCACGGATGGACTGATATATAGCTTCTCAGTGAATGTTTGGTGCCCAAAGCAACATCATCTGGTCCCTCCACACACATGTAAGGCCAGCTACATCAGCACACAGCACCCAAGGTGAGAGGAGCAGGAACAACATCCATTTGGATTGCATTACCATGGTAAGACCTTGACAGATTAGGGCTGCAAAGGGCAGCCTAACAGCACATACAGACCGTCCCTTGGAGGAGAGGAGTATCCCCACGCCTGGCACTAACTAGTATGCCATGTCCCAGCTCAGTTTGCAGGGCCTGGGGGTTTGAGATGAAGGATCTGCCCAGAATCAGGCATAACACCAGTCACAAGCAGTTATGGATTTCTCCTGGTCTGTGCTCTTCCATCCCTCCCTTATACAGCCTAAAAAGACTAGTGATAGTCACAGCTCAAATACTCAATTTAAATGCTGCCTTGAGGACTAGAAGTTAATTTTAAAACTAACTGACCTAAGCTCTCTGCCATACTACCTCAAGAGGAGCCTGGAAGGGTGGGGGTACTGCTAATGCATGTCTAGAGAGCATGTGTTTTACCTCCCAGCTCCTATTTCTCATTATTAATGTCAAGGTTTTTTAACAACATTTGTCTTGGTCAATTAACTCAGACAGCAATGCCTGTAACATTCCAAATAAAGCCAGCCACATCCTGCGCTCAGAAAGATGAGTGAGCACGGCTCAGGAAACAAGGGAATGACAAGGGCAAGGCATGACTCACACCCACCCCACTCCCGCATCCCGGAGAACAACCCGCCCTGTGAGCCTGCCGAGGTCACCAATACACCAACAGGCTCCTCCTTTCCCCATGAGTTCTCTTTGCTCTCCTGCAAACTGAAGCTAACACCTGCCTGTGGCAATGAAGATAAAAAGCCTGTTTTGAAGACTATTTGCCCAGTGGATCTACCATGATAAAAGCATACCGCAAGTCACAAAGAAGCTTGCCATAGCGCTGTTGCAGACTAAAAATAGAAGGAGGGACCCCTTCTCATAGAGAGGTGTTACTTTCACATCAAAACACATCCTGGTTTGATTTTTATCACGTTCAATCACAGTGCATTGCAATTTAAGGTACAGTCAGACCGACCATGGCCATGGGGGCCACCCAGCATCTTTGCAGTTAGGCAAGAATCACATTGTGGATACTGGGGCCAGTACCCTCATTTTTCAGTAGTTACTCTCACTCTGCAGTGGGTCACTTCATGTGGTTTCTTTTTCTTGCCTGGATGACCAATGCTGTTGAATTGGAAGGCAGTGACCAGCTGGCACCTAAGAGAGATGCAGGCAGAGCTGTACTAATTCTCGACTGCTGAATGAGTCCACTTCTCTTCCCAAAAGTGCTTTAGGCTGGCCCCAACAGAAAAACATTGTTTCTGTATCAAAGCATCCAAACCTTGGTCTAAAGTATGTTATATCCAACCGAAAGGATTAATTCCAGGGAAATCTGGTCAAACAAGTAATTTAAAACTATGTTGTACATCCAAAACAAAGTGTTTTGACTATCAAATTTTAATCCCTCAGCTGAAAAAAACTTTTATCAAACTCAGCTCAAATTTAGGGTGCTCACAGAAGCTGTACTTTCACATAAATAGAAGTCATTGTACAAATAGTGAGGAAGGATTTCTGAAAGCAGTCATCTGAACTCACCGCTTTTCCTGAGGAACACATTCACAAGTATATTTTTTGCTACAGGAATTATAGCACATGTCACTTCCAACAAGAACTTGCACAGGACTCACTAACATCTCAAATCTCAAATATGGACAGAGCAGGCACAAACCAGTGGGTGCCTGAAGCAAGAATTGCCTCTGGCCTCCCTGCAGGCCTTCCTCAGCAAGTCAACTGCTAATGAAGAGCCAGTAATGACCGGTCATAGGGGGCCAGCCCCCACACACTGTGTGGGCATGGCAGACCTTGCTGCAGACTGTCACCTGGATTGCCAGATGCAACAAGACAAGAAAGAAGACTCCAGCAAGCACCAACATCTACAAGGAATGAGGCTTGCGTGGAGAAAAGCAAAGTGTTGCTGACCACAATGAGAACCCAGCCCTGCACTAAATGGCTGGTTTAGGTGAGACTTTATTTGCACTGCCACCGCGATTTCATTTTCCAAGCAATGGAAATAAGGACGGCTCTACACATTTTGGTTTTAGGCCAGAGCTCACCTAAAAGCTGGATCTCAGCAGATGTCAGCTCTTGTCAGCCATGAGTAGAAATCCCAGGGCATAGGTCCAGAGCATGCCACTTTTGGCCATGCAAAGCCTGCTAAAATTCCCCCACAACCACCATTTTTCATCCCAGCCCCTCCAACAGCTCATTCCTGCCCTCACAATGTGCACGTACACCTCCACTGTGCTGGTACAGCTATCGGGAGGCTGTTTCAGCGATAAAACAGAGCGAAGCCTCGTAAACAGCTCTATCATTGTAACCAAGGGAGCCGTGTAGGACCTTCTCAAGCCATCTTCACAACCAAACACCAGCGGCATACATCCCTGCTCAAAACACTTCAGTATGTGCTCTCTGTTTAAGGGTTACTGATCCCAGCAGTATTTCAGCTGATGAACTGAGGCTTCATTCTGGCTTTGCGCTGCTCACATTTGCAGACTTGTGTGCAAGCACCATGGCTGACTCCTGGTGCTTCTCCCTGCCACAACACACCTCACCTATGCTAGTCCTTTGCAGCCAGGGCCACCTCCATGACACCCCATGCTAAGCAGCAGCCTGCACGCAACTGAATTAGCAAGCCATATTGGTAGGAAGGTATCCCATTATCTGCACCAGAACACACAAAATAAATATATATAAAATAAATAAATAAAATAAATAAATAAATACCAGTCTCTCACCCAGAAGCGCAGAAAGATTGTTGCTTTGATTTACAATACAAATTAGAACTTAAAGAAAAGCAAGACTGATTTCTACTAATTCTTGGAGCCTCAACTGGGTGTTTGTAGTTCATTCAAAGGGGAGGTAGGAATTACACAGACCAGAACAGTCCACGAGCTGTGGCTGCTGCACAGGCATGGAACGTAAGTTAAGAAACACCTAAAGAAGGTTGACTGCATCCAACCAGTAGCCCAAACAAAAGTTTTCAGAATAACATTTTAGTAGTGAATCCTGCTTTGGGCTGCCCCTCTCCAAATCCATCCAGCCAACACACTCCTCATGTAAGCAGGGGCCGAGCATCGCATCCTGCAGATCCCCAGAGTCCAAGGGCGAGCACAGCCCACCCAGCCCAGCAGTACAGACAGGCACTGCCTCTTCGGCCAGCACAGGTTTTTCTCTGCTGATGTCAAGTGCTGCAGATCATAGGCAGGATCAACACTGCACTCCTGCAAAACCCAGCACCACATTGAGGTCATCGATTTGACACTGACCAGAAACAGAAGTAAAACTCACCTCATCGATTTCATTTTCCAAGCAAAGGCAGTGAGTCAGGAGGATACTAGCAGTGCCAAGACCTAAAGACTAATTTGGTGGGGGTCTTCTGTTTCTAATTATTTTACATTTAATACCCATGTTCTTGATCCCACAGAGATTTAAGATTTCTTTGGGCCTGCACACTTGAGTAAGGTTGTGCATGCATTTAAGCGACTGTGGGATCTAAGCCCAACTTGTTACTAAGTACTAGGTAAGCAAATTTGCTTAATAGGATTTTTAATTTGCCATTATCCCTTTAAAAATGTATTTGTTCTCTGCCAAATAGTAATAAATTAGCCTAATAGTAATCATTTATGTTTCTTGAGCATGTTGGAGGCATCTCAATACATTTTACCAGCCACAGCAGTCCAGTGAGGCTAAATCAACTGACACATGTAGATCTCACAGGGCCTGGTTAGGACGTGGGGTCTTTACAGCAGAAAGCTTGAATTTTTCATTAACTCACTGAAAAACGTATTTATAATTTCAAGTGGGAGGGGAAACACACAGGAGCTCTGCAAGAATAATTTAATCTGTTGAAAGGAAGAAATCTTTCAGCAGATTTTTCCACCCTGCCCACCTACCCACTCCCCCTCCCTGCCATCACACATCAGGACACTGAGAAGCACACAGCAAGCCTAGCCCTTTCAGAGAAGCTGACACAGCCTCTTGCACACCTGAGCTTTGGCATACAGGGACTCAGAGCCTGGCTGCTTAGACCACTGCCACCAATTACCTCCCCCTGTGCTACACCAGATCATCTCAGCTCCAGAGGTACTCACTCCTCACGGTGCAGGGATACAGCAAAGCCCAGAGCCCAAAGCACAGCAAAAGCACAAGAGCCCAGGCCTGCCTGCATCTTTGATGCTGGTTTCAACAGACAAGGACCAATCCTGGAGAAACCTCTGTGTTTCACAGGGACTACAAACCTTTTATCTTTGGGCTCACCTGCTTCCCAGAGCTCCCTCCCCAAACCCAGAAGCGTATTAGCCCCTGAGAAGAGGCTGAAGAGGCGACAGACGGTAACCAGGCAGGCATCTCCAAACTGTGGCCCTAAAACCTCTACATTTTGGCACTCTGCCTCTCCACCACAACCAGCACCATGTATCACAACCCATTTCACTCCCAGCACTGTCCTCGGAGCAGCACTATTGCAAAGGCAGGGAGGGGAAAGAACAGCAATGCCCAGAGAGGCTTATCCAGGGGCACGCAGGGAAAATATGCTACCTGTCCCTCAAACAGCCACGTCCCAGTCACGCTGCCCTCCCCTCTCCACCAAACCGAGCTGTTCATTTGAGTGTAGCTGGATGGTAATGAAGCACTTGGTGCAAATAGATTTTTTGTTCCGCCTGGCTGTGGACTGCTGGAGGCAGGGGTCATTAGCTATGCATCGCTAGCAGGCAGCCGTTCCCTCATTAGCAGGCCACTCGTCTACTCCAGCCACCTACATTATTGGTTCAAAAGAGAGTGCCCAGCCATTATTGCCCTCACTAGAAATTCAGCCTAATTGGCTTAGGAGAAATACAGGTTAAGAGCATGAACAGCTCTGCAGCTAACATGGTTTTGCCAAGCCATGATTTTACAAGTTCAGGGAACTGCGTACCCTCAGGTCCTGGAGTCTTAGGCACTGTACTTAACACCGCTTTCTGAATCAACTGAAGAAGATAGGATGCTTCTAAACCTCATGGCTAAAGGGAGAGAAGAGCTGGTCCTCAAAGGGCCACAAGCCAGATTGAGCAAGCTTACATTTTTTTTTTTCCCTCTTTATTCTTTGAGTCGCACAATTTGGAGGCCATTTCCCAAGAAAGATTTGGTAATACAACTTTGACAAACGCAGAAAAACGAGCATGCTTCGCTTCTCTGAGCCCAGGAAGCAGCTGGCCCGCAGCCCGCTCCCCCATGCGGTTAGCTTTCTTTGTCCTCTCAAGCCAGGCCCACCCAGAAGAGCCCTCCCTAAGGCCAGGGTACCCCTGCCCCAGGACACCAGCCAGCACAGCTCACTGCAGCCCCTCGTCCCACACCCACCCGCTTGCCCCTGCTTACAGGGCTGGTGTAACTCAGTCCACTACCACAATCCAACTTCACACTTGAAGCTAGAAGAGGTATCTTCCATCTCCAGCCCCAACCACTAGCAAAACGCATACAGCAAAGCATACCTTCAGATCCTGAGTTTTTCCTGGTCCAATCGCTCACCCTTGACTGATCAACCATTCACGGTCCTTCTCAGGAAGGAGGGGCTTTTGGAGAGGCTTCTGTCCCCTGAAGCTGAAAGAACATGCCAGAACTGCCCCCAAATTTCTCCTTGCTTGCACACCACTCCCCAGGGCCCTGACTATCTCACCCTCACCTCCTCTGGTCAACGAGATTTATTACCTCTCGTTACCAACTCCAGGTGCTGCAATACTCACCTGGCATCAGGTTTCTTTGCTATTCCTCCCTGCTGGTGCCACCTGTTTGCAATTACCCCAGGGCTGAGCAAGGGACCTTATTGGTGGGCTACCCCCGCCCTGCCCTTGCTACCACCCAAAACTTCTGTACTAACACATCTCTAATTTCAGCTGCCCCCTCATTTCCAGGCCTCTTGGCTGGGGCAGGACTTTATTTCAGCCTTGCAACCCAAATTGACAGAACGGGTGGGATTTGCCGGGTTTCCTGTGACCCGTGGTCTCAGCAGACACTCGACTTGGTATTAGGGGTCTGTCTGAATCTTCATCACAAGTCAGGGCTTAGCTGATCTGCTGAGAACTGAAGAAGACTAAAATGGATGGGAGACCTAGCACTTTCAAGCTCATCTTGCAGCCTGTTTCCATGGCTGGAGACCCAGAAAACTCCAAAAGGGAAAATGGCTCCAGCGGTTGCACGTGATGTGGTACAGCCTGTGACCACGCATGTTATGACTCTTTAAATGGTGCGCACGCATCCAGCTGGAGGTGGCAGGATTGCAATCAGAGTCATAAAAAGACAGAAGAGAAAGCTTTAGGAATAAGTCAACTTGCATCATTCTGATAAAATTCCCTGCAAATTGCTAGAAGAAATTTAATTCTTTACATTGACATATGACACAGAGGAGTTATGTGTTTAAGGCTTTTTTGATAGCATTGTTCAGGCCAGCTTCCCTACACCTCTTGCAGTAGCAGATGTCCCACTCTCTGGATAGAGGCCAATACATAATACAGACCTTGCCTATCTTAGTAGAGCAGATCAGAAATTTTTCATCAAAGCATTGCTTACCACCAAAAAAAAAAAAAAAAATTTTCATTTAAATCAACATATTTCAGAAAATACTAATGTCACATAGACTGTTCAATAGTCTTTCAATTTTTAAAAATGAAACAAAGCATTTTGATAAGTCTAAACCGCCTTGTTCAAAATGATTTTTCCAAACAAAATCATTGTTTTTTTATTTTAAAAATACTGGCAAGCTGCAAAGGCTGAAATAGAAATGAAATGTTTAATTTTGGAAGAACATATGCTTCATCAGAATTTTTAACATTCATTTCAGAGTCAAAGGAAAAACTGATGCCACAGACTTTCTTGTCAAAAGGAAAACGTGCTTCGTCCCCGGTCCTAATATTTATCACTTCTGTTCAGTGTTAACAAAATGCAGAAATACTTTTCACTTCCCATGCAAATGCAGGGAGCAGATTTCTGTTAAATAGCTGCTGCGCTCCACCCCAGAGGCAGCAGTTACAGCCCCTCTGCAAATCCCCCATTTCATGTGCAAAAGGCTTTGGCTCTGGAGGTGACAGCCTTACAGTGACAGCAGCCTCCTGTCATGACTGGCCAGAGCAGTGAGCAATAGATCAACGTTCCTGTCGCACTCACTGTCAGTACGCGGCCGTTAGTGGGCAAAGCGATGAATCCGCCGGGACTGAATTAATTGAATCCCAGTCCTACAGGCATCCTCCAGAGACAGGAGCTGGACACAGCAATCCATGCCTTTGGCACAGGAGTGCCGCTTTTGCTTTAAAGTACCTCTTTCCCAGAATATGTTTAAAAGTATTAGCAATTGGCACGTAAAAAAATGACAGAAAGCTTTGTTATGCATTAAAATGCAAATCTGTGGTTAGCACATCTCCTCTGCTCTCCCTTCACCCAGACTGGGAGAGACCAGGGAAAGGGGCAACATGGGCCTGGATGGGTGCGAAGCTGCTCCGCAGCGACAGGGCAAGAGCAAGCAGGAAGAGCAAATGTCCTTCCCATCTCCCCTCCGAAACACGGTCCCTGGAACAACCTGGCAAATCTAGCTCTGGTCTCTGTGCACCATGTGGTCCTTCAGCCTCTCCGCTAACATTGCCTGGAAAAGTACCGATGGGTGATTAGTTCCTGTCTACACGAGCAGGACTGAGGCATCCATCAACATCACACAGGCCACTGTGCAGCCAGCGGATGGAGAAGGGGACTTCTCCGCCAGAGGAGACAAAAAAATCCACACTTGATTCAGTATAAGCAGCTCCAGCTTTCTCACTGGAGGAAGGCGCGAAAGGTTTGCTGTTCATGTCCCAGCGAGCACCAGAGTTAAAGGGCTTTTTGGAAAAAGCATGTGGGAAGGGAAACACTTGAAATGAAACACGTGTAAGAAATCCTTCCCCATCCCTGTCATGACCTTGTTGATCATGAAAATGCTAAGTTGTTCCAGGACAGAGGGGTGGGTAAGTGTGCAATAGCCCCGTTTCAAGTGCTCCTGTCTCAAATAAGTGTGTTTGAGACGCACCTGCAGGGCTTGCAGAAAGCGGCAGCTCCTGCCAGAAAATGAGGAGTGCCCAAACTCACTGAGGCTGTGGGGCTGTCCCAGCCAGCCAGAGGGTTTCGCTCTCAATTTAAAGCTGCTCCTAACCCCACCCAGGTATAGTCAGGTGTACATTTGACACAACCACAGAGTGTCACAAGGGTTTTGCATGTACACCTGATTACTCACACCCCAATGCGCTGCAGGGTAGGAAAGGACTGACAGTGTTTGTCCCACGTGGTATTTGCAACTTTCTGTTTTCCTAACGCCTTTGAGAAAAGGAAGAGCCCTGTTCCAATCCTCACACAACTGTCCCCAAACAGTGCCCATTCCCACCAAGACGTGGGCATGTCTGTCTCTTCCGATAGTGCCTGTATCCCTCAGAGAGTCACAAAACGCCACCAGCAAGAAGCCGACTCTGCAGGCAGAGGCAGGAGCTTTGCACTCAGCAGCTGGTGGCACGCACCAGCCCGCGAGGCCACATGTTCAGAGCAGCCTGTTTGAAGGCATGGGGACTCGCACGCCTCGGCAGCAATGGGAGTCCCCAAAACACCCATGCGTTAGGCCTGCTCTCAGGGGACAAACAGCTTCTGAGTCATTTCACAGCCTTCAAACATGGGTTTTGTGCACTGGGTTATAAAGAGATGGGGAAAGAAGGCTTGAAAACATCGGGGTTTTTAATCTTCTAGTGAGGTGGCATGGGAAGGTGTGGGGATCATGTGACTCAGTGGTGGAGCAATTCATGAGGCCCACAAGCTTCCCTGAAAGGAGGCAAGGCAGTCCTAGAGAGATCAATCGCAATTTTATCTACCCTTTTCAAGTTCTCATTTCTTTTTATCCCATACTGCCAGATAAAAATCTCTGCCTCAAACATGGGTAAGGAGATAGAGCTTTATTATACTACTCCGAAAACATTAGACGCTGTAGGCTTCACCCTTTTATGAGTTCACTTTGCTGGCACTCCCCTCTCTGCCCCCCCCAAATCTCTTCCCTTTAATATTTTTTCTCTCCAAATCAGAACAACAGGCACAAAACTAATTATGTGATATTTCAGATCCATGTTGTGTTAATGGCACCAGATCGCATGTGACATTTCCGACTTGTTAGACTATTATTCTCGCTTATTGTTATCTCTGCTGCTCTGAATACAGGCTCAGGGCTTTATATTCCCCCCCGCCCCCCATCCACCAGGCTCCCACCCCCTCCTTCCCTCTCTTGTTCTCATTTATCAGCCTGTGAGGATCTGTGGAATATTAAACTGGGCCAGGCTGGATTGCGTGCTCTGCTTATTGTGGGCACTGGTGGAAGGGAAGGTAGAAATGGTGGAGCAGAGAAGGCAGGGAAAAGCAAATGCCAGCAGGGATTTGTGCGGAGAAGACACCATAGCAATACCCCCACCCACCCAGGGAAATCACTCTGACTTTAGGTGGAGTTGTGTCAGGCTGTGAGAAGATGTCCATGCCTCAGGTGACCTTCCAGTGATAGCTGGCCATCTCACCTGGCTTGTATTCTCCAGGGATGGACAAGAATCCATGAAGGACCCTTCTGATGCAGCTTCATCTCCCAAATGCCTTGCCTGAAAAGACAGAATTGTTGCTTCTGCTTAGATCTGTGGGTCTGGCCTTAGGCTATGAAGGCAGCATACTTACACTGGCCTTGAGGCCCTGGGCTGCCTCGTAGAGGTGGTAGTTGGTGGGTCATGTCACACCTACAGCCTCTGTTGTGGACCATAAACCCAAAGAGACATCCTTTGACTCTAGGTTTAGTGAGGGAGGCTGAGGTCCAAAAGCACAACTAGCCCAGCGAACATCAGCTGCTTTGCAGCTGCAGCGTGAGGCAGAACAAATGGCAGGATTTAATAAAGGGGTGCTGCTGCCACCATACGCCTACCAGGCAAATATCTGCAATGCCACCTCAGGGATGGGACTTCCTAAGGGAATACCACAGGGCAGCTGTTGCCCCTTTAGGGCTAGTTCTTGGTCCCAGGGGTCCAGGGGAATATGCAAGCGTTTTATATAGTTTTAGCTGCTCCTTCACCTGCCTGAAGAGCTCCAATATCCCTAAGACTGCTGAAGGTATTGGCCCAAATGCTGCCATCATTTTGTTTCACTTCCTGAACGATTGTGCTCCTGGGTCTCTTTAGTCATACAAATACAGCAGCTGATTTGTCTCCACGCAGCACTCAGTGAGATGGAGGGTGCCAAGTTCTTCCCATTGATACAGGCAGAGGTAGTGCAATCGTGCCAGCACTGAGACTACAGGGAAAAGACTGAGGGTCCTCCTGCCTCCACTCCTGCTTGCTGAGGCTTCCCAGCCTGCCACAAATCACTCTTCCCTCTCCATCCAAATTGCCCCACTCCCTTCCAGCCTCACCCTTGCTCCTGCTCCCTGCTGTGATGACCCTGCACTGCTAGTGAGCAGCACTCCAGAAAAAGCCCACGTGCCTGGCTCCAGACGGTGGGTCTCTCAAACTCCTTTTATGCTGTGAAAGCGTCTCAGGAGAGATCTATATCGGTAACTAAAACAGGGCCAGGGCACAGGCTTCATACACTGCGTCAGGGTCATCTGAGCCATTTTAACTGTTCACACTCTCCCTGGCCCGCGCTAGCCAGCACTTTCCCAGACGATCCTGGACACAGTTCAGGGGATGACATGAGCCATGGACTATCACCAGTGAACTGGATGGGAGAGGCCAAAGTTTAGTTGTATCAGCAGAAACCATACCACACCATGCCCCCTCAGGACCAAGACTGGATCCTGGCCTGCTATATTTACTAGAACAGATACAACCTCGGTACAAATGAGCTTTAGAGAGGAGTCCTCGCCAGGAATATAATCTCCAGCTTTGTTCCTCTAGGGCTCAATCTAGGAAGAGTTTACAATCATGTACTGCTCCCTCCATGCCAAGGAGCTGGGAGGGGGGTGCAATATCAAAACCTGAATATGCAGGGCAAATTGCTTTGTATAACTCTGAGCCTCTGTCTTGGGTTAAACCCCATCCAACTCTGATGCCACCAGCAGGGCTGAAAGTCACCCTGACTCCCCACCAAGGGAGTCCTTATGAGGGAAATCAGGGAGGCCACAGATGCAGGCAGGGCTCTGCGAGTTCCCAGACAGGACTAGGTTCTCTGTACGAGTCTGCAGGTTGTAGGCTGTTTAGCAGACACACGCAGAGACCTGAAATAAACTTCAGCTGGGTATAGGCTGCTTCCAGAAGCATCTGCAGGGATCTGCTGGAGGAGCAGTTTGGTGAGAACTGTTCATGGGAACAGTGCTGTGCCACTGTGGCATGCCTTCAGGTGCCCCAGGCAAGCAGCAATTTGTGGGGTTTCTTTGCCACAATTCCTGTCCAGAGACATTCTGCCTGCCCTTCTGGTCCATAATCCACTGAAACGCTGGCTCTGAGCCTCCAGGTTAAGCTCCGTGACCCCGTTTCTGTGGGCTCTATACCCCTGTCTTGAAAAGAGGGACTCATAGGATACTGTTAGCAAGGAAAAAGAGAGCAAGCTGGCCTCACTGCATCCCCAGCCCTTTCACAGGGGGGTCTGTCACTCTCTTGCTTTAGCCCCTTGCACCCCCTGCCCAAGCACCTATCTGTGCTCTCTGCCTGTTCCCAGACCACTCTGCACTGTCCCCCCAGTCCCCGTGTCACCGCTCCTCCTTGGAACAGCTGCAGCAGCTGCAACACAATATGCTCCACAACTTGTTAAGGGGGATGGATGGAGGAGCGGAAAGATATAAATAAATAAAATAAAATATGTCTAGCTTAATCCTTTTATCACTATACTTCTTTCAGTCGTTTACAGAGATAATAATCGCCCAGGCTCTGCAGGAAGCACCGATGGAAACAAGCACAGAAATCTCATGGCAGCACCCTACTCTCTCATCTGCTGTCACTTGAGCGCGAGGCAAGAAAACAAAGTCTTAAAGAGGGCCAGGCCAGGAGCTAGCCCCAGCATGGCGGGCCGTGAGGTGAGCAAGGTCGGGGCCAGCAGGACACAGAAGAGGGAAAAAACTGGTAATGGGGAGAGAATCAGAAGCAAAGCTATAGAAGAAGGGGAAATGCAGAGAGAGGGAGCAAGATAAAATGGCACAGTGGTAACAAGGAACAGAGCGAGACAGGGAAGAGACAATACGGCAAAAAGCAAAGCCAGCACACGCCTTAAGTTTAAAGTCTGTTAGTAAAATGCTGCTTTCCTTGGAGACTGACCAACGGTCAAACTGCTGGTCCGTGCCACGGTCTGGAAGCCCTGCCCAGGGGTCCCAGCTGCTCTGTCCTAGGGTGCAGGAACAGCTGGAGCAATTCGGATTCCCTGCTGTGTCCCTAGCAGGGACAACGCTCCCCTGGGAGGGACCAGGCATCCTGATGGCCACCAGGGTCTCTGCTACATTCAGCAAGGAAGCGGGAGAGAATAAAGTCCTTCTGGGCAAGGGCAAGAGAATCACAGCAGGTTCCTCCTGGGGGAAAGTGGGCTTTGAGCTGACGCTGGCCAAAAGCCACCCAAACACAGCAGCAGAAAGCTCAGCATGTGCAGCCCTCTTAGCACATGTTGACTCAAATGCTCCCACATAAAATGGCAGCTGTCTCTTCCAGGAAACAGATGCCTTCGTGGCTTTAAAGGGCAGTGGATCAAGGTCATCTTTTCCCAAGGGTTAGCCATCTCTTTCTTTTCCCTTCAGGCTTGCTAATACGGTACATCAGTCCGCTGGCTCTTCAACACATCTCTTCCAGACATGCTGATTCACACATTGATTCACTGAAGTGCAGCACCAAATGCAACCCCATTTTCCCCATGTTCTTCCCACCCCCGAGAGTCTCCTACCAGACCCCGAAGGTGCCTGCCGCAGAGCCCCCACCCCTCTGGGCTCCAGCCAGGCCTGCCATCTGCAGCACGCAGGAGAAAGGACGCTCCATCCAGGAAACATCAAGTACCTCTGAATGTGATTTTTAATTTCCTGCAACGCTAAGATCCACAATGCGATGCCAGGAAAACAACACTGTTATTATTTGACTTGGTTTTATACTGCCATAAACTGTCACCACCGCAAGGCTCAGGGAGCTGTGCCTATAAGGACTGCACACGCTTTGAACCAAGATCCCTGTATGGGGGTCACTGGCTCCTGCCTGGGGTCCCCATGCATCACCTGGGCTGTGGGTAAGCTGCCTCTGGCTTCCCTCCAAGGAGAAAAGCTTCTTGGGAGGGTTGGGCTAAGATTTCCCAGGCAATCCTTGCTGAACACGGTGGGTTTTAGTCTCTTCACTTCCTTCAGGCCCCTTCCATGAGCCCAGCCAACTGCAAACCTGAAGTAGTAGCTCCTTCGCACATCCTGAGCAGATCTATGCCCATCAAGAGTGCTTTCCAAGTAAAAAATGCCAGTGCTTCATTCTGCCTGTCCCCACAGAGGGAGGCAGTGCCCTGGGAGAGACACAGGAGAAAACAGAGCTATTTAATTCAATGTGCTCCTACATGGGACTATTGTCAGTGCCAAGAACATGCCATGGAACCAAAGAACGGTTGAAAAAAGCAAGTCTCCAGAGAGCAGCTTTCCTGCTCCTGACAAGGGCATTCAGTTGATCACCAAATGTCATCTCTTCCTCAGCCCTCAGGTCCCTTGGGCTGTGCTCCTGATTTTATTCCCTAGCTCAGCGAGGAGGCCATACAGAGGGTTTTGGGGAGAAAGCAGCAGTAGGGGAGGCTTCTCTGCCTGGATCTGTCCCTTGCCTGCCACACTGCCTGCCCTGGTTTTAGGTCCAATGCCAGAAGAGTGACCCAGAGCCACATTGCGTTTCCCCCATGCATTCCCAGGGGACCCTTATAAAATCTGACCTTCGTACTATAAACCTGTGGCTCATTGCTGAGTAAGTCATTTCCTCCTGGGTGATTTTGCAGGGACTGTCGACGGAGCCGCAATTTGTCTGGATTAGAAGAAGAATTCGTCAGGCAGTGGCATGGCCCACCTGCCTGTCTCCTCTCACTCCCATCTCCACAGCCATTCCCTGCTTACTGCCCCCAGCAGTCCTGTCCCCTTTCTCCCCAAACAACCCTGAGCTTTCAGGAGGGGAAGAAGTCAAGCCAGGAAAGAGGTGCTGGGCTGCCTCTGCTCTTTTCTTTCCCTGTCATAAAGCTCTCAGGGCCAGCTCTGCAGTCAGGGGAATATTATCTCTCCGTGCTGCTGTTAATCTCTTTATGGCATCATTTGACCCTTTCTAACATCCATTGATTTTTGAACTACCCTTTACGGCAACTCTTTAGATCCCTTTGGTCTAAATTACTAAACGTCAGTGCCCAGGGCAAAACATGGGAACAAAGCAATAGGGAAAGTCCATTCAGTAACCGTGACTTCGCTGGCTGCTGTTGAGGCCCCTTCTCCCTCCTTCCCTGCCTCTCAGCCTCCCCTCTGTGGGCACCCTACAGATCCTCCTAGAAGCTGCTCCCTCCTTCTCTCCCTCCCAGCACCCAGAGGCACCTCACCCTACCACAGCTGCGCTCTGACAACAGGCACAATGGTACCTCCTGTCACACATCTGGCAGTAGTTACCGAGCCCACCTAGCACCATCTCAGATCTTCCAGCCCTGTGTCTCCCCCAGGCACTGTCATTCTCGAGTGCCGCCTTTTGCAAAGGATGTTGCCATCTGCATGGCTGAGATGGCCAAACTCACAACACTTGAAGTCACATCCAGAAGCAGCTCCTGGCTAAACCTTTCTATACCTGGCTAAACCTTTCTATAGCAGCCTAACAGGGCAACTCAACAAGAGGTAAAGGCTGCTGCTTTTAATTTACTGGAGAAATGACTTCTCACTCCAGATTAATATGTTTTAATTTATTTCTCTTTTCCTGAGCTCACCCCTTGTCCAGCAGTGGCTGTCTCCTTGCCTCATACTTGCTACTTGTCCAAATGAAATACCGAGCTGTATTGTCTACTATTATGGTAAAATACACAATATATCACACTGATGCATTCTGTGAGTATGACATAAAAATGACGAATGTGGTCTGGCCAAACACTGAAATGTATTCATCCCACATTAGTGCAAAATGAATATTAATACGCTGGAAAATGGCTCGGCTGATGAGGGGTTTGTGTCATATTAGAGAGGACACTTCATTCCTTCCTCATTCTTTAACCAGCATCAGGCCCCAGTCCTGACACAAGCCCCAGGATAGCCAGCACAGGCCTATTTTGACAGAGCTCCAGCCAGGACCACAGAAGGTGAAACGCTTCAACAGGACACAGAGATGAGGCCCACCAAACAGAGTGAGAGGGCCAGGGTGGTACCAAAGTTAAAATGGTCCCAGCTTTTTCTGTGCTGCAAATGCCTCATGATCTATCTGTTGTACCCCTCCTCCAATTTCTTCAGTCTCTGTGTCAAAGACCACCATGAGGGCTTAATGGGTTGTGGAATCAGTTCATCAATTTTGGATTTGGCTGGATTCACTTTCTGAGTGCAAGTTTGTGTCAGCTTTTCATAATTACTGCCCTCCTCTATGGGGTGTGGTAGAATAGCTGATGAGTGCAATGGTGAAGATAATATACTTTACAATTAGGCCATTTAATTATTCCATTGTGTGATTTCCATAACCACAACCATACCTCTGCGAATTTATAGAGCACGTACAACAGAATATACCAAGTGAAGAGGAAAAGCAACAATTTTAATGTATCAATCATAAAACACCCTTTCCTCAACTGTGATCTGAAAGACTCAAGCACTGAATGTGGCTCCATCTAAGGTCTGTGCACCATGATTATTACCCTGGCGGTACCAGGAGCCACACGTATAGACAGTCCTTGCCCCAAAATATACACACTATATAGGTAAGACAAAGTGGAGAGGGGTGGGGGAGATTTTCACCTTACCTTAGCCATGTCTTGGGTAATTTTCTTACACAGTTGCTTGGTTGCTGCATCTTTGCCAAATTTCCTGGACTGCAACGTCCCAAAGCAAGGCTAACCCAGTGTCAGCAGGGCTTCATTTGCTTCCAGGGGATGAGCACTTCCAGGCCACATCCATTTCTCTCCCTCTGGCCAGTGCTTCAAGGCAAGGTGAAACAAATATGTTCTTTATTGTTATGGGTACAAAACTGCAAAGCCAGGATGTGGTGGGCTGACCCTGGCTGGATGCCAGGTGCCCACCAAAGCCACTGTATCACTCCCCCTCCTAAGCTAGACAGGGGAGAGAAAAATATAACAAAAGGCTCATGGGTCAAGATAAGGATAGGGAGATCACTTAGCAGTTACCATCACAGGCAAAAGAGACTTGATTTGGGGAAAAAAAATTAATTTTTTACCAGTCAAATCAGAGTAGGATAATGAGAAATAAACCCAAATCTTAAAAACACCTTCCCCGCACCCCTCCTTTCTTCCCAGGCTTAACTTTACTCCCGATTTTCTCTACCTCCTCCCCCACAGCATCACAGGGGGACGGGGAATGGGGGTTGCTGTCAGTTCATCACACATTGTCTCTGCTGCTCCTTCCTCCTCAGGGGGAGGACAGCTCACACTCTTCCCCTGCTCCAGCATGGGGTCCCTCCCACGGGAGGCAGTCCTCCATGAACTTCTCCAACATGGGTCCTTCCTACAGGCTGCAGTTCTTCATTATCTGCTCCAGCGTGGGTCCTTTCCATGGGCTGCAGTCCTTCAGGCACAGACTGCTCCAGCATAGGGGGGTCACAACTCCTGCCAGCAAACCTGCTCCAGCCTGGGCTCCTCTCTCCATGGGTCCACAGGCCCTGCTAGGAGCCTGCTCCAGTGTGGGCTTCCCACGGGGTCACAGCCTCCTTCGGGCACCCACCTGCTCTGGCGTGGGGTCCTCCCTGGGCTGCAGGTAGAGATCTGCTCCACTGTCGACCTCCCTGGGCTGCAAGGGGAGATCCTGCCTCACCATGGTCTTCATCACTGGCTGCAGGGGAACCTCTGCTCCGGTGCCTGGAGCACCTCCTCCCCCTCCTTCTTCACCGACCTGGGTGTCTGCAGAGTTGTTCCTCTCACATGTCCCCACTCCTCTCTCCAGCTGAGTTTGTTGCGCAGTTTTTTCCCCCCTTTCTTAAATCTGTTATCCCAGAGGTGCTACAACTGTCACTGGTGGGCTCAGCCTTGGTCAGCGGCAGGTCCGTTTTGGAGCTGGCTGGCACTGGCTTTATCGGACATAGGGGAAGCTTCTGGCATCTTCTCACAGAAGCCACCCCCGTAGCCTCCCAGCTACCAAAACCTTGCCACGCAAACCCAATACACAGGACCAGTTGGATGGCTCCAGAAATGCACACTTTCAAGTCTGCTGACCCCACGGCGCAGTTCCTTGTGCCCCCATGCCCACTGGACACAAACCCTCTCTCACAGCCATGAGTTACTGAACAAAAAAACCTCAAGAGCAGCCCCAGAGGAACTGTTTGTACCCAGGCTGCTCACCACTGCCTTTCATCTCCAGCAAGTGGGCCTTTCTACAGCACCATCAATACAGGATGGAGAAGGAATTGTTAGATGTGGCACTTCCATCAATATCTCTAAGAGGAACAGGTGACATGAAAAAAGGTGAACCTGAGACCTCTTCAGAGTGGAGACAAAGAAATTACAAGGATCTTTTATTTTAGATGGGTTAGCATTTTGGTTTATATCTGTATCTATACCTAATTTATATACCTAGAAATGTAGCATCCATTTTTTCCTTTGTAAATGGGAAGTGGAGGCTGAAAGCTACAACCTTTGCCTAGAAGGCTAAATGGCCTTTGGAATAGGCTGATAAGTGATAAAAACAACCTGCAAAAGCATGTATCCTTGCATCATTTAAGATGACCTTTTAGAAGGGAGACACAGAAAAGGGGAGAAAATGAACAGAGAAAAAAAAAAAGCTGGGGGAAACAAAATTTTAAAACCAAACATCCACTGTTGGCATTTGAAGCAGCTGCCGCTAGAACAAGAAAATAAAAATAAAAATAAAAAGAGATTTGACATTTTATTTCCCCCTATCAAACAATATATCCCAGCTAATGGCAGTAGAATAAAAATTTACCCGATGCAGCCCACAAGAGAGGTAAGAGAGGAAGAGGAGAGAACAGGGAAGAGGGAGGGGAGAAAGGTTATTATAAATGTGTCAAGCTTGTTTATGGCCCTTTATCAGCAAGCGTGGCAGAAAGAGAGAGGCACCGTTAGCGCATTTTTAAAGTGTTTGGCAGCTTTGTTTGGGAATGTAAATAATCTTTATATTCAGGAGCATTTATGTTTCAAGGAACACACAGGCACGTGCCACCTGCACCAACAGATTTTTGAAGGACCTTCTGACATCCCTGCTGGGCTCTGCCTCCTGGGTCTGCGACATGGGTGCTTCATCTGAAGGTCTGAAACCGCATTCAATGAAAAAGGCTGCACTGGGAATATAAAGGGATTTAGGGGAGGACTTGAAACCCACAGAAAACCCTTCAGTCAAGGTGGGATGCTGGGCTGGTTCACCTCCTCCCTGAAGTCAGGGGGGTTAGATTGCACTTCTAGTGATGTTGCTGCAAATCTGGAAGAAGGCAGCTCTGACACTCAGCACAGAAGACCATGGCTATGCCCAAACTGCAGCCCCCCGGGAGCAGAGCGCAGCAGCGGAGGGTCAGTCCAGCAGAGGATCTTGCTCACCCCTTTTTCTGCTGCTCCCAGTCTCTATTTCAGTTAGCATAACTGATAGGTAAATCACTCCCTTTTATTTACATGGGAAATATATTATCAGGAATACCCACACCCTGAAGGGAGCTGACATATCATTTTTCACAGACAGGACGGGGAGGGAGAGCCCCGAAGAGCAGCAGTGGCATAGATAAACCAGGAGACTGCCATGAACAGAGAGACAAAGGAGGATGCCGCGGTGCCTCTCCCTGCCACGGCGAGGGAGAGTCACGCTCCACAGATTAATTCTGAAGCAGTGTTTAACGCATCTCCCTTCGGGGATGAAGGATTTGCCCTGTGTTTCAATGAGACATTCAAAATCACACTCATCATTCTCGGAAATCGCACTTAGTTAAATTGTCACCTCTCAAGCGCGAAGGTGGGCGCGGGGCCGCGCTCCACACAGGAGCTGGACAGCCTGGGCAGCAGGGAGGAGAGCAGAGCCAGTGAAGTGATGGCAGGGTGGCCATGTGGCTGGAGCAGGCTGGCATCAGTCTGGAGGAGCAGCAGAGGGGCTTGAAACACAGCAGCGTGAAGCCGAGCAGCTCGAGCCAAGGGCTTGAAGGAGAGGCAGCTCGCGGGATGGCCATGGGGCTGGCAAAGACCAGGAGGGAGCTGAGGGATAAATGGGTGAGCGTGCAACTGGCAGTGTATGGAGCAGAGGAAACGAATGCCTGGAGGAAGGGTAATGGCCAGAGGGCAAAGTTTTCCTTCTTGCGTGGGAAATGCAGACTGGTCAGGCTAAGCCTTCCCTTTCTCTGATCTCATCTTTTATGGTTTCATCTTTCTTGTCTCTTTCCTGCACTCCCTGATTTGGCAAAAGAGTATAAAATTCAGAGGGAAAATGCAGCTTTATTGTCCTTGCATATCCTGGACTCCCACAGCCAGCAGAGGAAAGGGGGAACAGCCCCAAGAGGTCAGCAGATGAGTACGCGCATAAACAAACCCAAACCTCTACCATGTAGCTTGGTGGCCTGCTCCAGTATTCACCACGTGTAAAAGGTAGGAGATGAACAGCCTTGGGAACATCTCCACGAGCACAGAAAGGCAGAGCAGATGCAGTGACAGCACAGGCTCTGCTCTCGCTGTAAATCTACTCTGAGCTGGAGGGTTGGACCCAAGTCACGAGCCTGGGTGTCTCTGCTCCAGTCACGCACAACTGCCTGTGGGACAGTTATCTGAGCAATTCCTCTCCCACAAGTCTCCAGAACTGCCAACTGATGAGTGACAACTTCAGTTGCTACTAACATGAGGGCATCTGAACAAAAGTCCAAAGGCCTTTTGTACCCTTTTATTGCTCTTGAGATTCTTCACATATGCTTTATGAAAAGGTGTGGCTGCATTAAAGCACAGATTTTGAAGACATGAACTTAGCATAAGAGTAAAAGGTGGATTTTTTAAAACTCAGCACACCAGCACTTTCCAGGAAGCACTGGAATACTGTCAAACCTGTGATATCCTCCTGCTAAGGAGCCCACAAATTCACCTTCCCCTGTGCAGCCAGGTGCCTGGAAATTGTAGTATAAAGGAATTTAAATGTAGATGTGTGATATTTACTGCAAAGCACGACCCGCACGCAGACAAGGGAAGGAATGCTTGAGCAGGAGGAGTAAGTGACTATTGCAGGCAGAAAACCCACTGCAATTCATGCATCACACAAATGGTTGTGTATATTAAAGCAATGAGGACAAAGGGTATTGATTTAGCACAAGTATCAAGAGTCCCAGGTGCTAAAACCTGAAGAAATACAAACTGTGCTGGGCAGAATAACAACAAAACGAAATGATAAAAGGATATGAGTGTTTGAAAAGACGCGTAGGACGGGCTATAAATTCTAATAATCCATATTTCTCGAAAGCAGCAGCTATTGACTCAAAAACAAAAGAGCAGGCATTGTAATGTAACAAATGTCAGACGGGATAGCAGCAGGAATTCAATTTGCTCTGGCCATATATCAACTTGAAACTTAATGTAATGGCACGTAGTTAAAGCTGCACCCTCACTTAATGGCTATTACCAGTCCTGGGTGGGTTTTGCAGCAAGCATAAAGCAGTGAGTAATTGGCCCCGCTCTGCCTGCATCACTGCTAATGAAAAAAAACGTGCTCTAGCCTGGCAGCAGCAGGAGAAGGGGAAGGCAGGGAACCCAGGCAGAAGCAGGCAGCACTAGCGCTGCCAAGAGCCTGCCCTGCCAGGATCCCTTGAAAGAGTTTCAGGAGAGACCTCTGGGACTTCAGCTGACCAGCATCTCTTTTGTATAAGGGCTGGATCCTCAAGGCAGCAGCCTGACATCCTTGTTAGCCTAAGTGAACTGGATCCAGGCCTGCTGGAAGAAGAGGAGAAGAAACCCTGGGTGGTTACACCTCATCCAGCTCCTAAGCATGCACTATTTATTACTACTTGGGCAGTGGCTCTGCAGTCAGCCAATTAAGGCCATTGTAATTACTTCTCTTCAGTGACTGCAAACGGCCCAGTTAAACGACAGATTTCCCTTCAACAGTTACTGCGGCTGCTGAAGTGAAGAAGCAGAAGTGTCGGCATTGCTGAGAATATGCGCTGACCATATGTTAGAGGCAAGAGACACTGAATGGAAGAGGAGGCGGTGGGGGTGGAGGGAGGAGGCATGGATGTGGGACAGGAACCTTTGTAGCAATGAAGCATCCAAAGCAATCGGGGGAGGGCAAAGATGTAAAGCTGTCCTAATCACTTCATTGCAGATAGGCAGGGGCATTCCCAATAGGCACATTACAGCTTCTACCAAGAGCAAAGCTTGCAAAATGTTAACTTTCTAGGGATATGCCACTCCATATTTCAGGACATAATTTTGGAACAATCGAAAAATAAGATCAGCCCCTGGGAAAAACTCCCTCAGGTTTGTCATTGAGCCTCACACATGGCAGAAAAGGACTCTGGAAGGTCAGTCCATGCTGCACTAACCTCCCTGCAGCACAAACACAACCGTTATATACCATATCATGAAATATGGAATTGTGGCCTTTGACTTTACTTTGTGGGAATGATGCTCTTTCAAAGCTTCTCAGGAGGCTATTTAAATGCCTTCTACTGCTTTTTATTAAAGCAATAAAGATACCCAGAGCTTGGGTCTCAGCTTTGTCTCCTCATTTACCACGAACCATACCTAGAACTTGCAGAGATATCTAACTGTGGCATGGATTACTGCAAATAAAGGTGTTAGCAATCAGTCGCTTTGGGTGGCACAACTGGTTTTCATCATGCCGCATGTGCCATGAGGCATTGGTTGGGTTTCTGCACAGAGGAGCTGCTGAGCCGTTTAAACCCTGGCATGGGCTCCCTGGGACCCCAGTCGCTCTCCTCAGAGACAGGAGGTGCTCATTTTGCTGAGAATTTTCCTGCATGCATCCATGGGTGAGGACACAGCCTAGGCACACCACATACAGACAACAAGGTCAAGTAAGAGCACAGCTCTCTTGTTTACCCCTGCACTTCATGTCCAGTGAGCACAGGAGGTAGGGAGTAGATTTTTGTGTTGATCAGACAGGCGATAAATGCAAATGGAGCGCAGGAGGCTGAGGGTGCCCATGGGAACCAGGCCTTCAGAGTGAGAAAGTGGAAGGGAGAAGGGATTTTGTACAAATCCACATTCCAGATTAAATCTCATCTTTAAACCCTGAGTTCCAGTAACAGTATCTGTTTTAATGCCCACAGGCCTTGCTTTCCTCAGTAATCTCAGCCATCAGTCTCCTGTGACTGACAACACCAGAAATGAATCTCTTTTGAAGCTGACAAAACTCACTCTGAACTGATTTTCTCTTGAGCTGTGTTTATCTGAGACTGATACAGAAGAAAGCAGCTCTGAAGCAATCACAGCCTGTATTTACCCCCCAGATCTGCACTGATGCAGCAACAGCCACCAAGTGTGGCCAAGGCCAGTCTTGGCAAGAGCAATACCTGCCAGCAAGCAGGCCAGTTCATTTTCTGTTCCCCAGGCCCCTTCCTCTATGAAGGCCAAGGCAGTGTTGACAAGTTCTTGGCTGATTCCCAAGGAGACCTGGGGCAGGCTGCCTGGCAGAGGAGGGACCCCAGCCTGACTCACAACAAAGCAGTTGAAAATATTCTGGGCGTCTGTTTACAGCTCCATAAAGATTTTATGCAGTGCATTTAGCCTCATGTCTCTGCATTCATCGTGTTAAATGCTGAACGTTTTACTTTAATGCCATAGTGGCTACAAGCAGGAATACTTAACTTCAATAAATAAGACGTAATCACATTTTCCCAGTGAATGGATTGAAAACGGCCACTGGAGGAGTTCACCTGCTGAAGTCAAAAGCCAGGGGCTGTCACTGGGGTTTCCAGCAAACTACAGACTCTGTGGAGCATCTCCAGGGGGAGGGGACGGGGGGAAGAACAGTATCAATAATAAAGCTTATGCATCTTTTAATTGAGGAACTGGTCTGTAGCTTGGGCACAGCACGCTTGTGCCTAAAAGCCAACATCAAACATTCCAGTTTAGGCAATGGAGGGAAAGAGGGACAGAGGCAGATGGACTAAGACTGTATGCATTTGTGAGTAAAATCTACCGGAAAAGCACATTAGTACTCCTTGGAAACGAGAGCATTTCATGGAGGAACACACACAGAGAAGAGGAGCTTCTCAAGTGAGTCCAGATTATCGCAACAGACTCCCAGGCACAGTTTCTGCGGTTCTCTAATTAGCCTTACCTAGATTTTAGGCACACTTCTTTTATCTACCTGGGAACTCCAGGCACTACAACCAGCTAAATTCCCTTGGATGCAATAACTCCTTCCCTGAGGTGTGCACATGACCAACTCACAGAGCCATGCTTCAGCCTATGATCTAGATGTCCACTGTTAGGAAGAGCTCCACATCTCACAAGATAATAGCTTCATTGTGGCACCCAAAAGGAGTTTTACCAGGAAAGGAATTCAGGGTAGGTTAGCAGTGTATTAATTATGTTTGAGCTACCTCAATTGAAATGATACTCAATAAGTAGTCCTGATCAAGAAGGTCAAAACCTAACTGAATGTCTCCTGATTTTATCTCAAAACACCTTGCCCCGTTGATAGGTTTACATTAGGTAACTACATTCTTCCATCTTTCAAGCACACTTCCCACCTTTCTCCTCCACTCCCTGCCTCTGAACTTCTCTCTACTCCAATCTTCTCATCTAAAATTGCCCCTCCCTTGTTTGTCTCCAACATTTTCTCCTCATTCTACCAACCAGACGACCAGCTCAATTCATTTGTATCCTAATTTAAACCACACTCCCAATCTGTCATTCAACTGTCCGCTGTAATGTTAGGAAACAACAGTTCAACACCTTCTGCACCACATCACTCCCAAATAAGCTGTCTTAATTCTGAACTATTGGGTTCTGCTGATAACTGGTTGCACCACATTTGTCTAAATCTACTCCTTGGCTGTAAAAAAGAAATATGATCCATAAGGGGTCTGATCTCCAGGTTACTCTTTCAAGGGCATAGGTGGTGCTGACACCAGCAAACCTGATGCACATTACAACAAAACTTCTTGTCCAATAGATGAGAAGGATGGGGTAGGCAGAGATGATGCCTAGTAGAAGGTAGTACTTGTCTCTACCAAAAACATCCTACTTGTAGTTCCCAGACTGTTAGATTCTGAAAACACAAAGATGTTTGTGTGAAGCTTCGAGCTGTCAGCTCCACAAAATTGTTCTCGAGAACTTTACTGTGAGACTCTGGAAGCAAAAACTGAGATGGTAGTTGACTTGCAGCTGTGCTCTACAGCTTGCCCACGGCATCTATTCCCAAGCACAGAGACTATGGGAATTAGGCTGTAGAGACAGAATGTGGGAAGCTCATTTGCTTTCTCCATCTCAGTCTTTTTTTTTCTCTCTTACTAAGTTGTCTACACAAAAATGGCAATTTTGAAGTTGACAACCAGACACCAGTGTTGTCATATTCTGTGGACCACCAGTCATGGGACAAGATTTTCAACTTCCTTCAGCAGAGATCTTCCAGAAGACCCTTGATCAGCTCTCAACTCTACACAATGATCCACAAGGCCTCTAACAGCAGCTTGCACAACATCACCCAGAATACCCTGCACGTCTCCCTTTGAAGCTGTGACCTGATTACCATAAGCAACGCACTGCAGATGTACCTCTGCAAGCCCAGGAGCATCAGGGGAAATGAATATATTAGTATTTATCATATTAATGCAGATCAAGCTGGGTATTTGTTCTGACATTTCAATAATAGCTTTTTCTATTTTTTTTTTTTTTAAGCAGCAGCTTGTATTTTCTTCACCCTTAAATAATTCATTGTTACATTAAACTTATTTTAAATTGGGGTCTTTTTTTAATCAAACTAAAACCTTATTTGGATGGCCAAAGGGGAAAAAAAAAGGTATAAAGGAAAACTCTCTTTTCCCTTCTCCATTCTTTCATTCCCTTTTTTTTCCTCTCTTGTTAAAATCTCTTAATCAAAGTGACAATCTGTCTTTCCCAGGAAGGAAACTGGTGCCTTTGAACAGTGCTGCTCCAACAGCTCTCTGCTTTGATGTGGGATTTAACTTATGCCTTTAGCAATCTTAAGTGTCTGTGCGCACATGCACTGCATGCCTGCATGTATCCATATATGTGTTTCTGTGCTTGTCCTTGCTGCGCACACACAACCTGACCCACCCACACATTAAAAAAAAAAAAAAAAAAAAAGAAAATTAAGGGAAAGCCAGAAAATGCCATGGCCACACAAAGCAGCGATGTGAACCTTGTGGAGTTGCTACTGAGCACAGTTCAGAGGGGACCTTGTTCTTTGCCTTTTCCCATAGTGACATCTTCAAGCACTTCATCACCAATTAACTTCAATGAATAGAGCAGTCTGTTACAGGAGGCTGATACCCTACAGAAAGTCAGGCGTGTAATGGAAGCTCTTTTCCTGCAGTTCGTGGTCCCTGGACCATGGCTGCAGTACGTTCACATCAGCATCCTGCTGGGTGATGAGACACAGTGTACGACTGTGGTGTTATCATGCAACTTGCTGTCCTCTTCCTTCCCTTGGTTTGACTCCAGGCTGCCCCTGTTCTCATTGCAGTCTCTCTCCTGCTTTGACAACTGTTTCCTTCTTCCTTTTTTTTAGCCCACCTGACCTTGGTACTGGCTCTGGGGGACAGCAAGGTCTTCATCTTGTCTGTTCTTCTTTGAGGATACAGCATAGCTTTGTCTGGTACGGCATAGTTAGCAGATTTGACCTCAGAGAACATAAACCCAGGCTTGGGTCAATGGACCACCTCAAGAGGCTGGGCCCATCTTGTTTCCCATGGGTGATTACTCCCTAGCAAACTTCTCCTTCCCCTTGCCAGCAGTGCTGCCTCTCACCGCTGTCCTGGTGCCTCGGTGGCACGTGTTTTGTGGGATGGATGTCACAGAAAGCAAAACCAGAGCAGAGCCATTGACATCTTCCCATTTCCCAGCCAGAAAGCTCCCTCCCTACCGCATAAGGAAGCGCCATCACTTGCTGCTATGATTTTACAGCAGTTATTCATCACATAATTCCCCAAGAACTTCACTCTAGTTCTAGCAAGTGCCTTCTGGGATTTCACCCAACCCTTCAGAGATCACCTTCCTGATCAATATTGGAACCTTTCTCATCCTTAAGAGAAGTTCTTGGTCTAAGCAAATCAGATCTCTTGGTTTTGTATACACTGGAGATTTAACAGGTGCTTCTACTTACTGAAAGTCTTCCCCAGTGGTTTTCCCTAGCATCAGGCCAAGTGTACAAACGCTTTACAAAATACTGAACAACATGAACCTCAGAACTACAAATCTCCAAAGCAGCTTCAAGTCAGAGAAAACAAAACCTCGACAAGAACAGAATCCAGTCATGCCTTAAGTTTCTTGTACCAAAAGCCAATCTTTAGAGCAAAATTGGTGTCCTCTCATAATGCCCCACTATCAAGAGTTTGAGGGGGTTTTTTTAAGTTTAATGTTTCAAGTTTTCCCCACATTTCTACTCCTTTAAAAACATACAAACACACACATACAAACACACACACAGAATTTTCTTCTGCTTTAAAAAACAAACACATATGTACAAACCCATACACAGAAACACATATTTTTTCTTTCCCTTATGTGTGACCTGCTCCTCACCTCTTCTAAGGGTTACTGGAATTTGTGTTGGAAATCTGTCTTAAATTTCTACAAGCTGTGGGGATAACAGGATGGGAAACAAAGCCAATTTTTTCCCTGCCTACTCTGGGCACTTCTGCTGAGCCACTGCAAATTCCTGCACCACCAGGGAAAGCTCACACCTTGCCCATGGTGACGAAATGGGGAGATGCCAGAAGAGATATATCGAGTTTCCAGTATCTCCATTGCAAACAATGGATTATAATCAAGACAGAAAATGACAATAGCCACAGAGTAGGAGGACACAAGACTCCACACAGCATGGGTCCTCCAGAATCCATCTAAGCAATTGTGTCCCTCTTTCTTTTCTGATTGAGACACTCTCTGACCAATCTGATCTCTGCTGCATTGGATGCTTTTCTCATCTCCATGGTACCCTTAGGTTCACCTCCCTCCATTTTGAGAATCTCTGCATTCTCCTTTGCTTGGATCCTTTCAGTGCCCTCCCAGGGCATTATCCCTTTGAGCATATATTGTCTCCAGAATCTTTTGCCCCTTCTCCAGATCTCCTTCACTGGATATCTGTTTCTGTAAGTCCTTCATCAGCCCAAACCAGGGGTTATATGCCTTCTGTGGAGGAGTGAGGGAACACAGCAGTTGTCACTTAAAAACCAGGGAAGTCTGGAGGCCAGTGATGGACTGCCTACATTCAGGGATTGTGGGAAAGGACACAAGGTAGGCTCAAGATAGAGACCAAGGTGAAATAGAGTTCTTGGGGAATGAAACTGAGAGAACAGGAACAGAAGAGACAAAAAGTGAAAAGATAGTGACCAGGGAATGGGAAGAACATGAGGAAGATGCTTTATAGTGGATAGGAAGCATTCTTTTCACATGGATCAGGAAGCAAGGAGCTCTCCAGGGAGGTTTCCTAAGGCATTCATTGTGGCTAGAATATGCACAGGAAACTTTCCACCCCTGGCTTTTGTCATGTTTGACATAGGAGGTAAAGTCTGACTCTTCTTCCTCAGAGGTATGGCCCTGAGCTGAAACTTTACCACTTCACTGTCTGTCCTGACTGCTTTTTCATGCACACCTAAGTGCATCCAGATACACCTCCCCTCTAAGCCCCCTGCTTCCCAGGGGTACTGAGCATCCACAGCTCCGGCTACACGTAATGCACAGCCCCTCTGAGAATCAGCATGCCTACATAGATACTCGGATCCGTATCTCTGTACACAGCTTTGAAAAATGGGGCACAAGAGGAGGCTGTGCTGAGTCTCGCTGCCAGTTCCAAGCTTCTTCCCCCAGTGCTGTCTGGGGTATCTGCGGTCCAGCTCTGCAATGCATGGTGTACGCATGCCTTGGAGGTTGCAAACTGTGGACTCAGCGTGCTGCCCAAGATAAAAGCCAGGAATGGGATCTCTCTGCCGAATCCCTATGTCATTTCTAGCAGGCAAGTAAAGCAACAGAACAGGATAAGCATGTCCAGGCATAGGATACCTGTGCATAGCCATGACAGTCCAAGGGCATCTCCTTTCCTGCTTTGTGCTAGTGGTGCTACCTAAATCCAAGTCTGCTGTCTGCAGTCGCTGTGCTGCACTCACCCTCGCTTTACATTCTGCATCTCCCTCCTGAGATTTGCTACCAGCTTAACAGAATGCACACTGGAGAAGGTCCCCCCCGCCCCTACCCTCATGCATACCCAATCAGGCCTCCTGATTATGTAAATTAAATACAGTAACATCACCACCACCCCCCCCGCACCTCTACCGCACCCCATTCTAGCACAAAAAGGGGGGGGGGAGTAACAAACTCTCCATTCATAACCAGAAACATTAATTATATGTAATGATGGGCAGTCAACTCCCTGAAGCATTTGCATAATTACTATTGCTAATGGCTTCAGAGTGCCTCTCTCCTTCTCATGGAGGAAATTTAATTGGAAAATGCATAAAAGCATGAGGAGGGAGGAGGGTGCTCTGAGTGGTCTGAAGTGGCACACGTAAAGCAGAGGAGCTCTCTGGGAACAGAGGAGGAAACCTGGTCACTCCCTCCTGGCTCCCACGGCCAACCTCCCTTTTCTTCCCTCACCTGCTCCCGCATCACCCCCATTTCTGGGGAGCAGGCACAGGAGGGATCGAGGGGTGGGTTGAGAGAACATTCAGGTCAGCTGTCTTGATCCCAAGGGGATTATAAAAATAAGATTTAATGAAATTAGGAAATTCTCAGCTAGGTGCCTCAAAAGATAACGAGTAATACATGCCACTTTCTTGGCAGTTGGATTTCTTGGGCCCTCTGGCCCCACAAGTCTCCAACAGCTGTGTCTCTCTCTATTCCCCTATACATGCTGGTAGTTGCTGAGCTTCCCTAAGGCAGAACTTGCTGCTTTCTCCCCGCTGCCTCCAGTTACATTGCCACCCTTGGCTCGGCTCCCTTTCCACAGCAAAACCGACCTCCCAGCAAAGAGCTGGCTGCAGCACAACATCGAGAGAGAGCTTGAACTGTCTCCATCCCCTGGGGGGAATGCCTTTTCCTCATTTCTGTCAACCTAATGATGGCTAAAGGAGGTGTCAAATCTGGGGCTGGGCCACCTCCCGTGGTCTTCTCAGGCCCACGTTCCCCCTCTCACTGCTCTCTAGGCCAGCGCATCTCTATGGCCAGTATTTTCTAAGGGGTGAACAAGAGTTCATGCGGCCATGTGTTTGAACTCAGTTCTTCCACCCTTTCCCTGCATTTACTCCCCATCTGTCTGGAGTTTGACACCAGGTCTGGGTCCTGGAGAGAGTGTACAGGAGGTCAGTTATGCACCTTCAAGCCCACTGCCCCTGCCCTACTTGAGGGGCTCAGTTCCTGAACGGAGGTAAGTTTTGCACTGCACTGTGAGCAGCTGGAGAGGCAGCAGATGGCTGGGAATCTGTAAAAAATAAAAAAAACCTGCGGTTGTGACAGCAGAACTTTTATTGTTCACTCATTCCCACTGCCGCCAGACTCTGAACGCATATCAAACAGGGTACATGCCCTTGCAAACACAGTCATAGACAATTGTGCAAAACGGTGACAAAGCTACTCTAACATGCGCAGCCAAGCGGCCCGAAGAGGATACCCTGTAACAATAACAAACCTCTGCATCATCACAGAGGGAGACTCAACCCCTTCACCTTGCCCCTTTGCCGTACTTCAGCAGTGGCGCAACACCCCGAGGGACTGGACACCAGTCATTTTTTTTTTATTACACTATAAAGCACTGTGCACACCTTCAGCAGTGCATAAATAATAAATAACAGCAATAATACGGTCCCTTGAGCAAAGCAGCATTTCATCAGCAAGAAAATCGTCCTCTCTTTCCCTCTTAACATTCCAGTGGGTGCCCACTGGCAGCCCCTTGCTCTGGGAGGGGTTTGCACACCTGCTTTCCATTGCAACCAGCCTGTAAGTCAAGGGAGGTCTTGGCTGTTCATCATCTTTCTGTTGTGAGATAAGTTTGGTTAACTTTTAAAACTTGTGAGGGTAAGGGACCAGAGCCAGGCAAAAAGCAGCTTTGGTGATGAATCCCTCTCTTCCTAACTTCTGACTTGCAGCAGCAGCAACTGCTCTGGGCCTGGGTCTCCATTTTAAACACTGCCAGTAAGACAGAAATCCAACTGACACCTACATGCACCAGAACCAGCTCCTTAGGCAAGGCTGAGACGGAAAATGTTTCAACTATCCTTGTCCTCTTTTGTCAGCTCGCCAGGGACCTCATTCAAGACCCGCCGAATTCAGTGGAAGCTGCAGGTTTCCAGCACCTCCGCAAAACAAATGAACAAAACCCCTCAGGAGTCCAACTTACAACATGGAGAGTTGAAGTATTGGAATATACCCAGACAATATTTCTTACTCAGGCGCATTTGAGTGACTGATTCTTTCTCAGAATATTGTTTGAGCTATAAGTGACTTAACGATAACAAATTCTGAATTTTACCAGTATACCTTGCTCACTCTAGACCCCCCCAAAACAGGTTTTAAACTATTTCCCTTGGGAGATTTCTGAAGTCTAAGCTCTCAGCCTACATTTCCCTTGACTTTGTTTTTTTTTTTTTAATAATGACACATTTGGACATATAGATGTTTTGCCTGGATTACAAAACACTTTGAAATCCAGTGCACATTTGATCCATTTTTCCAATACAGTAGAAACGCACAGACACCACAGGGTACATTTGCACTCCCTCCAGCTAATCCCAACGCAAAGAGTAGCCCAGCATCCCTTCTTTTAGAAAATGTCCTTTTTTCATTCATTTATCACTAGAGAAAGGAAAAGATCGAATCAAAGAAAAAACTGCAAAAAAACCTCACTAAGCAGTGTAACTGCTGATTAAACCTTGTTTCAGTCAGGAGTTTAACCTGAACAAACCTAAACTCTTAACAAAAATTATCCACACATTTCCATTGAGCAAAAGAAAAACCTTTTAAATTGTTATACAAAGCCCGCACCAGACTGCAGACCAGAAATGGGAACCATGAAGGTGGCTTTGCTTAGCATTACCCCAGAGCTCTGTTCTTGGCTTTGTAACCCAGTTAAGGGAAAGAACAGCAAGGAAGAACAATTCTGCAGGAGTTTACTAAGGTAATATGAAAAGCAAACAAGTGCCACAGTGAGTATTATTTTATTTTATTGCAAAGACTTCATGCTACTGCGTGCAAAATAGGGGCTTGAAATATGGTAGCAGATCTTTCTGGTAGGGCCCTCAGACTTTTTAGGTGGAGGCTGCCCCAGAGCACTGTGACATTATTTGCCTAGTCTCAGCTGCCTATGCGTGGAGGGAAACCATCCCCTTCGGGGCTTGCCTGTGCCAGGGTGCCTGCCTGTTCCCAGATGCACGAGCAGAGCTGCCACCAGCACAGCAGAAATAATGAGCTCTCCTGCAGCTCAGGACAAGAAACAGACAAGAGGTTTTGGGGACAAGAGAGACAAAGGTTTCCTCAAAAGCAAGCACAGGCTCTCCCTCCAATCCTGCAGCGAGACTAGAGCTTGAGAATGGAGAAAATCAATGAGTATGAGCTGAAGGACTGGAACTGACTGAGAAAGGTACTTCAAATGCTCACTCCCCCAGAGACAGTCCGGAGTGACTCAGGCTGTCTTGCAAAGGCTGCTTCATTTCCCCAGACTATCTTGTTATTCGAGACCGAGTGTTGGGTAAATGATCTCAAACAGCAGTAGTTCATATTTGTGTAGCATCTTCAAGACCAATGGACCCTAAATGTCTTTACAAATTTCATACAGAAATAGTCTCAACTGTCACTAGGATCCAAAAGGCAAGTGGGCAGGCTACAGCTATTTTTAAAAGAGAAGTTCACCCAGACTATTGTATTTTCTGAGCCTATTGATCTCTAAAGATTATTTCTTCCCCCTATATTTATCACGGCCTAAATCCCAAGTCCCACTATCTGGAGAGCTGGTTGCTGGCCCACGAACCAGAATGATACAGGGGCAGCGGGAGATGCAGAGAGAGAGATCTAGAATAAAAAAAATTAGTCTAAGAATTATTTACTTTTTTTTTCTTGGTCAGGTAACAACCTCAGTGGCCATGGCAGCACTATAGGAAGAATTCAAGATACAGCTCCTGAAGATTTAGTATTTTCCAAGATGAGTGGAGAAACAATTTTGCATGAATCATTGAAGGTAGCTGTAATTGTCAGAAGACTCACAATGGCTTTTGCAGAAGAAGTTTCTCAGTTGCTCATGGTGGACTGTCAGATGCAACACAGCACGCAAACAAAACATTGTAAAGGTTACTACAGAATAGGTTTGAAGAACAAAATTTCTGAAAAGGATTATTGGTTGGAAATAGAGTAACAAAGTGGCTTATGTGAAACCACAAAGGCACATAACAACACTATTTAGTTGTTTGCGCAGATCTCTTGAATACAGCAGCAAATTAAATAACATTGTTTCTACAAGATTAACCCCTAGCTAAAATACTGCATCTTCATAAGGCAAAATCTTTGTTTATTGACAAAAATGTATTAACTTCTTTTTCACTACAGGAAATAAAGACATGCTGGAGAAGGACAATTTTATTTGCTGTCTCTGATGCTATCAGCATTGGAAATAAAAAAAATATTTCCAATAATCATTTAGAACTACAAAACTGAAAAGGAAGCAACCCATTGTCTTCTTGATTACTCTGAAAGCAGCCCTGAAATTTCATTTGGAATATTTTTAAAAGTTAAAGATTTACTGTAATGAAATTATTTCAATATTGGCAAAATGTCTCCACTTGTAATTGCTAATGTTCATTTGTATATGGAGTTGTATTTCCCAAGGCTAATGGAATATAAGAATATATCATATAGCAAGTATACTATGGATATATCATCCTTTGATCAAGAAGGCTGCGTTGCAAAGTTTGAAATCTTTGACTCATCTCCCAAAGTGTTCCAGCATTCCCAGAAGGCATTTCTATATGCTACATTTGAAATTTTTTTTTTTTTTTGTAACATTCTTAAGCTACTGGAAGTGACTTTGGTGCAGTGGAAGAGGAACGGATTGTTCAGTAGCAATTTTTAAGCTCTTCCAGGCTAACAAACACGGGGAGGCACTTTCAGTACTCCACGCCACTTATCGGCCTTTCACAATGTGCTAAAAGCTTTTTAATGCTAGAGATTTAAAATTAAAACAATGGCAAAACACATTAATTGAAAGGTAAGTTACAAAAGGGAAATGAAGAGAAATTATTTGGCCATAAACGCAACTTTAATCTAAGAACACATTGTATCCAGAAAAAAAAAAACGGAACGGAATTGCATTCAGCAATATGCATTAGCTCTCAAATGTCTGCCGTCACATTTCAATTAACTAAACTGCCTTAATCCAATTCAGCCACTAAAAAAAAAAAAACAAACCTGTTAACTTCTCAGGAAGCCACGAATACTACTCAAAGGCTGAAATTTCTCAAAAACTTTGTGGAGCTGTACCCTGACTACAGCACATACTGAGAGAGTCGCTAATGCGAGCAAAGGCTTCAGAAATCCTATAGTCACAAGTGGCCCAAGTTCTTTAAACTCTGGGTCTTGAGCCTCCTAACTCTTGTAGCATACATCACATCCCTTTCTTCCCTTTTCAGCAATAGAAAGAACATTTTCCTTGAGAAACAAGCTAAGACAGATTGCAGAAATATTGACTCTGTTAAGGCTGAGTTTCAAATTAAAGTCAATTTCAATTATACATGTAAAGAGTTTTGTGAAATAATTTAAAAATCCAAAGATATATTGAAATGCATTGAAACTGCTAATAAGTATAAAAATTGACACTTAAGAAAACTGAATTTTGTACTTGCAGGCAATGGAAAAGTAGACTAGAAATGTTAAGGAAAATAGTAGTTCTTTAAAGTGTCATTTAGAACAATTAGCTAAGAAAGGTGGTTGTGCTAATTCTGTGATATTAGAGTCCCACCTGTATTTAGTTTCCAAGAAATGACAGAGAAAACTGTTGCATGCCATTCCTTCAGCCAAACACAGCGACAGAGGACCTCTACATAGCACAGGTTTTCAGCTGAACAGAAGCCATTTCCACACCCTCAGATACAGCAGAAGCACAGCCCAGGGAACTTTCCCAACCTGGCAAGAAGGAATTAGAGGAAGAATCACCACTTTCTCCAGTCCTTCACAGATCTTTCTGGCTGAAGGAAGCTCTGTAGGACAGTTACTTTTCTATGCGGATGCTACTTTCAGCGCTCACGTGGTTCCCATCACACATGGACCTGTGCACCTCACAGTCTTTTTTTTAAAAGCATATATTTTGTCATAACACTTCAAGATGTTGTAACAACACTTTAAAACGTTGGCTTTCTTGCAAAGTTTGAGGTTTCTAGCTTACCTGCTTCTGAACATCAAGACCCATACAACTAGGCACACCAGCCACAAGACTGTGTTCTTCATCAGCCCAAAATTAGACCCATCACCATCCTTTGTATTTCACAAGTATTGCACATATTTTTGTAGCATAGTCAAAAACAGTGAAGGCTTAAAATAAGAACACTAACAACATCTGCCACCTTGTTGAAGGCTCTGTCCTTGAACTACTTGGAGATGTGCATTCCAGGTGAGCATGCCTCTTGTAGCTGCTGTTTGCTAGCTGTGCATTTATTACAGCACCTGAAGCTCCTCACAGACATGCTTGGACCAGGAGGGCACATGCAAATCTAGTACACAACCCAGAATTGCACCCAGACTCATACACAGGCAGCATTCTCACAACTGCCTTCCTTAACAAGGAACCTGGGTTAGACGCTTAAATAAAACCTGGGAAATCTGTATTCCAGTCATGATTCCACCACAGACTCTCTGTGTGACCTTCGGCAGGTCATTTAAGCTCTCTGTAAAAATAAGACTGATAACACTTCCACTATCTGCCTAGCCTATTTAGGCCTTAAGCTCCTCAGGCAGAGGTTGTCTCTTACATGCACTGAGCCTGTAACAGTTGGGGCCTCTAATAACTACCGTAATATAGGTAATTATTAACAGTAACAATGCAAACAGCACTGACAGCGACAGGGCTGCACTACCCCCAAAAACATTGCAAAGGGAAAAAAGTACAAAGCAGAGTTGTGGTTGAGCAGAACAGGGATATTATCAAATGCAAACATATTTTTGAGCTCTGTGATCAAACTGGAAGGCAGGTTTTGGGCTGTAACGAAAGAAATCGTGTTATTACCTACTTGCACAGCCTGATAGCACAGCCCCATGCAGAACGCATGAAAGGTTTCCCTTTCTATTATGCTCAGGTGCTGTGATGGAAACTCATTTTTTTTCCTTTTCATAAATAAAAACATAAATGACTAGCAGTCTGGAAAGTCAAAGTCTTGCAGGGGGGGAGCTGCTCTCATGTTTTATCAATGAGGAAGCAGAGCACTGGGCATCATGATTTGTCTGTTTGCCTGTTTTCATTATCTTTTTAATGTTAACATTAAAGTCTTCTGGAGACTGTATTAAAAAACCAAACCCTGGTGTAGAATGACTATTTGAATAGACATGAAATGCATCTTTGAGAATAGGCAGAAGCAAAGCCTTGCCATTACCTGCTATGAGCTGGGAAATATGTTGTAATGTCAATGCTGGGTTTTGCTGAAAAATTCTTTCCTATTCCAGGTTCTCTGTTTCTTCTCGTATCTTTTGGCCTTTGCTCAACAACCGCACAAAGAGAGCTAGGGGCCATAGGATCCCAAACTGCAGCACTTACTAGCTAGAAATGACCACGCAATACAGCTGCTCTGGCTCACTTCAGGCTGCTTCTCCACTGAGTGCTGCCCCGTCGGCTCACAAGCTGCTTACAGGGTAGAATCCCTGTCCATCCACTGGGAGCTTGAGTGATTAGGTATGCTCCACTTAAAAAAGAGGTACGGGGGGGGGGGGAGAAAAAAAAAAAAAAAAAAAAAAAGAAAGAGCTGTACTTTTATACCCCCTTCCTGTGTCACACAAAGTAGAGCCTGAAACCTTTGGGCTGGGTTTTGTTGATTTTTAAATTTGATTTGATTGTTTCCATTCCTGCTTGGGCTTTTTTTTTTAATTACTTTTTTTTTTCCCCAATTTGGCATTCAGGTCTTGTTGATCCTGTTTCTCTGGAAGATTTTGTGGGTGGGTTGAGAACTACTAGGTTTAAGATATCAGAGGAAGCAATAAATTCAGACAGCCCTAAAAATCACAAATAGATTTTTATCTAAAATGAGGCAGTTGCTTAAAGGGTACCACAAAGATGCATTTTTACTAACCTAACAAATGTTCAGGCCAGCTTTTGCATAGCAGGAGGTGCGGAGTGCTTAGAAAATTTGCTTCACAGCTCACCCAAAAGTACTGAGGCAAGTGCAAAACCCATACACACACGTGCTTACATACACACACAGAGGGATTTTTAACAAGGAGGAAGCAGCTTTTCTGTGATGTCCTCTGCTCCTCTTACTGGTTTCTGACAGACTCTCCCCCGTTCCACCATTGCATCCCTGTGCAGGAGCAGCTGATAATTATCCTCTCGTGGGCATTAAAGCCAGAATGATGGGCAAGATCGCTTATGCCACATTCACGTTTTTCATACACGCATGTATGTTGCTTATGCCACAATTCATTCCTTCTGTCACTGCTCTGTGACAGAAATACTGGCAATGGGGCATGATTATCTGCTTGTGCCCTTCTGTCCCTGTGTCCCCTGATGGAGATGGGAAAAAAATGGAAAAGAGTAGAAAAGCTCTACCAGATTCTCTCTGAAGGCTCAAGCAAACCTGCCACCTCCGAGTTTCCTGGAGCAGCTATTCCCACATGTGTAGCATGCAGATGAAGGAAACTATTTGATTTCAAAATGAAAAACCTGATCAACTCCAAGGAAAAGTAAAAACACTGTAGCCCAGAAAGCAGCCCATTAGCTAACTGTGAATGACAAGATGACTCCCTCCTGTGTTTCTTCCTTGCCTTCTTCGTGAAGGCCCACCTACAGCCCCAACTCCTATCCAGCAGTAAGCGTGCATGCTGGACTCCCAACTGAGCTCCGCAGAGGAGCCAGTGCTGATCACTGGGGAGCCAGAGCCCTTATGGAGTCTGTGATTAAGGGATGCTGGACCCCAACTGCACTTGGCCAGGTGCTTACCTGCACAGAAAACTCATTAAGTCAATAGTAAAATTGAAACTCATTATCGTGGAAATCATTGGGACCTGAAGTTCAGGCCTAAAGGTGAGCACTGTCCCCAGTGTGCTCCTGAATCAGGGCCAGGATAAGCAAAGAGCAGAGGAAAGGGAATTATTTCAGCTTTGTTCCCTTCTGGATGCTCCATATGCTACAGCCAGCTGTTCTGGGTTTGTTCATACTCATTACAGTGGGTATGTGTGACAGACTACCTCCCTTCAGAGTGACTCAATCACACAGGGTCTCAAATGGTTTGCTCAAAGCTCTAATGTAGTTTGCATTCGCCCCTGCTCCACACATACCCACCCACCCCACCCACCCTCGCCTCGGCTCCCCTCACATCTAAATCTAATGGCTTTAACACGTCACACCCTCAGGACAAGAGGAAGGTTAGGTGACTGTTCTCTCTGTTCATTCAGAGTTTCCTCCTTCACCCACTGCTTATCTGCCATCTTATATACGTCTCAGCAACCAGAGGGAACATACTTCACTAAAAGAACAAGCAAACTTGTTTTGGGGGGTCAAATTTATAGCCAAGAAGCTCTTAAAAAGAAAAATTTTTTCTTTCAGGAGGCTATGCAGCAAAGCTAAGAAAAAAATGGTGATGGGGTGCAGCAAAGCCCACCGTGCTCTGCTGATGCCACCACTTTCACATCATGCAAACTGCATGTGCAGTTCTGGAGCTGCTAGAGACAGCTGCCCCAGCAAGTATGTTCCTGCAGTATTCTCTGCTAGACACACCAACGCAAACACCACCCTCCCCACCCACGTCCTGAAACAGTGTAAGGCAGGCTTGTGGAACAAATTCACAGGTTTGGAGATATCATGATCCCAGAGCCTGACCTGCTGCATAGACACCATAGTTCCCGGTTAGCTCTACCTCCACCATCCACGCCATGCCACAGTCCCCTTTGAGTCCCCTAGCTGCCAATTCACTGCAGGATCCCAGAGGGAGCAGAGTCTCGACCACAGCAATAACCCAGCATCAGCTTTTCACAGTCTACACTATACAGGATAGGGCCAAATCCTGAACTCTTGGTTCAGAAGGGCCTTTGGAACACAAGAGAAGGTGGCCAGCACATCCCAGGATCAGACCTCTCATTTATTCTCCATGTCCCCCTAGGCAGAGGGGCACGCTGCTAGGAGAAGTCTTCAGGTTTTAGTGTTCTGTCATTCTTTCCAAAAGCTGCTGTGCCGCTTGCCCATAGTGGGTCTGAAATGTGACGACAGGAAAATTTGGCTGTTCTCCTGCTGCTGTCCCAAACCATTCCATCTCCCAAAGACCCGCAGCCTTCTCCGAGTCTTTCTTTTCTCATTACTTCATCCGTTCAAACAACAGAAATTCTTCCCCATCATTTTTTCCAGTAGATTTCCCTTCCACTGGCTCAGAGTGGTTCCTCCCACTGTTCCCCCACATGTTGTCTCTCAGCTTTAATCAAAGTCACTTCCTTATTTCCCATCTGATTACCCAAGTGCTGTCTGGCCCTCAGCCACCCTCAGAGCTGGCATAAGCAGGTGCAGCTCTGACAAAGTGACATCAATCTGTGTGCACCCTGAATTGGAGTTGTCTCCTTGATGGAGACCTCTTGCTCCCAAGTATCTCTGAAAGCACAGTCTCATGGTTTGCACATGTGACTGAAGTGCAGGAGAAGAGGAGTCAGTTCTTGCCTCTAACCTACTCCTAGAATCACCAAATTAATAAGCTGCCTCATCCTATACACCTTCTACTCCTCTTTGAAATGTAAATGCATTCTTTTCGGCTTGGACGTTAGGTTGTGGGTCAGAGGGATTGATGAGACTGCTGAGTGCTCCTGTAGTATCAGCAGAACCTTTATTTACATTTCTCACTACCACCAAATGACTCTGACGCTCCGTGCTCTCCCTTGCTGTTGTCCCATTGCGAGGTCCTCCCATTCAGAGTCCCTTCCCAGCAAAAAAAGCGTCATACTCTCCCCAGTACCCGGCAAAGGCAGCCTGTCAAACACACAACCAACCTCTGACTTTTCTACACCAATATTGCTATAGCACTACGCAGGTAGTGGAAGCTGTTGAACACAGCCTGTACCTTGCGTTACGCAGGAGGCACCTGCGATTGCACTGTTGCATGTAACTGTAACCCAAAGTGAAGGGGAAAAAGAAACTTACTGTCTTTCCTAGGCTTACTGTTTCCCAGGTAATTTGAAGAAATGCCTGTTTGCAGACCCATCTTCAGGGAACGCTCAAAGTCCTGGAGCATAGATACAAACCGGAGCCTGGTTTTTAGAAGAAATATTTGTGCCAGGAGTCTTGAAAATATTTCTAAGCTACAGGCAACACTGCTGACTCACACTTCCACCGAAACCCATTCAGTTTTCAGAAGCATCAATGATACCTGCCCAGGGACCTCCAGCTCTGACTTACTAGGTTTGCTTTACTAGTGAAGGCAACACAAAATCTTGTGTTTTAGACACCAACAGGATTTGAGCAGCAGAACTCCTTGCTTCAGGGGGCTAGATGCTATAAATTCTCCTGAGTTGAAAAAGCAACTGCACAAATTCAAGGGAGGAAACCCCTTCTAGAGCTACTGCATGTAATGAAATTACATTTGGCTAGGCAAGTCATAAGTTTCTGGTGGTGGAGAGAGTATATTAAAGAGGTGTCACTACATGCTTGCCCTGTGCCTGCATTCTTCCTCCACTATTTATCACCGCAGAAGAAAGAAAACTTGGCTGGATGGACGTTTGATCTCACATAGCCTACATAAGTGCAACTGCACTAGGGCAAACAAAGCACTCTCAAATTCACCTTTATCTCTAAACTGCTTGCACAAACCCTCACAAGTCTGTCCGCTGTGTCCACCTGTCACTGCACTGCACCAGGAGCTACAACAAAGAGCCACAGTGTCACGATGAATGATTTGCCTCTTGATACAATTCAGAAAGGGCTCCTATCTACGGTCAGAGACCTACATTTACCTCTATTACCTTAAACACCCAAGGGAGTACAGAACAGTCATCCCAAGCTCATTTTATAACCAGCGAGAGAGGAGGGCATGGCCAGAAGGTGAGCGGCCTTAGATGAGCTTATTTCTCTCTCTCCCCAAGTGCAGAGACTGCAATACCATCACCAACATACACAACTGCACTCACAGTTTATTTGCATTCCTCAGCTTGGATGGGATGAATCCAAACTTCAATGATGTACACATGTAGAGAACAGAATCTGCACCTCATTGCCCAGTATGATGAGCTACGGTGCTGCCAGAGTCCGAGTCTTTCATGAGAAATGTTTTTTAGGAATTACAGGACAACGTCTCTGTGGACACTACAAGAAGGGCTGTTCTCTCACATCCCTGTGTCTCATGCCACTGTGGGCAAATAACCTCAGCAGAGTAATCCCTGCATTCATCCAAAGGAAAAGCAAACAAGACCAGAGTCCCACCATGATTCTAGATAGAAGGATGTGCAAAGGAGACCTCCCAAGGTCATGGTGGAGAAAACACATTCACAGCTGCACCAGCAGCTGTTGGGCTCTGCCAAGATTCCTTTGCTGAGGAGGTCTCTGTGAAAATAAAGGGCATGACTGAGCACAGGGACTAGATATGGGCAGGACGTACGGCGCTCCTCTGACCTGGGTGCAGAGAATAAAGCCTACCTGCTCATTCCCTGTGCACAGAGCTGTGCACCATCCCTTCAGACGCAGTTCAGCCTCACACTGGAAAAACAAAGGGAGGTGCTAAAGGCCGGAGCTTCTCCTTTTTTCCTTGACAGCTCTGAAACACCAAACATACCACAGCATCTGGCTAAGCAGCCTGGCTCATGCTGTCGCTCCCTTGCCAAGGAGGCTGACTGACAGATTAGATCAGACACACGGATGATGGGCTGGGACATCTTGAAGCCCAGTATCAAGCCGCCTGCCGATCTCCATTTGCAGCATTAATCTCCAGTGACAGAGGGGCCCCCAACATGTATAAACCAGATGTGCAGCATAGTAAGTAGGACACCATGTTATATATGATAAAGGGAGCACAAGGGACTTCCAAGGTGCCTTGGTGCAGGCTAGGGCAGAACATGCCAGTACGGAACTCAGCCACTGATGTGAAGAAAGGCTGAAACTGCTGTTGTGAAGATGGAAGTAGAATAGAGAAGTCCCAGGATACAGATGGGAGGGTTGAAGCCTCTATCAAGACAGCCTGTATGTAACTCATTGCAAAGCTTCCTATCAGTAGGAGATCTATAAAGTGTTTTCCAGTCACTAGGAGATCTCTGAAATCTCCAAAATGAATGCCAAACAGCAGTGACAAAATTAAGCCTTGATCACAGAGGGTCATCTCCCGCACCGGCTGCGTTGCACACACCGCAATCCATCAGCCCTGTCGTTCACTCGCTGGCTGCAGGGACAGCCTCTGCTTCTCCCTCTTCTTCCATGTTGCAGCGTGACCTCTGCCTGATCTCCACTTCAAATACTCCATCTCCAACCTCTCTGTCTTCCCCGGCAGCACATATACCCTCTGCTTCCGCCACAAAGCTATGAATCATGATAGAATAATAAGCTTGTTTATGAGCTGCACACAAGCCCAAAGGACCAAAGAGCGGAATAAATCGCTACAAAGCTCTCTAAGCCGATTTATTCATTCAACAGTTTTTTGCTTTGACTCTAGCTTCCTCTAACTGGTGTCCAAACAATGTGGTAGTACAACAGGACAAACAGCAACCTTCTTTCAAGAGGTTCATTACTTTTGTCTTTTTGAGATCAAGAGATGAACTGACTTGTCAGGGATTCGAATCCCAGCGCGACAGCTGAATGCATCGCTGCTCTGACTGATTCTCAGGCTTGCAGTAAGGCCTGCAGCAGTGTGTAATATGTAAATGAACCAACACAGGCTTACAGCACACAGCTCACCGGGGAAAGATAGTGCCTAACCTCCAGCGTCCTCTTGTCCTCAGGATGGTGGACGAGGATTTAATCATGGGCCTCTCTTGGTGTAGGAAGACTTCTGAAGTTGAACACAGCTGTTTGCTGACTGGTACAATGCAGTACCAATAAAGAGGACATCACCCTTCTTTCACACTAAGGATCACAACACCCTGCAGATACCAGTCCTCCCAGACATAGCTGAATCCATATGAAAGCTCAGAATCACTCACTGTATCTTACAAATAGGAAACTGAGGCAAGGCAGGTTGAAAACACTGATCTAAGTTTGCCTTTCAAGGTAGGTATAGAGCTGGGATAGAAATCTTCAGATTCCTCCTGCCTGTCCCTCACCACCCCACTTCCCTTTCACCGTTCCGCCAATGCTCCATGCCAAAAGCTCAAGACTGCTTGTTGGTTTTTTTTTGCCAGGCCTGTCTGTTCTTCAGGCTTACCCATTCCTGGGCTTTCTCACTCCAGCCTCACCAAGATGCTGGTAGGAAAGTTGTATGCCTGTAGCTTTTTAAACTTCATCACAGCTCAGGTGCAGAGAATTAGGAGAACACATGGTCACACAGGATTTCTCCTTTGAGCAGTCACCCACAGAAATCCAGGCAAGTATCCAAGCCTGGAGTTTCTCCTCCTCAACTTCACACCAGAAAGTGTGATCTAGTATAAAGCACATGACCCAGCAACTGGAGATCCCAGGTCTGCCGCTCTGTCTGCCCTGTATTATCTGAATGGCTCAGGTAACAAGGTTTTCTTATCTACAAGAAATGCATAGCAATTGCCCCTTAAACTCCCATCAGATACTTACATTACATCCCAAGGGGTCATATCTCAGGCCCACAGGTAGAGTTAAGATTTTTTTTTTTTTTTAGGAGGGCAAGAAAAACTGTACAATAACTCATTAACTCAGACCAGTGGAACATTCATCCTGGGGCACAGGAGAGGGTCAGGGTCCCATGGCAGACTACACTGCTGCTCCCAAAGCCTCTCTGCGACTGCTAGGTGCTATACGAATGCAGAATATTACTCTCTTATAGATGCTTTGGGTAGGAATTCCAAAGGGAGAGGCAGCAGGGCACAGCTAAAAGAGAAAAAGGCACAAGATGGCATCTATTAGCAAGCATCCTATTTAGTGACTATCTGTAAACCAGGCAGTATGAATAAGAGACATTAATGGATCTCTCACAGGCCCTTGCTATTATTGTTTCACAGAGGCATCAGAGCAAAAAGGAAGTCTTAAGAATGAGTAAGTCGAGTCCCTTGATTCATTACTACCTGTAAAGTCCTAAAAGCACCATAGCGAGACAGAAAGCACCAAATCAAACTGCAGGCAGCATTTCCCTGATCCGAGGGGGGTTTACCCTTTGGGAGGCAGTTGGCTACTTTCACTGACGTCCTCTCTGCCAAATCCACAAGATTTTCTGAAATCGCTCTGCAGAACAGTTGGCTTTCCAACTGTGTTGCCCTCATGCTGACAGTATCCCTAATTTATCTCTGTGGGGATGAAAGGAGCTGGGAGGAAGGCATTCAGTTCTTGTTCAAATGAATCCCTCTTTGCTTTCAAAACAGCCCAGGAATCTCTCAGCTGGCATTTTCGTTCATGACTAAACACTGGTGGAGGGTGTAATACATGGCTTAAAGAAACAGCTCGCTATGAACACATAAACAAACTGCCAGGCACATGTTGCCTTTGCTTTGCAGCAGGACTCAAGAGACATCGGTCTTTGAAGGGCTTTTACAACCCCTTTCCTTTACATAATTAAAAAGTGATTATTTTTGCAACACAGGATGGAATCATGTTCAACAGCCTGATGACAGCAAGGAGCTAAAGTAGGGGAGGGGGAGGCACACTTCGCAACTAGAGGATAAATGGCCTTCAAGAACTGTGGAGGAGGAACAAAAATTGCAAGGAAAGGAGAGGCTGGAGGTGAAAGAGGAGCTATTCAATTCCTGTAGGGGTGTAAATTTCGGCAAAGCGCTTGCTTCAAGATCAGGGTTGAGGTCCATTTAGCAGAGCAGTGGGGGAGAATCTGAGAACCAAATTAGTAAAGACAATGAATTCTTCCTCGTGCCCTCAGTGCAGGCTTGACTCAGAACCCATTGCAGTTACTGGAAATCTTCCAAATGACTGTACTGACCCTTAAAGACTGCCAGCAAGGCCTGGACCAGGAACCCTTAGCAGGAGCCATCCAGGACTGAACAAAATCTGGTCTCTGAAGGTATCCCACACGAACTGGAGTCTCTTCCACTCTGTGGGGAACAGGCCAAAGCATTCTGCTGGAGTGCAGGTGAAGCTGCCAAACAAGATAGGAAACGGTTTGAAAAAAGAAGGCTGACCTCATTGATTACACGATGGATCATTTGTCTTTAGGAAGGATAAAGCTGTATCTTTCTTGCAAAGATGAGGATGAAGAGCAACTTGCTTGGCAGTTCAGGGGAGCAGTGGCGGAGACAGGACATATCATGGGCCATGAGCTCATGTTTGCCCCATGCTGCAACCCAGCCAGGCACATGTTAACTCAGCACTGTGCTAATTTAGACTTGACAATGCCTGAGCAGCTCACAAAACAGGCAGAGCCAACTTCTGCTGCCTGTGGAGAGCTACCCCAGCAGTACCTCTACTTGCATGCAAAGCAGCCAATTTAAATTTGGCCCTTGCCTGTCTTCAAGAACGGCAGCCTCAGAACTATCACACTGTACTTACAGAAAGTTTTCTCTCTCTCTCTCTCTTTTTTTTTTAAAAAAGCAGCCCTGGCACTGATTTCAAAGGCAGGCAGGCAGTTTGGTGCTTTCAAAAATCCCTTGGATTCAAGAATCAAGAACCTACATCCTGAATGCTTTGGGACACTTTTCTTAAGAGCCCACAAAGTGCTTTTGAACAAGGGACTCAGCCTCTTGAAGGCATTTTGCTACCACAGAGGTGCTACTGTGGCTTGTACAGCCGGACAGCTTCAAACTGGTTCCAAATAATGATAAGGGAGAGACTGATCCAACACATCTCACTGTATTCAGTTTAGATATTTTTTTCCTCATTTTCACAGGCAAAATAACCACTTAAGTTTGGCTTTGCATCAATAAATTGCCCAAGATAATAGGACAGATGAAAAGAAGAGCTGACTAGCAGGAAAATATAATAAAAAGGTGCTTGACTGCATGAGTCAGTACTGGCCTCTGTGTCAACAGCACAATTAGTCCTCCCTTTGCAGGCCGCATGGTTTGGTGTTGCATTTGACAGACAAATCAATCCTCCCCTTCTTCTAAGCACCGTCTAATGAATAAATCAGCAAGGTTACTGGTGCTGCTGCTTCGCCCTTTCCCTGCCAGCCAGCTGGAGCTGGACCTGCTGCCTGGCTCCATCTGCTGCGCTTCCAACAGGATCCAAGTGTCCTAGGGAGCGACATGGAGCGGTTAAAACACATGACTGGGCAGCAAAAGTCCCTGGGTTTACTCCTGACTAAGGTGTTGGGCAAGTCACACCAACCCTTTAGGCCAAACAATGCATCCACTTAGCACATCTTGTCTGCTGAGTCAGCTGTGGACTAAGCGGGAAATCATGGAACACTGCAGAAAGGAGAAAGTACCAGAGGACTTCAGGTCACTGCTCATTTTGCATTGGTCTAGTTCACCATTGCCACGTGCAATGAAGGTGGAAAGCACGCCACATCCAGCTAGGAGTCCTTCAAGGAGAATTGCCAGCTCTGCAGTGGTTGAGGCACATGGTTTTATGGCATGATGAAGCAGAGTGGGAGGTCCCATGAATCAGCCACCACTCCCCAACCGAGGGGGCAGGAGGGCATGCTGCAGCCAGCCCTTTCACAGCCGGCCTCAGTCCGTGCCCCTCCTGCTTGCCCACAGCTCCCCGCACAGCAGGCCCAGAGCTTTGCCTGAGAACCCGAGATTGTTATGCCACGGCACTGTCGTAACAATTTGCTATAATGATCTGGTCTTGTGCATGCAAAGGGGCCCTGAGCTAGTTAATGCAATAATAACAATAGCAGTAATTTACTCAGCACCAAGTACATATAAGTGTTTTCAAAACACCCAGGAAGATGAGGCTGCTGTCCCAAAGCACTCACTCTAAATGGAGAGGAGGGGGAGATGGGAAAACAAACACGAGGGGAGCAGGTGAGAATGGCAGCATGGCTAAGACCTGCCAGATGAAGCTTCTTGCAGACCTGTTGCAAAACTGCCACCCAGCCCCAGAGAAAGATGGGCTGTGCTTCCTTTTTTTGTTTTACCCAAGGCTATTCCCATGGAGGATTTGCCCCAGAGCTCCATACAAGGCCTCCATCCCCTCCAGCGCTCCCCCAACTATAGAATTTTCCACCTTTCGTCTAGTTGCTTCACTCCCATATCTGCCTCCACTTCACTGAGCACCCCTGAAATCAAGGTAGAGCAGTGAATAAAGCATGACCTAAATGCTTTTTGGGGGCCCACAGAAAGTGCTTCCCTTAGCCTGAGCAGAAGCCTGGTATAAGGGGTGAATGTGATTTCTGTAGCAGCCACAGGAGTGGTTGGGAAAAGAGATGCCCTCTCAAAGGAAGGGTCAGCTGAGAAGGCAGAGGCGAGTGCTGAAGGGGAAAGGGCTGACACATTGCTCACTAGGCCTGAATTCAACCAAGAAGAGTCTCTCCGCTTCTGACCCTAGGGACAGGATTCCTTGAGAGAACAACATATATTCCACCCCCCAAGCTGTGGGCAGCAGTCAGTCATGCATAGGAGAAGCATGACTGAGCTGGAAAATGGCCGAGGGCTCCATGTAACAAGACTCCCACACTCAAAAGGAGACATTTTCTCATCTCATACCCTTTCTTTCATTGCCCTTCAGTCACTGCAAGTCAGTTCCCCAGCCCTACCTTCAGCACCCTGCCCAAAGCTAGCTGTCCTCCTTCCCAACCTACTGCCACCCTCCCTTTTTCCTGCCAAACTGACAGGCTGCTCTCCAGGACCCAGGGAGCTTTGCCCCTCTGCTAGACTGTGAGACCTCTGGAAAAGGGGGCTGCCTTCCCTTTGTTAGCTCTGAGGGCCTGTGATGCTATGGGGGCCAGTGGTTGCTCAAGCCCCCTAGTTCTCACCCATACATCTGCGTGATTTGTGGATGTGCTGGCACACAAGCACCTAGGAGAGCTGCAAGAAACTCATTCAGGGATAACCCAACAGCCTGGCACAGCAGGGTTACCCTGAATACTAACAACCATGAGCAAAAGAAGAAAGTAGAGCAGAGGCAGGAGGCGGAGATAGGGTGGACTTGCAGGAGGAATCAGAGGAGCCGAGTGGCACACCTCAATGCAGGGCAAGCAGTCCAGCAGGAAGAAAGGAAGAGGCTGACGAAAGCCATTGGAAAATGATCTGCAAATCAGTCCCTTTTCCTTGATATTACAACGAGGATGAGTTATCTACCACTAACTTTGCTCTGGAAATGGGCCAGGAAACCCTGGTCCTGAGAGAGCATTATGGCCTGGAGAAGCGTGCGTGTCTTCACCACGCCAACTTTGCCCACCAAGGGGATAGGAGATACTCCTAGGAAAACCACCAGATCAAATCCTTTGCCTTAGCTGGGCTAGCCAGAACATGTCTCTAGCATCCTACCCGAGGTGTTGATTGGAAGTTCCGTTTAGATACTAAGCAACAAAAGGAACATTGCAATGCCTTCCTTGCCATTCAGCACACTTAAACCACTTCTGCTTGAGCCTAAAAAGCCATCAGGACAGTTGACTGCCCCTGACTGGCTACAACATCAAGGAAAGACGCAGCCATCAAAGCTGCAGAAGAAGAGAGAATCCCCATACAGTAATGAAAGATGACTAACTGTTCAGGCCATTGGTACAGATATTAATTACAAATACAGCTTTCTGCCATGCAGGCATTCTAGTAATCATATGAACAACAAGTTCAACTGCCTCTTTCCATCAAATTGATGGAATAAGAAGCAGGCACTCCTCTGGGCTAGTATGAATCACGAAAATGCAGCCACCCCTAGGATGGGATGCAACTGTGTGCAGTGACAGCACCTAATCTATTAAGGCAGAAATAAGCATGGCTGTACCAGTCAAAACAGAAGACAGAAGTGAAACAAGGCAGAGAGTGCAAAAATTCCTCCCTGCCACAACTTTGCGAAAATCAGAGGGGAGAATCAAGAAGCAGATCTCTTGTTACTAACCCTGCAGCTGGCCCTCATGCACAGTCACCCTCATTAGTCACTCCAAGGGCTAAAGACCCCTCAGAGGCTCACAACCCATCTTGAAAGCACCCCAACTACTGACCATTTGCAGCTTCCTCACTGGCATAAATGTGGTAGGGGTTGAGAACATTGTGAGGACAGAGCAAAGCACTAGAAGATGAAGAGCCTGTTGGACTTTGCATGAGGCATAGCTCCATGCACTGCAACTTGTAGCGCGTCCTCAATCACACCTCCCTCCCACACCATACAAAACAAAAGCACTGTGGGAGGAGAAAATGTCTGGCTGCCACTGGCTTGGCTTGGACTCCCTTTGCTGCCTTCCTCCTTATTCCCAGGATGGAGGATTTAACTGTATGCTGACTTCAGTACGCCAAGATGCACAAAAGCTGCTGCCTTTTTTTCCTGTTGGTCTGTTTGAAGATGCGACACCTCCCCCCTCCCTTCTCCCTTTCACCGTCTTTTACACTAGTCTGTGTATACAGGTACTCAGTAGACAGGTTGTAAATCTAGCTCTAAGACAGTAAATTCAGCTTTCTAAAAACACACATTCATTGTCAGCAAGTACAGCAACCTGGGGTTTTGCAGACAGCAAGGCTATTAAATGCTGCTGTCAGAACAGCTTTATTTGACTGCATCAGCTTTTGTAGATATAAGTGAAATGGAATTTAGTACTGCTTGGGATTGCCACCAGCACTGCACAGCCTGGGAGTACAGGCAATGGCCACTGCCTTCCAGAACATTCCCGCCTGCTCACGTGCAGACCTCACAGCGCATAGTCACCAAGTCAATAACACAACATCAACACAGCAAAACCAGGCCTTAGGTCCACAAGCAGGATTAGATATAAGCAACAAACAGTTGAGAGACAAAATTATTCCAAGTTTAAGCTCTCAAAGGAGTGTCAGGAAACAGCAAGGTCCAGCTCTTCCATAAATGCAGACAAGCCTGGAAGCAGAGGGTGGCTGTGAGCCAGGCTGGGTAACAACCTCACCAGCAGGGTATGGTCCCACAGCACCTGAGCCAGGCAGACAAAAACTGGTCGTCTGAACAGATCATCAGGCAAAAGCAAGGTAACAAACCAGGTCTGAGGTCAATCCAGGAAATCCAAACAATCCTCAGTTCAGGAAAGGGCTGGGAAGAGGTACACCAGAGCTCCAGAAAGGACTGAAGCCCAAGCCTTAAATGATGCTCCAGGACCAACAGGCAGAGGGGGTGGATGGAGGCCCCAGGTGAGGGTCCTCAGGGCAATTAAAGCCTCTTAGCGCGCTCACTGCCCTGACAGGGAAATGCTGTCTTCTAGGGGCCAACTCTACTGCCCCTTTTCATGAGGAAGACTTTTCTGAAGGCAACAGGGCTGCTTGAGGCTGTTCCTTCCTTCCAGATCTGCTGCCAAAGAGTATCGACCCAAAGAAGATGAGGAAGCTGCAAGAGATGGCAGATGCCGAAGGAGGAAGAGATGACAGAAGGGAAGAAAAGGAAAACTAAGAGAAAGAGAAGGCAGAAGACAGATTATAATCACTGCAGAGAGGCAGGAAATGCTTCCTGCTCAGACGAAACAGAGTCCCTCACGCCAGTCCCTTCCTCCAAGCCCCACTGAGATGACCCGAAAGCAACTTTCCTCTTTGGTGCAGACAGGACAGGCAGCTGCCTGGAGCCCTTACCACACATTGCACCTCTGTGACCCACTGACCCCATTTCCTGCTTCAGTAGCTGGATTAAGAGAAGTGACAACTTTCAGCAGGCAGCACAGTGGGAAGATGTGCCTTGGGACCATAGAGGCAACATCTCCTCTGCTGAGAATCCTAGGAAGACATTTTGCTGCAGGGCATTTGGAGACATGACCCAGATCCCACAAGGATGCTGAGCAGAGGCTCTGTTACAATGACCAGCTCTTGCTGCAGATAGTTGAAGTTTATTCCTAGCAACTTCCAGGATACTTTGAAGGAGATTTTCTTGTTTCAGACAGCTTACTTCACTAAACTAGGAAAAAACTGGCCCTTTTTTTCCTGGAGCATTCAAAACAAAGCCAACTTCCCCATGTCCCAAAAGACCATTGCTTCACCTGCCGATGCCACGCTCAGAGTGCATTTTGGGTTCTTTCTGGAAAAAGGATTTACTTTGCAGAAGCATCCCAGGATAGGTTTCTGTCCCAGTGGAAGCCCTACAAAGCCACATCACTGCTTAGTCATATGGTTATCCAGCCCCATGAAACTGACTGCCAGGTCCTCCCAAGCTACAAAAGCCAAGAAATTACATTAGAGATCCAAGTGCAAGAGGACAGTGTAAGACAGCAGCACGAACCACTGGACGAAGCCAAGTGAGAGAGAATCAAGCTCTGCGTATGGAGGAGTCACAACTCTTTAGGGTCTCTATAAAGAGGCAACAGAGCTGGGCCCAAATGTGGAGAGCACAAGGGAGAAAACAAGGGACAGAGCAAACAATAAGCAATATAGACAGCCCTTTGTAGTTCACGCAGGTGACCACTAGATAGCTCCCCAGCTAAACAAGGGCATATTCAGCAAAATTCCTATCTTTCTGTTTTTATGAGATTTCCAAAGCTGCTTGAGGGAATATCTAGTTCCACTTTAAATTAATGTGAATCAAACATTGAAAGCCCTATGGTAACTCGCAAATCTCTGCTGTAATATAGAGCCTCACTGTAATTAATATCAGATTGTAGAGCTCTGGGATGTACTGCAAGGAGGTCAGTGGGGTATCTGGCATTTTCCTGAAGGCCTTTAGGCTGAACAATAAGGAAATTGCATGGGGCAAGCAGAGCAGCTTTATGGCTTCAAAAGGACACTGCCTTCCTCCACGCCAGCTTACAGAAGTAGGGTTTAGCCCATGCTCCTCATGTCTCTGGGACCCCAGGGACTAATTTTGAATTGGATTAGCAGGCCCACCGTCAGAAGTCTGAAACTCATTTTACAGCAATCTGCACCTCACTTAGGAAACCTCTCAAGGTGTACAAATAAAAAACTTGAAGACTTTGGAGGAAGACAGCCTCAGTGCATCCTCCTCCTGCATCAGCTCTATTATTAGTACAGGCCGTTAGCCCTCTGTCCCATGCATGCTGGATATGCAGCGAGACCTACACAGCCATGGGGCCGCGTAGAGCAATGTTTGGCTATTGAAAGCTGCACCTTCAAAAGTTGAGCTACAAAACTTCAGCTTAATGTTTTTTTCTTTGTTAGTATCCAAGGCTGCCCAGACCCTAATGATCTCCCAAGCAAACGTCCATGAAAAAGGCTTGGCAGAAACCAACAGCCCTCCTGAGCTCTCCGGAAAAGCTGCTGCAATATCAAGCCCTGAGTTCACAGTTGTCTGAGTTTCTCCAGCTGCCCAAAGGCAAAGGGGGCTGCTCCTCCTTAGGGTACAGTAGCAAGCAAAGAGTGACCCCACAATGGATTAAGGACAGCGGGGACTAGACATGGCAGGACACATGCGGGTTCTCCCCAGCAGCAGCTCTGAAGACTGCACTGCACAGGGCACACGCCAGTGCCCGGGGGTATTTCTGGGACCCCAGGAGCTCTCTCTGCACCAGCACCGGGCAGGGGAGCGGCAAAGGGCTGGGGCACAGAGCTGCCGCTGCTCAGTAGGCACTGCCGCTCCCCTCCCGCAGCGACTGGCAGCTGGGGCTCCCCGCAGGGCTGCCTCTCCCTGCCTTGGCACCCAGCAGCTGCAGCCCAGAGGCAAAAGGGGAGCCTGATTTGGGGCACAGCCTGCACCAAAGTCCTCTCTACCTTAAGAGCTCTTCCAGAGCACAGCTTGGATGGGAAGAGGATCTAAAGGACCCAAGAGAGCTTCACAGCCACTTCTCTCTGGCAGAATTGGCTTAATTTCTCTCTCTCCACACACAGTTATCACAGGCTTTAAATACCCACACCTAAGTGACTTGTCAAAACAGTACTACCAGGGCACAGGCACCCCAGGTCTTTGCACCCAGAGCATCTCTCTACAGCACAGCAGCACTATGTGCTGACTCCCAAGGGCAGCTGTCTCCAGGCACTCTCTGCCCTGCGGGCCACCAGTGCTGCCAGTCCGAGGGTCCTGGAGAGAGCGAGGTCCCCATCAAAACTGCACACTGAGAGGTAGACAAGTCTTCAGCCACAGAGCAAGCCCACCCTGAAAGTACATGGGACAGGGAAGCAGGGATGTCCCCAAGGCAGGAGCCTTTCCTGTGGGAACTGGTTTGAGCACAGAATGCTGAGCAAGGTGCTTTCACGCGTCTTGTGTAACTGCAGGTTACGCTTACCCTAGCCAACGGCTGCCTTAAATCAACAGAAAATAGGATGGCAAGAAGCAGGCAACAAAACAGTGAGAAGCGGATGAGGAGAGACCAGGAAGTAGGTATTTCTAGCTTCTAAATAAATCTGACAGGGAATATTTGTCTTAAATCAGGGTTGCCACCAAGCCAGTTGGAAATCTGCCTGGCCAGTTTTCCTGTCACATTGCCAGTTGCTGAGGAGACAGCTGAATTTGCCAACGGTATTTTTTTTAATGTCCAAGAACAGGATTTGCTGCACATACCCAGACACTTTGTGCATGCCTAACTGCACTGACTACCTTGAACTTGCTCATCTTAAACTGCCCTCACAACAGAACCACATGGGTGCTACACCATTTCCCGAGACAGGCCCAAACCTGTCTACGTGGAGTCAAGAGCGCTGTGCAATTAAAGCATGCACACAGTGCGCACTGGACTGCACCTGACCCAGGATTTAGCACAAAATGCCCCATCGTCTACACAGACAGCTCTCAGCCCAAGTCTGGACACATTTTTGTTGTGGGTGGGAGTAAAGATTAGATGCCATATACTGCTTCCTCGCAGCAGTCCAAATAGCTCCCATCTTGGTAGCCTTCCAAAGCCTTTTCATAGTTTCCTTTAAGAGACACATTGTCCTACAATTGGCCACAAAAAGCTCCCACAGCACCTCAGCACACAGAACTACGCAAAAAGCCCTGAGTACACACAGCAAGAGAGACCGAACAGGGAAGATTCGGGGATGCAGGTCAAATTTGCACGGTGGAGGCTGTTACCACAGACAGCTTGACCCAGGCTAGGTACCTCCCAGGCCAACTGAGACACAGACACAAGCACTAGCCTGTGTCTCCCTCAGAGAATATTTAACCTATGTCAAGTCAATCTTCCTAATCATGTGTTAAACCTTGTGAAAGGAAGGCAGTTGGTGCTTTAAGCCAAGTGAATGGGACTACCAGCACTTAGAGCTGACCTGAGACAGCTAACCTGGGAGGAAAATTATTTTAACTGGTCAGAAACTGACCTTTTTGGGGGAGCAATGAGATTTTTCCAAGGCACTCCACTCCAGCTTCATTCTGCCACTGTGGAAGCCAACATTATAAGCCAGCTTCAGTGGGAGCAAATCAAGGCAACCTTAACATCTCCAAAAATCCAAGCCAATTTTCCTGCCTTTTGTTCTCTTCAGTTTGAGTGTCCCGAACACAAACCCACCTTGCCACCACGACATCCCACCATCACCATGCTATGCTCCCCAAACACATGCACAGCTCACTGAAAACAAGGGTTAAGAGGAAAACAGAAATTTTCTGCCTGGCATTCGCATTGTTGGATTCTAGCCTGGAAATAAAGGAATATAGAAAAACACTTGTAAAAATATAAACACAATGTGCTCAAATCATGCTTCCATTGACTTTGAACAGTGTTATGCCTGGAGTGAAATGGCTCTGTTGGGCTTAAGCTTGTCCTCAGAAACGTGTTCTGGGTTCTCAGCAATGCCATGGGAACTACATTGGTATCTCCAAGGGAAGAATTTGGCCAACTATATATAACTATTTAAAATTTCAGGGTTATTTGCAGAATATGGGCCAGAGTCCCATAAAAGCAAAACAATCTGAAGAAAAAGATATTCCAGAATGACTGTGAAATAGCAAACTGCACCCTCTTCTCTCATCAAAGCACATCAATTTACAAAGTGATCAGCATGGGTATTGATTCAGACAAGGAAGAAGCAATATTTACCTAAGCACCTGCGCTTATGGTGTGTTCGATGTACCAAACAGCCTGCAAACCCAGCAATCACATACCATGGGAGAGAATTCTCTATCATATCAGCCTTAAAAGAGCCATGAAGCAGTAGATAGCATACGCAAAAGCGTGCATTTTGGCAGCATGGGAATAAGTCATTCTTTAGAGCCAGAGCCTTCTGTTTTGGGTCACGTTGACTCAAATGAGCTGCTAAAACCCATTCTCACGTGTGCTCCTCCCTCTTGTTGCTGTACTCTTCCCTTAAAATTCCTGCGCCTGGGACTTTAGCAGGAATTTCTCTCCCAACCTTCTCATAAGGAGGAAAAAGTAAGCACAGAGCTCAGCAAAGAAAGCACAAGAACCATATACTTCTCTTCCCACACTCTTGTCATTTTTCTCCCACAGTCCCCACCTGCTGAACTCAAGCTGGGTGTTGTGAACAGCAGAGGAGGAAGAGCAGTGGTTCATGCTTATCCTGGAAAGTCCCCAGCCCTCCTCTCGTGCTCTTCAGTCCAACCCACCCTTCCTAACCAAATCCTCCTATTCCCACATCCCAACCCGAGAACTAGTTGTTCAGCAGCTGACTCCAGGCATAAAAGAGTAGTAGATGTAAGGAATGCCACTGGGACTTTCAGCAGAGAAATCTGCAGTATCAGGAATCAGTTTAAAAGGCCTGAACCATCTCCCAAAGCAGATATTGATGTGTCCAGAACATGGTTTTCTGGGCTGTATTTAATACAATTTTCCAGGAAAACGTTGTTGCTATTGTGTATGCTTGTCAGCTCCAGTATACTGCATTCGCTGCAAACATGAGGAGGTATATTCAACTTAAAATATCATTAACCCAGAACAGGGCTCACTTCTACAACAAGGGTCCTATTCGTTTGGAAATGCTTCTGTGGTGAATGGCATCTCCTTACCGCTGAGAAAGCAAATCTAAACCCCAAAGAGTTCTCATCCCAAGGCAAGCAGGTCCCAAAAAATGCCCACTGCCCAATGAAGATTATTAGGACATTTTATATGTCACTAGGTAGTATTTGTAGGTTGATACCAGAAAATGCACACAGGCAATCCACTACCAGCCCCTTCAGAAATGTACCTGTGTTGGCAGGGGAGGAAACCCATAAAAGACAACACCAAAAGCAGTTTTAAAATGTTCTCCTTTTAATTTATTTTCCTTTTGTCAGCTTTTGGAGCAGAAAGGACTTCATCCTGAGAGACAAGCAGCACCTCTTTCTGCTCTTCTCACTCATGAGATCAGTAGCACCTTTCAGATTCATTTCTACCCCAATTTTGTCACCATTTCAGGAATCGCACAGACACGTTACAGGACATCCCTAAAGCCCCCTAATCTACCACTCTCCTACGACAGAGTTGGCTCCATCACACCCAGCGACACACCAGCAGAACAGGGCAGAATCAGCTTGCTTGCAGCTTGCACTCCTTGATACATCCCAGGCAGAGAGCTAGCACATAGACCACGCAGCACTTTGCGGGGGGGGGGGGGGGGGGGGGGGGGGGGGGGGGGGGGGGGGGGGGGGGGGGGGGGGGGGGGGGGGG
>JAVKLA010000002.1:2869949-2886235 GCA_034782735.1 Sagittarius serpentarius
GCTTCTAGCAACTTTTAAAGAAGCCACCCCTGTGGCCCCCCCCACTACCAAAACCTTGCCACGTAAACCCATTACATCCAGACAGCATGCTTTTTCCACCAGGCTCCTCAGCCTGCCCACAGGTCTTCTGCCAGCAACAGCAATAGCCAAATGCAACAGTGTGCTGATGGGTGTCAATATTTTTACCAAGAACCCAGATAAAATTACTGCCTTTTGGCTTTCATACACGTATTATGATCATAGATGGCCATATGAGCACTCCCAGTAGGATTTACCATGCAGTTCATCCAGTTACCTAAAAAAGTCTCATAATAACTTCAAAGTCCCCTCACTAAAGGGATCAGTTACCAACCATCAGCTGAAGGGCAGGGAGTAGAAGCCAAGTAAGCAGAAATCTTATGTTACTACACCTTGATCATACAGATGTTTTTGAGACCTCAGGCCTGCTCAGAGCTGGGCTGGGCAGGACAGGGCGGTATCACTGATGACCAGTCTACACCATGTCTCCTACTAGGCAATAACTCTGCGACTTTAGCAAGCCTTGCATGAGCAAGGCCCTAGCATATAGCACAACCAGTCTCCATCTGCACTGCACTGATCCATCTCCATCTCTTTAGCACCAGGCTCAAAGGCAAGGCCAGAAGTCATCACACGTATGTGTAAGGCAGAGAGACCACTCCCTTGGCTGAGGATCTTGAGCCGAGACGGAATTCGAGTGCTAATCAGGGTTTGTTTGATGTATTAATTCAGTCAACTCTTGAACTCTAGACACATCTTCATTAAAGCCCAGGCCAGGTCCAGCCATTGTCCTGCCTTTACAGATGCTCCTAAGGGCATCCTGGTGAATACCAACTTCCTCTGTAACCCTCATGCTACATCTCACTCCTGCAACACCAGAGCTTGCCCAGTGAACACAGCAGCACTGTAATTGCTGTTGCTCGTACACATATAGTCCACCACCACTATCTCCCCAGGCTCCAGCTTGTGGTTGTGTTGCACAAATTTTCAGAAATCTCAGCCAAAATGCATGAGGAAAACACATTTCCCATTGCAAAGAGTTTTTTCTAGGTTTCAAAATACTTTTCAAATCTTCATAGAGTCAAGAAATGTGCTGTTTTCTTCCTTTTTGACTTTGATGTCATTTCATCTACACCTTTGAAACATGGATCTCCTTTCTGTAAGCATAAACACAGCTCTTTAGAGACCTTTTATGCTTAAAATGCATCTTTTCAATATCGACCACATATCTGAAACAAAATAGAGAGTGTATGAATCACTGGCACTGAAGATTGTTGGCATAGCTAAAGGGACTAGGACTTGTCCTGATTGGTATTGCCCATGTAATGGGCAATCATTACTGGAGATCTTCCCCTGGTGCACATTTCATGGCCCTCAGCATTTGCAAATGCACTCACGTTTACTCATGGAGCTCTGGAAGTCTTGCTTGTCCCAGCAGCAGCAGATACTAGTGACTTCCTCTCTTAAAAAGTACTAGTGCTATCTCATGAGGAAAGCCCAGTCTGCCACTGTGCTTGAATTAGGACTTGACACTCCTTTTTCTCCCTTGAAGCATGGACCATTTGTTCCCCCTCTTCTCTCTCAGGTGGCGTAATTGAGTCCCTTGGGGAATGTTGCTAATTGAATGGGAAGTGAGACTGTCTGAGGCAGCAAAAAAGGCAGATGGTTACGACTGAGGGATAAGTCGGATGTAGCTTTAAGTTCTGCTGCTAAGTGAAAGCCCATCCCTTGGAGACTAGGGATTTCAGTGACGGTCTCAGTGTGAAGGTCACAACAGTAGATATTCTCTCCTTCTCCATGCCTTTGCAATGACCACAGAGAAATTGTCTGATCACCACACCCGAGGTACAATACCCTCCCTAGGACTGTCCGGAGACATGCTCATCGCCCTACCTGAAGGTTTCCTTGCAATGCTGATGTATATGGCATTTTATCCCCTTGAGTTTGATAGGAAATGGTTATGTTGCAGCCATCAGAATCCTACAGCAAGCTTGGGAAGGAGCAGAGTATAAGCAGTGTAGGAGACATGGAGGATAAACCACTGTGCTGTTACTATCTCTTACCCCAGAAGAAAGGAAAGTCTTCGGATCAGTTCTATATTTCACTGATAGCCAATGCAAGTATTTTAAAGCTAGTGTTGATCTGCCAGAGCTGGGAAGGAGTAAAAACACACACACACAATTGCTGCTGCTTCTGCTGAATTTTGTATGAAATGGGGTAATCTCAGAGGCCTATGAACAATGTATTAGAACAGCCTATCCCAGAGCTTAGAAATGCACAAGCAAGCAGCTGGCTGCCCATCCACTTGGGAAAACAGGAGCAGGCTGAGCCTTGCCATGTTTTTGAGGCAATTAAAAACAAAACAGGCAGAGAGGGATTGAGAGAGAAAAAGAGGGAAGGAATTTCCTCATTGCACGTTAGAAATACTGCACAAAGGGTTTGGTTTTAAGCTCACACACCACAGTGTTAGACGTCATTCTTTGTGGATCACTTGATATTGTCCCACCAGGCACAACACCTGACATCAGCCTCTGCAGATCAGTTTGTTGCAATACCAGTCTTGACACCTTCTCACAATCTCAGAGATAAGTGCCTGAAAGATCCCAGCCCAGTCCCAGTGGGACGGGCAAGACGGTGGCTGATATGCCCCTAACATCTCCCGTCTGGAGACAGCTCTCAGATGCAGAGAAAAACCCTGACTTCAGCACTTTCTCAAGAGATACTTAACTGCATCTTGACTGGTCAAACTCCTCCTGGAGTAACTACACTCGTCTCACACCCAGCCTTGCTGCTTCAAACTGGCTGCAACAGAGGCAGCTGCTGCCCTGGTCTGGAGAGCAAGGCAGGCTGTGCAGCCCCACAGCCGCTGCCAGCTCACACCTCCCCAAGCCAGCTGAAACTAGTGGTATGAGGGGAAGGATTTTCTCCCTCCTCTGCCCTTCAGCTGCAATGTTCTTGTCCTGCACAAAAGTGGGTATAATGCAAATTTTCAGGCATGGCTAGAGTTTATTAATGGTTGCATACTGCTGATGAAGTGATCCGGAGCGCCTTGCAATACGAGATCTCTGTTCATCACTGTAATGCTGTTTTGCGCACTCCTCTCACAAGCAGAGGTGAGATTTTAAACAAGGACAGAGGAAAAGCAAGTTTAGATGCAGAGGATAAGACTGAGGCAGTAGAGATTAGAGCAGCCACAGGAAAGCTGAAAGTTGTACTGTGGCATCCCATTGCCTTCTACCCCTGACAGACCTGGCTTTTAAACACCATTTTTGCATCTCTTTGTGCAGTGACTTCTCCATGAAATTATTTACCAAGGCAATCAAAGAAGAAAAAAAAAAAAAGAAAAGAAAAGAAAAGATCCAGGAAGTTACTCAGATTACAAGTCTGCACAATTAAAACCTTGATATTTATGGCACTGTAAGACAGAGGCACATTAATAAATAATACTTTGCTCTTCTACAGCACTTTTCCTCTAATGATCTCCAAGCAATTTACAAGTTTTTGCTAGCTGAGCTTCACCAAACCCCTGCAAGGTAAGGAAGAGATAAATTGAGCCCCTTTGCTCCCAGCCAAAGTTAAGATCTCTAGGAGGGAAGCAATGTAATACAGCAAAGCAACATTGCCAAATGCATGCGAGCACAAAAATAAGCTAAGTGCATCATTTTTAACTGTTCAGCAATACCTAAAACACCAACTCAAGCTGAGGCTTCACCATGCTGGGCACTACCTGACACACACTAATGATATTCCTTCAGCCAAGGACATGAGACGTGCAAAGCATAAAAGAATATGGGGTCAGGGCAGGTAGGAAGCCACACAAGAAGTGTCTCGCATACATTCCACTCATTGCGGTGCTCTTAATCACCACACAGCATCCCCTGGCTGTTTGAGGCTGGCACTTTATTGCAGCAAGAATATTGTCTGAAGAACACCTGAATTATCAGGGTCTGGGCTTCCCTCAGGAAGGAACTACGGCAGCATCTTTGGCTTCCAGGGCCCAGACACAACAGAGGCACAGGGTAGCAGATGGCAGCAGGGCTTGTTGCCAGCCAGCTGGCTGGGTTACACAGAGCTGCTTGGGAAGCTGATCAAGGCCTTCAGATCATGGGAATGTCGCCCAGGTGAGGACTGCAGAGCGGAGCAGATTCACATCTAACCAGAGGAGCCCGTAGCTGAAGTGGATGTAAGCTCTAGCCCCTCCATCACTCCAGAGTCCTTCCTCCCACATCTTTATCCTTGCAGAGTGTGAGATTCTCTCATATACTCTGAAAAGGAACAGGTCTTTCTTCCTCCTGGGAGCAGAAAAAGCTGCCAGGTTATGACATGGGGACCCCAAAGGCTAGAGTGCCTTCAGGCCACAATTCAGTAACTGACCCCTGTGGGCCTGACACTAACACCGTTATCTCCATTAGCTCTTGGGAGCTGAAGAAACCTTCCAGACTGTTTTGCCCTTAAAGCTCAAGAGACTCACCTTTGCTTATTCTTTCCCAGGCTTTTCAAAGCCACATCCTATGTGCACTGACTAATGATGGCAAGATTCAGGCAGACCAGTCTGTGCTGCAGTCAGTACAAAGCCTGATGCTTGCCCCACATGAGGAGCTGTGCAAAAGCCGAGAGATCTTTGTGATCTTTTGCACAGGTTGGCTTCTCCGAGTGCAAACCTGCAGGGCAAGCACAGCGGAAGGGTACTGCACAACTGCTGGGTGGTCTTGCTGCTCACTCTTTGGCCTACTTCCAAAGCCAGCTGATTTACCACACTGTCAAGAAGAGAAATTAGATGCCTTGCTTAGAGGTTTATATTTATTCTAATAATAATAAAAAAAAATAACCTACTCAGTGACTGCTAGAAATACGTGTAAACCAGTTAAACACACTTTATAAAACCTTACAACAATAATACACTTTTACTGAAACAATCACAGGAGCAATTTCACCTGTACTTACTGTCCAGTCATCTGAGCACAAACAGCCCTGAGATTTATGTGCGAGTGGAAACATAATTTCTATTATCTCCGACATTAAACTTGGCAATGGAAAATCCCATGCCTGGAGTGCAAAATCAATTTCAATAACCAGAATAGCAAGAAGTCAAAGGCAGGACTTGGAAAGGACATGAGTTTCTCAAACAGCCAGCCAGCTTTCTTTATAATGGGGATGCCACTGGGATAGGATGGGATGGGCAATTGGATATTCTGGCTAGATTTTCTCTCTCAGCATGAAATATTGCTGTACCTACATGAGGCTGATTCTGGACCACCATAGTGGCTCTCAAACATTGCTTTCCCTGTCAAACCCCACACTTGGGGCATATGTGACAGAAGAGAAATGAAGGAACTACAGGATTTCAGACTGCTTTTCACTGCATCCAGACCTGAAATACAGCTAGTCCAGAATGCTGTCTCTGAGGCAGGACCAGGTGTGTCAGAACAAGATGTGCTAAATCCTACAAGGGGTGATCTGCCCCCCATCCCAATCCTTACTGCAGCAAAGACACCTGTGTGAGAGGTTTCCTGGATAACAGATTAGGGATACAGGTAGAGCTGATCCTGCCTTGGAGAAGGCAGATGAATTAGGTAACCTGCCAAGACCCATTCCAGGCTAATTTGCTGCAATTACAAGACATTGCCTTAAACCTGACGCACAAGCCTTTAAATCTCTTCCTACTGTTGAGGTTTGAGGGTGACAGAGGGGAGTGTTGCCATAAGTATAACAACTTTGAATATTCCTTTTTGCCAGCAAAATACCAGCTCCCCATCTAAGCTCACCTCAAACTGCTGTGTTCTACTTTGGAGGCAAAACTCAGACACCTTGCCAAGCCATGATGCTACAGGCACCTGTATCCAGGGTTTGCACCGAGCTCAGATGTGATGGCATGGATTCCACAGGCTTCTAAAGTCATAACGCCACTCCTAGAAGTATCAGCTGCAGATGGGGAAAGCTGCAAGCATGGGTTTAGAAGCGATGCTTTCACACACTTGTATTCATGCATTCTCTTCTAGGACCTCTTTATTGAGGACTATTTTACAGAAAGCTGGAGAGACAGTACTGCTGAACCATGTACTCAGATCCTCATATGCATCCTTGTGCAGACAAAGCTCCAGCTGCCCTTTCCCTCACAGCCTTTGCTTTCCAGGGAGTCATGTAAGGTTTTAATCCATTACTCCACCCTCTGGGAATAAAGACAGGCTGGTACTAGCACAGCTTTGCCCTGTGAAGGCAAATCTTCCGCCTTCTGTTGCAAACAGGTTCCCCCCCTGCAGTGAATTCAAGATTCAAATGCAAAACCAGCTATTTCAACATTTATGAGAAAAGCCAGACAAGGGATAGCACAGACAGACACAAAACTCTTCTAAAAGAGGCAGTAAAAAAATTAAATGCCATCTTCAGTGCAAGAATATTCACAAGTCACAAAGAGCTGAGCCTCTGCCGTGAACTACAATCAAGAAGAAATGAACCCAAGGCATGAACCGCTCTCCTAGCTCCCCTCACTCATGTCTGTATGATAACCAACAGCCAGTGCTGCGGAAAAGGAGAGAGACTCCTGAGTGATCCTTCCTAATAGATTCGTCTTTTATCATGTTTTCATGACCTTTGTAAAAGGCAATTTAAATTCTAATTGTCCTGTGAGCACCACAGGAATCAATTAGTGACAAGAGATGTTAATTGTGCAGACTGGGAGGAGGCATTGCTAGGCTGCTCAGCTCCAACACGGGGTTAAGAGCCCAGGGGAATGCTGGGATGGTTGGGGCTTTAATCAGTCCTCCCTTTTTAATAGTTTCCATGTTGTGCTGCAGTTGTCAAGGTCCATTAGCCTTCTGGAGCACTGAAGGAAGCAGTGGCATCCTCTCCATTCCTGCACTCCACGAGCACACGCACAAAGGATCAAAATGAACTGCCATTGAGAAAGCAAATCCTAAAACCTCTGTCTCTTTTTGTTCTTGCTTCCCCCTCCCTACAGACCCTGCACAGAAATCAGGCCTTGGGCACTGGCTGTTACAAAGCAAATGCTTAATGTTGGTGGGCTGTAGGGGAGATGAGCCTGGTCCTGTCATCTGAAGATCCAGCTTGAGCTGTCTATGAAAAGAAAACGCCTCTATTTTTGTACCAGGGCACAGTGCTTCTCTCACAAAGACCCTGGCACTGCTCAGACTGTCCCTTGAAATGCCAAAGGTCAGGCTGAATGCCCAGTATTTAGACTACACAGGCACGGATGGGGAAAATTTGTCTGAGCCAGAATGAGAATATGTAGCCCGATAGACTATCCAGCCCATCCTGGCACAGGTACCTCTCAGTAAAAAAGGGCTTGGCACAAGTAATCAGAGATACGTTATTTGCTACCTATTTCTCATCAGGTGAGAGTGATCCTACCCTGCACCTGTACCATCTGGCTGGCAGGCAGCTGTGCACAGGGAAGTTACACAGTGGTTCAGGAGTCCTCAGCATCTCCACAACATGGAGCATAACTTCATCCTAGTAAAGCTTGTGCTGTGCAAGGCTGTGCATCCAGGATGGTTAAATCCCCCAGAAATAACAACCCCACCACCATTTTCTATTAAATACCATCACAGACCATTATCACCACCTAAATCCCTCTACATTATCCATTTTGCCAACCATCAACCTTAGAAGCTGCTTTGGGCAGGTGCTGTGCCTGCCCCAGAGAATCTGTGCTTTGCTATCGTAAGGAATTCACACTTCAAAATCTCACTCCCCAACTCCCCACCACTAGGGCTGAGGCCTTCACAAGGACAGGAGAAAGGCATGCGTCTTTCCTAGTAAATGAGTACCTGATAAAAAGAAAAACTGCAGCATAAAAGCTAAATTGGCGTTAGATTTGTCTTTCAAGTCTGTATTTGCACTCTCTCATTCTCACAGTCACATATTAGCTCCTGAAACTGAACTGGATCATACCAAAGAGCTGCATTTGACCCCAGGTCTGATGCACAGAACTGTAGGCTCAGTCCAGCTGTGTTCCTTCTAAGCCTCTACCTTCAGCCGTCTGCTCCTTCTGTCAAAGCTCTTGGTATTGCTAGGCTCAAACTCCACAGCCATGGTCAATCTCTGGATTTCCGCTCCAACCCTGGCCATAGACATTACATTTCCTTCCCTCTCCTCCCAAATATTAGTCTCGCACCTCTTCCCCCATCCCAAGGCACTGACCTTCCTTTAACCAGCCAGACTGTTGTTCAAACTGCAGATGTGTCCAAAGGCTGGGGCAGCTCTTTCCTGCCAATATCACCCTCTTTCCAGATGATGTCTGCTATTTCTCTGATTCCTTAACTCACTCTTTGCTGGTCATCTGAATAACTCACTGCCTTGAGGATCCCACGTTCAAACTTTCTTCCCTGCAAATCCAAGAGGGGGTTAGCACAGCTCCCATCACAGCCAGCACAACCAACCTATGCTAGTCATAGGGCATTGCTGCAGCACATCACAGCACACTCTCCAGGTCCCCACAGGGCTCTCAGAGTGTCCCAGGTAGGCCAGCCATCATGACCGGAGAAGGAGATCAGTGACTCAGACTCAAAGGACTTCATACTTGGTGCTTCAACCTTCTACAACACATCTGGCCAAAGGCTCAGAGTCATCCCATCCATATGCAGCTGGGCTGCCAGCGAGGCTGCTAAGAGCTGAATTACTTTTCATCTGTATGTCTACAGAAAAACCTTGAAGGTGCTTTGGTTAGGCAGGAAGAATCCATTCCACCAGCAGCACCAGTTCCACTTCTGCCCTGCCTTAAGCCAGTAAAAGGGTAAAACTACTTCCAATGCCTTCACCTCCACAGCGAAATCTCACCAACCACCTCTCTTGGAACCTTTTATTCTCAGGTTTGAGAGTCTTCTTACCTGAGAGATCAGCCTCTTCCCCAAAGTGAGCCCACTCCCAGTGCTTCACTAGGATGTTTTCATTACTTCTGATTCTGCCTCAAGCAGAGCAAATGTTCTTCCTTAGCAAATGCTTTTCTTGGGAATGTTCTCTCCATGGACACAGACTAATTTTTTTTTTTCTTTAAATGTCTGCCACATTCTCTAGCAGCCTCTGGAATAGGAGACAGGGACCATTTTTGTAAGGAGCACTGAACACAATGGGAATGTCCTGTATGACACCACCATCATATATCCTAGCTAGTTTATTGTCATTTTTCAAACTGAGCTTTAGGCACCCAACCCAGAAGAAAGAAGGAGAGAGAGGACCTCAGAGTCTGTGAAAGTCTCAAGACTTCTGCTCCCTGTTGGTGGCATCAGAACCAACAAAGAGATCCTTCCCTGTAACTCATGAGCATGAAGCTAAGCGTAGCTTTAGCTACCTGTAATTTGGAAGAAGTAGTTAACCTACTTATGTAGGAGAACACCTCCATACAGATTTGGGTCTGATGGCAAAACTGCTATGCAGCAATTCCTCCCTTAATGCTCTCAGAGCAAATTGTTATTAATGGTTCAGCTCACGGTTTCCAGAGATCCTATTATTTTTATTGTAAATCCCACATACAGGAAGTTTTCTGAGGGCAGAAAGCCTCAAGCATACTGGAAAGATGCTAGATGGAGGATGGCCTAGGCCAGAAAGGTTGCTTAGGTATTAAGTAAGCCAGAGAAAACATGTGGTGTGGCCAGGTTTGAGACTGAAGCCAGAGGGGCAGCAAGAAGCCTGGCATTAGCATCTCACTGAAATTTCTGAGACTTCTCCTTCCCTTCCTTCTGCAGGGAACCCAGAGCTTCACACCAGCACAATGGACTTCTGTGGCACAAATAGGAAGAAAAACTGGCAGATGTGAAGTGCAATCCCCATGTGAGGTTCCTCGCATCCCTTGCCAGATAGTCCTTTCCAGCTGCCATATCCATTTGCCTGCACAGTGAAACAAAGACAGTTTCACTCCCACCATCTTCATGAAATAGAATTAGCAGTTTCCCTACTCATCCTCTGCCCAGTGGATCTACAAAGCCTTTTTGAATTTCCATTAAAAAAATAATGCATTTCGTTCTGCTTCACAAGGCCCATTGCTCACCTGCCCACATCTCTTTCAAACTCCACTAGTCTTCCTTTCTTTCACCAGCATAATCATTTTATGCTCTCATCTTTTCCTTCCATTATTTGGGTGATCGTGGACACATTTTTATTGCTGAGATTTACAAAACAACTCATTCAACCCTTACATAGCAGACCTCATACAGCTTTAGAAGTAGGAAGGAATGACTGTGTTATTTGGTACCCCACACCACACACGTGGCTCTGTAGGTACAGCTGATCCAGTCTCAAACCTGACAGAGAGGTTCATTACTTGAGCCCCACATTGCAGAGCCCAGGGCTGGTGTGCAAAGTGCTATACAGACTCCTAGCAGAGCTGGAAGTGAGTTTGTTCTGGTGCACTGGTTCCTCTGCAAAGTTTGAGGTCCTCACACAAAATTAGCATACAGTAAACCCAGTCTTTTAAAACCAAACAGGAAACAATTGCCCTCTGAAGGATCATGACAGAACCGAGTAAAATAGGCTTATACGTCAAGAGATTCCCTGAGGCATCAGTTCCCCATGCCTAGAGACCAGCTGAGAAGAGACACTCCCTCTGGAGGCTGCTAATGCCTTCCTCTGCTTTCTGAAAAGGATGAGAAAGACAGGCTCGCTCTTTCTTCCTCTTCCACTTTATTCATTCACCAGCATCTGCATTGCGTGCTAACACAGTCTGCACTATCCCTGAACATTCAAGGGAAGGCAGGAGGAGCTCCAGTCAAACCTACGATCTCAGCAAAGGCTGCATTCACAGCTAGTCACTCAGAGCAACAGAAAAGCCTCTAGTGTAAGCTGCTCTCATACAGGAGCTGATATAAAGAGCTGCCAGAGGAAACCTTCTCCTTGGCACAGCAACTTCTAACACTTCCATAAATCCAAGGAATTAGTCTGCATATATTGTAACATCTAATCTGCTAATAATATGTATAATGTACATGATATGTGTACATGTAATAGCTTATACATTAGGTTTTGTTAACACAAAAGATGATACAGTGTATCATACATACATCCATCATATATCTAATTGCTAGACATTACTCCAGACATACCTGGTTTTGACTGTGCCTTTACCTTTAGCATTCACTGAGTATGCCTTAGGGGTCCTGATTTTCCTAATCCTAATCCTAAACGTAATCTTTAACCTTCAGTTTAACCCCCCAAAATTGCTGCCCTGAATGCCTCCTGTGATGCTGTTACTTATTCACAGTTAAAGACAGCATTATTTCGTCAGCCCATCTACCTTTTGCTCTCCTGATTCTCTCTATTCACAAGCAGCTTTGCTTCTCTCCTTTTTCTGTTCACCTGGAATAGCCTGTAATGGCTCCCCTATGGATCCTCACTACCCACCTGTCTCGGTCCAAGCATGACAGTTGGAATCAGGTGCCTTGCTGAGAGCAGTGACTGGTAGTTTTCATCAGCTGAACTGTGCTCAAGGCAGGTGCTAAAGCTTCACCAACTTTTGCCTTTTTTTCCCCTCTGCTCCTACAAGAGAGATCCTATAAAAAAGGAAAGAGGCCCAAGCATGGATACCTTCAAAAACACATCAGATCCTACACCTCAACAACCAAACATTTCTTTGACCAGATATAACAGAAGGAAAGAAAAAAAGTGAAAAACAAGTAGCAGTTACCAGAATTGGGCTACAGAGAGAGGCCAGCAAGACAGGAATTTCATTTGCCAAGCAGGAACTTAAACTGATTAGCTTCTAGTAGCCTGGAGTGAATGTTGACATCAATTTGACTTAAAAGCTGCTATTATTTTTCAAAGCCATTTTCTCCAGCTGCCAGAAAATACAGCCAAATTCAAAAACTACAGGAAAACATATCAACTTTCAAGGAACTGAGCTGCAGCCAGGTTCCCATGATGGCACCTGGCATTGACCACAGCAGAACTGGGTTATCAGAGCATAACCACTTGCCCTTCCAGGGCAACAGCTCTTGCATACCCAACCTGCCACCAGTCATGTTGACAGGCATTGCAAACTTCACTAGCTCCAGTCTGGCACTCAGCACATGACTTACGAAGTCATGGCACTGAGTACTACAAGCCACTGCGTCCAGCAGCAAAAATGCTTCTTGCATCAGATCTTTGTAGCACCAGCCATGCCCATACCAACTCCATATAGCCCTGAGGTTGCATATGTAACTGAGCCTCCTGCTGAAAAAAAAAGAAAACCTGGATCTCTCAGCACCAACTCAGACAATTTCTGTCTGGGCAGGGACTGACAATGGAGCCTGCCACAAAGCAGCCAGTGGAACAGACCCAAGTACGTGAGAAAGCCATGTGAACAGACCAAATGCTACTGGACCAAGCACTGGCTGCTATTATACTCTCCCAGCATTCACTGATGGCAGGGAGAAGATTACATTAACTTGACCATGACAGATGGTTTAGGATTTGAGGGCTGGTATTGCATTTCTGAAAGGCTATTTCTGACAGTCACTGCCCAACCTGTTCAAAGGCTATCAGTCTGCGTAACAGAGAAAGAGCTGAGACAAGCCCCGTGATGCACAGATATTGTTTGCTGGCCATCTTGTCATGTTTTCCTTTCAGAATCTCAGTTTCAGGAAACAAAGAGAAAAGCAAGAGAAGGAAGTACGGTAGCCACCATTTTAGCTCTCCATGAGCCACATGACAGCTCACAGGGGAAACATGAGTCTCTATAAGTTTATATGAACAGTATGACTCCAGAGCCAAGGAGCATGTCTGACTCGCATCCTCGCTGGACTGAGAACAAATACAGAAGATTCCCTATCCTTTCTCTGCCTGGCTGAACACAGTGACTTAAGGGATAGGGGGCAATGGTGACAAGTTCCTGCCCAGCACAGCAGACACGTCTCCTCTGTGACTACCACACCTTCCCAGGTGCCCATGCATAATAGGTATGAGGCTCTGACAGTGGAACCAAACAATAACGAGGATGATGGTTCATCTAGTTTGCAGGTGTCTCTGAGGCCAAGTCAGCCTACACCCTGCTTCAAAACTGCTTCCATAAAGAAAAAAAGATAGGTCATTGTCATAGGAGACTCCCTTCTGAAGGGAAGAGAAGGCCCAATATGCAGACCAGACCCACTTCTTAGAGAAGTCTGCTACCTCCCTGGCACCTGGGTTAAAGATGCAAAGAGAAAGCTTCCTACTCTGGTACCGCCCTCAGGTTATTATCTATTATTGATTTTTCAGGAAGGCAGCAATGAAGTTGCAGTAAGAAGCCCAAGGGCAATCAAGAGAGAATTCAGGGCTTTGGGATCAGGAGCAGAAGTAGTGTTCTTTATCATTCCAGTTGCAGGGAAGGATAAGGGAAGAAACAGGAAGAGCCAGCAGATCAATACCTGGCTCTAAGCCTGATGTCATCAGCGGAATTTGGGTTTTTTTTGATCATGGGTCAGTTTACATGACACCAGGCCTTCTGGCAACAGACAAGATACACCTGTCTCAAAGGGGGAAAAGGATCTTTGCACACGAGTTAGCAGGGATCATTTAAAGAGCTTTAAACTAGATTTGAAGGGGGAAAGGGATAAAACCAGGCTCACTAGAGATAAGCCTGGGGGCAGCACACCAATGTTTGAGGGATGGTGTGCTAGTGAGGTCCTTCAGTCTGCCATCTCAGTGAAGGTAGGGGATGGAGATCCATGTGGCAGCAAACACACAGGGTTATTGATGTGTTAGAAACCATAGAAGCGCCTGAGAATGGTCATGCAGGAATCAGGGCTTCTCCTCCCAAAAAGGTGGCGGGATCGAGAGCCCAACTGAAGTGCATTTACACCAATGCACACAGCATGGGCAACAAACAGGAGGAGCTGGAAGCCATGGTTCAGCAGGAAAACTATAATACAGTTGCCATCACGGAAACATGGTGGGATGACTCGCACAACTGGAGTGCTGCAATGGATGGCTATAAACTCTCCAGAAGGGATCGGCAAGGAAGGAGAGGTGATGGGGTAGCCCTGTATGTTAGTGAGTGTTTTGACTGTCTAGAGCTTAATGATGGTGATGATAAGGTTGAATGTTTATGTGTAAGAATCAGAGGGAGGGTCAACAAGGCAGATATCATGGTGGGAGTCTGTTACAGACCACCCAGCCAGGATGAAGAGGCAGACAAAATATTCTATAAGCAGCTGGGAGAAGTCTCAGAATTGCCAGCCCTTGTTCTCATCGGGCACTTCAACTTACCAGATGTCTGCTGAAAATACAATACAGCAAAGAGGAAAACAGCCTGGGAGGTTCCTGGAGTGTGTAGAAGGTAGCTTCCTGACACAGTGAAGGAACAAACTAGGGAAGGCGCCCCACTGAACCTGTTGTTTGCGAACAGAGAAGGACTTGTGGGTGATGTGATGGCTAGAGGCCATCTTGGGCGTAGCAATCACGAAATGATAAAGAGTTTTCAATTCTTGGAGAAGGGAAGAGGGGGGTCAGCAGAACTGCTACCTTGGACTTCTGGAGGGCAGACTTTAGCCTGTTTAGGAGCCTGGTTGACAGAGTCCCTTGGGAGGCAGTCCTGAAGAACCAAGGAGTACAGGAAGGTTGGACATTCTTCAAGAAGGAAGTCTCAAAGGTGCAGGAACAGGCCATGCCTATGTGCTGAAAGACGAGCCAGTGGGGAAGAAGACCGGCCTGGCCGAACAGAGAACTTTGGCTGGTACTCGGGAAAAAAAGGAGAATTTATGACCTTTGGAAGACGAGGCAGGCAACTCGGGAGGACTACAAGGATGTCGTGAGGTTATGCAGGGAGAAAATTAGAAGGGCCAAAGCCCAACTAGAGCTTAATCTGGCTACTGCCATAAAAGACAATAAAAAATGTTTCTATAAATATATTAGCAACAAAAGGAGGGCTAAGGAGAATCTCCATCCTTTATTGGACGCGGGGCAAAATGTAGTGACAAAAGATGAGGAAAAGGCTGAGGTACTTAATGCCTTCTTTGCCTCAGCCTTTAATAGTAAGACCAGTTGTTCTCTAGGTACCCAGCCCCCTGAGTTGGAAGACAGGGAGCAGAATGAAGCCCCCATAATCCAAGGGGAAATGGTTAGTGACCTGCTACACCACTTAGACACACACAAGTCTATGGGGCCAGATGGGATCCACCCAAGGGTACTGAGGGAGCTGGCAGAAGCACCCACCAAGCCACTTTCCGTCATTTATCAGCAGTCCTGGCTAACTGGGAAGGTCCCAGTTGACTGGAGGTCAGCAAATGTGACGCTCATCTACAAGAAGGTCTGGAAGGAGGATCTGGGGAACTACAGGCCTGTCAGTCTGACCACAGTGCTGGGGAAGGTTATGGAACAGATCATCTTCAGTGCCATCACACGGCACGTACAGGACAATCAGGTGATCAGGCCCAGTCCGCGTGGGTCTATGAAAGTTAGGTCCTGCTTGACTAACCTGACTTCCTCCTAGGACAAGGTGACCCACTTAGTGGATGAGGGAAAGGCTGTGGATGTTGTCTACCCAGACTTTAGTAAAACCTTTGACACCATTTCCCAAAGCATTCTCCTGGAGAAACTGGCTGCTCATGCCTTAGATGGGTGTACTCTTCGCTGGGTAAAAAAACTTGCTGGATGGCCAGGCCCAAAGAGTGGTGGTGAATAGAGTTAAATCCAGTTGGCAGTCGGTCACAACTGGTGTTCCCCAGGGCTCAGTACTGGGGCCAGTTCTGTTTAATATCTTTATCAGTGATCTGGATGAGGGGATCAAGTGCACCCTCAGTAAGTTTGCAGATGACACCAAGTTGGGCAGGAGTGTTGACCTGCTTGAGGGTAGGAAGGCTCTGCAGAGGGATCTGGACAGGCTGGATTGATGGGCCAAGGCCAATTGTATGAGGGTCAACAAGGCTCAGTGCCGGCTTCCACACTTGGCTCACAACAACCCTGTGCAACGCTACAGGCTTGGGGAAGAGTGGCTGGAAAGCTGCCTGGCAGAAAAGGACCTGGGGGTGTCAGTCTACAGCTGGCTGAATATGTAGCTGCCAGTGTGCCCAGGTAGCCAAGAAGGCCAATAGCATCCTGGCTTCTATCAGAAACAGTGCGGCCAGCAGGACTACAAGAATTGATCATTCCCCCGTACTCAGCACCGGTGAGGTTGCACCTCGAATCCTGTGTTCAGTTTTGGGCCCCTCACTACAAGAAAGACATTGAGGTGCTGGAGCGCATCCAAAGAAGGGCAATGAAGCTGGTGAAGGGTCTAGAGCACAAGTCTTATGAGGAGGGGCTGAGGGAACCGGGGTTGTTCAGCCTGGAGAAAAGGAGGCTGAGGGGAGACCTTCTCACTC
>JAVKLA010000002.1:2889105-2961611 GCA_034782735.1 Sagittarius serpentarius
GGGCAACCTGTGCCAGTGTTTCACCACCCTCATTGTAAAAAATTTCTTCCTTATATCTAGTCTAAATCTACCCTCTTTCAGTTTAATGCCATTTCCCCTAGTCCTGTCACTACAGACCCTGCTAAAAAGTTTTCCCCCATCTTTCTTATAGGCCCCCTTTAAGTATTGGAAGGCCGCAATAAGATCTCCCCGGAGCCTTCTCTTCTCCAGGCTGAACAACCCCAACTCTTTCAGCCTTTCTTCATAGGAAAGGTGTTCCAGCCCCCTGATCATCTTCATAGCCCTAAAAAGTAGGCTTTCCTGTGTGTGCACTGCCACACAAGAGAGAAGCGCACATTGCCAAACCTTTTGTACATAGATCACTCGCACGCAAAGCCAGGAGATTCCCACTCCAGTGTAGAGGACACCCTGCAGGAAGAGAGGCAGTATCTAGAACAAGCCAGCACATGTGTGCTTTTGGTAGTATCAACCACTCTAAGGTTTTAGTCTGCTCTTCAAGCAGCATATTTCTTACATCTGGCATGCAAAATACTGTAATAGTGAAGAACATCCCATTTTGATTTAAATGAATGCATTTATTTCCAAATGGGAGACCGCAAGTTAAACAAACACATTTCTCTCTTTGCACATGAAAGCATTGTTTTGTCACAGATGTACAGTATAATACATTTATTTTCTCAATTGTTTTGTATTGGTAAGGCACTGCCAGTTATTTGGATGGGTTTGTAAGGATGAAGCAAATTGCTCTGTGGGGCTCTATTCAGGGAACATAATATTCCCACAAAAGCACCATAATTCTGCATGCAGCAACACAAACTACCACGACATTGCAGCAGCTGGCAGGGTGGATAGAGTTAGCATTATCAAAACCAGCATGACAACTCTACTCCAAAACCCCCTTACATGCATAAATTAACAATGAATGTACATTGATTAGCCCCCACCCAGACTCTAAGGAACGCTGTCTTCCCTGCAATATGACTTTGAACCTCACCACACTTATTTTGTCAGTTCACAAGGCCCGGGGAGCACTTTGGCTTTTTCTTGAATCGCATTGGCCTTGCCCAAGCCTCTTAAGCCCTGCTTGCATAAGCGTACTGGGGAAGATTAGGGACTGTGCCACAGCCCCTAAGCCATGGGGAACAGCCAAGAACACAGAATGTAACATGCCAGGCGGTGCATTTTGGGAGGTCTGCCACACAGAAAGTTGGGAAGATGATGATCTTGCCAGGGATCACATCTATGTTTCAGAAGTTAGACATAAATTCATCTGTACCATCCTTCTGACCAAGTAACTCCCTTCCCCAGGCATGCAGCATGGTGTAACAAGCTGTCACAGGAACAATTTACATGACTATGTTTTTCATCACAACTACAACAGGCTGGAAGCATGCACAGACTCAGTGGACACTGCTGCCCCAGTATTTTCAGGCTTCTCCGTCCATTTGCCAGCTTCCTACACAGCTCCCTCTAACCAGTTCCCATGTGGCACGCCCTAGCTTCCTGGAACTTGACCACAAAGGACTTCCTACTCATCTTTAAGTCCTTCTGGTTGCACAGAAATGGGCAGAAAAGAAAAAGATGTGTTCTTAATGCAGGCTGACTAATCCAAGTTAGTTAACTCAGGTTAAAGCAGGAGTGAAGACAAGGCACCTTGTCCTAGAGGCCGAGTAGAACACAATACCATAATTCACATTTCAAGTCAGCTTGTCTTCTGTGATACTGCATCCGAGTGCAATGCCTTTAGCATACATAGGTAGATAGGTAGGTTCATACTGAGTATGTAAGACAATAATAATGACACATAGGCAGATTGAGTATCTAGATCTGATAGGAAAGCCTCCTGTTTGACTACCACCTCTCTAAAATATCCCTGCAGTTTCCTATGCCAGTTGATTTGACCTTTAACTAAAGGCACATCTTCACTTAGTGACTAGTTTCTGTGGGTCACCTGTGAAGCTGCTTAAGTCAGGCTTCACTTTGCATACTAATGACTCCTCTCAGCCTATGAATATGCTTTTGGGTGCTGCTTCTGTTACCATATACAAGCTCAGCTTAAGCAAACCCTGCACAGCCTAGTTTATATGAGCAGGTGCACTGAAATTGAGCAAGAGAGGAAAATCTGTGTCAGCACGAATATCAAGAGAGGAGCAGTGGAGGGGGGCCTTAAAGAAACAACCACAACTTGCTTTACCCACATTGTCTCCTACAGACACGAGAGCTGGAAGTTCTGTGAAGAGGCCCAACAGTGATCAAGACACTAACTTTAAGGTCTGGTCTCTACTGGAATCCTTTATCCAGCTAGAGAGAAGTTGTTTGGGATCCCATGGTTCTTCTAAGCCTGTCCATCACCTGTTTGTATGCATCATCATTTGCAGCTTTTCTTGATGTTAGCTGTTAGCTCATGACCTCAGAAAAATTTCTACTTATAGTACTGCCAATAATAAAAGCAATGCGGAAGGGAATTTGGGCTGAAAAGAAATCTCAGCTTTCTAGATTTTTTGCAGGATCATTTTAGTTTTGATCAGTCAGCTCTACTTGTGGAAGCCAGGAAAGAGCTGATTCAGTGAACACACTGAGTGGTGATTACACACAGCAACCTAATGACAGCAATGATGATTTTCTGGTAACATGTACCACTGCTGGACATCACTGGAAGAGGTAGAAGAATAAGGAAGAGCCCTGCAATATATTGCTGTGCTCCCTACTAGACCAGTAGAAACCCTGCTGGCAGTCCCGAGAGTGGTCTTGAGAGTCTGCCTTTGTTGGAGTTGGAGGGGTGGCAGAAAAAGGTGGTGTCACTGTAAGAGAGCATAGCTCTTTCAAAACACTTTTCAGCTGAGTTCTCTAGGCTCTTTGCAAAGGTGAGTCAGACCATTATCCTTGTTTTGCACGTCTCCATATGATTTACCCAAAGTGACTTACCAAAAATGAGCCACCCCTCAAGATGTTCAGCCCACCTTTTCCGATTCACAGCCTGTCATTCATCAGGCTACAACAACAGATTCCCTGGAAGGCAGCAGTCCCTGACCACTGAGATGACAGTGAGCAAAACCCATGAAAAGCACAGGAGCTGGGATGATTTTCCTGCTGCTAGTTGTTACCTGAGTAAATTCTAGAGAGGCTATTCTGACAAACAGCTGTCAGAGACATAAGCACAGGGCAGCCCATGTGTGTCAGCATCCCTGCTGGGACAGGCAGGCAGTGCTGCTGCAGAGCCAGAACATAGCCATTGCATGGGTGGGCTGATCCCACTGCCAGTCACATCAAAGAGGCTAATTACACAGAAATAACTCCTATAGGAGCAAGCAGATTATCTGTGCATTTGCTAGCAAGGTGGATGAGGGTGTTGCAGAATCAGGTCAGCTAAAGGTATTCACCAAATTCAATTACACTTAGACACTGGGCTGGTGGGGAGCAAGGGATAACAGGTAGCCAGTGTGGTTGGATGGAAGCACAAGAGCAGGTGAAATAGATTTACGAAAAGATTTGAAGTAGTAACTTCTCAGAATAAGGCAGCAATTGCAATGAAATACACCAATATCATACAGCAATCAATACAGATTGAAAATGTGTCAGTTTTACAGAACACCTCCCCATTTCAAAGCGGATCATTAAGAAACAAAAAAATTGAAACTATTCACTGCAGTTAACACACTTGAAACCGAAGCTTTTTTTATTTCTAATGTTAAAGTTATTACATGACTTCATGTCTGAAATGAGCAAATGGGAAAGAAAACAAATCATTCACTCGGCACCACTGTTTTTCTCCAGGTGACCGCTAAGGGTCTCTCTTGCTTAATACGGGCCACAGCAGGGCTTTTTCTCCCTCTGTCATGGTGTTTTGTCTTCCAAATTCACCCCTTCCCCCATCCATGCTACCTAACCATCCCACAGTTCCCCAGAACACCAATCCACTGACACCTCACAACATCTCCTCTCACCAGTCTCGAACCGAGTGGTTAATGACACATCTCTCTGGGGTTTTATGTGCATGCAATCCCACACGCAACCTTCCCCGGGCAAGCAGAACATGGAGAGACACAGCAATGAACACCACCCATGATCTGTCTCTGCATGGTCATGACATCTGTACATGCCTGAGACATGTACACGTGGGCCAAACATGCCTCGTTCTACAGGCAAACACATCCTTGCTTCTCAGGGGCTGCAAGCATCAGTGTGATACCAGATTTCATGGTATGGATTCTAGCCTCACATGTCTGGATGCATGGACAAGAAACGAGAATGCCGGTGGTTACAAAACATGAACTATAAGTAACTAGTAGGTAATTACGGAGGGATGTGTCTGTGTGGCTCAGCTCCAACATCAACAGAGGGAAGAGCTCTGCCTTTTGAGTCATCAGCACCATTTCCTTCCAGCCCCTGGGTTTTCCCAACAGGTCTCCCCTGTGAGTTACTGCCCAGACCCACAGTGGCTGAGCTCATAAAAGCTGCTGAGCTCATACCCCCAGGGAACAGGGCTCCAGTCCCCCACAGCCAGCAGAAGTTTCCTGGCCACAACCGTGCTCCAAGGACACGGTGCCTCATCAGCCTCTTTGTTACAGCAACTGAACTGAATACTAACAACATCCCAGTCCCAAACATATCATAGAAGCTTCAGAGACACCATGCCATAACCAAACAAGGGCTGCTGAAGTCACACAAGAGTTTTATAGTGCCCCATCCTTTTGGCTATCCATGAGTCCCAAACTGTCCATAGCCTGAGTGCCCCCATTTAAGAATTAAGTCAGCACCTCTCTGCAGGACAAGAATTTGGCTAAGTAGAGCTTGTTAAATGAGAGGAAGACATTCCTTAATTAGAGGCCAGATACCATCTAAAACCCACAGAAGTATGCCAGACCTTAGCATTATCACAAGGTGAATGAATACACAGTTGGGCATTTTCTATTGTGCCTCTTCAGTAGGCAAGGCTATCTGAATTCTTCCATACTTATTACATTTCTGCCATTTGCTATAGAAAGAGATGGACTTTTCATTCACTTTCCCATTTGCCCTACTCCTTCCTTCTATTTTTTTTTCTTTTTCTATTCCTTTCCCAGTCCCACGCTCTGTTTCTACTGCTGTCCCCATCCCTTCCAGAGCTAAACAATGAACATGTGCTGATCTGTCTATTCCACGCAATTCCCCACTATAGTTTTCTCTCAACAGATTTGTTAGCCCCATAAAATAGTCACTAAGAGGTTTCCAATGACAAGGAGGACTTGGGCCTCTGAAAACCTCACCTCAGCGGATCAGGTGCCAGATCACATGAACAAGTTAAAGCAATCGGTTTGATGGGGAACAGGTTATTTGCCAGTGCTTTGCAGTAAAGCATCTGCTCAGCGGGCCATGGGCTTTTCTGTACTACCGCAGCAGCCCCTTTACATCTCTAACAGAGCTAGAGTACCAGCAGAGTAATTCTCCAGGTCTGCAGGACATCTGAAGACATTTCTGAAGACCAGGTAAAAGGACGCTGAAAAGTTCAGCTTCAGAACTGCATGTGTTTCTGAAACAATAAATGTTTTAAGTGATCAGCATTTCTAGGCACTGAAAAAAAATGAGTGTTTCCATTCCCAGGGGAAGTGGGAAGCAAGCAAACTCCACTCCTCTATTCCATAGCGCACAGGAAATCTGAGTGATTGATGGCAGCAGAGTAGGGAAATGCACATTCAGCTTGTATTTCCAATGTAAATGACTTGCCACCTCACCCCTCTGCTTCCTGTTCCTTCACACACTCCCCACACTCTGGCTGATTTCTGTAGTATGTGTGAATCAGGGAGGAAGAAACAAAAAAGGACAATCCTTGTTAGTCTGCCTTTCCGCCACCCCAAGGATAACGTACAAAAACAAAGGTCAAATAGCTGTTCAGGACTGGGCTCTTTCTGCCCATAGACCCAATGTGGTGACATAGGGATGGACTAAGGAATCCTGCAGTGCTGCTCCCAGACCCCACTAAAAGACAGCCATCCGTGTCAGGTGCAGAAGGCTAGCCCTGCTCCTACAGAATTTCTCCTTGTATTACAAAGGTCAAAGCAGTAAGCAAAGAGGCTTTTTAAAATGCTGCACACTGTTTGAGAGATCTGTTCGGTGCACAGGGACACCGAGACGCAGCGATTGCCAAGGCAGGAGAACAAAACCAGAGGAACGCAGCGAACATCCGCTTGCAGGAGGCGTGCCCCTGTTCTTTCCCAGGCAGCTCAGTGAGAGGTGCTTATTTTTACAAAGCAGGCTCTGAGATCTTAAAGAACCGATGTTGTCGTAGTGCCCTAAACCAATGAGTATGTGACCTACTCGTTCCCACTCTGTCCCTTGACCTTTTCCCATAGCATTCTCCAAAAGCATCACATGAAAAATAGCCCTTCTCAGCTCTCCAGAGGCTTTGGAGACAGCATCAAAGCTCTGTGCTTATAAACAATTCCAGCTAGGCCAAAATGCCATTCCAGCATCAGGGGTCCCGGGATTTGTAAGCCTGTCACAGGGAACTGGAGGGAGAGGGGGCAGGGGAGAGGCAGCATGTGTTGCCAAGGGAAGCGGGAAGAGAGGGCCAGGCGGCTGGGGTGCGAGCCGAGCTCCGTGAAAAGCCCATAGGCTGAGATCGGGTTTATCCACACACCTCGGAGGCTACACAAGGTCTCTTTTTGGCTCCTATCCTTATTACAGGGAGTTTGCAAGCTCTCTGAGCATGGAAGTAATTTTCTGCATTGATCCTTCAGCCTAATCCTCTCATCCTTTCCTTTCTCTCACCTTGCACATCCACTAACACTCCAGCATCCATCCTGGAGGTGAATTTACAGTCCAGGTAGAGACGGGTAACTCCACAGACTGCAGAGGGATGGTCCCTGAGCATCAGGGCTAGTTATTTGTTGACTCTTCAAGATTTGAAGACAAAATAGCAGCTGGCCAACAAATACCTACAGGAATCCCTGTCAGCTCCCTCTGGTGTCTCACACCATCCATGGCACACTCCTGCCTTTTGCTAAAAGGGCTGAGAAAGCTTCAACTGTTCCCAGTTTTTGCATTTCCTCATGTCTCCAGATCTAGTTTCCCTTGGCAATGGCTGCACACACTCCTTGAACACCTTCTAAAAAGCAAACATTGCAGAAGGCACTCCATAATTGAGCAAGACTTTTCCTCAACCATCATTTTATTCTTCAAACTTCAACCCATTCTTCATTGTTCCCATATTTGTTCCTTCGTCCTCCTGGCTGTGTTCTCCTATTCCTACTGCAGGCTACAGGCAAGGCTTTCAGTTGGGCAACCCATAGCAAAGGCTGTCTGAGGACTAATTACAGTTCAGGGACTGTATTCCCTTGTTTCAGTGTACTACTGTTACCATTAAAAGAGAAACACACAGAAAAAAGAAGATAAGCCACTTGTAACCATCTCCTAGCAATCTACTATCACACCACCACCTCCCCCCAATTATGTACGGAGCTTCACTGTTACTCAGATCGGTGCACTGACCCTGCAGCTTAGAGACACCCCCAAGCCTGGTCTGACACTCCGCTCCAGCCGTCCCAACAGAGCCCTCAAGCACACCGGCCCTCTCAAGTCCTTCACAGTTCCCTGTTCCCAAAGCTGTGCTGCATCCCTCCTACCCTTGTCTTCAGGGCTATTGTCCTATCATTTGGCATTGCTTGCTTCCCGCCATCCCCACTCTCTGCCCATCTCCTTTCACTGTACTCCTTCTCTCTCCTTTTCCCAGCCTTGTCAAAGCATGCTGCCTCTCCAGCCACATACCGCCTTCCCTCCAGCTCCACCACGCTAAGTCTGGGTCACATACTCCACAGTACAGCTCAGTAGCCACGGAAAATCATTTTTGCGCCTGACTATATGGAACGGTGCTACTTGCAGCCAGGCAGGTTTGTGTTTGGCTAGCTCTTACGTGGTAATAGGGAATGCTGCACTCTTGCAGGGCAGTAATTTCAGTCCCAACAAGGAAACTGGATAATTACAGAGAAAAGCAGCAGGCGCTTCAATCGTTCCTACTCTGTGTCAGGTCTTTTAAAATGTCATTGAAAAGAAATGGTGGGATAATGAAGGCCTTGACTCACTTTCAAACTACCTGACAGGACAGCCAAAAGGAAGCAACAAGGTTAGGAGGGCTACATCATCCTTCCTGGTTCCCGGGGACTGACCGTAGAGGGTGTGAGATCTGGGACAGGATGGTATGATCACAGGATGGCATAAAATAGAAATATAGTCATGTGAATTCTTTTGCTGTAGATGTCTCCAATTTAAGAACAAACCTCCTGACTTTACCTTGGTTGATCTTGTTCATTTTGTATTTTACTTGTGGCTCTTCTTCACCATTTTCCCTTTTATATAGCATCAGAAAAGCATTAACTCATGACTTTGTTCCATTCCACTGACATAACTGCTTAAATATCCTTCCTGATGTTTTGACATATATCACTTGGACAGACACTTAGAAATTTAAACCATGGAAGCCAGAGGATGTTTTAAAAAATTAGAAAATATGTGGACAACTCTTCTGTTATTTTAACAATATGAAGACTCAACACTTCTGTAACTCTGCCAGCAAACGCAGGAAAATATGTGCTTACTCTGCACGAATATAAAACTGAGCACACTGATTTTTAGACATAAAACACTTTTACTGCACACATGCTATAACCCCCACCTTCACACACATTTACAGCACATAAAGAAGGCACAGGTTACTTTCAGTGCAAAGCACCTCTTGTTTCTATAGACAAGAGCATGTGTACTAAGGGAATATACATACATTGAGCAAACAAACAAAACATCCATGGGTTCTATGTAACAAAGAGTTAGGTCTACCAAATCAAGAATTGCACCTCTATATCTATTTAGAAAAAAATTGACATTAGCAAATGTACAATTGCTGTGAAAGGAAATAATATACCTGATGCACTCAAAAAACACCCTTAATTGTTCAGTCCAGAAAACAGGAAAACAGAACAATCAAATGAAATTACACACACATATGCACTGTATGCGTACAAAATGTACAGTGGTGAAAGCACACCACCATAAACAAACACAGTATTCCCAAAAGACTTATCCATACACTAATGTTGTGCTCAAATGCACACAGGCAGATCCTTAACCATATGTTCACCTGTGCAAATATGTATCAGAACAAAAGCCCATTGCACATAACGAGCCCAAAATGCACACTTTAGAAATAAGAAACACCCTACACAAATACCCAAATACACAACTCATGCATAAAAGTTTTATATGCGCTCCACATAAAATATAAGTCTTAAATGAAGGCTGCATTTAATAAGCCTAATGTGCTGGGGGTTCCATTTTTACCCTGTAGTTCAGAGCACGCCACAGCACATAGAACAGTGGGTCTGAGGTCGCAGCTGGCCCCACATAGGTTCAGTATCTATAGTCCATAAACCACACGTAGAATTTAGTCTTCTCCCAGAGGAAGCACCTGCACGGCTGGATGTAATCCTCCAGAGCTAACCTATAACTATCTAGGCTACTGTGTCAGGACTGCCACGCTGCGGCACCAGCCAAGAGACCATTTGGAGATTCATTTGCAATTCTCCTATTCTTTCCCCCTGACTGGGGGACCCAGGATTCAAGCTTATGGTGGGGTAAACTACTGCAACCTTCACATGGGCATCTTAAATCACCACTGTGCCCTCCCACCTTACTACCTATACGACTACCGTGGAGGGCATCAGTCACAAGTTCCACTGCAGCTTGAGTCACAATCTGAGCAATGAAGCAATTGCAGGAGATGGAGGATAAAAGGCATTTTACTCCCCTACATTGCCCAGATAAGACCTCTGATAATTTTACAGTCAGATGATCAAGTATCTAAACAGAAACAAATGCACCTAATCAAACGCATCAGTGGGCAATGCTAGACCAGCCAGCCAGGCATGACTCCAGCATTAATCAAAAGCATGAGGCAGAATACACTGCTGCATGCCTGCGTCCCACAAGGCCTAGAAAGACAGTCTTCCACTTCAGAAAGATTGCATACAATTTTGCAAGGAAGTACCTTATTCACATGTCACCCCTATTCCACAGTTTCTGTCCAGTACAGGCTAAACGTGAAAGCCCAGTGATCCACTGGGGGCCAGATTCTGGCCTGCAGCTAGAACACTAGACTCAGCTTCAGCTGCTTCATGTTCCAGACCTGCTTCAGCTATGGACATGCAAAGAAATCCTGTGGCAGGTGATTCATTTCATCTATTGCAGACTGTTTAAAAGTGCCTGACCTAAACTCATCATAAAGGCTTACAAACAGCCAGGCACATCCACAGCGTGTTTGCTCATGCTTCCAGAAATGTACGTTTCTCTCCACTGTGACAAAATCCAGACTTGCTTAGATACAGCTGTCCAAGTTAAGTGACACAAAATGCCATCCACATCTCTCCCTTGGTCCTTTGTCAGGGAAATCGGAATTAACACTGCTCCCTTAATTAACACTGCTCTGCTCTGCCAAAAGTTACGGTCTCTTTAAGACAGGCTCTATAAATGCTATAAACTTGCACGGTACTGCATATGGAGAAGGATCTCTTCCTGCTATCACAGCCCAGCCTAATGGTAGAACGAAGGGGGAGACAGCACTCGGGTTCTCCCGCATCCCCTCCCAAGTGCCTCTGACCAAGCAAAGGTTGTGGAAATCCAGAAAAACAAGGAGAATCTTTTTTCCCCCAGGTGCCCTACATGGTGAGTAGAGCTAACCAAAAGAAAAACAAAACAAATCAGGAGAGACTAATGAATAAAAATAACAGACTCTGCTTTTCTCCTTGTAATTTCCCCACCCTAGACAGCTGTAATGTGGAAAGTATTGAAATTTAAATCACACCTCAGCCTAACCTCAGCTGACAGGCTGCCGATGCAATAATCTCAGTCTGGCTATCTTCTCTCAGGGAGAACGACAAACCAACTAAAGGAAAGTGATAAATTTTCAATTTTATTTTAAAATATACCAGATGGGAGATTTTATTGGAGTCATAAATATGTCAAAAGCAATGTTGGCGTATGATTGGAGATTGTCCCCTCCAAGGGAGCAGCTCTCCCTGTTTAGAAGTGCCATCAGATTCCTAATAAGAGCCTCCAGTTAGACTGCAGCAAAATAGTCTGTATATTAAACCAATTGAATTTCTATTCGCCAGACACCTTTTTTTCTTCTCTGCCCACGCTCCCACCCACCCACCCCTGGTTCCAAAACGCAGGAGAAATTAGGGTGTTGAGGTCAGACCTAAGCGTCACCAGTTTGGGTTCTCGTTTTGTTGTTGGAACATGGCTCAAATGCATTTGATTTCTTACCAGTATTTGAAAACTGAATTTCATGTCAGTCCATGAAGCTTCCTTTGATTTCCTAGAATCCCAACCAGTAGATGTCAACTAAGTTCAGCCTCAGATTTAAACTAAATCAAATTCAAGCCCTTAATCCTAGCCATGGGACAACCTCAAATTCTGGAAATAGTGCTTGGCCTCAGTTCCAAAATGTAATGTGAACTAAAACCGGTACCAAATCCCGCAAGCCATTTCCAGAAACATGAGTTGCCTTTTGCAGCCTCTGCACCTCTCCTCCTTCCACCACTGGTGCTGCGACAGATCACAGTAGTCTGGCAGGAAAAAGTCTGATATTTATGCCTTTTCATCATTTCAAAGGTTTTACAGACTGGCTCTACCAGCTATGTCTTTGAGCATGTTTCCAGCCTTCCAGTTTACTCAGGAAATCCTCATATTCTCATACCATTAAATTCAAATCAATCTACTCTACCACCATTGATTCCCATCACCACAGAATCTGGCTCATTGAACCTTTGACACTGAAAACTGAATGCAGGGCAAGTGAAAAATAACAATAATTTGTTATTTTATAGTTTTTCATATAAATGCTTTGTAGATTTAATCATATAGCCACAAAACTGTAAAAAGTGTTACAGAATTAATGAGAGATCTGATACATAACCTATTACAGAATGATATTCTGCAGTTATAGCCAATCTAACACAGTAGCAGCACAGTAGAGGGAAAGGCAAGAAAGAGGCATAAGCAAAAAGTGACTTTGCATATGTTAGAGGCCTGTGGTCTTTTCAGACTTTACTTGTTCCTCAAAGTCAAAGAAGAGCTAGATGCTATTTCAGCAATCTCTCTAACAGATTGATCATTTGCTGTAGAAGGCTTTTAAAAAACTTTCTGAACATAAAACACCATCAGATACATTTATCACAAAATATCATCCTCCTACCCACAGCCTCCAGTCCTGGACATGCCATTCATTGGTTATGAAGCAGCAGATGCAGCAAGACAAGCTGAAGCTTTTAGCAGCTTTTTAATCTGAAGCAGATTGAAATAGAAGAATCATACCCATCAGTCTTAAGCTTAAAATATTTTGACTTAACATACTACACGGTAAGGCTGGCATTCCTCTGGCTTCTGCAGTGTTTTCGATGGGGACTTGAACAATTCATCATTGATTGGCACAAGGTCAAGGGAATCTGGTGAAGTACAAAAAAAGCTGGGAAAGAATTCAGCTCGCAATAAAAGGCATTTGACAAAACAGAAACCCATCCTGTGGATATGAGAGAGGAGGGCCTGGCTCTGATCTTCGACCCTTAGGAAGAGTCACTGAGAAAGCAGAAATAGCCCATTCCAAGCACACTTGAAAGTATCATTTCCTAAAATTCTAACAAGTCTCAGCACTGATTATGCTGGAAGAATATGGACAAAGGTGAATTCAGGAACACCGCTGCCTTCACAGGTTAAGACGTCTGCTAGGCCATTTCCACTGTGGAACCCATGGAACTATTTTGGGTACTAATGTCTATAAGGGTGCTATAATGAGCTGTTGTACAACAGTACAGTAAAGCTGTAACCTCTCCAGGACAGAGATTGCAGCTTACTATATGTTTGTACAACATCTAGCATAACGGAGCTCCAGTTCTAATAGCAGCCTGTAAGTGTTATTGCATTACAACAATGGGCAGTGATATCTTAGATAATGAAAATAACATATGCATCAGGAATATTTATGGCATAATTACCCAGTTTATTCAAAGCACCTAATCAAATTGTTCAGCAACTTAACAAACAGACATAGAGGCAGATACTCCTAGATCAAGGAGCAAATTATGATTAGTGCAGGTATAATTGCCTTGGAAACCCCCCACATTTTCAGTCAGGCCAAGGACTGGCTAGTAACATGTTCAGGCAAGCACATATTTCTCCTTATGAAAGATAAGCCCCAAACACTTGATTAAGAGCAGTCTGAAAATGCAGGAATCCACGAGCACTGCATCTTTGATTCCAGGAGAAACTGACTTCAGGCAGCTTGGTAAGCTTCAGACTTATGCTAAGATGTCTTTAGGGCATTCTCTAGTTAGTATGCTATGCTCATAAACTCTAATTATTTTAATAAATCTTACTATTTAATAAATCACTTAACAAAGGAGTGAACTCATTTAGGCATTGACCAGTTAACCTACCTGGCAAACAAGTAATATCCAGGCGAGTGAGAGTGTTACTTCTCCAGGTTCCTCAGATCCCAGTCCCTCCAGTACCGGGGAAACCTGCTGTCTCACTAGAAAGCTGTCCCATTATATCATTGCAGCACACGCTAACTGCAAAGGTCTCAGAAGGCTCTACTACAGTCATATTTGGTAGCCATATGCTATCAGCCCACAGAGAAGACCCTGCTATAATCTCAAGAGCATATAATGCTACCATCCAACATTAAGAGTACCCCATTCAGCATAGGATGACCTCCTTTCCAGCACATCACTGAATACCCCTCCAATGCTGTCAAATGTCACACACCCTCACTTGTACTCTTGCTGTTGTCTGACTTCAGGAAAAATCCAAGCATCAATTCAGATGTAGAGCTGGAGGCCTGAAAACACACATCTACCTCTTCATGAATGAGCAGCAGCAGGAACAACCCATAGGGGTGGGGAACCAGCAAAAAATGGTGTGCAACCACATCAGCTCCCATAGTCCTGCTAGGACCCTTCCTTTTTGTTTCCCTGACCCTTTCTTCCCTCCTTAGCACCAAGCCAGGTGCCCGGACCTGGAGACATGAGCAGACACAGGCTTACCTCTGATGCAGCAGCTACCCTTATAAATTATACAGCAAATTAAAACTACTTTATCACAGTGATAACACCATCTTCTGCAGTGTTTATGGGTTAATAAATTGTGTCCATGAATGAATATGTGCTGACTCATTAACTAAGCTGCAAGTGAGAGCCGTTCATCTCTCCTGCAATACTCTGAAAACCAGTGTCCCTTCTCTGCCAGTGAATTCATTTTCATTTTCCCTGCTTTGGAGAGGGGAGCAGGAGGAGGGGGAGAAGGAGGGAATTATTTCTTCTTGCTTGCTTCCCGCATTAGTAAAGCCCTGGAGGTTATTTAAATGGTAACTTCAAAGGAGGTATATGATCGTTCTGTTTACTGCTGTAGGAGTCTCATTTTACACTCAGATTTAAAACCCTCTCTGACTCAGAGGCAAACAGCATCGCTTGCAGGCTTTAGAGCTTCACAGATACAGCCAGCTCAGGTGCAAGGGACCAAGAGAAAAGGCAGAGACAAAGAAAGGATTTTTTTGTTTTGTTTTGTTGTTTTTTTTTTTTAAACCACAGAATGTTGGACAAGAAGGATTTTCAGGGATATATCTTACTGGGCTCTGTAGGGAGTGATAGGGAATGGATCCCCATGAACAGAGCACCTCAATGCTTCAAGTGGGGAGTAAGAGGCTGTTTGGTCTTTAGGACAGTAAGGGAAAGGAATTATGAAGAGCTGTTCTGAAGCACAGGGACAGTTTTAGAGGTAAGAAAATCAGAGATCCTCATGTACCAAGCCTCCCGCACACTTACCTGCCATGTCTTTTCACCAAGTCTGGAGGCTAGATAGTATTAGCTGCAATTCATTCATTCCATCACCATCTCCTCCTGGGGATGGCTGTGGGTCAGGCAATGAATTACCTTGGTAAGGTTTGTTACGTAGATTCACTAACCCAGAAGGAAGTTTAAAAAAAACAAAAAGAAAATGCTCCTGGCACTTGAAGTGGAAGTTGCAATTGCGATGCCTCTTTGTTCTCCTAAGCACTGATTTCTCAGTCTGACATTACAGGCAGATTTGGAAGGGAGATGAGGTTTAGAGATAATGTAATTCCCTCCCCCCACCAGATTAGACCCAGCCAGTAAAGGGAGCAGTCCACATCACGGCAATACAGCTCCTTAACTACAGCCTAGACCCCTTCCCACTGTTTTCACAGCTGCACCTAGCTTGGTCTCTGAGAACCTACCACACATGTGAAATTTAATTGGTTAGTTTTAATAATAATGTTTATAGGTGTGAGGGATTGTTTTTCCTGGAAGCAGAGCTCTACTAGGAAAAGCTCCTCTCCTGCATCTCTGCTTGAGCAACTAGACACATGGAAGAAGCAGGAAAGATCAAAGAAACCGTCTCCCTGGAGAACCTGCGGGCAGGATTTGTAAATGCAAGTGCTTCTGCAATTAAGCATATGGACTTGCCCCTAAAACTCAAGCTGGTCAAACTACAGAACTATGAATTTTCAACTAAATCTATGCATTTTTTCCCATGGGCGTAACTAAAATGGAATCTTCTGACAAAAAAACCATTTTGACAAATTTTCTGACACATTCTCCCTAATACTGCCTACAGCAGGAAGCAGCAAGATTGCATAGTAGAAGTACCACCTTGTGGGAGAAATAAGCTCCAGGTAGTGCCAGCACTTACATATGGTTGCATATAATTGCTCCAAGCATTTTTCAACTTCTGTCTCCATCAGGCTGGCAAATTACTGCATATATATTCATCTGATACAAAGAAAGTGGGCTCTTTGAAGGATTTTTTTTTTTTCCCCTCCTCTGAAAAAAAAGGGTTGCTTTAATTGGAATCTACTGGCTAAAAGCCTTTTTTTGGAGCAATTGCATCAATTCTGTTCCATTAGGCACCATATGAAACCGGATTAGGAAATAACTTGATACATAGCTGAAAAAAGAAAGTAAATGAGAACAGTATAACAAAACCCTCTGCCTAGAAGCACTCAAGCATCCAAGAGTATTGTGAGGGGGGTTGCGAAGACTGCATATCCTTATTTATGTATTTCATTCTTTTTCAAATCATTGCAGTGTATACAAAAGCAGAGGACTGACAGCAATAGCTAATGATCCCAGAAGAGGTCATGAACCTAGACAGAAAAGGGAGATATCTCTGCAAGCTCTAGTGATAACCTCCATCCTAACAGATGGTCCTCCCTGTAGTTCCAAAGCATCTACTCCAGATGCCCAACAAGCATGTGACAGATGTTTGCTCTCTCCCAAGTTCATCAGGAACTTTCTGTACTGAGAACAGCTACCCAAATAACCTTAGTCTCTCTCAAGGCAAAATTGTATTATCAGTTCCACCTGCACCTCCACCACTTCAGTCAGCACATTCAAGGGTGCACAGGAGATCAAAATTCTGCTCAAGTCCTAGATTATTACAGCTTGCATGTGACAATGGCTGGGTCTTCAAAGTGTTCTGAAAGAAACTAACTGAAGGGTACGGACATATTAAACAACAAGGTACTGGTTTTGCAAAATCCTTCCATCAGAGAGTTTATTCAGACAGATGGGAGGGCTGTCCTCTGTGTAAGGCTCTGTTCTAGAAGCTGAGATGAAAAACAAAATGTAAATTCAACAAGTGAATATTCATAAGACGAAAACTTCACAAGACTATTTTATATTTAGAAGCCTTTGCTTGAGAACATACCTCCTAAAACCAGACATTTAACTAATGAACCATCCAGACTGACACTAGCTCTGAACCTTCTCATCACAGAAGCTCAGCAAACAATGTCTACTGGGAGATCTGGAGCTGAGAGGAATCTTCCCCTCATGGGCAGCAACTGAGCCAGCTCTAGATCTACCAGCAAAGCCTAAATCTGATCTGTTTTATCCTAGTTTCTCCTCTTCTCCCAACTTCAGGCCAGGTCACTAAAACAAGATTTCTCACCTGTGACCTCCCCCTTGTGTAGAAGGGAAAAGGTAGGAAAAGGTAATTTTGACTTAACTAGTTTTCTTCTGTACACAGCTTCATCCTCCCAGCACGTGACCAGCTCCTAATCACAATGCAAGTTTCTTGCCAGTGCCACTCTTTCCTTAGCTGAAACAGCACTCCCCCTCCAGTTCAACCCCTTGTAGCAGCCTATCATTTGTTCTAAATCTTAAAGAAAGAGCAGTGGAAATGCACGTCACCCTGACCTGAGTGAGGCGCAAGACTGAAATTCAGAAGAGACTAAGTAGTCCAGTGCAGAGAAGATACAGATTGTGGAGAGTGGTGAATTTAGGGTCCTGAGAAACAATTTTTTTGTAATGGTATTTACTATGCAGTCTCTGTAGACAATGAACCCAGACAGGGCTCATCAGTATGCTAAAAATAAGTTTCTAAACTGATACAGTTATGTAAGATTGTATATGGTTACCGATTTTAATCTTGGAACATTTTATGAATGCATCCACACCAAAATTAAGTATTTTGACATAAATGTATGTACAGGCAGACTACACCTTTATGCTTAAAGATGGCTAAAAATCACACTTACGTTACATTGATAATTTCTGTATCCACTACACCTTCCTCATGCATTTTCTGACTACTATTCCATGCAAACAAAAAAGGACTGTTTTCAGAAGACTACAGAAGACCTTTGCCACCTCCTTGTACAGATATAATTTCTGCTTGCATTCTCAAAGGTCAGGGCCTAAGAAATAACAATGAAAATAAGATTCAACTGCAATATTTGTACTATTTTAGGCAGCACATTTCAAACAGAAAAAAGATATTACAAGTCTACCTTAAACAGTAATAAAAAAGCCTACAAGAAATTACTATTTCAAATCCCTAATCCTCTTAACCATATCAAAAACTATCATTGGAGGTAGATGATTTAACAGAACAATCCCTATAGATCCCTATCCAAATCACAGCGATATTTCCTGGACACTACTGACACATAGGCTAAGACACAGCCCCTTTTTCAGGCAGCTCTCAGTCTAAATGGGTGATGTTTACTCTCTTCATTTGCACAATGAGGAACTGAAGCAGAGAAAAACAAATGACCCACCCAAGAACTCCATCTACATCAGTTCTTTTATCACCCTCATCACTGAAGTATCCAAGTATCTTTCCCTAGGATGTTGACCAGCCCATGAGACAGAAATAGTATCTGACACACACAGAAAGTCTATCTCAGAGGCTGGGAACTGAACCTAGACTATCTGGATGCAGACTCAGTCCTCCCACCTCACCCTGAGGACACCTTCCTCTCAACAGATCTCCCGTAATGTGAAAAAGCATTGACCCTGGACAGTGAAATACTGGATTTGGGGAACTGACTACCCGAGAACTTCAGAATCGAACTGAAATTTCCTATCATTAAGAAAAAGTAGCAGCAGTGACAAAAAGTAACAAAAGAGTTTCTTTAAGTGACAGGACTGACATTTCTGTGATTTGAAACTCTCTCATTGCTAGGATTTTAAAGTGCTGATATTTTATCATCAAATTGGAACCCAGCTGGTAAGTATCAATAATATGAGAAACTCAGCAGAGAAACAGGGACCCCATCATATGTGAAAGAGCATAGCTATTTTAGCTGAAGAAATGTATGCTCTTTCAGTCTTGTAATGCATTGCAGGAGTTCCTCTTTGATTTTTCTTAGGAGAAACCACATGCAGATTCCTCTCTGAGGCTGTATGGCAGGATTAGAGATACTGGACTAGTCTAGGAAAAGCTGCAGAGCCAGTTTCAGCTTCCCTACAGATTGATAATCCATAACCACATATGTAACTGCTAAAGACTGCAGATGAAATCCTGGTTCCAGCAAATCCAGCAACTAAATTTTCATTAATGTCAAGGGGGCCAAACCTTTCCTCTGAAGCTTTGGCTCTACAAAGCAGTTGATCTAGTTGTGAAGTATCTACTACTAGATCAAAAATGTCAAAACCACATGACAACAAAGTGAACTGAGTCAAACTAACTTGATACTTCATATTAGTTCAGGGCATAGGTGTGCTCCAGAAGAGTTTCTGATTAAGTCAGTGCTGTCTGTCCTCTATAAGCAGCAGAAACACCACATAATGCATTCGTGCTAGTTCAACAGAAGTGACATTGTGTGTCTCATTCACATTAAACACATAATGCCTAGTAATTTAGTAACATGCAAACCATTTTTAATGCTCGTGAAACTGTCTGTGCTTTTAAAATGAGGAAGTTGTAAGACCACGTATGTAAGAGGACTGAACAATTCAGCTTTGTGTCCTAAGGCACGAATGCTGATCTACGCCATTGTCCCTCACCGAACAGGTATATCTGAGAAAAGTCTTTATAAAAAGTCTGTCACACTGCACAGTCAACTTTAAGTTGATTTTTGTTCTTTGTCTTTGATTTCCCCTGTGTCTTTGTTCTGCTGGTGCTTCAGCATTAGAGGAACCCATTTCTTTAACATTATAATTGTCTTGGGCTGTAATTCACTGTAGGTTCTGCTACAACAGCATTGAACTCAACTACCAAATAGCCTTAATAGTAAACACTGACTTCAGAATCCACTGTTATTCTTATGCTTGTCTGCACTGCCAAGAACATTTGACACAACTTTTCTTGCTGTATTGGACCGAATCAGGACAAAACAAGAGAGGACAAACAAAACCAAAGTGTGATAAGCCTTGGTAAAAGGTAGTCTACAGCACACTTTAACTAAAAATTGAATGCCTAGACAGCAACTGTCCATGAAATATTGTATGACACACAGTATTGCTGGTTGTACCAAAGCAAAATTGCATCTGTATAACAGTCGCTTCCTAAAGAGGATCTTGGAATTCCTTCTGCAGTCGTTTATATGAGAAAAGGAATTTTATACAATGTCAAAAGGATTCAGAGAGATAGAGAAAGCACCAAATGAATGACTCCATGCAAGCCAGAAAGCAAACTCCAGCAGTGAAGCATCGTAGGGGAGGCCAGGACTGAAGGTGACAAAGATTAAGTCAGGGTTGGGATATTTCGAGAAAGATGTAGAGACCAAATCCTGCCTGCAGTTATGCCCATGAAAACCTGCAGAAATCAAAGGGCTGCATTAGTCCAAGATGGGCTACTAGATTTGGAAAGACCAGAGGCAGTACATATAGATCTCTTTCCTGGAAGAAGGGAGATAACCCTCAAACTCAAAGCAGGACTACCAGAAAAAAAGACGCAATAGATGTGATGAGAAAATATAAACACCAGAATAAGGCAAGCATGTCCAGGCATCATTGCCAAGCTCAGCAGGTATGTTACAGAGTATACCTACACTTCATCTGGCTTCAAATTGCTCCTTTTGCAGGCAATAAAATTACTGCACAAATCCCAGAGAATAAACTGAGTTAACACCCCATTAAATACAACAGACTTTCAATTCAAGGTAAGGACGTGCCCAGATTAAGCTACTCCTGTACAAACTGGCCCATGGGTAATATACATCAGTTCTACTGACTTATGGTCAAAAAAGAAAATGAAAAGAAAAAAACTGATATACTTGGGAGTGAATTCCATTAGGAGGAATTTCTACAAGGTAAGAAAGGATATGTTCTTTGAAGCATGCTTAAACAGCACAACATAATTCTTCCATAAACATTGCTTCTACAGTTGAACACATACCCCAAGGGAGAAAGCCAGGAATCTGTTATTTTGAGTATTTTCTCTTATCAGGAGAACATGAGCTTGCCCCCTCCCCCCCCCCCCGATTAAGCAGTCTTGATTTTACAACTTCCGTTTGTTTTGTCAGTATCTGGCTTGGAAACTGGTACCAGAGAGAATGGCACTGTTGCAGGGTTGATTTGCTGCCCCCATTTCACAGAAGACAAGATAATTTAAAACACTTATTTCCATAGTTTTCAGTTGCAGTAGTTGTGGGCTCCTTCCAAATCCGCTACTCCTTCAGTGACATTCGTTGAGAAAAAGATTTCTCAATAGAAAAAAAATCTTTGTTGGCAGAGGCACTTACTCGATTTTAGCTGGTTTTAAGCTGAAACAGCTTAGCACAAAGGAAGAGAACAAGAAAGGGAAAGAAAGCCAGGACAGGAAAACACAGATAAGGGCAACAGCATGCAGTCAGGAGTCAGATTTAGATTTTCATGTATTTACTGACAATTTTAGATGCTGAAAAGGAGATGGTTCTCTACAGTCTGTGCTCCTACATCATTTCAGTGTTCAGATTCATGAAACAGTGAGCCAAAATGCAAGCAAGATACCTTCAGAAAGGGGTTCCTGCTTCTCCCTTCTCTCCTCTCTGATCCTCTGCTTACTTTGCACAAATCCTAGTGCTTGCCAGACTTCTACATGAGCTCTGCCAATGCACAAAATAGAGAAAACTTTCAGCAAGAAAAAAGCTGGGCAGTTTTCTACTATTTTGATGAGTTAGTGAAGCTCACAGTTGGGCAGGGATGCTCTTGGCTGGAGTAAGATCATAGTGAGGCAGCTACCACTATGCTGTGTACTCTCTAGCTCCAGAGACCTGGCAGTGCTGTTTAAGTGTGAAGCTGTTGCAGACTCCCAAAATGAAAACCAGGCCTGCAAAGACACAGTACTATGTAAATACCAAGACCTGCAAAGCTTCCATTACATAGATTTATGTATTCACAGCTCCTGCTAGTTAGGAAGCTAGAGAAGTAGTCAGCTGTGCTGATTTTACATATCAGCCAACACACAGACTCAGCTTTAGCCAGCCAGAAACCTTTATCACAGCCATTCCTTGCTGTTAGAACAAGAACTTCAAAGACATGCAAAATGAGTTCATGTTGTATTTGCCGTACCAGCATTTCTTCGTAACACAAGAATGCTTGCTGCACCTCTTCCACCCTGACCAGCCCCCTCAAAACACAGTAGGAAAAGGATAATGTATCTGCACGAAACAAAAATAATTAAAAACAAAATAAAAAAACCCCAAGAAACTACCATCTGCCTAGAACAAAACCAGGGAATTGACTTAAGTTTCCACATGCAGAAGCTCTCTGGCTCCGACTCCCACTAACAGGCTTTTTCACTCTTTTTGAGATACCAAGATTTATCATTAGAGGGCACTGCTTCCCCCAGTAGAAAATGGGTTCTTTCCCTTACGTGGATAGATAATTCAGACATCTGGAAATACACATTTACCACATAACTGTGAAGTCCTGAAACTAGGGTGGCAGCTGGAATTCCATTTTCACATTTGCTACTTTTTCTGCTCAAAAGCACTTCAAGAATGTATGGAATTTGCAGGTCTGAATTCGAACTTACCAAGGCTAAAAACTCAACCATTTCTGCGCTGGCAGTAAGTGAACATTAGCCTCAAGAATAAATGCAAATTCTATTCCTGTATCCTCCTATTCCTGCTGTGCTCATCCTACAATGGGGTAAGCATAGAAGGTAATTCATACTCACCTCTTTTGGAAAAAAATGGGTCGCAAACAGAATTTGACTGTGCATTTACATATGCCAGGGCCACTCATTATTAATGCTAGCAAGCAGAAGAAAAATGACACCCTTCCCTCCTGCATACCAAGTTCATAGCATATGCTTGAAAGCCACATGACAGTATACAGCTACATTTCTAAAGCAGCAGACATTATAGTTCTGTAGAAGCATTTTAAGAGAACTGAAATCTTTTGAGGACAACACCCTCCATAATCCCTACTTACATACAAGGAAAACAGCATGTATGCTGCTGTTTCAGAGCATATACAACATTCATGCTAAAAAAGCCATACACCTTTCTGGGAAAAGTGTTAGATCAATTTTCCAGAGCTTTTCACTCTCCTGCACTCGGCCATCCTGCTGGCTTGCACTTCTGATAAACTTCCTGCACCTCTTCCCGCAGTCTGAACAGTTTACTCCTCTTCCTCCAATATTAAAGCAACAAAACCAACTTGGGCAGGATTTGAAGTGTCATGGAAGAAAAGAAACTTCCTCTGAGAAGAATCAGAATACTAATACAGTTGTTAATATCCATTTTGAAGGGTGAGGTGTTGAAACACTATGTTTATAGGCCTAAAATTTCAGCTTGGGATTTCTCTGCAAGTGTCCTGGGCTTAACCAGTATTATTTCAAATAAATTAGATAAGGGAATTCTCTCTTGACTACCACTGGAACAGATTTAATAAAACTACAACTGCCAATATGAGATAGAAAGAGAAATCCCATGGGTACTATTACACCAGAAAGAAAACGAGACCTCTTTCTGATTCCCAGACAGCCAGGTATGTGGTAGACGTGAGTATTGTTCTTCCATTCAGTTCAGGGAAGCCAGACAGATATCTAGCAGCCAAGGATTTAGACAGGCAGAACCCTTTACATGTATTTTAGAATCCAAATTTATAAACAAAAAGATCAGATGGACTTCAATGCACAGACATACTTCTAAAGAAAAGTGAGAATGCCTTTCGCCTTCCAGACCATGAGTGACCAAAGCCACAAGCCTGTAAACAGTAGTACTTAACAACTTTAGAAGATGAAACATTTCATCAATTGGGAAAGAGAAAGCAGAGGATCTTAGAATCCTCTTCTGTCTTAGAATAACTTGCATCAATTCAATAATATATACACCATTATGATTTAATATCAACAAGACCAAATTTTTCAACCACACTGCGGGGACAGCTATGGGGTCAGGGTAAATCAACACCAGAATCCTGTTGCCAAGCCTGAGCAGATACACACAGAACGAATGACTTTTAACAAATTGCCTAAATATTTATGCTTATGATATTCAAATTGAGCATATGCATGTTAGTAAGTCTGGAAGAGTATCCTGCTTATGTTCTTTGTAATTCCCTTTACTTACTTTTCCTCAAGCTTATATTCTATAAACAGTAGCACTTGTGACCAGCTGGAATCTTTTCCAGTTATCAGCAGGAGAATCAAGGTTTCCTGCTTATTAAAACTAGAGAGCTTCTCAACTCTTTAATCAAAATTTTCCTTTCCACATGCCACAAGCAGCCTGCCTAACAAACTGGCAAAACGTACTGATACCTACACTTTCTTGGAGAACCTTGTATTTCCACAATCTCTAATGTGGAACAACTTTCCTTTTAGTATTGCAAAACCAGTTTGTCCCATGTTACTGTTATGAACTACTGAGGCCCCCAGCAGGCCCCTCCAGAATCCCACTGTACCATTTATCATGTTAAAAGAGAATATGTTCTCTTCCCCTAAAACATACAAGCTAGGGCAGAAGTTTGGCTACATAGAACAGTTTCTGCTATCAGTGGATTATTTACATATACTTATAAAGGAGGATGGGGCTTAATTTCTGATGACACAAACCTGGACATAAAGACACAGCATGAAGGAGATGAAGGAAAAGGAACATTCTAAATAGAACAGCATACCTGGTTAGCAACATGCAATTGCTTCAAAACCCATTAATGGTTTAACTGGGTACACCGTTTTCAGTACTTTCTTAAATGTATTATTAAATAAGTAGTTCCAGGTATTTTTTGAAGAATACATGCTTCCTCAGGATTTTTGTTTTAAAATGTGCTTCATTATTTTTTTCTTTCTACTTCTGATCTATAGCACCGATATGGCAAGCAATTTGGGGAATCAATTTTCAGGAGTGTTAAGTCCAGTCAACTTGGTGGAACCATTCACAAGTATAAAGCTGACCTCATGCTTAAGCACTTCAGGATCAGGACCCAAACCCCTAGTTTAACTATTTTCACATGACCCAGTTCTCCCCTCAACTGAACAAACTATCCCTTCTACATTGTTTCTCTACTTCTCCATCTCTATGCAGATCTTTTCAAGTATTACTTCAACACTTTATGAAGTAATTAACAGAACTGATGCCATTTCAGTACAAAGATTCCCCTTATTAGTATGCGCATCCAAATAAAATCTGGATAGTTTAAAATATACATTGATTTTCAAAGCTACAGAGCTGTCTGAACACTGTGTTGTGGCTACAAATAGACACAAACACTATAAGCCTGTGTTGCATTTGCCTTCATACTGGGGTGAAACCTAAGTCAAATCATTCATCCCATCTCCCTCCCAACACAATTTTGAAATGGAGATCACACAGTAGCCATAGTTCAGTGGTATCTGCCACTGCATCATACCTCTCTTCTCTAAGGTGTTTCTCTAAGTTAGAAAACTTTAGAGTAGAAAGCCGTGTGTTTTCATGTGTAGTATGATTTGTACAGCCACCTTTCCCTCTTGCTGCCCTCCAGAATTGTGCTTAGAAATATTCTAGCTGCATTTGCTTGTCATTACTTTGGTACAAATATTCAAAAACTTGCATTGCACAGGTCTCCATATGCCATTAATATTACAGACTTAAGCTTCAAACCTTCAAACTCCAATTTTTATATCTTCAGATACACAAACCATCAGTGTCTACACACTAAATGATAAAAAACAAAAACCCACAGCATAAGAATTACAGGTTTATTAATATAACCCATAAATCAATTTTATATAAATGTTATTCTTTGTATTACATAATGGATGTGGATACTTTACCACATACCAAAATGGTACAATACATACAAAATCTAGAGATTTTGCAATTAAGATGGTTATTAATATTTCAAAAAAGTTAAAATTAAAAAAGTTTAAAAAACCCTCAATACTATGAGCAATGAGGAAGAAAGAAGCAGCAAAACTATTCATGGTTCACAAGGAGAAAAATTCTACGGTAGAAGTAGAGGACAAGCCTGAGTGTACTCCTGACTCTGCAGGATACAACTGAATCTAAAGATTAAAAAAGACCTGATTACAGATTCCAAATACATTATCAACAGGAACCTGCCTGAGGAAAGAGGAAGCAATCTCTCCCTCTTAAAAGAGCCTAAAGCCCTCAAATCCCCCTAACTTCCCTTAAATGGTTATTAATCATCAGTCCAATTGACCAGCAGCAGAGTAAACGGGGTAACAAACAGGAAAAAACAGCAGAAATATTACACTACACTACATTGTCTTAAATTGAGCATGATTCGCCACCATCTGCTCCTGATGCCATGTACAGCACCACAGGTTAGAAAGGAATTAGATCATTGTCTTATAATGAACTTATTGCTGCTTTGCACGTATTTTTTTCCTCCAGGTGTAAACCTGTTTTGCTATTACCTTCTCCAACTCTGGACTAGCCAGTGTCACATGGCAGCTAGTCTCCTATAGGAGATTTCCCTATATTCCTTCTATTTTTTACATCTTTATCATTTCATAATGGGCATTTTACAAAATCTCCAAAGCATTGTAAATCTAAATGTGCAGCCTGGCCCAGATAGCAGATAGTATCTGAACCAAGCCTGTTGGTATACAGAAAGATCAGGCATTAATTTGGCAATCAAAATAATGAGATGTGGCCACAAAAGTAACATAAAGACATGGTTGCTTACAGCACTGTGACCTCAGAAAGAGCACCAGTGCAGGCAGAAGTCATCCAAAACTCCTCCACGGAAGATCTACACCCAAAGTACAAATTTCACGAGGCTACAGTTTGGCTCCACACTCAGCAAGCAGAAGGGAAGATACTGGATAAAAATCCAGTAGGGGAAAAGAAAACCAAGTAGGGGGCAATAGGTATGATACAGAAGGTTCTTATAGGAAGAGAAAATAAATATGGTGGTATGAAATCAGGGAGGACAAAGGAAAAAAGGATGTCAATAAAGGGCCGAGGGAGAGAGACACACAACATTTTAAGTTACTCAGGGTGAGAAACAAAGATGACAGGAAGAGCCCTGATAACAATTAGCTATAACCAAAGAGATCTGAAGTTTTCCTTTAGCTTTTTCAGAGGGAGATACACTGAGGATGGAGAGGGGGAAGGGGTACATTATTTTCTTTCAAAGGTTAATGTGGAGTTGCCAAAATCTCTCAGACAAGAGCAATGCTAGTAATAGTTCTTTCATGAAAATGCAGTTAAAATTGAATCAGAATGGATTCAATGTTGAACAATTTTAATGAAGCAAGTGTCAAACAAGCACATCAACTTCTTAAAAACAAAGGAACTCCAAAGTTTAATTACAAAAAACATTATACAGAAAACTTGGCATCTCAACAATTCCAAACACACTAATCCAGCAAATGGATTCTGTTTTCATATATTTCTCTTAACATTTCTCTAAGTGACAAAAGCATTTTATCCTGCTCTTCTCCCTGACACGCACTTCATTTTTTACTTCCTTTTTTTAATCAGCCAACACTGAAAAATGTAAACTGAAGTGACACCCAGCAAACACTGGAAAGACGAAATCCATTTTTATAGGGTTAATCAATGTAAATAAGAAGCTTCTTAATGAGACAAATCATCATCTGTCACTTCATTGGTAAGCAAGAACTTAAGTCTTCCCCCAGATGCTTTAAGATGGGTATACCACCTCCCCTCCTTCCTTGTGGGAAAAAGCAAGAGATTTGTCAGCCCACAGCTAATAATATCACCTTAAATTTCCTATCCCATAACACTTGCATGCTACTCAACAGAATGATGTATTAGCAGTATGCCACGAGCTGATAGCTGCATCAAATTTATGTAAGCAGGGGCAGCTTACAACCACCCATACCTTATTCATGGTATGCGTATGTCACAGCCTGGAATTGCATCCTACTGTCGTATTACAGAGCGATTTCTGGAGTCTTTACGGGATACAAGTCCAGGTATTAGGTAAGATGCCACAGACTGAACTTTAGAATTTTGTAAATCAACTTTTGGCTACGCAGTGCATTTTGGCCATTTCAGTAAAAGTCAGATATCACCAATTCTAAAAAACAAGATACGCACAGGAGATGAAGGTATCGGCGTTGCTTCTGGAGACATTATTAACTTGCAGGATTTTTTCCCCCACGCAGTATTCGTTATAGAATTCACTAAAAAAAGTTCACGTCAACATCAGTTGGTCTCATCCATGCTAAGCAAAATGGAGATCAGTGTAGCAAATTGAGGTTGCTTTTTCTGAAGTCTTGAAAAGGAGACCAAAGACAAGAGAAAGGAGTTTCCTCCCTGAAGGAAGACTTGAATGTACATGGAAATCCTTGCTGCTTGGCTACAGCAATAAGCCCATGAGTAAGCGGAGACCTAACATACAAGGTGTTCACCTGGAGATGGTTTCAGGCAAGCATGAAGTCCATGTGTACAGCATTGGAAAAGAAGAAACTGCTTTTTAATCTTCCAATACTTGCGTTACAGATACATTAAAGTGAATGCACTCTAGTAACTAAAGCAATCTAATTCATAACAGGGAAATCTTGAAGATTTCTCAAGGAGGAGCAAGGAGATTGTCATGTGGAAGAAAGAGCATTTCAACCACTACCATAAAGCCTAGAGATGTCCAACAACCGCCCAACCAAAGTCTGAATTAACAATTTGACAGGAACCAAAGGGCAGCAAATGATTTGCATAAGTTAGTGCAAGACAGCAGGTGCCTTCATCTTTGACAGGAGGTGCAGCGTAGCTCAGCAAGATTACAGACTCTAGTGTGCAGAGTTCTACTTGATGTAAGTGAAAGGCCATTTAGGTCACACTCAAACATAAGATGCTCAATGCTATAGGCTCCACAGGCTGTACTTTAACTGTACAAAGGTGAAAGCACTTACGGGCTGTAATGTAGAATTCTGTGAGCTGCTATGTGGACCTAGCTGCTAATAACCTTCTCTGCTCTAATAATTCATGCAAAAATACATGTGCTGCTTCCAGGCATATTGCTTCCCAGCACTGTGATTTCAGGAGGGCAGAAAAAAAAATGCAATCCCCCTGCCCATTTCTCCTTTTATAGAATACCACGCCCACCACGAGATCATTCGCTCAAAAACGAGGCAGTAACATTAAATTAGACTGAGCAACATAGCAGAGGAAGGGCAAGCTTTGTGGTTTTAGTCTAAAATGGAGATTCTTATCTTCCCTGCTGAGAAGAACCAACGTTTTGCTTTCTATCTTAATTACCACTGACCTTTGTGGTAGTAAAATACTCCACCAAACATTTTCAAGAGATAACAGGAGACCTTCACAGAAGCGCAGGATGCTATGTGCAAGAGAGGTGCTTGAAGAGAGGGGGGAGAGAGGAAGTCTGTCTCATAGTAGAATCAAGTCACAAAGCATCAACCACAGCCAGTCTCTAGCAGGAAGCAAAAGCACATTGTAGAAGTTGCAGGCTAACACAAAAAAACAGGATTCTGCTTAAGAAAAGCTTATATAAGCATAGCAGGCAGGGCAGGACAAGACAGTACACCAAGGAAGACTGCCTGTTATAGCAGAGAACACAAGCACTGCTATCCAGTACTGCAAGTATCAGATAACAAGATCAAAAGAAGAAAACTAAAGTGGAGGAAAGTAATCCCACAAGATAAACATGAAAACAAAATAAAAGACACTAGAAGACATTAGGCAATATAACACGACAAAGTTATTACTACAACACATAGGCTGACTTCTTTTCATGAACTGCGAGATTCCATCTCCACAGCCAGCCAGTCCACAGAATGTTTGCACCCTCACACCCAACAAAATTAATAAGAAACTGAAGATTGCACAAAAGCTGCATGCTTATAAATGTTTACACAGAGGACAGTTCCAAATGTTTAATGGGTGGTGTCCGTGGCTTCTTAAGACCTTTTAATGCATTGATCTGTCTCACTGACAAACCACAAAGGCAGGGACCAGGACAAACCTGCAATTCTGCCTCCCACCCCTAGTCTTTCCCTCATGGCTTCTTATTCCACACTGGCCAAAAAAATTTTGTAAAGCATCCCTGGGTCACGAGACCTGCAGATGAAACAGAAAAATAAGTGTTAGAAGACTACAGTCTGCCAGGACTAAAGAGGCACTGTGACATTATTTTTTGCATGCTTTATCTGAAAACACAATATTAAGAAGTATAGCAAAGAAGCCTATGGAGACAGAACTCTAACTGAATTCTTGTTTCCATTCAAAGAACAGTGCTAAATAATGAAAAATTTCCTCTTCTCCCCCATACACTGTTTGCACAAAGAAGTTCTTTACCTTGCAGCACAGAAAAACAAAACTGTTCAGTAGTATGGTCAAGTAGTCACTAAATGCAATGTACTAAGCCACCAAAAACCACCTCAGTTCTGTGAAGTACAGTGGTTTTCAAGGGTATCATGATAAATAGATTTTTTTCTGTGAAATTGATTTGTACTCTGTCTCAACCTCAAACAGACCATTTTGTTGATAGAGATTACATTTAGCAGAATTAATATACTTCATATGCATGTTAAAGGGACAATGATGATGACAGTTTGCTGATACAGTTTACCGGTTGCCAGCTGAACCTTTCTGTCCAAAGCTTCCCTCTTTTCCAGAGAAGCTCTACTTTTTTCAAGGTTTGCATCCAATAAAGCCCAACCTTCTCCCTTCTCCAATTTTGTCACAAAATATAATCATTGCCTCAGTGTAGCCCTATGAATCGTAGCCCTATGAATTACTTGATCATTATATCCAGTTACATGTATGTCTTTATATAACAAAACTAGGTGATTAATAATCACGGTTTTAATTGCCTCACACTGTTTTGGTGCTGAAAAGAGGGAAGGTATTGGTGGGAGGGGGAAGAAGGGAATGGAGTCCTATTTTTCAACTATAAAGTGGAAGGAAGAATTCTAAGGCAAGATTTTTTTTTTTTTTCCCCCCAAACCAATTACAGCTGAATGCAGCTTATCCAAGAAAGATATTTGCATTTTTAGGAACACAGAAATTGTCCATCATTTAGGAAATATGAATCCGTCTGACATGAGAACCAAAGTCTAGATTTTTGTAGCCTCGAGATACGATTTTTCTGGCAAGGTGCTTAAAGGACAAACATCTGTTTCAGGGCCTGGCATGCCCTTCTAATAACTGATTGATGAGAAACTGCTTTCCCTCTTATACATTCTGTAAAACCTCCCCATCCCCCGATTCTCTTTCTGAGCTTCAGTGCTAATTGAAAGCAGTATACAAAAATGAGGAGGTTGATGAGCTACTGAAAAATCCCAGACCTGGATCGACAAGCTGTTCCTTTCATAAATAGCAGCAGTAAAGGCACTTCTTTATTCTGCTGGGAGCTCAGTCATCTCTTAGAACTATAGTCCGTTCCATCTGGCTACCCTCTGGAAGGACAATGATCTTCTCGCTTAAGCCACACTATAATGGGGAAGTGTAATTAACTGTTCTACACAGTATCACAAAAGGTCAGAATCAGAAAGGATGAAAAGTCCCGTCGTCATATTTGCAGATGGTACAACGCAGCTTTATTTGCATTTCTAAACACTATTCAAGACATGTACAGTAGATCTCTACATAATAAATGCCTAAAGAATGCAGGTATGTATGTAGTTAAAATAGAAGTAGGCAAACTCCTAATGGTTGTCTGGCGCTGTGCATCATGGGGGAAGTGGGGGAGTAAGTGGTGTGGGAAATGCAAAGAAGTACAGTAATGCAGAAAGACTGGTATTTCTTTGTTGATTTGTTTTTCTGCTAAGTTCCCTATTACACTTTTCTGAGCTGTTAAACAGAAGCAAAAATACAGAATCATGATCTCACTAATAATCTATGCATAAGCCACATGATCATTAGAGTCTCAGCAAATGCTATATATAGCACTTCATTTACATATAAACCTTCATAACCAAAAGAGCCTGACTACAGGTGCTACAGCACAGGTAGTGGTAGGGTATTTTCAGTTTACAACAGAGTTGAGTTCACCTGTAACCTCTTGAGACAAATAAAATTTCTCTGTGACCATCAGATTCTACAATTAATGCAGATTTTTTCAGATTTACTTCACTCAAGAAAGGAACCTTCTTCTAAATGAGTCACCCTGTTACTAAAATGTAAATATTTTTTCTTTCTTGTTTTACACTATTCTGACAGTATTCTTATTCACCTCACACAAATACAATGAATAACAGGACAAACAGCTGTTTACATCTTCATACAAAAGATCTGGAGCTAAGGGGAATTTCAGAACCCTTTAATGCTGTCGGGTATTTTCAACCCCGTTTGACTTTCACTAAGTCAACATGCTCCTGTGGCTTTGAGGAAGAAAACTTTTTGATTGTACAATATGGTGGTCAGCACAAGAATCAGAGTGAGAACAAGTGCCAGAGGTACCAAGTAGATGCCAAACAAAAGCAGCCTAAGAGCAAACACTTACCCAGTCACTAGCGTTCAAGTCTGTTTACCACATCTCGGACTGTGGCTATGAGGTTCTCGTTCTCCTGTGGGTTAGCCATAATAATACTGTGCAGCCTATTCATGTAGGAATCAATAGTTTCCATCGTGGGTGTTTCCCCGCTACCTATAGTTAACATAGTAAGACGAGCCACAGAATACTTAGACGACCATAGCAATTCCAAAAAGTTAAGATTATGCTAAGGGCGATATGTACCAACATGCAAACTGGTATAGGAGGCGATTTTGCCATGCACCACCTCTTGTGACAGATTCTGTAAAACTATGTCCTCCTAACACCACAACGTGGGTTCTTCCAAGGATATCAGGACTAATGAAGTATGGTTTTCTTTGATTTGGGTCTCATAGTTGATTATAAAAAAAACTCTTTCAACTGAGTGTTCATAGTATCTAGGTGAATTCCCTGGCATCTGACAATACAGAAGCAGCCTTTCTTTTAATCAAGGAACTTACAGGTCCTGACTTTTCTTTCAGTAACATTTTCACAAAACAAGTGAAGGAGAGTGAAGACTGAATATGTCTCACTTTATTAGGAAGAGTAAGAGCAGTAAGAAAAAAAAAAAAGCCAAGTTGAACTATAGCACTGACACTAAACCTTCCCCTGCATGTGTTTTAAGATTTCATTATATAATACAACAAAAGCTCAGGAACAGCCAAGACCATAGAACTACAACAGCACGCCACATGTTGTAACGTTTATACGATGTGAATTTACAAGTTAAATTTAACATGTCAAGACAGTCATAACGAAAAAAAGTCTTACCTGGTAGCGGGACTCCAGCAAAGCTGCTTGTGAGTGCTTGGCGTAAGGTCTCTAGATGCTGTTGCAGCACTGTGTTGCGGCTCCGCTCTTGTATCACATCCACCTCCAATTTCTCCACTGCAGTACGCATACTCTCAACATGTTTCTGCAGAGCAGCATTCCTCTCCTCAAACTCCATGTTGGACTTACGCAGCTGCCGCAGCTCAGCTTCACGTGCTGTGAATATCAACCCATTCCCATGTAGTAAAAAAACTATTAAAAAATGTATCTATGATCGGTAGCCAATGAAGCAGAATGTTCTAGAGCGCTCAACTGATGATTACAAACGGTGCAGTTTTGGTTTATAGATGAATCATTGAGTGCCGATAGTGCCTACGGTAGTACTTAAATAGACTTAATTTCTAGAGAGATAAACAAATTAGACAATATTCAAAGCATCAGAATGGAAATGAATAGGGGAATTGATTAGGAAGACCGCAAGACTGATTTCAAGTGTATTCAGTATGACATAGCTTAGCAGCAGTGGTAAGAGGCCTACAGACAAGATACCAGTTACAAAAATGCATTTCAATTGATCATCAAGAAAAGTATCTGAATCCGAATTCTGTTCAGACAAGAAAGTCTCCAGGAAATCTGGCAAAAAATCCTAAACTCTTGGGACATGCAGCTATGAAAACTAAATAGAGTAGCAGAAAATGCATCAGTGGAACCTTCCGCATAGAGGGGAGCGGAAATATTGCTAACTAGCCTGAATCATCATCATGCTGTATCAGGTATTTCTTAATCCTATAGAACAGCAGATCCAGCTTGGACTGGCTGGAATAACAGCAAGCGGAGCTTAAACATCAGAAACATTCTCCAAAAAGGCTAGTTTTGGGTAACAAAGCCAGGAAAAACTGCTGTTGCAGCCGTTGTATTAGTACAGAGGTAAGGTAATATAAGAAATACTGATCAGCTATACCCAAGTCATTGCTTGAGCTGAGATGGCAGAGAGCAAGGACTCTTCAGCTGAATAGCACCTGGCAAAACTTTGGAAAAGCAAAGAGGGGACCCCTGCAAATGTTTAACTTACCTTTACTATGATTCAGGAATTCTTCTGTGAAGATCGGAATATCAAAAACAGATCTCTCCTTTGTATCTGCTTCTTTCTACAAAAGAAAGAGTAATACATAGCTAAATACTGTTCATTTTCAGGAATTCATGAAACTTTTTTGATCAACAGAAAGAGAAGGGAGACCAAAAACTGAGGCAGATAGAGCTGAATGGAAGATACTTCCAGCTCCTACCAAGAAAGGCCAAAGGATAAGTTCCAGCTTTTTAAGATATAGGTTTAATAAAGGCCAAATATCATTATCAAAAAATTTCATGTAACATACTAAAATAAACCCTTTTGCCCTAATGACATCACACAACAGAATCATTCACTTTTAAAACTATCTGAATTCATTTACATTTTCCACTGGAAAGCATTCCACCAACTGACACATTCTAAAATAGTCTGTACAGCTATATCGACAAACAGCAGATGAAGCAAGCAAAAACGCACAGTAAATTTCATGGTTCTTTGTCTTTCATTACCAAAGTGAAAAAGAAAACAGCCAGAAAAAAGAACAGCTAAAGGAAAACTTTTCCACAGTGTAGCAATTCCACATGTCTGTTCCAAACTGGAAGAGATGTGCATTCTGGCTCCAAAAGAGATGGGAGCTGCACAGTGGTTCAAGCAAGCCACATCTTTTTCGAAGCATTCAGATGGACGCTGCCACTATTGAAAAGAAAGTGTATAAAACATGATTTTTAAGAGTCTATGGGGAAAACCTGCTTAGAGAACATGTAGTAGCTTGGAAGGATAAAGGTGAAAACATATAGGCATATTTTGCTGTAAGAAAGCAGTCGTTCACCCTGGCTACGACAGGTATGCATTAATGTGAGGACTTCAAGCAACTGGACTGCTGTCTCCTGCATACTGCAAAACCAAACACTGAAAAATTTTTTCACTTTAAGACACAAAAGAAGTTTGTCATCTTAAGATAAAGCCTGTAGTCAAGGGTTTCCTGTCAACTTTCAGATCTCTTAACCTAATTTCTGATAAAGTTGGTGACTTCAACTATGAAAACTTGAGGCTATTAAAAACTAAGAGAGCATTTCAGGTGCAGAAGATTTGATGCCAATTTATCATTTGTGACTAAAACAGGCTTTCTTTAAAAAAAAAAAAAACAAAAAACTTTCACATCAGGAAATGCTCTGTAGCTCAGTCAAAAAACCTAAAAAACTTAATTTGACTCAAGGGAAAAAAAAACTACCATAATATACATCAGTCACCATTTCTGCATGTCAAAATCAACAGTAATTAATGCTTGCTTTAAAGCCTGCATTGCTATTGACAAAGCCAATGCAAATTTGGTTTGATAAACTGCAGCAACTACAATCAACCTGTTACTCAATGCAGAAACAAAGTTAAGCGTGAGAGAACGTGCGTGGAGAACAAAAGCTTTTCAAACCTCTCAAACACCACAGTTGATAATGTACCACTAACTCATCCTCCAAAATTATGTACTGTCAAACATGATTTGGTGCCCAGCAGAAAATGTAAGTTTAACAGCTGAGGGAATTCTGGCACCTGAGCTCGGAGTATCATATTGGTGTCTGCCACATAAAGGGGCTAGATGGGGTGAGCTGAATGCCATTTGGCAGTCAACCAAGACAGACAAGACTAGATGGAACTTCAGATACACTGTCTTCACCTGAGGAAACTGAATTGATTGTTTTTAAAGTAAAAGATAACCTGAGTTTTATTGTCTGGTAGAATTACAGCTGGGAAGCCCTGTATTTTCTGAGTGAGAACTCAAAGCTTGCTCGGCCTGAATCAACTGAAAATGCACTAGAAACAGGTGGGACTAAAGGCAGGGGGAACAAACCTTCCCAGCTCTGTGAGACACAGTAGGGTGTCACTAGGGTTTCATAATCACTTACTCTTCACTGAAGTTTTGATACTTGCTACTGTAGGGAAAAAGTCTCAAGAGTATGTATTTAGAAATGAGAAATCATGTACAGAAGTGCGTATTACGCTTTCATTTTGTCTGAATACTCCCCAGATGTCTAGGAATTAATTTCACCCCAAAATCTAGGATCTCAACATTAATGTGCACTAAGAACCACTGGCAGTTACGAAGCTTGATTAAAACACTTATAGGACATCCATCTTAGATGTTCTAATTCATGCTTACTATTGCTACCAGTGTGCAAAGAGGCACCAGCTTGGATCATCACAGGCTCCTAGAGAATAGATGGTGGAGGAGAGTGTACTGTGAAGAGGAAAGGGTATTCTATTTGCAGCCCTAGGATACAGGTTTCTCAGGTAAAACCGAAAAAAATATTAAAGCGATTAGATGAAACTGTTCAGCTTCTGAAAGGCAACCAAGAAATTCTACTAAACAGAAGAGTGATAATGAAGGCCATCAGCAGTCTTCCATTACAGAATACATTACCCAGCACATAAAAGATCCTCTGGAGAACTCTGAAGTACTTAAGCCACTCTGAGGTTCACTCAGGATTAAGATCACAAGGTTTTGATTACCCCCTATTAAAAAGCCCCAGTCTGTTCAGGCTACGTACCATTTTGTCATCCCTCAAATTAAAAGAGAACCAAAATTATTGTTTCTATCATTTGCTTTAAATAAGACAGAGATGCTTCCAGAGTGTGAACAAATAATACCATTCTCATCTGGTTATTAAAACTGAGGTTGATCTTTGGAGGTTCCAGAACAAATCAGACTTGAAGTTCTTCGAGACATGGTGAAGTATGGTAAAGAAAAAGCTGAGATTTTGCAGTGATTACGCTATCCTTCCTTGTACAGTCAGGTGCAGACAATGTAAGGAACAGATATAACAAACAAACTACTTCATAAGAAATGTTGTCAGAGTAGATGGTTTTCTTCTTGTGTCCTCATACTACAGCAGCCATTTCCCCGTCTTCAAAGGTTGTAGACAGTACCAGGCAATGCCTAATCTCCCTGACATGTGTATAAATCTTTGAAATCTTGCTAGTAAGATGTTGTACAACTGATTGCATGAAGCTAGATCTAGTCTGAATCAAACAGCTTGAGGAAAGAAGCAATAACAGACCAATAGAGAACAATTAACAATTGTTTGATCGCTGCTGATGACAATTAATAGTTCCAGTGTATATTGCTATATGTCATATTTACGACACTGGGATTTGGAAGGAAAAAAAAGTTCTAATTCATGTCCACAGATGAGCTCACTGAGACTGTGTCTCCATGTTTTTCATGGCTATATCTGCCTATTAAAAGTTTCCTCTCACCTTCCCAAGCCTCATCTTTTTGTTATTTATTATAATTAGTATTTTAATTGTTCACTGTAATACTTTCTGGAGGTATCTCTATATACAATATTTAAAATTAGTTCAACACTGATTCACAGAAACTAAATCACGAACTCGAAAGCAGACCGAGGGGAACAAGGAAAGGTTTCTTTGACCTTATGTTCTTATATTCTTTCAAGAAATAATTTAATCAGATCATACCTCCTAATCACAAGCACAATAATAATAGTCAATGTGGAGAAGAGAAAGAATCAAGACAACAAAAAGCTTTAGTCTTGCTTCCAGTTGCAACTTGACTATATACTTCTAAAAGCAGTCCAAATCTTTTCTGCTTGTTCCTTGCCTGTACAGGATTGTCATACCTGACTGCCTTGTAGAAAAGATGTGAAAGCATCAGGTGATAAGCATGTGGAATTTTATAATATAAAGGTAAAAAATGCTAAACAAAGGTGCAAGCTTTCAGAAGAGGATGCCTGCCTAACATGTCACTAGCTCAACTATGTAATAACTATCTGATGAAGCTTAAAAGCCCCACAGGATATGGAGGAGTCCTTTTTAACTGCATTTATGACGTGAGATTTCAGCAATGATAGCTTGAGGTAGACACATAAGAGGCAAGACTCTGAATTTGTAGCTTGCCACCTGTATAATTTAAAGGTTATGTAAACATCACCATCAACCTAGAACTTGAAGCCTTCAGTAACCTGGTTTTGTACAATTAAAGACAAACTTCGATTCACTGACTATAGAACCAGAAATCCTGGGGACCCTGTACTTCTAAAGATTAATCTTAGCACAAGTACTTCCTTTAAGAGTTAATAAAAAGGCATATCGAAAACATGCTACTAAAGTATTTTCCTGGAGGTGAAACTTATTTTCCTTAGAGTAGACAAGACCAGTAGTTGCCTCTCAGCAGTGCACAGCCTTGTCACTACTGTAATGAACACATTAAAAAGCAACTTGATTGCTTTCCCAAGGCAAAAAGAAAACAACAAAAAACCTCACAAAGAAAACCAGATCTTTCAGAAAGGCCTATTGCTTACAAGTGAAGAAGCTGTGTATAAACAAGATTTTTTCATTGCTTTTTGTTTGCAATTTATTGGTAACCATGAAAGAAGCTCTGTGGCCCTAGGTAATACAACTGGAGAAAGTTTCAGCACTCCAAGGGGAGAGATACCAGTCAGCCAGGATGTACCAGATTTGTGATATGTCTCATCAACTAAAGCATACGCATCTTATCTCCAGACATTATTACTCTTGTCCAATATTTACATATGCAAAGGCAGCGGGGGCAGGAGGAGGTTTAAGCCAGAGATCTCCCAATTATTTGGTTACTTTACCCATTTTCTTCTCAAGGAAGCCACAAGCATTCATGTTGCTGCAGAAAATCGGTACCTCAAAACAGCAACCTAGAGGTGCCAACTTGGAAGGTTTATTAGGTCTCAAGCTATTTGTAAGTTTTACCTCAATGTTTACTTACCAAATAACTAAAATTCTCTGCTTTGAAAAATTTCAAAGTAAAAATTCTGCAAGTTGAACCTCTAACAAACCAGATACTTAAAGGCCCATTGATTTATTTAACAGTACAAAACACATCTATGTTTTAAGTGTACCCTACACTCCCACTTTATCTTAGATCATTTGTACCTGCCCAAGACTTAGTAAATTTAGTTTTCATCATACTGATGTGATCACAAGGCTAGTCAGTTGTTTCAAATTTCTGATCAAAAACTGCATAGGAAGAGGAAGAATTCATACTCTAAATCTCTGATTAGGGTCTTCAACTGGCATAAACTGTTTTTTTTTATTGACTTCACTAGAAACTTTCATTATCTGAAATCTACCCACTGATGTAAGGGTAGAATGAAGATGTTTACCTCATGATCATGGGCTGGCTGTCTTGCTCCATCTGAAAAAGAAAAAATAAACAAGAAATCCCCCAAAATACACAAGATTTGAGAAAACAAGAACCAAAGAATTAAAGCAGTTACACAACCATAATTACACAACACTTAGAAAACTTGTGCAGCTTTCCTAACAAGTCACATAGAAGCTGCATCTAACTTTGATGCTTTTAATGTACATCCTCCAATACAATCTAGATACAGTTAAATGTACATAAAGCTAATCACTTTACACACAGCTGATGCAAATGCCATAGAAAGAACACATTCACTTTTTAGGAAGCCTTTAAATCAAAGGCTTTAAATGAGCGTGAGACACATGACTAGCTGGCAATTTTTTGTTACTCTAGCCAGGCACATATTTTTGTCCCATTCAATACCTTGTCTGTGTGATTTGCCTTTTTGTCTGTCCTGTGCTTTCCTGCTAAAGACTTTGTAGGCTTCAGTCTTCTGATACTGCTCCAGCTCCCGCATATAACGCTCCTTATCTCTATCTGCTTCATCAAGGTATCGCTGAAACAAAAAAGTCCAAGAGTTTCAGGGAGTTTCCTCCCCTTCAGGAGGAAGGGAAGAAAAACAACTTGTGAGATGAAGTGCTGATCCATTTCACCTACGCAAACAGGAAAGGAATGAAGAAACAATGAGAATGTATGTGAGATGCAAAGACGTAAGATTTCTGGATAAAATCACTGTATTCTGGTGACCCGTTTACTTTTTCTTTTAAACTCAAATCACTATTCTGTAACTCTTTTTTGTTAGGCCTACAAGTAACCTGCTACTGAGCTACTCAACTCAGCTGAATATTACCTACACATTATAGACCAAATACTTAAGAATTGCCTTTCTGTGGCTGGGATTAAATGCTGTCAAACAAGAACGCCTTAACAGACATGCTTTAAGGTTCAGGTCTGTAACAGCGAGGTTCCAATACACTCTTGTTTTCATGCCCCACAGACAAAAAGCACCACCATTCTACAACCACACACTTCGCCCATTTGAGAGGCGAACAAAACATCATGGCTACTGGAAAAGAGTAGCATAAAAGAGCCCAGGTTATAGCAATTTAAGCTATCTGCATTTAGGTTAAAAGAAATCATTTTTTTTCCTAGACTGAAGATACTTCACACATCTGCATAATGGAATGAGCTTAACTAGAGAATTCTTCAGGGGAACTGATGAACTGAAAACCATTTAAGGAGCAGTCGCAACACTTACTAATGGGATCCTTTCAAGAACGAAGTTGCCTTCCCAATTTCCCCCCCCCGCCATGAGTTTAAAATTCAATGGAAGTAAGTATTAAAACAGAGTGAACCTTAGTCACCTGGTATGCCTTTTATTTTCATTAAGTTATGCACAACAATACAGGTAACGGTTATAAATTCCGTGCTTTGCAACATTGTTTTGAACCTGCTGAGGATACTGTTAACATTCTGGACTGGGGTGCGAATTTGGTGATGCTGGGTTTGCATTGCTTTCGGACATTGTATTCTTCCATAAGACATTAATTCTTCTTTTCCCTCTCCAGCAGTGTGCTGCTGAAAGAGCGCAGTAACTGAGTTAAAAACAAACACAAGTTTTTCTTCCTTAACTTGTGTTTTGGATGGATTGTTTTGAATTATAAAGAATGAGTTCTGCTGCACTACCTGCAAGTAGATGTCCTAGGTTTTCTAGCACAGATCTATACACCTTATTAGATATTCCACCATACAGGGGAGTAACATGAAGAATGATTATTAAGGTCTTTGCTTTATGACTACAGTAACAGTCTTTTTCTGGAGGAGACTCACTATTTGGTCAGTCCTGTCAGCTCAACTGACTTATCCTTATGCTTGCCAAATACAAAGGGAAGTAGCAAGACTACAGGGCTAGAACAGGAGAAATGCGAGACATTCCCTTCAACTTTTATATCAGACAGCTAGTTTGCTAATTGCTGGAGATCAGCCACAAAAGCAGAATGTCAGATATGTGTTTTCCTTGGATTATGGGACAGTAACCTGCACAGCAGTAGTATCATACCACTCCACTGATTGCTTTAGGAGAATGACTTCATAGTTGTTAGCTAACCAAACCCAAGCTTACTCAGCTTCAATAAGAATTTTGGGCTGCCGTATCAGAGATGTGGGGTCTGAAGCAGCAGTGGCCTTCACTGCCTTAAAAAAAAAAAAAAAAGGTCAGGATAAACTGAAGGGAAGGAAGTGCTCAGTAGTCGTTCCCTGACCTGTTACAGGTTAGTGACTCTCAGCTTTACTCAAAAAGGACAGATTCCCTGGGGATTTAAAAAGCAGCACACAGGACAGAGGTTTGAACTCAACTGCCTTTTTCCAAGGTTAAAAAAATCTGTCTCAGACATGATAAGAATATGTTAAAGGCAGGAAATAGAAGGCCAGAATGTCTTACTCTCTTCCCCCCTCTGCCAGCAGACAACATCATCATTCTCACTACAGATGTGCTACCAAATCAACTGCTTTGCCTTGACACATATTTTTCATTATGGTTAAAATGCTAGCCTATGCACCATTTTATAATATCTCTGTATAACTTGTATTCTACAAGGAGCTCTTGTTTTTTGCATCATCCTATTTTTCATCCAGCCATCATAAAAACTTTTAAGTATTATTTTGTCCTTAAAGTATCTCTGAAAGCTTAAATGTCCTGAGAAACTCATATGATAGCATAAAGTTGCACTGTGATTTAACTACTGCTTTGCTGTAATCTCCAATTAGCACTCAGGTGTGGATGGTAAGACACCCATTAGCAATAACAAGGTCCACTCCAGATGGAGTTAAAGAATCAGACCCAACATTGCCTTGGTCTTCGTTCATGTATCAGACAGAGCAGCAGTCCCAATTAGAAGACATCACATCCTGACTGAAAGGTGGGAAAAAAGAAAAAACCTTTTCCTGAGGTAATGTGTGTAGAAACCAGAATACGTAACTCTCACTATCCCATCCATCATACAGATCTCAACTGTCTTTCTAGGGCTAGCAATACTTTAAAACGTTGTCTAAAAGTTTGTTCACGTTAACCATCTTCTTCAGTAACCTGTCCTTTCAGGTCTGCTTGTCTTACTCTAAGACACCAGATGTTTATATACATTGATGAGTTTGTAAAATAAACAGAACTGCAAAATCCTTTGAGCAGCTCTGAAATCCTGCTGAGTTCTTCCCAGACACTGTGAATAAATGCCTGCCCCATCCTTCCAATGGCTTTGGCCCTGGAAACTGGTAGGTCTCAGCTGTATCTGAGTTAGGTACAGTTACATCCAGGTGAATCGCGTAAACCATGGGATGTCTCACTAGAGCAATCCCCATACCTGTTCTGAATATATTCTTGCACTATCCAGAGGATACATTTCTCAAGTCACACCCGGATGAGATGCTACGGCCCTACCAGGGTTCATTATTTGAATTCTGGAGGACCTGTGCCCCTTATTTTGAAATACATTCCTAAACACAACTTCAATCAAAAGCCTATGTTAACTTCCTCACTAAACAACAATATTCCCATTTAACAGAAATCATAATCCAACAAGGAAAAGGGAGTTTAATGGTACCCGTTTCTCCTCAGGAGGCAGTTTACTCCATTCATTGCCCAGCATCCTGGTGATCTCTGGGAAAGGGACTTCAGGCCTCTTCGCTCGAAGCTGCTCCCTACGCTCATTCATGAATCGTACATACCCTGTGAGGGGGGATTTGGGGGCATTGGTGTCCCTAAGGGGTTTCTTCCTCTTTCTCCCCTTGGCCCAGCCTCCTCGTTTAGTTCTTTGCTGCTGCAAAATGAAAATGGAAGAAAATTCAGATTGAAGGAACGGAATTACCACCTCCGGAAGGAATAAATATTCACGTCTTAAACATTTTCATCAGGAGTATGTTGCTGCAAGACATCCTCTCCATGGATGTAAGTTTCAAACCTTTAGAGCAATCACAACTTTTCTCTAAGCAAAGCCAAAGAGCTCTCACTGTGAAGAGTTGTTTGCAGTATCTCCTGGTCCACAGGGACAATAAAATAAAATTTGCATCCACTTCTGATTGTGAAACCGTGAGGATTGACAACCCAAGAAATTATCACCCTAGCTAATGCAACTGCAAATTTTTTTGTTGTTGTTAGTTGTTTGTTTGGTTGGGTTTTTTAAAAATTATTCTCACCCTCACATTCCCTCCCCCAAAGTCACTTGCCTCAATACCATGTTTGGAGAGATTTTGTACATTAGTTAACAATTGTTAACTAGTTATTTTACCCCTTCTAAATCTTCTGCCTTTGTGCATTATGTGCCCAAAATATGGATGAAAGGACAGTATATAGGCTTTTCTATTCTAATCTGTTCTATAGGCTTTCTTTCCCACTAATCACCTTCAACAGAGATATGAACAAGCTCCAAAGCAGGAAACATTGTAAGATTTGCCTGTGGCACACTGCGAGCTCACAGAAATAACATAATTACCATCCATCCTCTTGGCTTCATGCTACTACTATAGCAATCTCTGGACAACGCTATTTTCTTACACTATGTACATACAACTACTTCAGTACTTCTAATCTCTCCCCAGATCAACATGTTCCTGCCATCATGTTAGCTTTAGTTTCCCCTGTGGGATTTTACTGTTTCCTTAATTAAACAAGTACGTTACAGCTGAAGACAAACTACAAGGAGGAATATCAAATGCATGTATCAAAAACCAAAACCACTTTCCCGTCAAACTTCAGTTCCTTCATGATTTAGTCACCAAAAAAATCAGTGCGGGATGGTACACAAGGTATAGTCTAAAGTAGTAAGCATAATGTCTTCAAAGACATCAGTTACTCCCAGAAGAGTACAATGGTCTCACTTTCCCGACTCATACGAGATAAAGTAAGCTGTGGTAGTTGACCATTCAGTCTTCAGAAAAAGACTGAATGTAGTACCAGTCTGTGGACCCTGCTGGCTAAGCCAGACAGGCATGCTGTTCTCTGTCCATTGTGACTGCCAGCCTTCCTTGGCTGTCTGCATGCAGTTGTGCAACACAGGAGAAAACTACAGAGAATCAAAAGATGAAAATGGCAAATGGATGAAAATTTGTGATCCTATCCAAAAAAATCTGAGTCGGTAAGACAAACTATAATGACAACACTCCATGCTTTTGCCTCATTGAGAAGACACTATTATTTCGTCTCACCTCCTCCTCTGGCTTCTGCTCAGTGTTTTCAGCAGTATTAGAGGACTCATTTTGCAGCTGCTGAACCTGTGACAAATCCTCCACCAAATCTGGGTTATTCACAGACTGTGAAGTTCCACCACTGAATGAACTCTCAGAATGAGCTAATCTGAAAAAGCGTATAATAGCAAAAGACAAAAGTTAATCATCATACTGCTAAATCACTTCCTCCCTAATCTTCTAAAACATGCAAAAATGTTGCAAATATATTCAGTTCTTACACTAGCAAGAAAAAAAGAGATTTTAAAGAGTAATTTTTGAAGAACTGGCTGTTCCATCCAAGAAACTGCTCTAACTATCATAGTTACTGTGGTCTTTCAAAGACAGTTTGATTTTTAAAGTGTTATTTAGTTTCATTTTTAGTGAAGCTTTTGACTATACAAACAACTGTCAAGCAAGTAAACATTTGGATCAGAAATCAGAAAGCATGAATCTACACTTCTTCAAAAAATACCGTAAGGAATTTGAAATGAATGGTTTCATCTTCAACCAATATACACCTTTCTGGATGCATTTAATGTATTTCTCCACAAATACACTTAAAGGTTTATGGTTCTGTATGATCTTGGATTGAACTTCATTCAACATAATCTCCTGTTGATACATGTGGGTATTTAAAGCACAAACATGACTAGCTCCCAACAGGCTCCTGAATGGCCACTATTTAATTTTGCTGCAAGATCTCGATCAATCAACCTTACTCCAAGAAAGAGCAAGCTGTCTGGAGGCAAAAAAAAAAAAAAAAAAGCAAGCATGCATAAATATTTCTGAAGGTAGGTAAGACAGAGATGAGCACATATTTTGGGGCAACAATCCCATAGTCATTCTCACCACTGCACTCAGTGAGCAAATTAATACAAGATTTTGGGACTCATCTCAGATTCTGATCCCTTCTTGAGCCAGGCTAAAGATTACTTGGCCTTGCCCAGTTACATTCATGAAAATTACTGTAACGGCAGCATATGCATCAAGTCTACTTTGTTGATTTACTCAGATCTACAACTGCTTACACGCATGCCAAATTTTAAATATTCAAAATAATTGTTCCTGTTAACGTGAAATACAGCCATAGAAAACTGAGACATATTAACAGAATCATAAGTTGAACGCCTACAGGAAGCATTGTCTTTAAATAGAGAGAACAGCGTATTTTCATTACTCACTATAATCAGCAATTGAGGCATAATTACTGGTAAAGACACAAGGGCTAGAGAGATCCATGCCTGACTTTCAGATATCAGATTGAGTTCATATTACTAACAGAGAGGGAGAAAGGGAACAAGGTGTACATACTCCTATAAGTTAATTACATTTGGTATGTGTCAAAAAGAAAATGGAGCAATACAGTTTCTTAGAATCACTGTTACGGTTTGAAGAACATTTCAGCTTTCCCATCCATTACCCCTTAGCAGGGAAACTTTCTAAACTATACATATAGGAAAATCTTCAATGTGGTGTAGCCATATGCAGTGAAAGCTGATGAAAGCTCATTCGACACATTAATACCTCTTAAACACAAACCTAATTTGAACATTTGGCACCAGCAAGTTTGAAGACCCAGATATGTAAATCCATTCAGACCTGCTTGAAGTAACTGTGTCTATATTCCATTTTTACAGGGCTTTACCTGTCTGCAAAGTCTGAATTTTATTGCTTGGTGCTTTACAAAACAAAGAAGAAACTTCAAGTTTCAAAACACAGCAAGAATCCCACGTATTCCTAAAAGACAACTTCTTTTGTCATAGCGATTTTAAAAGAGGCCATTGTTTCAATCTGTAAAAGCAAAGTTAGTCTGACAAAAATGAAAAACATCAGTTTCTCAGTGATTTTCAAAGACCAGTGATGAACAGTGTATCTTTAATAGAAATAATTTATTTAGCAGGGACCACTGTAGACAACAGATACACCCTCCCTCTCTGCTGCCATCATGCTGTCTAAATCTGTCTTGAAGACTAAAATCCTAGGGAAGCAAACTTCAAGAGACACTGAAGAAAAGTTTGTGATCATTTCCGTTAGTTCAGAAGAGTCCTAGTTTCTCCTAAATAGAGTCCTTTGATGTTCTATTAAGGCCAAGGGAGTGTCGTAGGATTTATTTTTGTTGGTTTTATTTGCTTGGTTTTTTTTAAATTACCTAGAATGCCCTCTTCCCACTGTAATAGTTTCGCTGGCAAGTCTAGAGATAGTATCTATCAGCTGAAGGTTAAAAAGAAGAAGTTGCTTACCCAGTTACAGTAATTTCACTACCTTCCTTAGATCCATCTTCATCTGTAAAAAGTGAAGGAAGGTTGGAGCCAGCCACCAAGTTCTCCATATCTCTGGTAAAAAAAAAAAAAAAAAAAAAAAGAAAGGCAAAAAAAGGCAAGTTAATTATCTTATTGTTTCCCTTCAGAAGCACTTCAGTTTAAACATCACAACACACCACATTCTTTTACCCCATAAACCAATTAGCCAGTCATAGCTGGTTGGCCTCAGGACAAATCCTATAAGCAGCTGTGCTTAAGGTCAGAGAAGATCAATCATAAATGATGCTTCAATTCAGAGTTTCCCTCTTAACTGAGCCCTGTGCCAACGTCACAGCGTTGCTGGAAATCACACTGTAGTATTCTATTTTACCCCTTGAGAGAAATTTTCATTCATCATACTCAGCACATAGGTATGTAGATCCCACTCTTTCAGTCCACCTTCCTCTTCACCCTCAACTGTGCACCCTCACCACAGAAGTTTGTGTTGACCCCAAAAGAAACTGAAACTATGTCCCCCCTGAAGTTTCAAATGAAGATTGTATTTGATAATTCCCTGTCCACATTTTCACAACATATCTATGCATGTAGTTGAGTGTTACTGCTAAGTAAGAGAACACAGCAATGTTAGCTAGATTATTTTAAGCTTCGACCCCCACAGAACAGTTACAGAGAAGCAAGCAGTTTAAGGCACAATGTACTTCTCATTCCATACAGACTGTTCCCAAGTTAGAATTAGTTTCTTTTGTATCCTTGTAGTCTACCATGGGAATTTGATGTGAGATAAGAAATCCAAAGAATAATTAAATTTATTCATCCCCTTTCTCACAAAAATACAGAACTGTTGTATTGTAGGGAAAAAAATCCCAAACTAAAAACCCTTAAGCCCACTCTACAATTATGAGTTGCTGTTGCAGCCCATTTTAAAGGGCCATACTAGTTAACTTTCTGTTCCTTCAGTTTAGAAGTCACCTTTGATAAGCTAGTAGATATTCAACTTGAGTATTGCTATCCCTTTCAGCTAGTACACTTGGGCTTGAAGCTTGGAGGAACTGATGAGAATTACAGTCTTGTGCTGTTTCCTCCTGGATTGGTATGCTTTCCACTCAGCATTGAAATGAAAGTGATCCGAGACACAAAATCCTGCTCCATGTTTTTAACATTATATGTGTTTTCCCACATCCCATCCCAGTTCCACAGGCAAAACTTTTCTACAAACAAAAGTAACAACACTGTTTCTTGCATGCTGTATCACTTGCAGATCCTTATCACAAGTACTACATCTGACACGGCACAAAACTTGTGCCAAAGCAGTGAATACAGCAGGCTACCCAAACAGGTGAGCACTGTGCTCCTACCCAAAGGACTTTGGATGCAAGAAACATTTATTCCATAACCATATTTGGTTAAAATTGGTCAAAGGACTCAAAAGGCTACTCTCATGAACCAAGAGTGTAATCATACATCTGACATTCTGTTTTGAGATTGTGTGCTCTGCTCTATTCATTTCATGCCTCCCTTTGCAAACATAAGAATATCTACTCCCTTTAGCGACAGCTCTATACCTTCGTAAGCTACTACAGATGTTAGTCAACAAATGAATCTCTAGTAAGTCTCCGGTTTGTTCAGTTAAGCAAATGTTCATTTAATGCTCACAGTAGATCAAAGGTCTCCATGAAACAGGCATTGTGGCAATCTAATTTCCACCATGAAGTTCATTTAAGTTTCCAAAGAAGACCATCTTTCCTATACAGAAGGAAAGCGCAAGAAAGAGTAGTTACCTTCCCTCATTTTTCAGATGACATTCACCCTTTTCTCATCTGTTTTTCCAACTGTTTAGATCCTTAAATCATCCTGAGGAATCCTATAATTCCGATTCCTGATCTAGAAAATAATTAAAGCTATGCAGACTGCTTCTAGATCATACAGACATTAACCTCTAGCAGAGAAACATCCCATACTCACATACAGGAAAAACTCAACCAGGAATGAAGAAATGTAATTCCTGCTCTACCATTATAAACCATGAACTGAATATAGTTTTGGGGCCTCAGCCTCAGCAGAGATGTGGCAAAGCTGGAGACTGTCCAGCAAAGGGCTGCCAAGATGGTCAGAGGCCTAGAGCACCTGACCTGATAAGGGATATTGAGGAAACTGGGCTTGCTTAGTCTGGCAGAGGAGGCTAAGGACAAATCTCGTAGGTGCCTAAAGCTACCTGATAGAAGCAGCAAAGACGACAGAAGCAAACTCTCAGTGGTTATATTGGCTTTGCACATTCAGGTTGGACACCAGGAAGGTAGCGCAACACTTGAACAAGTTACCAGAGAGATGGCAATGGAGTCTATCCTTGCAGATTTTAAAAGCTCAGTTACACAAAGCTGTAACTGGCCTAAACTAGTGTTGGCAACAGTCCTGCTTTGAGTGGGAGGCTGGACTAAGCTGACCTCCAGATGTCCCTTCCAAGCAACATCTGCAGTTCTCTGAATCAGAACTCTACATTATGCTTGCTTTCAAATACTAGCATCTCTGACATAAAAAGGAAGAAAGCTCAAATAATACAGTGCTTTTAGGAAAAGTGGCAAGATACTCTGGTGAAACATACAGGATTTTAATTCTTAAAGTGCAAACAATACTTCCTCCCACATAGAAAAGAATCTACATCAAGGCTGGGGCTTTATGTATTACAAGACAAACCGAAAATTCAACTGATTTGAAGACTGAGCTCTTTACTGCTGCCCAGAAAGCTGTTTAAGCACAGCTACTAAATATGCAACATAAATTGCTTCATGCAGTTGTCAAGTAAGAGAGTAATGAAGTTTTGCTTTATATTACACAATCTTTTAGTTTTGTTGGTCAAAAGTCCTAAATTAGTATCATCAAAAAAGGAAGCTTAAGCAATTAGACTAAAACCTTGCAAATCTATTTTTTATGTGTACCTAGATGAAAAGCTTTATGCATGTCTGAAAAAATAAAATAGCTTGCTTTGTTGTCCAGGCACCCCAGCAGCCTTCTTGGGGTCAAGGACCTCTTCTCAGCCTCACCACATCAACCTGCTGGCACTTAGCACTCCCACACATGCCTTAAAAGAATACACATCCTCTGCAACGGAACATACCATTACCAAATGCTTCTGGCTCTCGTGCCCACTGTGACCTTCCCATCAGGTCCCAATATGTCTGCTCACATCTGGACCTAGTCAGCAGCAGGAGAGTCTAAGCTTGCTTTCACACTGTGGGGAAGCAGCTGGACATCAACCTTAACAACATATAAACAGAACACAAACACAGGAAGCTGGGAGAACACACACATCATTCTTTAATACTTTTTTTTATTTAACCCATAGGCTTTAGATACTAACTCTTTCTGTGGATACTAAGCCATGTCCTAAAGAAAATTTAACATCAGTGAATTTACAATGGCTTCTGACCTGTTCCAAAAAGCAAGAAAAGACAGTTCCCCAAAAGCTCACTGAGAATGGATGGGAACATACCCAACTCCTCTAGTCACTTTTCTCATGGATAAGTGTCCAATGCCTTTGCCCCAAAGCTGCTATGCACTAGTTTCAACCCCACTGCAGAGCTACATGTTCATTTCAGGGCTGTAACAAAATGAGCAAAACAAAAATCTAAGGAAAAGAACAGTAAGGGGGAAGGAAGGGAACTGCTGCTTCTCAAACTTAAGCCTTTACAGAATTCACAGGACTTGAAAAGGACAGTTGGCAAGTCCCATCTAGATTTGTTCTGAATATCTGTGCAGCTTTGTCAATTTAAACTCTGGCTAAAGTGCCTAATAAGACACATTTGACTAAATTCAAGGCATAAGAAACAATGTACGCTTAGGGTTTTTAATGGCTAACATATATCCTATTTTCATTTTTTAACTATGTCTACCCAAATGCAAAAATAAAACAGAAATTGATGTTAAACTCTAAACCTTTACAAGCACTACAATTCAATGCAAGTAAGCACCACCTCCAAATGAAACTAATTCAAACTAGAGCAACTCTGAGTTCACTGCACTGCTACCCTACTAAGTTTTATTGGCTCAAGGAAGCAACTAGACTGATTTATTTATTAACAGCAGCATTTGATAAAGTGCTTGAAGAACCATGATTTATCTTGGGAGAGATCAGTTCTGCAAGATCCAGCTTGCACTCAATTATATTTCCTTTACAACTTTTGCAGGGTGGAGCAAAGACTATAGCCAAACAAAAACTGTAATGCTCAATCTTACCACCACTTGGGAGTTTCCATACAGACTCTGCTTCCATTTTAAGCACAATACTGCTCAGTCAGAAACACTGTTCTCAGAATGCCAGCAGCAGACACGTACCTCCCACTCTACTATGGATAAGCCAATACAGTCAGCAGTACATTTTTCTGACTTTACCTTAGTTCCAAACACTCCAGGCTCTCCTGTGCACTGATTTTACTCCCAAGTGCAGATTCCACAGGAACTTGAGATTTAGGGTTTTTTTTCCTTGGATTTCCTACATCCAGCATAACATTGTGCTGTTGTGGAACAGCAGTAACAATCTGAACTACAGAGGCTGGAAGAGGTTTTGGATGTCTGGTTGGGGGTCAACTACCAAACAATATTTAAAAAGGATTTAAAAAAAAGAAAAAAAAAAAAAAAAAAGCAAGTACAAGGATCAAGGAAGAAGAGTGCAAGCTTGAGCTCCAGAGAACAAGGCAGCATTATGTGTGCAAAAATCCAAGATGAGACCAAGAAAAATACCAGTGAAGAACAAGTTTCCTGCCATTCCACGCTCTCAATGTTTAAACATTGATAAGATTTCCAAAGATCCATTAGTCACCTACATTAACATTAGTTAAACCTCTTTATGAGCCTAGAGAAGATTCTACATTATCCTAAGACACCAAAAATCTGGCTTAATTTATCTTTTTCTTTCTCTCATCTCTCAGGGAAAACAGTATTACTTGGGAAATGAAAGAACTTAAACAGCACTAAGATCTAAATGCTACTATACATGTCAATACACAGGGAAGAATCAAACAGTAGGTAATCAAATACCTTTCAAAACCAGAAGTGTAGTTTATTTAAACTTTCTTAATTTCCTCTTACATTAACTTTTGTAGGTCATGCCATATAATTGTAAAGTTATTCTAGCAGAAAAGATGAAGTAGTCAAGTTGTATTTTGGGTAGACTGAAAGCTACCATATGATCTAATTTCTAGTCACATTTGTACAGTAGAAAGGAAAAGCTAAATGAAGGTAGTTGTAAAATCAGGGTGAGAACAAACCCATGACAGGGGCTAGACAAAATGACTGACTTCCATAATAATGTAACCATAGTAATGATGTTAACAAGGTTATTATACATCAGCAGACCTAAACACATGGGTGATGCATGATCTAAAGCCCAAGTTTGAGATCCTTTCATGCATGCAATAAATGAAGGTTAAAATTTCTCACAGTCAACCTTTTCTTCAAAGAATCAGATCATTGTACTCAAACAGCAAAGATCCTATTTGAAATGTGCAACCAATTTTATCTAACAGACCACCTCAGTGTAGCACATCTGCATTCTTATTTTTCAAAGGAAATGACTAGAGTCAGAGCAGAACATGTTCATGCCCAGACTTACAACAATGCAGGCCATAAGCAGCCATTCTTCTCTAACCCTGGGCACTGCTGTCTCATGGCCCACCCCAGATGAAGAAACAGCCTCTTCCAGACCCAAAGCAAAGCAATTACTGTATACTCTCCAAAACATTCACGGCTTCCACAAAATGCAACTTGCTTTACTTGTGTAAAGTGATTCACAACATGTGAAATGAGTCTGGACTCTACAGTGTCTGCACAGGTCTGGTCATGCAATAAGTCGCCATCAAATGCAGACTGACTTCTTACTCGTTCCAAGGCCACATGTAGAGGCCTTAAGAGGGCCTGAACACTGGAAAAGAGTGAAAAGAGTCCTTAGCAATGTTGCCTTTTCAATGACTACATCATATCAGATAATCTTAAGTAAAAAAAAAAAACGAACAAAACAAAAAAAAAACCCACAAGAATTACTAAACTATTTAGCCATCCAATTAAAAGGTAAGGTTATAAATGCATATTTATTACAGTTAAGCATATTTAAATATGAAGTCAGCATCAGAAATCCAACTTACAGCCTGATTAGAAAACACGGCAGGAGTTCCAATTACCTCATTGCCAGCTCTAGTTTTAGAAATATTACTGCTGAGTGAAAGATTTTTCTCCCATACTTCCTATTCCTGAAGTCTTTCATCCTTCTTTGCCAGAACAAATAGCCCCAAACCTTACCATTCAGAGGATAACAGAGAAAAAAAAAAACAACCAGCAAACAACCAACTTCTGCTACGTCACAGAAGAATTACAGTATTCCTTGTCTAAACATCAGAATCCAAACACTTCATAATGTAAATAATATAAACTCAGATGATTTATTGAGAGAAAAACCCGTAGGATCACCACTTCCTCTGCCTGTCCACATGTAGCCAGAATATCAGAAAGAAAACTGAAGCAAGTACATTTCCAATTAAAACCAAAACCACAATGCTTTTGGAGCTGTCAGAAGAAGTTCAGATTCTCTCTTGACAGCAGCATTTTCTTCCATCAGGCTGCAGCAGAAGCATATTATCCAACATACTTGACTGCAAAAATCAGATTTTAGTTTTTCCCTACAGGCAAGTCATTAGACAAAGGTCTTTGACTCTAGGAAAATTGCAAGCCAAACCTAATGGGGTGAAGGTTTTTCTGTCAGACCAGAAAGTACATACCAGAGAACAGCCAACTGCTTTTATTTTTACTTCTTGCCAGTAAAAACAAAGCAACACTAGAGACCAAAATAAAGACTTGCAGGAAAAAATTCCAGAGTTCCACTGTGTTTCCAAGGAGCTTAAGGAAAGAAGGGAAAGATGCAAAGCTTAGTTTTATGCTTAGTTTATTTGGATCTTTGTGGCAAATGCTAACAAAGCTATTAATACTCAAACCTTAGTAACAGCTGCCAAACATCTGCAAGAATGTATTTTTAAAAAATAAAAGTGTTCAGTTCTATATTCTACTTTTATTTATACAAATGCATAAGGATGGGGCATATACAAGACATCTCGTATATATAAAATCCTCCTGTTTTCTAGGATTTAAGCCCTTATTCACATAGGAAAGGTACTTACTCAACTCTGCAGACAAAAGCAAGAACAGCTCCACACTGAATTCCCTCTCCCTTCAAATACATGAAAGAAATTTTGCATCAGCAATAAACAAGCTGTTTAGATCACTCAAGGGAAAACAAAACCCCACCATGAGATGACTGTACAATTAGCTGTGCTATCCACCCCTAGATAGCTAAAATCAGTAACTGTGGTACAGGTGCTCAGAGGGAAGGCTTTGTTATCTAGTCCTTCATTGCAGGTATTAAGCATCTATGGATTAGCATAGTTCATTTTATCCTGAATTAACATTATTAATGATAGTATCAGTTGCCATTTAAAATAATACCACTAACATATACAACTCTGCAAAATTAATTTAATCCTCATGTTATAGATCTCATATGAGAAAACACAAACCATTCAGATCACAAAAATTAAGTATCAAAATAAATCTTAAGAATTTTTTATTTTAATTAATCACTACCTAAGGTAAGTCCAGTATTTGACTACCAGGGATGGCACTAGCTGTTGTAATTTGTCCGTAAAAACCTCCTCTGAATTTCCAGTTATTATAGGCAATTTAGTCTACCTCTTCACCTGCTCTGTCATTTGAAAATTTCTCTGGGATACAAGAACCTCATATTTCACAGAACAAAGTTTTCCAATAGCTACTTTTACACTAACAAGGCAAAAGGGATAACCCATAAAAACCCCACAACCACCAACTATGTAATGGACACAAACCACACCCGCAGCACAGACACTTCTCTGAAACGACAGTGATCATCCAAGACTTTACCAGATCCTGTTAGCTTCCACATGAGTAAGCAAACAGTTACTTTCCTTCAAAATTAAAGTTCAGTTCCTCTGATCATTTATGTCAGTAAGACTCAATCATTTCACTGTTTGTGGAATGCAAACATAAAAGTGCCACAAGCAAAGCAGTTTATTAGAAAATGTAAATTAACAGACTGAAGTTTTTTGTGATGTTTGGCCAGCTCTAACATTTACCAGCATCACACAAGTGAAACAAGAAACAGTATTAATACTTGAGGACTACTTTGATTTAAAATACCAACCAAGTATTCTGAACTAGCAATAACTCTGAATGTCAGGGAATCCTGATTGTGACTGGCCAGTGAAATGAAAAGTTACATGTTTGAAAATAAAATAATTGAAGAGTGGATACACCTGCTGAGATTGAGAAGTTGTTTTAAAGCTGTTTTAGCACTTTTGCTGTCTCTCAAAGCCTTGCTCCTCACAAAAGTTTTCAGGGAAGTACAGCATATACTTCTAGCTCACTTAAAAGTCTGGGAGAGGAAACTCTAGCTGCTGCCACAGAGGAATACAGATCGGAATTTCTCATGCATGTACCCACCAAAACAAGTCATTACTGACCATTTTACAGAATATGGGGTTGAATACTTTGGATGTGAGAATATACTGAAAAAGAGATTGAGTATATACTTAAAAGAATGACTCACCACAGGCTTCATAACCCAACACAAAAGCATCTACTCTGACCTCAACAGCCACAGAGACAGCATGGAACTGGATATCTTAAATGCACTGATATGGGCACAGGGACAAAGGTTAGAGGAAATGAAGTGTGGGAAGAGTCAGTGATTCTCACACAAAACAGGCAACTAATTCTGCCTGTCTTCAGAAAACACCCGTCTTCAGAAAAAATATGACATGCCAGCTTCCATACATTTTTTGCTCTCATTTTCTTGCCGTTGCCTTGCACTATTCCAATATAAAACAAGTGAGTTTGAGCAATCAAAAACATGTCATTTAGAAGAAATCACAATTTTTAGATAGTCTGAGTTGTGCAAAATAACAGGTATATAAATGTTCACTCTGATCTGCTATTTCTTTCCCTTTAAAAGATCAACAGAACTGATACTAGCAAATTCTTTCTAATAGCAAGAATAGTGAAGATCTGGATTGGACTGTTTGTTTCTAACTTGTTCTTAAGGCTCTCTGGCAACAGATTAATATGTATCAAAAATGAAAGTTTGGATGTATATTGCATGAAGTGCACCAAAATCCCTTTTCAGGCAAGGCTCTTCTAACAGTCTTTAATTTGGGATTGTTTCGCACACATCATACCGTCGGCATTATAGGATAAAAATTGTATGGCCCTCAGAAACAGACTGATGAAAAAATGAATAAGGAAAATAAGCACAAAGGAACAGACATGACATTCAAGCAAGTATCAAGATATCAGTGGACACCACTTACAAAACCTTGTTTGGATTCATGAAAAGAAAAGAAACAGAAATAGAAATAACAGCACAAACCTGCCAATGCATCCTCTCTCCTAGAGCAGCAGACAGCTCCTTTGACCAGTGCTAACAAGATTTTAACGTTGTCTGAGGCCACAGAGGAAATGTGTAAAGATAAATACTACAGGGAAAGACTTCACCTAAAATATTAATTAAAAATTATAGGGAAATTTGAAAAGACTGAAACTGTATGCTCATACTAAGCATATACCAGGATTCCCCTCTCACCACCAAAAGGGAAAGCACATAGAAATTTTAAAATCATACAAGAACAGAGATACTTCCACGGCTCCATAAAAGAAGTAACACGTATAAACAGCAGAATGTAGACAAGTCAGAAAAAAGCTTTACCTATCTTCATCCTCCAAAGGCAACAGGAAATTATGCTATTTAGCATCACAAATGGAAAACAAGGGAAAAAAACAACAATGGCATAAGCTTACTAGAGTAGTCTGACTGCTCTCCAGTTTTAAGCAATAAATCAGACATCCAGAGATGCGTGTGAGGTATGGGAAGAGGCAGGCATAGAGTACGTTTCTGGAACACCTGTGGCATACAATGAAAATACTTAATTTTGCAGCAAGTAGGATTGAAAAGAAAGAAGCCATTCCAGCAGCATGCCTAAATATCCTAGGCTGAGTGCTCAAAACAACAGGAAAACTTTTGCAATATTTATTTCATCTGATCCCCAAGCCGCTTCCGGCAACCCAAACAAAATGCTGTGAGGACAGTGGCTAACTTCTTCCCACTGTCTTCTTTACCAACCCTGTAATCTCTTCTTTGTGCCTATCCTGTCATACCATAGGCAAGAAATCAAAAGAAGCCAGGCGAAAATAGTGACTAAGAGCAGAGCATCACTGCTTAGAGTTTGGAGCCAAATAGCAAACAAGAACCTGGGAGAAGTGTGGCTAAGACCTACAATAATCTCTTCTTCCAACTTCCCTCTTCCACAGCTGCTCCTCGGATGCTGGAAACAAGGAACTGCAGATGGAAAACGTGCACAAGCTCTACAAAATAGAGTTGATCTACGTACACAATAAACTTAGTCCTAAAAGATAATGTAAATCTTTTCAAATAGGCTGAAGACTCAACAGACTCAAGGATGGAAGTCTTACATGTAACACAGTCTCAAGCACTTACATTTGAAAGGATTCCTAATTCCTGTTTAATTATAAGCGTTCTGAAAGATATCTGGCATTCAGGTTTGAGCGTTTACCGTATTTAGCAACCAGCAAAGATTTATACTGCTTTTACATTTCCTTTTGATGATTTCATTTCTATATTTGTTAAGTAAATATGATTCATCTGAGCTAAAGCATAAATATTATCCCAAATCCCCTATAAATGCGTAAAGATGCATAGCTGGTTTAAAGAAGGCCATATAGGAAAACTCCAAGAGCTAAGAATGCAACCGAACTTCAGCAACAGTCTTTAAAATGCTACCAATCTTAACGCTTTTATTTTGGACATCTCAACTAACTGTTAGTCATTGCTTGGTTTCAGACATCTAGGAGTTGTCATGAGAATCTGACCTGAATGCACATTATGCAATTCTTATTGCAAAGAAAAATAAGAACTAAAGTCTGCATGATCCTTGACAAAGGTCAGTAACACTCTGGTTTACACAGCATTAAATAGTGGGAAAATGCAAAAATATTTGTGTTTTCAGAAGGGCTACAACATAGATTTCACCTCAGTATAACCTCTTAATCCAAAGTTCATTGCTTTGATCAGAAACAGACAAAGCAAACTGGTGGAAAACAAGGAGTTTAGGCAATACTCTGTCTTTTTTGATTTGTGGAGCCTAAACATTTTACAACAGAAGTGCAAGCAGTGCTGCAAATTCAGGAAACTTACTTTCCTTGGTTATCTTTTGCAGCCTGTTAGAAGTGAGTACACAGATTACCTGAGGATCCATTCCCACATTTAATCCTAAAAGTTAGCTCAGGAGCTTTTCAGTTAGACAACTATCTTTTCAGTCACCAGCACTCCCTTTTCATTTAAAAAAGGCTCCTCTGAAAAAGCACTCATCCGTATTTTGCTCCTCCCCACATCTCCCAGAAGAAAAGCAAAAAAGCAGGATATTTCTTTTTAAACATTACATTTTTAAAAGCAGAAAGTATTCAGCTTTTATGAAAACTTTAACAATCACCTGAGCTTACAGACTTCCTGAGATAAAACACTTATTACAGTAATGGAAGCTTGGCTTTCCTAGTCTTTGTCTCCCAAAACAGCTAATTCCCACCCTGGAACTGTTTCCTGACCTCTAGAAAGGGTCATCTATGTATAACTGTAGACAAAATATGCCTAAGGCATTCCAAAGCTCTGTGGTAACCTCACTAAAAAGAATCCAACAGGTTCAGTTCACATCTCAACTAAGCTTTGTTTTTCATGATAAAATATCCACTCCAGAAGAAACCCTTAAGTAACCCTTAAGTAAATAAACTTTTAAGTAACCCTCACCTGGCTGCCGTAAGTAGCACACACTGATTCTTCAGCAATGAGTACACAGTTCTCAAAATAGGCTAGTCATCTCTCCTATTGCTTCCTGATAAGTAACAGCAATGAGTAAACCTCCAAGAGCAGGTTGCAATGTGTAACTAAAGAGTCCTGAAAGATCACAGGACTACTGCACCAGACACTACCTAATATCTTCCATTCCCAGCATAATGTGCCTAGGTCTTGGAGTTTAGCATGTAAAAGACAGATAACAGAAGCAGCCTATTATCTGCAACTATACCAACTAATCAAGCTGGTTCAGGAAAGTGTTCAAAATTTCAGCTTGTAAAAACTGTCTTTTTTTGACAGTTGAAGTATGTTTCATTTACAGCTAACAGTTCAATTAACAAGAAGCAGAAACATTCATCCACTTCACACTGAAATTTTCCTCTACTGAAGTATCCATGTCTTGATCACCATGAACTTGTTTGCATTCCTATTTAAAATGCGTATTCTCAGTAACATTTCCTAACATCACCCAATAATTACACATTTCATATGTAAGTATCTTCTAACCGTACAATAACCCTGCAGATTCCGACTAGTTTTGCTGACTATGATCCACCCAGCAAAGCATTGAGCAAGATGTGTCTAGTTTGTTGGCTGTTCCTGCCCAGTTGTGGAGGAAGAAAAAGGAAACAATGTGAGAAAAGTCCACATTTTCTGCTATACTGAATTAAACCCACTTCCACAAATCAAGAAACACATCTCATACCATTCACATGTAATGACTCAAAGACTGCTTTAGACTAGAATGGACTGTTGGAGGTCATCTGGTCCCAACACCTACTCAAAACCAAAATGAAGGTTATCTTTACGGCAGATACTACCATGGTAGACTGTCTGGCTCAAAAGCTCCTGGTCAACACAGAAGTAAACCAGCAAACACCCTCACTGCTTTTTTTTTTGTTGTTGTTAGGAATGCTACCAACAGCTGAAGAAATAAGCACTTTTTATTCTCAGGACACAGACAGTGATGAATAGAAGACAGGACATAAAAGCAATTGAAAAAATTCCTTACAATGGCCACAGAAATAGAGAAGAAGAATATCAGAAAACACTTCTCCCAGTCCTGACAAAGCTTGCTGGAAGGATAAAAAGACAATTCTCTCTACCACCAGAACAGAGGTGGAAAGTTTTCACTTTATTCATCTATTAAAAAAAAAAAAAAATCCATTGGGAGCAACCTTAACAAGGAAACCAGGATCTTCTCTCCAATTACTGAAGCTAGAACTGGACTTCCAATATTATACCGCCCCTACACAAAGATTCCCTCACCCTTTGTATTAAGCTCAGATTTACTCTCAACTCCAAGTACAACAAGCAGTATTTACCCCAATTCAAACCATTTCAACCAATTGTATAAAAAACAATGGCAAGCTGTCATTTCAGAGAGCAGTTGTGTTAGGCTCACTACACAGAACCCATCTTCCAGTGATTTCAGCTAGGTTTAATTCAGTAGCAGTTTTAAGTAGTTTTTTTCTTTTCTTCAAATGAAAAGCTTAGCTCTGGGCTGCTGTGCTCGCCACTCCAGTAATTAGTCCACTTGTTCAATATATTCTGTCCTTGAAGCGGAGGACAAAGCATAATGAACTGCACACATTTTCACAAGATTATAGGGACAGACAACTGAGGGACCAAGAAGATACCGTAACATCAAGCTCTTCATTGCATATAAGCAAAAGGTAAGTTCCCATTTCTAGCCTCACAGATGACAGTATTATTTGCAAGACAATAGGGGATTAAATCTGAAAAGAAATGGAGTCTCCACTACATCAAAAATTGAAGAGACATTCTGTGCCGAAGCTTGATTAAGGTTCACAAACTAATACTCATGCCACTAGCAGCATGCAACCATCTTCACAGCGATATGCAAGCCTTACCCGAATAGCCAAATATTTCCTCCTTACCACAAGTATCACAGTTCAGACTTAAGAGTGACTGCTGCCAAGAGTGAGGCTGGGAGCTATTATGTTTGAAGGTAGGTCTATCTGCATAAGAGAAAGGTCACAAAAATCAGAGGCAAAGCCAAGTGAAAAAATTGCCAGAGAACTCGCTGGAAGAAAGAACCTAGGGAATATTTCGGTCTCTTGATTCCTTCAAGAATCAGCTGCTTGACCATAATGTAACCTCAAAGTGGTCATTTAATTCTAAAATGAAGGCTAGAGGCATGTTAGCTTCAGCTTGTGATTGTAGAGACAGCATCACTTATAGACAAATTACTTTTTAAAATGAGAACTGGCACCTGATGCCTTAAATTTGTCACTATGGCTTTAAAAATTAGATCTTATCAACCTCTCTGCATTCTCTCATCAATAACATTTCTTTCAACTTCATCTTCTTCCCACATGGCACCATCTCCTTACGGGTTTCAACAAGCCAGTTGCAAATCATGATTTGCCACTGCAGTATTTAACACAACATACTTGCAACCCCTCCTACATGTTCAACATCCAAAAAGCAACTGATTTATCAACTATTTCACTGATTTGTCATTTCTTCTCTATTCCTTCAAATAAATTGCCATTCTAATTCCTTCTCAGCTTTTGCTGATGTACTCTCTAGCTTCTTTGGGGTGATTACTTTGCATTTCGTTTCTTTTAAGCAGTAGAAAGTCACAGCAAATGCCAGGAAACTTGTTTCTCTGATCTGCAAAAACCTCCAATTGCTCAAATTTCTTTATTTTTAATTACAATGGTATACAAATACATCTGCAGTAGTGAGATGCTACCAAGCAAGTTCAGAATCAGAGACACTTGCAAGTCTCAAAAACGAAGGTATGACATACATCTCCTATCGTAAACTGACGACAGCTTCGAGTAAAATTTATCTGTGTATGACAGACTAGTGTACCTTTTTCATAACTTTCAGTTAATGTATTAGTGCAAGGCTGCATGACAATCCTGCCTCATCACTTGCCCAGTCGTCTATTGGTCAGTCACTGATCCACATTCACACAAGCTGGAAGGAAAAAACCCAAGCACACAATGGAGCTGTAGGCCAGTAAGTTCCTACATTCATATACCGTTATTTAAATGTCTCCATAAAAAGTCAATTATAGACACTTACCTAACAAACATTACTGACCTCTCAGACTTGAGAATAAAGAATTGTGCATCAATGAAGAAAAATCTTTTTCTAAACATAATTCCCAGAAGTCTGTAATACAAAGACACTGAGATAAGAGCTGAAGTTCGATTATTTTTTCAAAATTTTCTAACCTTTACTATGCATTTGAAATCTACTGTCTCCCCACTCTTCCTCACTATAAAAATTTAAACCCTTTGTGTGTGCTTATTTGCATATCAATACTTAAAATACTCTTCCACATAACAGCAATGTAAGAACATAAACTTCAGGAGCATGCTGGAAAGTTTCTTGTAATCTGTTATTTTCTGCGTGCTTTGCAAACCCTTCTGATAAATGTCTTTTCTGTAATTCCCTTGAGAAATACTTTATCGAAATGGCATTGGGACAGAATGTATGTTTTCACAATTGGCAATAAAATTATGCAAGTAACTTACCTAAAAACCACCCTAAACATCTAAAGCTTTTTCCTATACAGAAAATAGAAGTAAGCCATCTGTAACAGAGTTCACATTTTTCCATAATTGTAATGAATTTTAAGCTTTTATAAGGTTAAGAAGACATTAACAGAAAAGGTTTCTCAAGTAAGGAAAGTATCCTTGATATCAGGATGATTTTCATATCACTACTTATTCAAAACAATTCACGTAAAGTCTCACAGTCCAAATTTAACATGCAGTTATTATTTCTACAGCTTTTTATATCCAAATGTAAACAGATGAACAATCAAATCAAATCTTATGTCAAGACAAAGACCATGTTGGTTAGTCTAATACAAATGCTTGGTAAGATTTTTGTTCTTTCAAGGAAGTTTCCTGGACTAGAACTGAAAAAACCTTACTTCCTGTCTGTAAAGCTGCAGCATACCCACATACAGAGGCCAGAGGGGATGACTGTCATCACCCAGACTGACCCATTTAGCATGGCCACCTACCCTCTGTTAAAAAAAGAAACAAGGAAGAATTCATATCTACATAATGGTTAACTAGTCTTGTTTTAAAGACTGACAGTAAGAGAAGCATCACTGCATCAGCTGTCCCACGTGGTAGTTAAGCACACAGTAAATTTGTACAACTTTCTATTGTAGCAGTCACTTAAATTTTTGTTATGCTTTCACAGGCTAGACCCTAGAAGCTAAGAACCTCTGTCGATAAATTCTGATTAAGTTGTTATTTGATAAATGTATCCTTTCAAGAAGTTAAACAAATGCAGCACCTGCATTCATTTTTAGGACTGAAAATATGCCTTTTAACTCATTTTCAGACTCTGATCTTTTTCCAGTGTGCTGGCAACCCCTTCTGAATTCCAGAAGTACCTGTAACACTGCCAGCTGCAGAAGACGTATTACTACCTTGCCTGTTGTACTCCTCTGTTCTTATACCTAAGGCTTAGCTGCTCAGAGCTTCACTAAATGCTAATGTTCACAGCTGGATTATCCAAGTCACCTCCAACATCTCTTCATGTCACTGCTTCTAAGGAGGGCTTCCCCAGTCTGTACCTGTCCTGAGGTATACTAGTTTAAATGTGACCAAATACAAAGTCTGGTTTGCTTGAGTACATTCTTTAAAAACAAAAAGCTAAACCAGGGTACTAAACCACAACTATTGAAAAAGCAGTTGTCACATTACCTCTCCCCAAGTAACCAAGAAGTTTTAAATTGATGCCATTTTGTTCAAAGACATCAAATTTCAGAAAGCAGGATGAATCAGGCACTATTTGTGACTTTAAATTTACATTTAAAAAGCCAGGGATCAAACTAATATGATTCAGAAGCTGTTTTCTGCCTTTCTTTTTCCTGTTCTCAGAGCTTAAAAAATACATGATTTGTGCTTCCACGTTTCAATTAAGTGTTTGGTGTTAGTGAACAGTTTACAGAACCCTGATAACGTCACACAATGATTTATACACTACTGTCGACTGATGAAGCAGAATGGGAAACTGGTAGAATACTGGTGGAGTAAGTTGAGCATCAGATGGAATACAATTTTCAGGCCTCTTTCTCAAGCTTTGCGTATTTTGATACAAGGTAGATTTAAGGATAGGTTACACAGTAGTAGCTTGCTGCCACAGAGATGGGAAGGTCTTGCTCCCTTCTCCTTTCTCCACTGGTTATGGCAATCTCCACAGCTTATTGGACTTCTCAGAGAGCTGCTCTAACTCCCAACCTCTTCTCTTTGGGAGAATAGCAGGGAAGATGGGAAGATGGGTATCATCCACCAGCTTAGATACATAGCTGAAAGGACTCAGAGGGCTCAAATAAATACCAGAGCTTATTAAAAAAAGAATGCGTATGGAAACTCCCACTTCCACGCATGGTAAGCAGTCATATTAAGCTACATGAGCCACCCCCAACCACTGAACATAACTGTTTGGACTCATTCTGCTAGTAGTTGTTTGAAGTTTTCACATGACATCAAGAGAAGCATTCAGAAAGGTCATCTGCCCGCATGAAGATAAACCAAGTGCCAGAAGGTGCAGACAATAGCTCTCCACTGCCTAAGGCTATAGTTTCATGGCAGCCTAAGCCTATTTAATTACCAACTACTCCTATAGCATCATCTTCAGCCTGGCACCTCTGTTGACTGCACAAGTCATGTGATTCAGCATATTAAAGAAACAGCATAGCTTTTAGTTCATTTATCAAATTAGCTTATGCCATATTATAGGATGAAATGGCTCAGCAAAGGATCTAACAAGCATTGCAGCTGGCAGAAGAAAAAGGGATGCAAATAGCACAGCCAGGAGTTAGCAACTTACATTTCTATAACCCTATAGCCTGAGATTCAGCTCTCTCACTAAAATTATAGTGGTGTCAGAAATGAAGAACATTTGAAACTATTCCATAACTGAGGGCCCCAAAATAGTCATAAATGGGAAGAAATATGATTACCAGAAAAAATTAGGATTATCTCATAGGCTAACTTGACATTTTCAGGGTTTTTTTCTTTCCAATCTAAAGCTAAACATTTATTCTCCTGATGAAAGCCGAGATTCTTTCCTGTAAGTCTGGAAACAGAACTTGAATTCCACAAATTCTGATTCTTTTGTTCTAACAAGGGATACTTATTACACTAGCTTGTCATATCTTATATGAATTGCAGCAAATATACTTCCTTATCTTAATTAAACTCAGCAGAAGAGTAATTGAAGTCTATTCTGTCATGCTTCCCACATATTGAAACAGTAAGTATTCAGTCAAATATTGGTTATCTCAATTTCATCAGTAGCACAAGTCACATGCAATACCAGCTAAAGCATACCGCAGCAAATGCACCCCGAGCCAGAAATCTGCTCCAAAAGATTTTAGTATGGTTACCTATGATAGTAACTGGCTAGATGTCAGGACTGAAAAAAACCTGCTATGCCATATTTTTCCATAACTACACAGCTAACCAGGCACAAATGAAGAACATCTTTTTGCTGTGGTTATTATTTGATTTTGCCTTGGCAAAGTTTAAACTCGAACAGAAACAATTAATCTTCTAATGCTACTCTGCCTCCACCAAGTTTTCCAAATTTCTCCCAGTTTATCACTGCTTTGGTACTCTGTTTTGAATCACAAACCTCCAGCTCCTGTTTTAGAGCCCTCCTTTGTTGAGACAATCACAAACATCCAGATCCAAGCAGCAAGAACCAATGTAAAACCTGCTCATTAAGAAATTACGTCCTGAAGGAGAAATAAGAGCATCCTAATATACCTATATAGTTCAGAACTTTTGGACACTCTGAAGATTTGCTCATCTGCTCTAGAAATCCTATAGAATTTGTAGTTAATGAGATACTCCAACAAGATGCTTGTGTATTTGAAGATATGATAGCTTTAAATGGAATATCTTTCTTCAGTAACCCTTACGGTTTTTATCCTTTAGGTATCAGATGTCTGTCAGTGCACTGGGTAAGTGAAAATGCAAACAAGGAACATTATGCTGCTTCTTAAAGTAAGCTGTGGAGAAGCGGGACATGAGAAGAGCACTGTATCAAGGGAAAAGGTTTAGAATGCCAGTAAAAAAAAAAACAACAAACCACAAAACTTTAAAGTGTACACCAAGCTTTATTCTCTTACCTTTGTGTGCCTTTTATCCTGTATTGGGAACATTCCCCGCCACACCCCAGTCTTCTTGGCAGAAATGTGATGCTAGCGAACTCCAGATTTAAAAGTGTGAATGAAGACTCACAGTTTACTGTTTTCAGTTCTTTGCTTTGTGTTGATCTGCTTTCTCTGTTGTATAGTCTCATACTATTACCAGAACTTGTTTTGCCACAGCTCTCCACTGCTTTTCCAACTATGGAGACTGACACTTTCCATATATTGTCAGGCACAGCACATTCTGAACACTAGTATGGGACACTAACTCCATTACATCAGAAATTCAGCCTTTGATCAACATATAATTATGGCCCCAGAGTCATAAGCCTGAGATCATTACTCAGCCTATTCTTACACGAATGACAAAGACAGTCCCTTCTTCCAAAAAAGTTCATTTGCATTATTGATGCTTTGTCAATTACTAGTTTTCAGCGGAGTACTCCAAAGTTAGAAAACAACACATCATCTTATGTCCAAGGCTTTGAAACAGCAGCCAAGGGAATTCCAAGAGAAACAAATTGCTTCTTTCTTGAGCAACAAACACAAATATTCACAGGAAACACTAATTCATGTCATACCACTTACCTGAAATAAAAGAAACTACAGAACACACATAGCTAAGTCAGACCTGCTTTAACCACCATTTGGTTAAGACTGTCTGAGAACCCATCCAACTAAAGCAAGCAACCGTACTGCGGGCTTATGTACATGTTTAGGTCCCACAACAATAATAAAAACTATTCCTTAGTCATCCATTAAGCTTGTTTAAAAAAAAAAAAAAATCCCCAAATCTCTCTCATTCCCTGCAGTTGCTGGGACATCTACCACATCCAAGGGACAAACCAGGTAACAGTTGCACCATCTGAGTAGCTAGTTACCCAGAGCAGTTTAACAGAACATCACAGCTAGTGGCACACAAGGAGATTGTCCTGTTCCTCCCACAAACCGCATGTCTGTTTCTCTTGAGCCAGAAGTGGTGCACACAAATGCAGCAAGCTGCTTCAGGGGGCTAAAGTGGAAGCAAAGCAATGCCCCTTCCTGACAGTAACATTCCCTGAACTTGCTGCATCATCAGATAAACATCAAGGATAAAGAAAAAGAACAGAACTGGTCTTTCAGCAACTGTTTATTCTATCAATATGGATCCAGAGCAGCTAAGGGTGAGGACCCCCTCGATTTCGTACATTGAACAGTTTTAAGTTACACTTAAACCATGGGCCTCACCACTTCCCCATCTTATTACTGTCATCTTCACAACCAGCCACACTCACCTCCCCCACGCATACACTAGGCATTCATGCAAACTGTTTGGTTTTCAACTTGTCCAAGTCCTTGAACTAATTTACCAGCTAGATAAAAAAGTTTTCCTCTCCTAAGATCTTTGAAACAGTTTGCCAAAAACATGCATGAGTGCTAGCATAAGAAGGCAACAGTAGCAAAGATTCACTGGCTTAAGCTCCTTCAGAATTACACCCCCAAGCAGAAAGCACAAATCATATATACCACCACTTAAAAGTCCTAGCAAGTGCTAGAGATGACAAATATTTTGAAGGGCAATTAAGAACACTTTGTTGCAAGTTTCTTTTGGCTGCAACAATCCCTCAGACACCACTGTATAATTAAAGCTATGAATTTATCTTTTAATATTTGAACACAACAATAAAACAGAAGTAGACTTTCCCCTGGTAATTCACTAAATTGCCAAGAAATCCTCTGTCTTCTGCACTAGTTAGCAGGAGAAAAAAAAAAAATTGAAAAAGCATTCAGAAATAAATTCCGTCAGTCTTAAGTCTCTTGAATTCAATTAATAACTTACACTTTGACTATCCTCATTCTCTCATGTACTTCACACATTTTTACCATCAGTAACAAAACTTTATGCCACTCAGTCTTTTGACTATAATAACTCTTCCCATTTTCATGCTATCGCAGTTTTTTGAACTACAGGCTAAGGGTGCCAGCTGCTCACCTCATTACTTCTCCCAGCCATAATGCCCAAGAGACACATTCCAAAGTCTTAGATTCCCTTTTACCTGAAGAAACAGTACAAACAATCCAAGCCATAAGAATTTCAGAAACAGTGAAGTGTAATATTTATTTTGTTATTCATTGTATGCCATGGAAGATGTATGTTCCAAAAGACTGAAATCAGTCAGCCAAAGTCAGCTATTGCCCTAGCCTCCTGCAAAGGAGAGCAGGATCATTTGTTTCTAGGATCAAAATCATTAATAAGCCTCTTCAAAGACAACTTAGCACAGCTTCCATTTAGCATATTTACTATCAAAAAAACCTAGTCAGTAATGTTCTTAATGTCGTTTCTGAAAGACAAGTTTTCTTCAAAGTTCATCAGCATTTGCAAGAGTAAAGTCAAGGAACAAGGAAGATTTCCTAATAAATTTAGAACTTAGAAGTATTCAGTTATTCCACCGTAATTGGTTTTGTTCCCCTGTAACACAGAATCAAGAGTTCTCCCAGATAAACAGTCATTCAAAAATAGTTCTAGCTGCAATTCACAAGCTCTCCTTATCAAACTGTTACTAAGTAGCCCTTCAGAAACAGAATGTCAGTCTCAGGTTTGTCCCTAATAGACAGGTATGAACAATGCAAGTTATTCCTTTAAGAATTAACCCTCTGTGGGATTAACTTGCATACAAAAAGCTTTTAACAGATACATATCCCAACAATCCTATTATGGAAGAGATTATTACAAGAGTAGTCTGTTTTAAATTGCTTACCATCTGATCAGTCCCACTGGGAGTAACACTAGCAGCACATGTACAAACTCAAAGACCAGTATCAGACTACACATAGTAAAAACTTAACGGCTGCCATCTGAACTAACAGCTGCGCTACTGACACCACTGGAGCAGGAACAAGCCAATTCTGTAGACAGACAACAACACAACATGGCCAGCATTGCAGATCTCACCAATTGAGGCTCACCTACATTACTAATAAAAGTTTTAATTACCACATGCACTGTATATTTCAAATAGACACCAACTAGCCTTAGCGGCTTTCACGAACAAATCCACTGGGGAAAATAATAGTGGTTTCTGAAAACAAACTGTTCTTAGTAAATTCATACCTAGTGAACACTTAGTGTCAAAGTGTTTCTATCCACCACTCTTCATGTCTTAACAAGAACTGAAGTTTAACAGTTCCCATGAACACAATAAATATTCCCCCTAAGAGAAATCATGGAAGTAAAAAAGTAAAAAAGCTTAAAGGAATGCAGAAAGCAACCTAGTTTTGGGAGGTCTCCCAAGCCAATCAAGTTATAGATAGAAAGGGTATTTTATTAGGGTACATGAACAAGTAGCAAAAAGAAAAGACAACCTTTCTTCATTCACCTACTGTCCTTGAAATAGTACATGCATGTGCCGTTGAGTTACTCTTCTGATAGTGATCTGTGAGAGAGAAGGGTATCCCCATTATTATCTTAAGTGCAGCCTCTTCACCTGTGCTCTAACATCTAACAGCTTCTCACAGCACATGCCACAACACTCATGAAAATCAGCATAGCTCTGTATGCATTTCAGTAACAGTGAGTGGGAGTACTTAAGTTTTTCAACCACAGCCTAGAGAGGGCAAGAGGGACAGCAAGAATTCAGAAAACTGTATCGGCTTGTTTTAGTGAAACATGCTCTAAATTTGCCTCCAACCTTTGTCCCAGTCAGTAGTAAGCCCAAGAAAAATCTCATCTAAGAGCTGGCCCTAAAAACAAATCTAACAAAACAAATCCTACTTAATCAAAGATAAGCACTTACTATGGCAGGCTGAGCTTGCTTTGGCAGGTGAGAAGGCATACCTTGCTAATTGGGCACACCTTGATACGAAGTGACCCTTTATTTAAATACACCACGAACTGATGCACTAACAGAAATGTTACAAAGTTAACTTGAACACATTAGTTTACGATTTTCTCAGTTCTTGTGCTCTGATACTAAGCATAACTTTGTGAAAGCAAAAACACAGCTTACAGTCACTGCTTTCATTCAGAAGTCTAGCAGCACCAGGGAAATCAGCACATTTTCTCAGTTCTCTGCACAGTCACTGGCCATCAGACACAGAAAGCCTGGGCTTCTTGAGGGAAGATGTCCTGCAAGAACAGAAGATGGAAGACAATAGGAATCACTCTCCTCTTGGGCACTTTATTGCAAAGTACTAGAATTTGTTACAGTCACCTCCTAACAGTCAGGTACACATAGAAGAGTTGAACCTTATTCTCAGGTGCTAAAAAAAAAAACAAAAAAAACACCAATATAAGAAACATGACTCTCATCTCCCTGTTCTGAGCCATAAAAGGTGCACCTGTCACGTTAGCCTCTGTGCCATGCCATGAGCAACCAAAGGAAAAAATATTCAATTTACGATCAAGACAGTAGGGTCAAACCATGCAATCTTCAGGTTTTTTATTTTTAAAACTGCTAGTACCCTATACAAAAGCTAAATTAAGAATTTTAAGACTAATCTAAATACTCTGCTTTAGCCACCACTTGTAAGTCTAGATCTCCTTAGAATTAGCAATCTCAACATCTATTTTGAGACATGCCAGATTTCTAAGGACAAAAAAAAGAAAAATTAATCATTTTCCCTCAATTTCCTGGATTCCAAAGTTACAGTATTTGCCAGCAACTGGTATAGTTCTAGAAATGCTGATTATCTCATCCCTTCTAACAAGCATATAACATAGGTGTGCGAGAAAACAAAAAAGATAAAACAGCATTTCACTATTTTCAAATACCAGATATTTGGCCTGGATTTAAAACAACAACAACAACAACAAAACAGGTCATGAAAATAAATTCTTTGTTTTCAACAGCTAGTTATGTTTATATTCTTATGAAATTAAGAATGATCACTTCAGAATAACATAGATAAACTTGCCAGAACACAGTTCCTCCAAATTATTGTGCCCAGTTCTATCACCACATGGACTTAGCCAAACTTAGTCCACCTACACAACTTTTCACAAAAAAGAATTATGTTTTCAAAGATCTAGCAAGACTTTACCTGCTGAAAAAGGTAATAACTGTAAACCAATGAAAAAGTTTCCCCTGCAGTAGCACTAGCACTGACATGGCACCCAGCTTCTATTTGCTTAGAAGAGAGTAGTCCTAACCAAATCTTGAAACGTAAGTGCTGTAGAACAGTGGTCTCTAAAGTGGGTCACACATGCAAGACAATCCACTTAGGCATGGGAAGAAAACATTTTTTGTCACATTAATAAATAAAATTTTAAAATACTGTTTATTTCATCTTTATCTTATCCTTTCTTAATTTCTATTTCTGAGTATGTTTTATAATGTATATATCAGCACAGTAGTGCCTGTATATAATTGATAAATCAATAAATATACATATACTGGGGGTGTGTGCTAAAAAGTTTTTTTAATTGACAGCCATGCGCAGCCAAAAAAAACTGGAGGCCACTTTCCTAGAAAACAGAAGCTCCCTTTCTCTGTGAACAAGATTTTTCTTTTTTTCTACTGACTAAAAAAGAGGATTTATATTTGTCCTGTCTTCCCTCATTTTCCTAGATGCCACTGACTTAACACTAAGTTACACCAATCTTTCTCACTCACAGGATGATCTGGGGGTTCTTTCCTTAGCCAGCTCCACATCTACTCCTAGCTCTCTTCAAAGGTCCAACACTATGACAATACTAAGTGGTTTCACTTTGCTCCAGGAAGCGAGGACCAGGCCAGTTTCACTCTGGTACTGGTTATTTCAGAGGATTTGAACGAATGGCGCCTCACAAGGCACGTGGCTCAGTGTTTTCAATTCCAGGGTTGGGGCTTTTTTTGCCACCTCAGCGATAAGAAACTTAAGTTCCTCGGGAACAGGCAACCGAATATGAAAGCCTATTACTGGAAATAAGTATCAGAAAACCATACTATGATAAACGACCTGCTTGACAAGGGAACATTAAGTGGACATAATGAAGCAATAAACAAACAGAATTAAGGAGCCATCAAATATTATTATCTCTCATCGCTTTGCGGGAACTCGGGGAAGAGATAAGCGTTACAAGAACACAGAAAGCCAAGTGCCTAGACCCTCACCCAGCTCCTCCCCCTTAACCCAACGCCAGCTCTGGCGGATACCCCCAGCCCCGCCTCGCCGGCGGGCCACAGCAAACAGCCAGCCCACCGCCAAGCGCGGGGAGGGCGGGAGGCCGGCAGCGAAGCCTGCCAGGCCCGGCCGCCGGCAGTGCCGCCGGGGGGGCCCGCTCCCCGACACCCACCGGGGCAGGGGCAGGAGCAGGGCGCCCACCGCCCCCCTTCCCCGGCCCCGGGCAAGGAGAGGAGGAGCGGAGAAGGGCCCGCGGCCCTCCCTACTGACCTGCCGGAGGGCGGCTCGCCCGCAAGGCCGAGGGGTCGCCTGACAGAGCCCGCTCCCCTCAGCCCGCGCAGCCGCTGCCGCCTCCTTCACGCGTACCGCCGCGTTACCGCTCGCCCAGCCCACTCGGATCTCTCCTCCGCCGCCGCCTCCCGCCGCCGCCTCCCGCCTCAGCGCAGCCATCTCACCTCCCCCGGAGAAACCCCTCAGGAGAACGAACCCCAAGCCGGGCTGGGAGGACCCACCGCCCCCCACCCCAGCTCAGCAGCCCGGCGCGGAGGGAGAAGTTCAAACAACACACCGGGACTATTTTCTCTCCGCAGGCGGAAGCACACTATTTCTCTGCGCGCGCAGATGCACGGAGAGATTTTAAAGGGCCAAGCGCGAGGCACGCTGCGAAGTGTAGTCTTCCCGTGCCAGCCCCGCCCACTACGCGGCGGTTCC
>JAVKLA010000002.1:2961711-3024368 GCA_034782735.1 Sagittarius serpentarius
TTCTCTCTCCCCCCCAGTGGCGCAAGAAGCGCATGCGCAGGTACGTGGGGCTCCCCCGGGGCCACCGCCTGCCTGTCCTGCCCCGCCGGGGTGGGGAGGGGTCCCTCTGCCCTGTCCCGCTGGGCAGGGCCGGCCCCGGGGCCTGAGCGCCGCTCTCTCTCGTAGGCTGAAGCGGAAGAGGAGGAAGATGAGGCAGAGGTCCAAGTAGACCCCGCCGCGGGGCCGCCGCCGCCACCGGGGAGACGTCCCGGGTGCCCCCCGCTCCCCCCGGAGACGGTGCGGGGGCGTGGCTGTTAAGAGGAAGGAACGGGCCCGGTGCCGTGCGCGGTGGGGGGAGGAACCCGCTGCGCCGGGCCGGTTCTGTGCTGCGTGGCGGCCGCTGTGCCGCGAATAAAGCTGGTGGTGTTGGGACGCGGTGTGGTTCCTCCGGGTTCCGCCGGTAACGGGGGCAGACGGGCGGTGCTGGGGTAGGGCCGGTAGCGGGGAGGACCGGGGGTACCGGCGCGGCGGAGAGAGCCGGGGATGGCGGGCGCACACCTGTGACGTCACGGTGACGGAAGAGCGGGGGCGCTGGGAAGGGGGAGAGCGGCTTCTTCCGGGTCGCCCCGGAAGCACCATAGAGCACTTCCTGCCCGGCGCAGAGCGGCGGCCGGAAGGGGCCGCTCATTGTTGGCGCTGGAGGACCCGCGAGGAGGCCGCGAGCGGGTGAGTGCGGGGTCGGGCCGCCACCGGGGACGGGACGGGCAGCGCCGCGACCGGGAGACGTCCCGCTCCGCCGCCCCGGGGCCCCCGCGGGGCCGTGTGGCGCCCTGGCCCCCAGCCGCGGCGCTGGGCCCCTCGGTCGCCGCCGACAGCCCCCGCGGGCCCGGTGGCGGTAAAGGGCACTTTCTTCTGCCTACACCTCGGCTGGAAGTTTTGCGACGTGATTCTGCGCTGAATATATTGTGCCTGAGCCTGCTGGAGAGCGCAGCGCGGCTTCGGAGCTGACACCTTCTAGGAATTTCACGACGATAAAGCCGCTGTAGGTGCCAGGTGGATGCTGTCCCTGTTGGGGCTGTGTCTTTACTCTCTTATTACTGCGAATTCCTGACAAAAAAGGCTTTACATGTTAGTGTATACGTGTGTAGCTGCATTCCATTCTCCTTTTCTCTTGAAGGTATTTTGGACTTTTAGGTAGGTCGGTCTGTTTGCCTGGTGTTTTTGCGGGTGAAGTTGAGACTAGACTGGAAAGGCTGGGATTTGCATTGGGACAAGCAAGCGAAACGATGTAAATACATAGCAGCGGTTAGTTACTTACCAGGCAGCTGACACCCAACACAGAATGGCCAGGCTGCTCTTAGGTGAGCACGAGGAGGAGGAGGAGCGTTGGCTGGTGGGTCTCTGACCTCGAATTCAGTAGGAATCCTTTCTCAGAGAACATAATTTCTGTTTACTTTAGGTCTTTGCTGTTTTATTTTGTAGAGCTTGGCTTTCATTCTCCTTTAATCACTTTACACGGGGCTCCAAAGTTTTTCCCCTTACTCGTCGTGGCTTAAAGGCTGTCCAGTGTCTGCTAAAGCACTTTATTCTCAGATATTTGGGGAAAAAATAATACGCAAGATATATGGGCAGGAAGGAAAGAACGCACAGTTGTTTTAGGAGCCAAGACTATGGAATTCCAATAATTAGGTTCTATAATTAGAAAGTTCACTTAAACTTGTATAAAACTGCCAGCTGAACAACTACCTTTGTTACAAATTAGATGTATTTAATTCTATGTAACTTTTGTTTGACTTACAACCTCATCTAGACAGTTTGATTCCAGTGCTGTGGCAGAGCAGGAAATACTTGTGGATATTTTATTTGGTCATTTTCACTAGTTAGAGCTCTTAATCTGGTTTCACACTGGCTGAAAAGGTTTTGTCTGTAAAGTAGCTAAGATGGTTTATCCAGATGAGGCATCTTCCTGGCAGAGCTACTGCTCCAGTGTGTTTTCAGGAAAACCTCATTTTGTTCTCTAAAATGCAGAAGTATGCAAGAAGTGAATTACCAATTTTTCCATGTGTAACTTTCCATGATTAATCTTATGTATTCATTTCATGATGGATTTACCTTATTGTTAGGATATCTCATGTAGATAACTTAATTCACAGACTTCCTAAATGACTTTCGTGGATTCTTCTGCTTGGCTCAAATGCTTCTTCCTTACCTGAACAGCATTGGCAGGTAGGGTGTAATTCCTGAGCCTGGGCAAGGAGTTACCAGCTGCAGAGCGAGGAGCCGGCAGGCATTCCTGCCTGGCCTTTCTCCTAGTGGGCGCTTTCACCCAGCTGCACGTGTGTGGAAACGAGCAATTGATAAGAGAGTGGGCTTCACTCATGGATGCAGTGTTTGCATTTCCTTCTGTTTCAGAACATACATTAACCATGTAAATAAGTATGCAGTTGTTTTGAAACAACAGTATTCCTTATGTATCAGTAAGTCTTACCGTTGCTTCAGCGAAAGAGAGAGCAAAGAGGCAAAATACCATTTCAACTTCTTAAGTAATTTGTGTTTCTGACTCTTCCCCTCTTTAGAAAATCTAGTTGCAAACATATTTACCAAAATATATATTCTTTTCTATTTATTTTCCAAATAAAGGAATTGGTTGGAATCAGTCATTTAAAGAAAAATAAGGGTGGGGCGGGGGGGGGGGATGCTATTTGGCGAAGTGGCTCCTAAATGTTTTCTTGCCTAAACAGGATAGTTTGATTAGGGACACAGACATTGGTAATAGCTGTTAACCCTCTGTATTGTGCTAGGAAAAATAAGTATGTGAAAACTTACTATAAGTTAACAAGTTGTAACATGTTCTCTTTTCTCTACCTTGTTCCTGAGTTTACACTCCTATGTCTCTACCTTCCTTTTCCTTTTTCCTGTTTAGTCTTTGCTCTTGGGTTTCCCTTTTTCCTAGAGCTGCCCCTTGTCCCAGTTCAGAATTAGACCCTCCCATCCCTGCTAGCTGCCCATGTTTTCTTTCCCCTCTTCTCTGAAGGGATCAGCAGCTTTACTCCTTGTCACTGCTTTACTTGGTCTAGTTGCTTTCTGATGAGATCGGATTTCAGATGGTGTTAACTCAGTAGTCCTTTCTCTTCTGTTTTTGTATGTATGGCTGTTAGACCATCTTTTTCCCAGCCCCTGAAAAGAGAGCCCCAAAGGTCTAAACTGGGGATTGCTAGGTACGGATCAGAGATGAGGTCTGTCTCCTGCCAGCTTCCCCCCTGTTCCCACTTCCTGTGCTGCTGCAGCTCCCAAGGAATCCTGCCAAGCTGCTCCCTCCCGTGTAGTCAGTGTGTCATAGCTGACATTTGGGTATGGGCAGAATATCGAAATGCAAATGACAGGGGTATAATGAGGAGATAGTGTTGCACTTGTGAAAAGCACTGTGAACATTGTGGAGTACATGTGATGTAAAAACAGATTGTAAAGAAAACACTTGACATGGGGAAACTGAAAATAAAACTGTCTTACCTTTCTGCTCTTCGTATGTGGTGACTCCAGATGTTTTTAACCTACTTAAAATAGGAAAATCATAATCTCTAAAATGTGTTTTGGTTTATTAGTTGAAGTAAAGTTCAAAGAAACAACATAAAGTTATTTGCAAGCCATATGTAGCGTTTACTGGCTGTTAGTGACAGCCAAAAATCACTAGTGCGGCAAAATCCACTCTATATGTATGTAAAGTAGTGTGGATTTTGGAGGAGGAGATGTGTGGCCCCAGTCCACAGCCAAGGGAAAGAGGCTTCAGGTTCTCCATGCTAATACCAGAAAGGGTTGATGGAGCATGGTGCTGCTTTCTGTGGTTGCATTACCTCTGATAGGCAGGTACAGAGACCTTGTCTGTAGAGTTCTTATTGGTATTGCCAGTTCTCCCACCCTTCTGTGCTCCCACACATGACCATTGTTTAAGGACTAAGCATTGCACTGGGATTTACGTCGGCCTAAGGCTGAAATACTTTCATTGTTTCATATGTATCAGCACAATAATGTAGAATTTCCATTACCATACCGTTTTAAATTTAGAGTGGAAAAATACTGACTGCAAACTGGAATGAGACTTGCTAGTTGACTTTTACTAGTTTAAAGCAGGGTGAAGTGGAACAAGTAAACAGTATACACCAAGAATAATATAAGAGCTTTAGTATTTTTGCAGTGTTAGTGACAAGGATAAATGACTTGGTTTTTACTTGGTAACAATTCTAATTAGTTGTCCAATATTTGAGCTGCAGTTTCAATAAATTGTGGTTTAGTATGTAGGCTCTGTGTTTCCTTTTGGGTTTACCAAATCATAAGCAGAAATTATCAACCATGTGAGAAATTTTCAGTCGTTCTTTTTCCTAAGATAGATAAGTGGCTGAGTCACTAAAGCAATTTCTTTCCCCATATCTCTAAGTGGACTGAGTTGACTTGAGATTGCCTGATGGTTGAAAATGTGGATGGAGGAAAACTATGCAGTGGGTGTAGCTCTGAGGCCACTTTCTTTAAATTGATTTTCTTATGGGGCTCCATCAGCTATTACAAAAGTTACCATGTTAACTCACTGAGTTACAAAACTGCTTTACCACAAATGTTTTTGGGTTTGTCTGTTCAGATGACACCAACAACAATAGAATTTCAGAACCCCTCTGGAGCCTAATTCACCATTTCTATCTGTAATCACATGTTGCTGTGCAGGATGAGTACAAAATCAGTTTTAAACTGCACCACTTGGAGAAATATTTTGTAATCAATCTGTAACTGATTAAATTTTTTTTCAATGTCTGATTCTGGGGAAAATTGTCACCCTGACTACTTTTCTTTTTGTGTGAGTACTTTGAAAAATCTCCAAATAGTAGGTCCCTTGGCAGGCTTGCTACCCATACCTGCGGTGTATGGGCCTAGCCTAAACTGAGGTGCTTTTGCATGAATTATAGGAGCCGTAACAAAGATTACGATGATGTTTATTGCACATCTGCACTTTGATCACCAAATAGTTATGTTTAAAAGATGTGTAAACATGGTATGTATGGTATGCATTAATTTGTTATCTGTACCTCAAAATGCCTTCAGAATTCACGGTTCTTCTTGCTTAGGAGTCTTTTTCTTAGTTGCCAGCTTTTACAGCAGGGGATGTTTAATTTCCCCATAAAAATGACACGTTCCACATGGGGAAAAAATTTTTATCCTTTTAAAGTGCAAAAAATTATAAATATTACCTGGGAAAGACATTTTTAAATCTTTCCATTTGTAGGCTTTATCCCACATTTTAATTAAGAGTAATATTTCAGTTAAAAAACCTTACATGCACTTAAACATGAATGCTGAAAAATGCTCAACCATCTTAATGCAGTCGCTGTTGACTGCCGGACCCATTCGTAGCAAAGTTTTTGAAATCACAGTAAACAAATGGATAAAAATCATGCCAGGCTAAACATTGTAGGCTTCTAGCAATACTTGTTTTAGTAACATCTTGTCTGAGACACCAGTTCAGTGTGGTGCTAAAAAGTAAGATCACTGACTTCATAAAGTTAGTGCTATTTCAGAAAATATGGCTGCTAGCGCGTAATTTGCCAAATGCAACTTTATTGGTGTTTAAGCAGATTTGGATTATTATTTGATGGAGGTTCTATAGGAAGCTATTTAGTGATATATTCACAGTTTGACCTTACATGTCTTTGTAAAACCATTGAATAAGTGCAGATCTCAATCCTAAAATGTTCTTTCTTGGATACATGCCTGTATTTGTACAGGCCTCTCTACAAAGCTCACCAAAGGAGGAAGGCAGTATGTAATACAAAAGATGTAAATTCTGCATGTATGTATTTATATCCAGTCTTCCAGCTCTGAGGCTCTTACTGTCGGAAGAACCTTCATACACATTTAAAAGACATTTAAATATATGCTATAAACATGAACAAATACAGACATCCTTCTGCATTGACTTCATGTATATTCCCTCTTACTGTAAGTCTCTGTACACATCACAGATACTCTGGCTGTTGTCTCAGCTGCCAAATAGCCTCTTTGTGAGTATCATTGTTTTGCTGTTACACTTGTTGGTGTCCTTTCTGTGGGGTTTTTTAATGCAGCAAAAGGAAGGAAGAACAGTTTTAAAAATACATTATCTTTCCCCAAATTGGCCAGTAAATTCAGAAACGTGCATGTCTGAAGGTAGTAGAGACACTTAAAAATCCTATAGCTCTTGAGTTGAAACTGTCCTTGGGTACCTATTAGTCTTTTAGCACCTTTTTTTCCTCAGGCAAGTTTTGACTTTCTCTCTACCTTGTATTAGCCCCTAATAGTCTTCTGCAGAGTAACCCTTGAGCCTGTTTGGAACCCCATTAAAATCACTGATTCTCTCTGTAAAGGCTCAGAATTACATCAATATTGCTCTAATAAACTTTGAAGTTTAATGCAAATGTGTACAAGCTCAGAGAGAATAAATATTAGTATAGGAGTTTCCATGGAGAAATAAGTCGTATCGTGTAATTGTTTTTCCATTTGCTTTAAGCCTTACTAATTGTCTTTCTCTGTCTCCCTGATCTCGATTGGGTAGTTTTGCTTAAAAACAGGTTGCACAATATTCTCTGGTCTCAGACTTTAAATCTGTAACTACATGGTTAAGGAGTGTGACTCCTACTGTTTGGAATGATCTTTGGAGAAGATAGTTTATTTAATGACTTTTGTACTGTAAACTGTAGACATTCTCCATTTTTAGAAGTAGGGCGATAGCTCGTAGTAAAGATGTAGAGAATGTGGGGCACATGAAAACTCTCAATGTGATCAGTTACACGTGCTTTGGTCATGCAACAGTTTGTAGTCTGTTGTAGTTGGTGGAAGAAGTTGCTGACTTGGTGTTAAATATACATCCAAGGCATAAATGTTGACTTTTAGAGCTTTATATCTGTAAAATTGTATTTTCATACTGTGGTAATATTTTTAATATTTGGTTTATTATTTTTATTATTTATTATTAACGAGAGTCTCAAACCTGCTCTGCTGCTAATGAAGCTGTTCAGTAATGTATCTTTCGATTGTAACAACAAAATTTTGAAAGTATTATGGTAGGTCTTCTTAAAATGAGGCAGACTCATATTTAAAGGTCACTATCTCTGACTAGAAAAGATTGCTTGGGAAGTGCAGAAAACGAAGGCATGTTAGGACAAAGCTTGCTGAAGCTTGAAGTGCTCCTGTGCCTATGAGTTTTGCCTACTAAGTATTTCTTGTACAGCAAAGGCAGTATCCCTGTTAGAGAAAATGTCAGTGCAAGCAGAGCTGAACATACATTTCATTTACCCTGTAATTCTGTATTGATTCTGGGTGTGGTATTGTAATTGTCATCTTGCTCCATGAACCTGTTGGCAGGTGGGGTGCTGGTTCATGGTTCCTTACAAGTTAACCCACTTATCTTCTCAGAGTGGGAGTGAATCTCTTGCAAAGGTGGTTCTTTTAGGAGAGTTGTTCAGAAACTGGTACATCAGAAGAAATGTTGCACTCTGGTATATAAAGTACCTGTTTTTAGCAGTTGATAGAGAGATGCTGTTAGTAACAGTTGCCATGAAAAAGCTCCTGGGGCAGCTTTGCAGGTTTAAGGCGAGATTGCAAAGCGGTTAGACTGAGATTCCTCAGCTGCACTGGAGCTTTACTCATGGTGAGTTCTCCTGTGTTCCGTATAATTATCTCTGTTTTTCTGCTTGTTGGAATGTGAGAAGTGTTTGATTGTTTTGCTTGTTTGTGCAGTTGCTTTCAAAGAGAGAAGCTGAATCAGGTTCCTTTCTGATTGGTATTGCCGCTCAGCATCAGTATGGTATTCAGTAAATACATGTTTTAAATGCAGTATTGCAAGTCATACTAGATTGCATAGTATTGTAAATGGCAAGAAGTGATGCATTAAAAAAAAAGAAAAGCCCAGTTTTTACCTTGTTTTGTTTTTCTTTTTTTTTTTTTTTTTACAAGACTGATTTTTCTTTGTAGTGCATAATGGCGGTAACATTGCAAGCTTTTTTCCTACTCTGTACTTTGCAGATTGACTTCATTGCTTATGGTTGTACATTATCTTTGTTTATCAGTGTAAATCAACAGAGCTATTCCTGAACAATGGAGATAGCAATGGACAGACCTTTTGAAGCCAAATTTGTAGACTGAGAAACAGTATTGTATAGAAACATGTTGAAAAAGATAACCAGCATGGGTTATCAGGGGGTTCTGCTCAATCCCCTACAGAGGAGATTATGGAAAAGGCTGTGTAACAGTGTTTTCTAAAACATTCCTACGCAAGTGCCAGGGCGCTTGATGGAAGGTTCATGCATACACTAATAATTCTTATGGGAAATAACAGTAAACAGGTGAAATACCAAAGCAACAGCATTTAAATATAAGTGGGAATTAGATTCCTTAATATTTCAAATGTTACATATTTGGGTTTTTTTCCTTAGAGTTGAGTACCTGCAGTTCTTTGCATATTAAGTCACGGTCTGGCTACATAGAAAGCTGACTTTGGGTACCTTCCTATAAAAGTTGTTAAACATCCAAACAAAATGAAATCTGTAGAATACAGAAGGAAATATTAATCCATATAATGAATAATGTTGTCTTCAGTGGCAAGCGCTGCTTACTGAAAGGGGGTTATAAGTTCAGCCACTAGTCCCTGAAATTGTATTATATGGATAACATGCTGAATTTTTTTTATATTGTGCTGGCTAAAAGAGTTGGTGTGCTTTTTCCATCAAATAACAATCACAAAAAAAGTTTGAAAATATATTGGAAAAGAAGCCAGTATTGGTTCATAGTTGCAGTGATTGTGCTGGATGCAAATAGCTGAACTGTGGATTAAAAAAAATTATTGAATAAAGGAAATAATTGAAAATCAGTATCAGTTTCTAAACAAATGTAAGCTCTGCTTTTCCATAAATCATAGTACTGTTAGGTTTTTAGTGTATATGTTATAGAGGAGCATTCATCGGCACAGTCTCATGTCAAAGTCAATCTCTCTACAGCGGATGTATATAGCTGCTTAGATTTCTCTTGCTTGTAATGAGTGAGATGCTTGTCCATTCCAATGCGTATTTCAAGTGATACGGGAACAGTTTTGATTATAATTTTAAAACTTTATTTCTTTCCTTTTTGTGAACAGGAGGTAATAAAGTGTTTCTTGTAATTTTTATTGTAATTTCTCTTGCTGGTTTACAAAATGTCTGTAACTTAGGTGTTTTAAATCTGTAGATCCCAGCTGCTTTTAACTTAGTTGATTTTGCCACATGGTTCAAGGTTTCTTTTCCATCACTGTTTTTCCATGAGCTCTCCCAGAAGTTTCAGGGGTAATTGTTCTGCAGGGAAGATAAATGTGTATTAGGTATATGTATGTACATTGGATGATGCATGGTAAAATATTTGCCCTGCCTGCATTATCTGCTGAAGAGTTCTGAAAAATTATTTCCAGTGGGCAGTTAAAAGCCTGGACAACTCCTGTATGCTTCTAAGACTAATCAGTACGGGACTTGCTGTCTCATAGATGCATTTGCAGTCATCAGCCTGTACCTCTAATGGTTTTTATTGAACATGCTTGGTTTTTTTCTTGGCAGGTTTTATGATCTAGTTTAGAAGAGAGAGCTGTCACACCACAAAAAAGAAACTCTTCATTAGTTTGAGAGATGAACTAAACCTCAGTTTGTGTTCCGAGAGCTTAAAAAGTACAAGGAGACTGGACAATCGTATCTTCACAAGGCACCTTTCTCAGGCTGATAAGGAACACATTCTATACATCACATTAACTTGTCACTTTCATACCCTTGGGTGTATGTGACAGTGTCATTTAAGAACAGAAAATATGCAGGGATATGATTCTTGAAATTAATTGAGCGGTACCTGAAAAATTGGAAATCTAGCCTTTAGTATCAGGAAAAAAAATATATTGAAATGTAAGTCCACCTTCTTTATTTTTTCCATGAGAGAGAAAAGTGAAGATGTCTCATTATTAGGATAACTCTTTCTAAATGCTGCTTTGCTAATTGGTGCAACCCTAACACGTCTGCATGGTTTTACAGGCTATTCTGGGACCTGTGATAAGCATTTCCTTTTGGAAAAGCTGTACACAATGTGAAAACAGAGGGAACACAATCTCTTCTGCCTCTTTAAGATGTGTTGGAATAAATGTGTCTTTTTGAAAGGGTTTTTTTGCATATTTTTCAGATGAGCAACTCTCTTGAGCTTTGTGCTTTTTATTACATAACATTTATGTTTTTAAAGTTCTGAGCATGATCTCAGGGTTTTATTTTGGTTTTAGTAAAGTATTTGCTGCTTGTGGCCCTGTAAAACCTGAGAGATAGTCCTGTCTTCTAGCTCTGGAAGACCTGTAGTCCCCCGTAGTTCATATGGGAGGCTTAAATATGCAGTCTTTTGAGTAGAAAATGTTTTCTTTAGTACTTTTCGAATTCAAAATCATTGGAATTTGCTCATATAAAATCATAACTTCCTGAGAAAATATTGGCACAAACTGTGGAAGCTGTAAGTTTTTGGAACTTTTGTTCAAGTTACTCATTTTCTCTGCTTTATTTCTTCTTTTGCTTCACAGAGGCTAGTGGACAAAGCAAACTGGGAGCTGAAGGGCCTACTTTGGAATCTGGCAAAAAGGCGGTGACTTAGAACTAAGAGAATATGCCTTTTGGGGAAGAAAAAAAAAGTCCTTGAACTGAAGAAACGATTTTAGGAGCTGTACCTTATTTTGTTTGGCTCTGCAAACTAGTCAGTTCTGGCACTTTCATGCACCAACTTCTGCTAATTCATATCGTGCGTATATTTGTAGTTTTATAGAAAACGGTTATTAACAGATCCATTTTAGTATTTGTGAAAGTTAAGGTCTATAATTTCTGTTGGTAGTTGACGAGGACTCTTTGTTTGTAAATATCTTTGGCCCTGAAGATTTTGGACAGACGTGATCATTTTGCACTATGTGACTCTGAAATCCACAGGTTAAGGAAAGATTTATATCTCAAAATCAACTTTTTACTGTTATTGGGAAGAAATATGTTCTGCAAACTTTCATTCAAAGAGGAGATATTTTTTATTCTTTTCCTGAGAGCTGTGTGTATGAGCTTAAATTTGTCTGGGTGTGTATATGTATATCTTACAGATATATTCGTGTTGAAGCGGCGATTAGTGCTGTTTTAGGAAGTAGTGTTAAATCTCCAGTTATATTCATATTTCCAGAAGAGTCCATTTTTATCTGCAGCGTAGTGCAGTAGAAGGTAATGGTGATTTAAAAACTCCTCATAGCAGCATATGAACCTAGTGTTTCCCTGTCTGGGGAATGTGACTAAAGTTACCATCTCTTGCCAGAAATTTGGTCTGACTTCAGTTTGCTAAATTTTTTTTCCTTTAAAGTGCTGGTTGACGAAACATTTAATGAGCATCCCAGCTGTCTGTGCATTGGAAGCAGATAGGCAGTAGAGTGAAATGGCTTTTTTCAATAATCTCCAATCAAAACCCAAAACTCCATAATTCACTGATTTAACAAATAAGAGAACTAAAAGCTTGCCTGAAGTCAATTATTCCAGCATTGAAAAGAGGGCCCAGAACACTCATAGTCTTACTCACTTTGCTAACCCAGCCTTTTGAAAACAGCTATGGTAAATATTTATTTAGTTGCCATAATACAGTATGGGTATGTCTTTTGACCTCAGCAGTTAGGCTGAGTTAGGCTACTGCTTCTAAGAGCTTTAAGTCTTTTATTTCAAATGGTAAAAATTTATGGCTTTTTATCACAATGTATGTTTCTAGAGGCTTATCATGGCACTGTTATATTTCGTTTTTGTAACTGTTGTATTGTCATCTTTCTTGGATAACTTGCTGTCAAAGCACGTGTCAGGTCGTGTGTCATGGTCTGTTCAGAGCAACTGTGCATTTTGGTAGTTAAATATTTCTCTCTTGAGTTGGAAGAGCTACACTGCATATCAGAAGCTTGCAGGCAAACCTGCTGATTAGTACTTACTTTTCTTGTGGCTGGATACTTAGAGTTAGCGTGTGATTTGGGATTAATCTTTGGAATTAATTTCTGTATTGTTCAGCAACAGGAAAAACTTGGAGACTGGGATGATTAGTTTTTTCCTTAGTTTTCAGATTGTTTTAATCAGAAATTTCAATTTTAAGGTAGGAGAAGAGCACCTAGAGTAAATAAGGGTTTTGCTGTTTTTAGAGCACAGAAGATCCTGCCTTTAAACTCCCAAGTCAGAGACTGAATAAGTACCTTTTAAGTAAGGAGGACTCCATTTTACAAGTTACATTGTTGACCTTAAGATCACTTTTTCCATCATTTGTGACAAGGGATCAAACAGGCTGTCTGCAAAACAGTAATATGCATTCAAGTCTTTTGGTATTGTCAGGTCATGACTAAAGCTTGATAAGATGAGAATGATTGGCAGAATGACATGCACCCGTAATTTTTTTTAACTCTTCTGTAAAATATACTGAAATTTAAAATAGGGCATAGTGTTCTCAGCAGGATGCTGACTGACAAAAACTTTGACAATGCAAACATTCTCACTTGTGGAGCTGAATCAGTTGGAAACAGCAGCCAAAAAGGCAAAGTGGAAATACCATTAAGTTGTCTGAAACATTTAGTAGCAATGATCTGCATTAAAATAACTTGGTGAAATTAATTGATGCTTTTTGTCATTTCTTTTGCATAGCAGTTTTCATGTGTGCACCACAGTCTTATCTTGAAGCAAGAAAATGACGCTCTTTCTGCACTGAGGTACTGAAGCAGGCTGATCTGGCTAATACTTTATTGCGTAGATTTATTTCTTAATCTGCATTGGAGATTCTGAAGTACTGGCTGTTTTTCAGCAGGCTGATGTAGTTTTTGTTTGATTTAAGAATATACAGAATAGAACTGCTGTAATTAGAGTTTGGTGGTAGCTTGTGGCACGTCCGGAATTATTTGTGCAGTAGTATTGTACTGAGAGAACATGATTCGTTTTGAGGGAGGGGAACGCAGAACAATGTGCCGGTTTACTTGTGTGGGCTAATATGACTCATTTAGAATGAACAGTTTTAGAAGTTTTTTTAGGAGAATCTGACAGGCTAACCTCAGGTTTCAAATCAATTTAAATTGTCTAGCAAGCTGTAAGTCCTCCCTTCAATCCACAAGGCTCTAGCAATTCTCCATTGTTTTGGGTCAGCAGTTTACAAACACTGCCTGGACCAGTGATCTGTGAAATCAGTCTTTGAGTCTTCCTGATGCTGCCTTTGAACAATCTCATTGATGGTAAAGAAGAAATGACTGTCAGGCCTCAGGACTGGATTATAAAAATTCTAAGACTTCGAACATACCGAAGACAAAATGTTGGTTAAAAATGCTTGGAAGGTTTCTCTACTCTTTGAACAAGAACTTTTTGGTCCTGAAGTTTTCTGGAGGTGTGTTGCAAGATACTGAACAGGAATGTTTCAGTAATGTGATGGTATTGCAAAAATATATTGAAGACATCTTGCCCTTCTTAGAAATTGAAACTACTGTATGAAGCAGTCTGCTGGCTGGGCTAGTTGCATCTTAAAACTAACATTTTGTGGATTGAGAAGTACTTAACTGCTTTTATTCTGTGAATGCATAAGATGGATTAATTTATACACAATGCTTCCTAGTTAGTGAGAAGTCACTGGCTTTAAAGATTTAAGTCCAATGAAATAGTAGTTATACCTGCCACATGATCTGCTCCTCTTGTTGAAAACATTTGTTTGAAGCTAAATTGTGGTGTTTTCCTCACATCAAGTTTCTTACCTACATTAGTAAAACGTGCCTTCTGTTGTTGCTTCAAACGTCTGTGACAACCGGCTTATTGTTCCCACCCTGTGCCAAGTTGTGTTTCATATTAAATAATTTTTTTCAAAAACAATTGTTTTGGGAGGAGTTTCTTGTATACTGACTCCAGCTAGCGTGCTTCAGTCTGGCAGTGTATTTGGATGTCCCTGTGAAGGGTTCATATCTTTCTGATTCATCTACCATATTTTGCCTTTATATTTTGTTTCAACACATCATTGCATGCTTTCTCTAAAATATCTATAAAATATTGTGTGTTTTCAATTGTAGTATTCACCTCATTGTAGGTGAAAACTTACTGTGTTGTAGAAATCTGAGTCCTGCCTATGTGTGCTGAAAAATAGATGGAACCCATTACAAAATTTGGTAGTGTTGGCTTTTGCTAATGACAAATCAACTGATGCTTTCAGGTCTAGGAAGGCATATAGGGTGCCTCCCTGAAAACTCAAGCTGCATGTAAGAATAAGAACAGCTGTTTGAAATGTCACAGCAGTCTGGGAACTGGCCGTAGAAGGAGCCACTCTCCTTACAAAGACAGGTCTGTCTGATTCATATGTTGCATATGTGTTAAAGTTCATGGGGCTCTTTGTCTAGATGTTAGCTATGCATGTGTTTAATCTTTGAGGTGTTTGAAAGCTTCTGGAGATATTATTAGAATGGTAGAAAGGAAGTGGAAACGAGGGAAAACAGACTTACTGGATATTTCAGCAGTTGTTTGCCAAATCACATTTTGGGATTCATTTCTATTTTAAATACTACAGTGGCTGCCAAAGCTGGCAAACTGTGATTCCCTTTGGAAGGAGGAGGAGACTTCATTACTTCTCTGCGGAGGAGGGACATCGCTTTATTTTCCTGTTGCTTTGTTTTTCCTTTTGTAGTGAATAAAGAAATTCTGGAGGAGAAAAGTAGAAAAAGCCATTTTTCAAAGCTTTTCCAGAAATTTTACAAAACAATGACTTTGATTTACACTTTAAATGTGGTTTCCTGTCTTCTCTCACATCATTTGCATACCTTTAAAAATAGTTCGGTTTAACTTCATTGTAAAAGGAATGTGTCCTTTCTTCAGCTAGTACTGGTTGGGGTATCATTTCCTTGATTATTTCCAAGTGCATTATAAGCAAGGAGTGATCAAATTTAATCACCAAACAAGTGGCCAGATTTGCAAAAAAGAAAGCTGATTAGAATTGCCAGGAAAAACAGGCTGCACACAGAATAATATATGGGCTTAAATAACTAAAGCCTACGGTTTAGGAAGATAAGATGGCTGAACAGCAAAAAAAAAAACCACCACCAAAAACTGGGAGCCAAAAAATATCTGGGTTTTCTTCCTGCCTTTGTCATGCCTCACTTGTAGCCTTGGAAACTGAGACAAAGAGGTTAAGAAACTTGCTCATTCTTAAAATGGAGATAAGATACAATGTACAGCTTATTTTAGTCTCGCTTATTCCTCTGCAAAGTGCTGTAAATGAACTGTGTTGGGTTTTTTAATAGTATAGTCTGTATGATGAAGTTGTTTATCTAGGACTTGAGACAATGAACCCATGTTTAGTTGTATTACTGTGCCTAGCTGTTAGATTGATCCTTTGTTTTAATCTTTCAGTCTTTGCAGGTTATTTCATCGTTTATTCTATCAGGAGGGTGTTGGGTGTTTTAGTTAAACTTGACAATTCTCAAACTTTCAGCAGGATGCAAAGTATCTCCAGTATATAAGCACGCTGACGAGTCTTGAGTACAGAGGAGGTGGCTGGCTGTATGCTTTTCAAACAAGCTCTTGTTTTTGCTCAAGGAGTATAAACTAGGAATTCCAGATTTTGGGATCAAAACACTGGAAACTGTTCTTGGCAAAATGATCAACTGTGAAATAGTTACGAGCTCTTATTTTTTAGATCTGAAGGTGACACTTTTAAGGTTAGTTAAGTTCTGTGCTTACGGCTTTTGTTTTATAGGCTCTCTGGCTGTTCATGTGCTGTTTATCTTAATGCAGCTCATTTGTAGGCAATGCAGACACTTTTAGAAATTGTAAGATTGTGGAGACATTTAATGGCTAAGGATAAATTGCACAGCTGTGGACACTATTTATACTTTCGTATATAGAAAAGAGTCTGTATCATAAAATATGCATAGCTCAATGTTGTGAGTTTTTTCACATTTTTTTAATCTTGGTGAGGACTTGCCAGCTTTTAGGTTTACAGGTTAAAAAGTGTTAGCATGTCCATATCCTAAGAAGAAAATGATCATGCATTACCCGTTAAGAAAATAAGGAGAGAACACTGTATATTTAAGAAAGGAGAGAGAAGGTAGATGGGCTGAAGTAAAATGTTTAAGAATCATAGTAAGGGATTCTAGAAATCCTGCATAAGATTTCTGGGCTGAGAGGAGTAATTCCTAAATACACAAAGGGAAACTGTAAGAATTTAAATATGGTCAAAAATAGCCAGGACTCTATAGAAGACAAAGTGAACAGCAACTCATGCAACAAGTTAGTTTACAGGTTAAGGGTCTGAAACCTCTGCAAAGTATACATCACTTCCAGAAGAAAGAAAAGTCCAAGCCCACAGCTTTTTTAAAAGAGCAATTTAAAGCAATTTCCAATTTTCTAAAATTTGTAAGGAAAAATAATTATTTTAATAATTAGATCTCAACCAAAGGACCCAGAAGGGGAGCAAGTTGTTTGTTCTTTGTAGATGTGTTAATGATGGGAATCTTTTAGAAGTCAACTTTAAAGGACAAAAGGACAAACAGAATTATAGGATGTGTAAGATGGAAATTAGGCACTGGAAACAGAATTGCTTCAAAGATGAGAGGCTAGGATAAATTAAGAACTACCAGATAGCATCTTCGTAATGCTGGAATCTAATATCTTTGACAATTACTTTGGAAAAAAGTTTGCCAAGAGAAACCATAGGAAATTCCAGACACTATGTAGTTCTGTGCTCCTAGTTTGTGTATCTTGCATATAGATTGTGGATAATTTCAAGTTGACTCCCTATTTTATAGCTGAAAAATTCCATTAAATTACTGTGTTATTTAAAGTATCTCTGAACGTTTCTACATCCTCTAGAGATTTAGTTGTAACATTGTAGTTCCCTTTTCTCCCTTAATGCTTGTTCTGTCTCAGATTGCTCTCTCTTATGGGAACCAGGGGATGGGTTTAATGGGTGAATTATGAAGTAATTTGATCAAGAGCTCAGATGATACGAGCTTTCCTCTCTTGTCTTCCCTTGTAATGTCAACACTGTGGTTTTTAAAAAAAATAGCAATTTGCACGTATGCTCTGAAATTCCCAACTTTGGCTCTGACTTGTCCTAAGCTGTTACCACTTTGTTGGGGTTGCTCTGATACGGGTTACTATTTGACAGCTCTTTTCCCTCTAAGAAACTAATTTCCAAATTCTATATTACAAAAGTTTGATCAAAAGATAAAGCTTGAACTAATAAGATGAATAACTTGCTGACATCAAAGAGAAAATGGAATGGGGCAAAGCCAAGAGCCTGGAGCACTGATGTGTTCCCAAGATCTTTCTTGTGGGTGACTATTGCTGACCATTGTGTGTGTCTCATTACCACTACTGTTTCTAAAAATGAGGACATTTACTACCAAAAGATAAAATTTGGTTAATAAAGATTTTTTTTTTCAGAACATTTAATACATTTATACTTTTTTTTTTTTTTATTCAGATATTTACGAAGTTCTTGCACCTGCCAGCCACATTCCCTCGACTCAGTTCTGCTCTCTGGTGCAGACTGATAAACTCTTTCTAGATCAAGCTGGAACCCATGAAGGGGATATTGTCCCTTACCTTTCAGTCTTCCCTCTGCTGCAGGTTACTGCCCCTGCATCTGAGATGCAGAATGGAGCTGCAATACCTTCTAGCTGATTTCAGTATAGAGTGAAGCAGATTAGTCTGCATCACTGTTAGGGATTTAAACATCTTAAACCTAACTTGCTTTACTTTGCACTGCAATGAGCTTGCAGACTCATTTACCATATTCTCACTGAGAGAGAGTAGTTTGATGAATGGCTTCACCTGACAAGAGCAAGTTTTTACTTCTTGCCTATATCAGCCCTCTCTGGAATGATGTATTTTTTTCCATTCTTCAGGTGACTGGTAATGTGAGACAACAATACCTGGATGCAATAGGAAAACCTATCAGCCTGCTTCTTTAAGACAAAAGTTGTTAGGCTGAGTGAACAGCAACTGGCTGTGCCTCCTCTGTTTGACAGTGTACCTCTACTGCATAAACCCACAAATGTGCTTTTGTGGTAGGTTTGTACAGTTGTTTGTTTTGAGAAGAATCACTTTAGCATGTTGCCATCATTTGAATGAGACTTTTTGAGATATTTCTCTTAAACATTTTGATGGGTTTATACATGTATGTCCGTTTCATTGCATATTTAGCTTTTTCCACTTCATGCATTTTAGTCCAAGAATGTGCATTCAAGGAGATCATGGAAGATTGCTAGCTGGCTCAGCAGCCTGACGGGGCCCTGCTGTGGAAAACCTGCGTCCTCTAGATTCTTTTTAAATTGCACAGTGTTAAGTGATTTGTGATTCCAGTCTGAAAAGCCATGCCACTACCTTAGACTTCTTGCAAGTGAGATGAACTAATGTTTTTCTTATTGCTGCCATGTTAGAGAAGCACTGTATGAAATGTGCTGCAAATTTAGCTCATGACTTCACAGCAACAGCTATTTAAGCCTTACTGTCCTTCAAATACTTGCACAAAGGCAACTGCATCAGGTCTCAGTACAGTAGCAGTTTGCTTCTGCTTCCTGGGATGATAGGAGAGATAAGATTAATAGATGACACAGTACAAGCTAATTAAATGCTCTTTAAATGTCTTTTATTACACAAATTGTTAGCATTACCCTGGTGACTATGTACAAGTGCTGTATCAATAGGATAATCCAGCTGTAGTTGCAAGGTTCTCTGTCTTACCAGGTTGCAGTCTGGGCAGCTCTGGCATGCAGAAACTTTTGATGATGAGCTCATAAGTGTTTCTTGACTTACCTCCTCTGAAGCAGTAAGCGTGAATATTTGTTTCAGACTTCTAGGTTTTTAAAAAAGTCTTATTTTTTTATTGAATGTATAGAAAGTTGCTCACTTTCTGAAAAGACTGTAATATGAAGCGTGCAACAGCCAAAAGCTTGCACTGTGTGAGAGAATTTGAGAGCTTGGAACTTACTAGCAAAGGAAGGGGTATCACCTCATATTGTACTGGTTTCCCTACAGTAATGAAATTGCGTGTGATGTAGCACTGGTTAAATGCAGACTGCAATGCTTCAAATGCAGCAATAGTCTGGGCAGTCAGGCTTTTACCTTCCAGAAAACTCTTCATCAAAGGAACAAAAAGGTTTTACAGATCACTTTGTATAGCCTTGGCTTGTAATGATACCTGATCAATCTCTGTGAAGACAAAATAACTTAGGTATGTAGGGGGGAAGTGCATTCTTCATAAAAGTATATCTTTCATAAGTCTTCTTATTAAATTAAGGAAAACAGAAATAGAGTTCTAAAGAGGTTTTTAATAGGAATTTTTAAAGGAATTTGAATTAAGAAAGGATATCACTAGTAATATAAAAGTGTAATTAAATATTTATGATACTGTAAAAACATACTTTCCATGTGCTTACATAAAGCCAAGCATATTTTTTGTGTTCCTCTTGTGTATTCTGAGATTTGGGGTCAGGGTAAATGAATGAGTCTCGTGTGTGTCCAAACTCTTGAGCCCTGTTTTGCCCTCTTCCTGTTGTGCAATCAGTTTTCCAGGAGTTTGTCAGTCACAGCAGACTAATGTGCATTTACTCCCTGAGCCTGAGTTAACCAGAACTCTTGACTATTTTATGATTCCCTTCTGGAAGGCACCTGTAGCGTGATCATATATAGTCCATCAGTATTCTTTGGAATCTCTTGTATCCAAGGTAGAAGGCATTGCAAGAATCGTTCTGAAGAACACATCATATGGAGAAAACATACTTTTCTCTAGAAGGATTGTGTAGGAGTTTAATACCATCTCAACTTGATGACTTCCATAGGGAAAAATGTTAAAGCTGCATATATGAAGGAACAGGATCTATACTTTGATTATTATAGTAATATTTGGCTTTAAGTAGCCAGACTGGCTAAATCTAGATTAGGAACCAAGCCCTTCACCAGTGCTTGATAATCCTAATGCACTACTGTGCTGGTGTTCTGTGATAGTTTTCACCTGAGAATGAAACCTCCCTATGAAGTCCGACCAGCCTTTTAACCTGTGTTTAAAAGGAATAAATTATGTTAGGAGTTACAAACAGATTAAGAAGATCTTGAGTGTGTTATAGTCTGAAGAATCCTACAGTTACCACAAAAATCGATGTTGCGAGATGGCAGTAAAACTTTCTTACTGCCTTGATGCTGAGCTCCTACAAGTGGGCATGAAATCCGAGAGAATGAGGAGGATTGTTTTTATGACACACAACTCTTGCCAGTGAGCTTCTTGGTTGCCATCAGAAAGGTAATTTTACTTAATGGCTATGATAAGCTACAAATTCAGAGATACAAAAATGTTGCATTAAAATAGCATACCGTCAAATCCTGTGCAGCTCTCATCTTTTATCCCAAATAGCTGCTTAGCTATCCAAAGTGTCAGAAGCAAGAAAGCAGGTCCTTTCAAGGTTATAGCTCGTCATGCTTGGATAATGCAATTCAGAAGAGCCTAAACACAACAAATCAAAATCTGTGAAATGATGCATGGCTTCATGCTTCTGTAATTTTGAAAAAGTACATACAGATTTCCATTCTTCCATTCCAAAGAGCCCTTGAGAGGTATGTCAGGTATTTATAGCTTTGGATGTCTCACTTGTACATGCGGGAGTTAATGACTCACGCCTTTTCCAAACAATTGAAGTGCTTCCTGAATGGTAGAGAAAACATTCCTTCCTCTGCTCAAGTACTGATTCACATTCTGATTCACATTTGTTTATTGTCGTGTGGCAAGCACCATTTGGTATGTTTACTCCTCGGTCTTAATTACCCTGCAGCAGTACTTTCCTCTTTATAGATCGATCTTATTTCCTTTCCTTCTCTCAGCTGTAGCATGAAACAGCACCTAAATTAATAAATAAATAATAGACTAGTTCTTCCTTCCATCTTCCCTCCTCTCCCCAGCTGCATGCTTCTGCTTCTTCCCCTGTCACCAGCACCTGTGGGCCCTCCACTGAACTTGATTCAACTTGTTAAGGCAATAGAAAATTAGTCCAGTGAAGACAAGACAGTTTTAGCAATGCGTTTGCAATTCAAATTGGCTCGGTGAGGAGGCTCATAAACATCAGAACCAGCACAAAGGAGGGAGTCAGACTGGCACCAGGAATGTGGTAAGGGGGAGGGACCTATGCAGTATCCCTATATTGAATATAATGAAATAACAGTAAGCTGTTAATTATGCTCAACCATAACTTTTGTTAAAAATTTATGTTGCTTTTTGTCCCTGAAAGAGCTTATCTGAGTCAGGAACGTAGGACTGAAGCATGTGTGAAGGTAACAGAACATGCTCCAGGGCTGGAAGAGAAGGAAATGGCGCTATCAGTTCTGGCTGTCCCTAGCCAGGTAATCCTTTAATTGTTACCTGAATCTGCACCCTCAGTCTCTGGTTAGTGTTTTGGTGGACGTATTCCATAAGCCATCTTAAAGAGTTGCCCTACTTCTCCTGCCCCTCGACTCTTGGTTTTGTGCTGCGCTAGCACGTATGCTAGTATAGCTGTGTCAAGACATGGATCCCAGAAAAGCTGGGAATGAGATGAGTGATGCTTATTTAGCTGAGTTACTGTTTACCCAAATCTGTTCAACCTGCGGCCATGCAGAAGGTTGTTAGCACCACTGAGAATCAGTTATGTTATACATTTTTTTTTTAAATCGCCTTAGCCATATTGGTGTTCCCATCTGCTTATCACAGCTTTGTTTCCCCCTCATTTGTACTGAAAACAGATTTATGGGGCTACACTGGAAAGCAGGCCGTGGAAATTTTGTGGGCTTAGTACCTGGGATGGGGAGTGTGTCAGTGGACCCAAGGGAGCAGCAAATCTGCAGAACAGTAGCAGCAGGATTTGAGAGGGCTGGGTGGGGAGATGACAATTTTCCAAGTCGAGTTTGTCACAAAAGAAAATATTATTTGCCCATACTCTCAGATTATTTGTGCACATTTCTGATGCTTTTATTTGAATTAAAAGTTGGAGACATAGTAATTTGTTATTTAAAAATGCAAGGAAACATTTATAGGCTAAACGTAGCATTTGTGACAAAGTCTAGGATGTAGTTAAAATAAAGTTATTTTCAGGAATTAGGCTTAGTGAAACAGCATGCTTTGAATTTTAAGACCTGTGTACTGTTGTAAATGTTATCTGTCCTTTGAAGAATTTGTAGCAGGCTAGGTCAGATCTCTCCAAGATGGTCCACTTTGCATGGGTTTTGTTACCCAATCAGTCATCATTCTGTTCATTCCTCTGCCCTTTATTTACGCCTCTTCCTGTTTTTCCTTCTCCTTCCGTATATGCTTGAATGCAGTCTATTTCCCTAAATGTAGTTCTTCTTTTTAAATGTACCAGTGGTACTTACTCATTATTCGCCCACACCCAAACAACACAGATGTGTTTCCCCTTTTGATAATTTTTGCTGTTGACCAATTACATTGATGTCTTACTTCTGCTTCATGAATTCTCCAAGTTAAATGTTTTAACAGGCAATCAATACTATAGGCAATTTTGCAAAACAATCTAGCAAAAACACTGGTAGGAGACTAGCAACCTTCCTCTGCCGAAAATAAACTAATATACAACCCCAAAATTTCCCCACCACATCCCGCACAAATGTCTATCTTCACACACAAATACAAATATTTGAAATATTATGAGATTCCTGTGGGTTCTTTAAATGAAATGACCTTCTCTTGCTATCCCAGGTTTTAAAAAAATAATAATTCAAACCCCAAAATGCTTTCCCTGAACTGGTTTAACTAGACCACACAGATTGCAGTATGCATATTATAAGGACAGTGGAGGGTTGTACTGTAATAGAGCTTATTAGAGAATTCTGAAGTGAAACCGTCTATAGACTACATGGATTAGGAGCATGACAACTGGAAGCTGTTTCTTTCTATCATCCTTCTCTACATCGTTTGAAAAGAAATGGAACTAATATCCCTCACACCTCAAAGTTGTGCCTTAAGGGAGCCATTATGTTCACTCCTTTCTTTGCACAGAGGCTAAATTTGTTTTTTATAATCAAGTGTTGTTAATGCAAGAAAAAAAATCTGCATTTTAATGCTGGAAAACATGAGCAGAATTTGTCTTCCGAGTATATTGCAAGTGGTGGTGCAGTTCTGGAGAAATCATTTTTGTTTAGGTTTTTGGGGTTTAAAGTAATGCTCCCTGTTATTCAGAATTTTAGGAGTTTCATTTTCATGGAATGAGGAATGTAACAGAAAATATTTGTTTATTTTTTATAAACTGAGAAAACTGCTTGTTGGAGTACCTTCTCACTTGTACTCTTCTATTGCATATAAAAAAAAGTGAAACTTGTCAAACTGTAATCCCTAAGTTCAAAACTGGTCTTTGTCCTAGGCTGCATTGTCCTTCAGATAATTTTGATAGTCTTTATAGTATTTGGAATGGTTCATTCTTCACAAGCAAGATCGTAACTTGCTGCAGTTGAGGGTTAGTCTTGCTGGTTTTGCATTATTAATGAAAATCAGAATAAAAAGCCTGTCTGCTTACCATCAGGTTCTCATAGAAGGAGTTTTGTCTCAAAAACATTTTGGCAGGATTATTTAGCAATTTAATTCTGATTTGCCAAATGTATTCACTACATATTAACAAATAAGTTTGGCTATGACAGTAAATATCTGTCGATATAAAGCATTGCAGCAGTTGTGTTTTGGTACCTTTAAATTCTTTTTCTTTCCTTCTTGGGTTGTTACATATGCATAAAATACAAATGGGTTGTCCTATATCCATATATAGATAACTTTAGTTACCACCTACCTCCAGATGCTAAATTAGGTGTCATTTTCCATTTTCGCACAAGTTCAGCTTAGCTAATATAGGAGACGGACTTAGTGAATTTGTCCTATTGACTCAGTCCAAACTCAGAGCCACATAAAAAAGGACATACTTCTTGTAAGTCTAAGAAGAAAGGTACAAAATTTCTCCCCAAAACGAGAATAGTTTCTTCAGGAACTAGCTGCTCATTTTTGGATGTTGTTCAGAGAACTACTCAAATCTGATCCTCAAAACTGAAAGCCAGCTATTAATGTGTATTCAAGAGACAAACTGTTGCCAGGGTAAGAAAATTACTTCCATTTTTCTATTCAGGATGAAAAGACACACAGCAAAACTGAAGTGACCAATTTAAAACAGTATGAGCATTCTCTTTCCTGTGACTTTTACTCTGGCAAGGGGGGAATTAATGAGGTGATTCTGTGAGAATTTATTGAAAATGTGTTCTGTAAATTAAACAATTACTCTTCTACAGATTGATTATATTCTGAATAAACTGCGATGATTCAAAACATACCTCAACTTCTTGCAAAAGCTTGGAATAATTTTTGCAAGAAACATGTCTTTGGACCAAACTGCCTAATGAACTTGATGGTGTTTGATATCCACATGCCAAATGTAAATAAATATTTCTATAGTTATGGATCAGTTATCCAGTAGATTATACAGTAATGGATCTGGTATCTGTTCAGATGGAGCTTTCATGATGTTGATTATCCTTTTGGGACTTACAGGGAAATGGAAGAGCTTGAGGTCACTGGAAAATTTTAAGTGTTAGGGTGGAAAGATAAGACTTCTTAGGGTGGAAGTACAAGTCTATTTGTTCATGTTTGGAAAAGGTGGATAGAAGTTTTTGCAGTGAAAAATGTCAGGTTTATGACCAAAATGATTCACAAAAGTGTATTAATTTTCCTGAGCTACTTTACACTTCCTCCCCACCCCCTCCACCCCCCCCAAAAAAAAGAGTGGAAATATGTTTTGTTAAACCTTTTAGCTTTAAATTGTTTAGTGTGGTGGTATTGCTTGGCATAAGCACAAAACTGAAAAATGCTATGGAACGTCTAATTACTTCGAAAAGAGGTTTTTACTCCTCTCAGTCTGGCACAAAAAACGGGTTCTTGGAACACTGGGATTTTTTTTCTAACCATCTCGGAGTAGAGAGCTTAATTTCCAATACACTTGCCCCTTTGTTCCTCATTTCCCTGTTCTAGTCTGTTCCCACTGTCACCATCGCCTTCTGTCGCACCCAGTGCATCCCACCATGGCCTTCTTGTTACCTCTACCGAGGATGAGACAGCAGGGTTATGGCTAGGCTGGAGCTGCACATGTAAGACTTGTTTGGCTGGCCAGTTGATTACTGAACTCACATCAAGTCTTTCTCAGCAGTGCACTACCTTGGTTATTTCTGCCTTTACTAGCTGGTACTTTTTGCAAAATTTGCACATTTTAATATGCGTTTGTAGTCCTAACTCTACTTTTATTTGGTTGGAAGTTGTTAAGGGAGGACACACAGCAACCAACTTCATTTTCCTTGAATACGAATATTTATAGGAAATTAGTACAATGCAGTAAGTCTTACAATTTATTGAAAATACATTGCTATACCATGCCCAATTCAAGTTTTTTACATAAGAATTATCATAATATTTGGAAGAGTGTTTTCTCTAAATGTGTTTCTATGGTCAGAAATAACTTGCAAAAAATATGACATTACACGCTAGGAAATTAGAGTTGCCTCTTCTGTATAATCTTGAAGTGGAGTAATACTAAAAGCATGAGGCTGTTTACAAGTGAGAACCCCAGAGGTACTTAACTGTGGTTCAGCAGATGCAGTTTCTTGATTGTGTTAGGCTGATCTTAGGCAGTACTGCCAAAGAAAGCGGGTCTTGGCAGCATTAGCACGTGTGCAGATGTGACCAACTGAATGAAGTTCCTAATCTAGCTGGAAATTTTCTTGAGTGAGGGATTAGTTTCCAGCCAGATTAGGAACCACATCTATCTAGCTGATTACACAACCCACAAGCACTTTCATCAGCTACAGCTGGGAACACACAGCCAAAGAAGTGGAGGGATAGTCCCTTCAACCAAAAGTGCATATTTTTATCTTCTGACGCAGATTGTAATTGTAAATCTGCACCTTAAGAAATATTTTGTTAACATGATGATGGGCTCAGAAAGGCTCAGCTGCTTGCATAGTTTAAGGAGAAAAACAAAGGTCCAAAAGCTTGTTGCTTTAAACATATTTGAGTATGCAGTAGTAGATAATTTTGAAAGTAAACTTGTTCCTCAGTAAGTTTGGATGTTTCGGAGCAGAAAACCCTGTAAACATGTTTTGTACCTTTGCAAGCTAAAAAAGGCTGTCATTCATAATGTTTTGTACACTGCTGTATTCGTACTAGATAAGTTTAACACAATTTTTAGCTTCAGTTTGATACAGACATCAAGACTTTTAAGATACTAGGAATTAGAGATGTTGGTATAACACAGTGAGCTGAAATATGGTGGATTAAACTGTAATACTGTTTTCAGGCTTCCTTTTTTTTTTTTGAGGTAGTCATTCTAGATTCTTCACCTCCATTTAAGTTGATTTTCAGGTTCATCTTAAAGGACTTATCTTGAAGAGGGCATGGGGAGAGAGGTGATGAGATGCTGATCATAGCGGCACTACTCCAAGAGCTATAAGGCTGTTTCCTGGTTAGTATATTTTCAGGATCGGTTTTTAAAAATTGCGTTGGTTTCTGTTCCTCATTCCATAGGAAAGCACTGCTTAGGCTGGATTGGCACAATATGGTTTTGGCTCAGCTGTTTCCACTACTTGGCATTTCATCTTGCTGTGGCATACTCTGGTCTAAGCTTGCTGTGCTAAGTAATTGAGATTATAAAGGTACTGAGTACCTCCTCCACCAAGCAAGTAGTATGTTTTGGGGCAGACCAGTATGCATATTGCTGGGTGGCTGATTAAAAAAGTGTTTAAGTTGTCACCAAGGTAGACTAGGGACATTGAAAGATTGTGTCATTTTGTTTCTTAAGTCCATACTTTTTGTTCTCTGTGCAATGAACTTTTATAGTTTCAATGTGCAAGACACTGTCTTGTCCTACTGAATGTCATTCAGTGTTTTTCACTGGGGATTACTAGTAAGACATTTTTTTAAATGTTAAACCTACAACAGGTAATTAATCTTTTCTTAGTAATACTCTTTTATTCTCTAGCCCCTTTGAGAAAAGATCTCATGGGTCTTGAGTAGATTATAAAACTGTGATAGCGAATAGTTTGCTTTAATGAACCTAATTGTGAAATAATTTTTTTCCTCTGAAGTACAATACGTTTTTTTCCCCCATAGTAGTTGTTCTTCAAGAGGATTTATTTTTTTCCTTGCTCGTGATAATACTTTTAGTCAAAAGTCTCCTCTTGACCATGTCCATTTACAATCTTGATTGCCATCAGCTGGCATCCTCCTCATTCTGCAAGTCACACTTCAGGTAGCACATTTTAGATAATGTCTAGCACACAAACTCCAGCCTTTGTTCAGGTAGAAGCTTGAATACAGCAATTACACATTTGGTTTTAGCCTCTAGTGAGCATTTTCACTAGGAATACCAGTAATGAAAGGGACTACCTAGCAGGCAGATCAAAATTGAGCATCTTTCGTAGATCAGATACTGTTTTAATTTTCATATTTTACTGGAATAACCACTTATGTTAAGGTTTAAGCATTGGCAGTTTGAATGCTTGGAAAGGTATGTGGTTTCATGCTGTACAGAAAGGAGGAGGATGCTGGCAGAGTGCTTTTTCTTCCTTTAAAAATAGGATTTCCCTATGAGCCTGCCCAGATACATACCCACAGAGAAATAAATGGCTGCTGTATGGAGTGATGAGAGTTTAAACAAAACACCAGTAACTTGTTAAAAATCTCCTCTGGAGAGGGGTAGCAGTTTTATGTTCCAGTAAGGTCTTTAGGCTGTTTGTTGCTGCAGTGCTTCTGATTCTTACTCTGAAAGTGCTAAGAAAATGATGCTGAATTGTGAGAGTGTACCCCAGTTTTAAAAGGATGGCCTACTTAAGGGAATATTCATAGAGCTTAATAAAGTATTATTCAGCTTTAAGGTTTATTTGTGGAGATTTGAATTCAGGAAACGGTATTGTTATGCAAGAACTGGAGCAGCTAAAAGGAAAGGAGATTAATATACTAAGACTTGGAAGGGGAAGCTGGCGTTGGAGGATCTTGTTAGCTCAGGCACTGATTTTCATATTTAACTAAGAAACTTTCTGTAAAACTTTCTTCTTTTTTTTTTTTTCTTTGGAGCACAGTAATAAGGATTCAGGATCAAAAATATGTTATTGGTGTATATAAACTGAAGATGTTTGTAATCTTTGTGCAGAAGTTTTCCTGCTTATTCAGGAGATCTGGGCATGCTTCACTCCAGGCATTTCTTTCCAGGGACTCATTAAAATGAATGTTCAACTAGTATCAGATCACTTTTATTCAGCTACATTATTAACAAAATAGAAAGTTGGAGTGATTAAGCCATGAAACTGTAGCTGTCCCTCAGGAACACCTGAACAATTGTGCCTCAGTGTTTCTTGTTTGATTTCAGTGCTTTCTTCAACAGAGGAATGAGGTAGCGGTGTAAAGATGAGCTTGTGTGTGTCTACAGATAGAAAGACTGGCATTTGCAGAAGAGTTTACATTATGTGTTATGTTTAAACTGGAGAACTTAACATTGTTTTTTTTTTCATAAAGATGATATATATTTAATTGCTGTATACAGTTACTGCAAATCATAAAAAAGTCAGTCTTGTAAGATTGTACCATAAATTATATCACAAAATACTGTACAAAATTCCAGTACAAAAGATCCACTATCTCACATAACACTTACTACTGAGAAAAGTGTAGCATTACAACTGATGTTACGTTATTTCTTCACTGGTGGAGAAAAATCTCTTTGAACAGAGGAATGAGTTATAGAGGAGTAAAACTAGAGAAAATTAATCTATAGCGATGCAGTAACTTAAGATCCTCGGGGAGAACGTACCTTCCCTTGTTTAAAAAAAAAAAACAAAAACAAAACAAAAAAAAAAACCCACACAACACAATCCCCGAAGTTTTGAAAAGAAAAAAAAAGATTGTCAATAACTTAATGAAGGAAATATCGAATGAAATGTTAGTATTTAAAAATATTGGCCTAAAAGCCAGTTGAAAAAGTAATTTGTACATGTAACTTCTCAACTGTCTACAAGAAAGCACCGGACTCTTCAGGGATAACTTATATCCTATATTCTGTATGCACCTTGTAAGTTCATGTCTCTGTGCTGTAACTTTCAAGACAATAAATGTGCATACTGAACCCTGTTTTCCACTGCAGTTCAAGTGGAAGAGGGGCTTTCTGGCATTCTTAGCTTGGCAGTTCCTCAAGGGTAGCTGAAAGTACCTTGACCTTTTTAATTTATACAGCAGCATCCTGGTAGCCTTTGAAATACCTGACCTGTAAAGTTGTGCATTTTGTGTGTGGTCTATAGTCAAAATGTTCTGACCTGTTATGAATGAGAAAGTTGTTCTAAAACTTCTAGTGTCTGAGATGAGGAGTACACGTGAAAAATAAGGTTCATAACTGCACAAATACCTTCTGAGTAATATGCAGGCTGGGAAGGTGAAATGTTAGATACTCTAGTGCATACTTGTACTCCATTCCATGTAAGTATATACAGTATGTGTATTTCTTGACTACACATAGCACAAAATAGCTGGTGTATGTGGCCCATTACTATGTTAGGAAGTGCCTCACAGGACTGTGTTGTCTTTAAGATTTTTAAATTGAAAGTTTTGTAATGGGACGTGCAAATAAAAATTACTGAGGACTGAGACTGAGGTAAAAAAAAAACCAAAACTTTGGAAAATACTGATTTAGAAAATTCAGGATAGGATTCACATGCACAAATAGGAATCTTTAAAGATAATCTGTGGAAGAAACAAATGGGTAAAGACAGCTCATCTTAGTAGCCTAATTAAAAAAGAGCATTTCTAGGCTAAACCTGTGATAATTGTAATTCCAAGAAAAGCAACAATATTTTTTGCTCATTCCAACTTCATTGCCATTAAATAATAGTTCTCGGTTTTCTACTGTTCCTCCTTTAGAAGTGTGTGTTTCTTTTGGCAGGTAAGTATGCTAGAAAGCTCAGGATAGTTTGGTTATTTTGGAGGAGCTGGAGTTGTTTGAGAAGATAGGTATTTCTGTTTAGAATAGAAAACTGATCCTAATGGTCTCTTTGGAGACAGAATGGTCTTTCAAAAATACTTTAACTTCTGGATATTAGAAGAGCACTTTTCTGTGGAAAAAGGTTGTGTGTTGAAACTGAAATACGGTGTGAGCTGAATACGTCCAGATAAATTCCACTAGTTGCTCTTTTCAGTGTACTACTTTTGATTAAAAGTAACCTTAAAGATTTCTTAGTGTTCACAAAACCAAGGTTTGTTAATCTGGCAATACTTGCTTTTCTTACAGTATTTATACTTCATCCACCGTACACCCTAATTTTGTATGTTCATCTATCCATGAGGAGTAACAGCTAAGCAGTAGGGAGTACTGTTAGGAGACTGACTTCCAGTTATTGTGAGTCTCTGACATACTGCAAGTCATCCAGAGCTATATGGTGGCAGGGAGCACTTAAGGAGCAACATTTAGGATGAACAAATTTAAGTGTAGCTGCTAGTTTAAAGACAATGAGGAATGGAGGTTAGTAACTTTTTTTTTTAATAGGGATAATGTTTAATTAGCCAGAATTGTGTGGGTCAGGGAGTGATATTTATAGGCTGAGACATTTGCTGTGTTGGACTGACAAATTAATATATAGTTTTTTATTTTGAAACATTTATGTTTTTATACATAATGAACTCGATATAACCTCATAAAAGCCAGAAGGAAAAAACTGTATATCTTTTTATTTCCCTTCCGTGAACATATGCTGCTAATGTTCAATCTTCAGTGTGTCCCAGATCATGCACTGAAATAATGATTTTGCCCCATCAGATCTGATGGTCTGAGTTTAATTAGGTTTAAGTGGGTATACTCTGGTTGCAAAAGAAAATTTGAAAAGATATTACCTATTCATTAATCTTTTATGTCCTGTTTCAAAAGAATATGCAGTACAAAACCTCAGTAAAAACTGTTTACAGGAAGATAACCGTTATTCTTTTGATAATCTGTATTAGTACTGACTATTTTAAAGTATTTATAGTTATGCCTTCCTTGTTATAGTTCATGTTTCTTCTGTTTTATAATTTTTAAGTGATCTTTTTTTTCTCCTTGTAGCCCCCAAATGTATGTTATCAAATAGCCTAATAGGTTGAACACTCCTTGTGTTATGACAGGCTGCTTAAAAGCCCTAAGTGGAAGGTAAATGTTACTGTGGTAAAAGAGAATTTCAAGAACAAGTGTCATATATATTTAGCTTTGAAAAGGCAGTGTAGTGCTGTGGTTCACTGCTTGTAATATAAACTGATGTGAGTAAAGGGCTGCTTTATAAAAAGGAAATTGCAATTAAGGAACTAGCATGTTCCTTAATTACTGCCATTTCAGAATGATCTACAGTAAAATGGTGTTCTATGTCTTTTTGTAGGAATGTAACAGGCATGGGCTCTAAGGCACATCTGTTTTGTAAGCATTTTTATCCTATATCATATAGTAACTGCCCATTGATTTTGTAGGTGGAAGGGAAACTTTGCTAGTTATTTAATAAGGAAGGGAAGGTAAAATAGTTCATATGCAACGCCTGGAAAAAAGCCCCATCCAAGACCTGTGGGAGGCGGAGCACCTGAAGCTCCCTAGCTCCTGTTCCGGTGCCTACTTCACAAAGCTCGTGGAACAACACAGGACCTCCCTCCTTTCCCACAGAGTATGACTGAGTGTTCCAGCCAGGTACTCTAGCATTTAGATTCTCATTTAAGTGGACTTAAAAACAAAAGGAAGAATATTGTCAACAAGTATGGGATCAGATACAAGTAGAGATCTAACTAGGTAACTTTTCTCTGTAGGCAAACCCTCATTACTAGTGAGTGTGCAGAGTGAAAAGCAGTTTTATTAGAAGTGCAACTTGTATTAGGGTTGGTTTTGTTGGTTTTTTAAAAAATATATTGCTGTTCTGGCCGTAACAAGTAGACCTAGTTATTGCACAGTAATTCTTCTTTCCAAGATACTCTTACCAATCACTGTGTTGCCCTTTGTAACTAATACCTGGTAGGAATGTGGAACCACCCATATGGCCAAGTATGGAACTTGAGTGTTTACTCCCAGGATGAGTCTATAGGCTATCTTTTCCCCTCTTTTGATTCTCTATATTGTATTGTCGAAGTGAGTATTTGATGTTGAATGTTAATTCTGTCTCTGGGCGGGCATACTTAACGTTTGTAGAGTACTGGTATTTTATTCTGTGCACAACTAGACTAGACCTCCATATTGTCTACTTAATATAGCAAATTTTAAAGATCTTTAGCGTCTGCCATATTGAATAATTTTCAAACCTTTTTCACCTAGTTTTCAACAGTGCAAGTTTCTTAAGGTTCCTGATGTTTTGTCTCTCATAATACAGGCTTTTTAAGATGTCGGCTGACAAGTTATTCCACAGAAGAACATTTTGAGAATATTTATTGACTGATAGATCCTAATGGCTTCTGAAATGCTATATCTTGTTTTGGTCTGGAAATCTGAGCAGATATCGAATTCTGTTTGTTTGTCTTTTGGGATAAGATTAATGAGTCTTGTAAATTATTAAGGACTATGCTCTCATCTTCCAGACTTGATTTCTCTGAATAGGCGCTGTATGCTATGAAAGCTACCCATTAGTAGGTGAACTGATAGCTGAATGTATTTATTATTGATGACTTGGTGGGGAATTTCCCTGTCTGAAAAAGGGTGGTAGGCTGATATAAATACTTTGCATGGAAAGGTGATGTTAAGAGATCTGCTATTTTGTGGATTAATTTCTGAATATGTGTCTGTTTGGACTCATGCCATGGAGTACCCATCATGAAAAGTTATCACTGGGAAGTAGATTGAATCTTGTCTTGCACCCCTCTTACTGTTCTTACAGACCAATAAGATTTTTATTGTAAATTAGATGTAATGTGAAGCATATTCCTGTAAAAGCAGTACGATTTTATTTAGCATATCTTCATCAATATACTGTAATTTCTATCACTGTTTTACCACACAAAAACGGGCTGTTAAGCAAAGCTAAAGCAATGAAGCAGAAGAGAATCCTAGATTTCAGCATGGCTACTGTAGTATCCTAGATATTATCGAAACCAGTTTCAGAGCATTATTGCCAGCCATAAGGCAGAGAAAGCAGGCATTATTCTGACTGAATTCATAATCCTTGAAACTTGAATCTGCTCTTAAAGATCTCCTGAGACAAAATTTCATTATTATGTATCCCATTAAGAGAATATATTACTAGTATATGTAGGTTAACTTTCCTGCTAATGTACAGATTTAAAATGTTTTATGAAAACAAATCAATACCTTAAAATGAAACCCAAACCTCAGAATGCCAATTTCCTTTAAGACATGGCTCGTTCAGGATGATTAATGACTCTTTGTGGTGTATCTCCACTATCTAAATCTGGATTGCCACAGCCTTATTGTGTGACATGTCCTGTATCACTCCCACCCCAGCGCTACATGCCCGCTCCCTCTGGCTCCTCGTGGCGGCACTTGCAGGGTTCCCCGTTTGATCAGCTACCTGAACTGGCTCTCCGTGGGATCATACAAGCACCCATGTACGTGCACAGGAAGGGGCAGAAGCTCAAAGCCAGCGACAAGGGTAGAGCTGTGCCAGCCCAGATTTAGATTGATTTAAGATGTTGCAGACACACACCCTTTCGAAACATCACTCATTTGGAATATATTATCTTCAAGTTTCCGCTGAGCCTGGAAGTTTCTAGTTGAAATGGATTTTAGATTAAGCAGAGAATTTGCAAAACAATAGGAGAGAGCAGAATTGTAGCGTGAGTCATAAGCATGGGACCTTCCACCACTGTATGCTTAGAACTGCTGAAATCCTGTGGATTAGTTAACAGAATAACTGTAGTTTCCAGCATGTAATCAGCTACTATGTCCATTGTACTTCCAGTCTGTTGGCATAAAAGAACCAGTTTAGTCATAAAACTGTGTAGTTTGAGACTGCTTCGAGCAACATAGTTTAGATGATGTGCTAAATTAAATGCCAATGTTTGTTGAATGTTTATTGTTTTTATATGTTGTTGTTTACTTCTCATAACATCTGTGACAGGGTAGACATCACAAAACACGAAAAGGTGTACATTACTTTGGAAATTCACAATGTAATGACTGATAAAGGAAAGGGAGGAAGATAGAATGTATCAGGGCATTTGTATTAAATGCCAAATAAAAAGTGGAGTAATTGTAATAGAATGTTGGCTGGCGTACAGGACTTGCAGTCCAGCTGTGCTGGCTAGAGGGGACTGCCAGGTTAAAACAGTAAAGATTGTAAATGGTCTTTTCAGAGGTCACTGAAATTGCAGATGGTTTAACTGAGTGTGTAATAATTTAAAAAAAAAAAAGTGGTGCGTGGAATCAGTCATAACTGACACAGCTACGGTTAGAATAAAACTAGAATCTGGATAAACAAACAGCTTTTTAGCTGACACTTGAAGTATATCCTGACCTTTTTATTTCAGTTTGAAACATGAACTTTCTTAGTTACTATAGCACAACAATACTTACTGTAAAATGGAATTAAATCTTTATTTTTGCAATTGCTTGTCTTGACTGCTTTGACACTTAGTGGCAGAATCATAGGAAAACAAATACTGCTTAGAGGCAGCAAAGTGGCAGTAAGTATTTAATAGAGATGTGAGGCATTTTGGTTGGTCTTTCTCTGATTTTCATTGTCAACCATATTGTATCATTAAGAAGCTCGGAAGTCAGAAGTCTTCTGCAAACCTTCTACAATATTTTGATGATGTCAAAATGTCTCACTGGAGTAATTTTAGCATTGAACTTCAGATGAGACTGTAAGGGATTCCTGCCTAGATTTATTGCTAGATCAGTTCCTAAGCCTCCAGTAACTTCTGTTACCTGTCAGCATGGAAAGCTCTGGGTCTATGGAAATGTTAGCCTTCTGAGCCAACTTGACCTGCTGAACTGGCTTTTGAGGATTGGGAAGGGTTTTCTTGCAGCTTGTCTTCTGGGCAGCTAGCTGTCCCTGTCATCCTGCCTGGTAGACTGCAGCAGCCCTTGGAAACTTGGAAAAACCTTCCATTCGTGGGACTTGATGCCTGCTGGTGTGTAACAGCATCAGATGACAAGTTCGTTGCTCGCTGTAACAACTGCCAGGATGTTGCTTAGCTGTTCTGTAATTCATCAAGCAAGGGGTTTGGCATCCTTGAGAACATACTTGCAAACACCAAAGCATATTGTCTTCAGAAATGAAATAGTGAATTCTACACCCGTCCTCATCCTCTTCTAAAAGCACTTTTTATTCTAAATGACAACATTTTCTTAAAAAATCTGGTGTTTAACCAAATTGATATTTCTTTTCCTGAACAATGCCATTCAGCAGTGGCATTATTCACAAAAGAGATTTTTCTTATTGTATATTTGAGAGGATAATGTAGCCAAACTTGGAATGTAACAAAATCTAGAAATGTTTCTCTGCGTTGAGTAGTAAATCATTAGTTTGGGCAACTTTACGTGGCACCATTCTGAAGACTTTGATATCAAATAGTATATATGCATTGGCAAAGTGAAATGTGTTTAAATTATCTCTGGAACACAGAATTTTTGTGACTTGTGGAGTGCTTATAAGCTATCGTCTCAATATTTAGCCATTTAAATACTTTCACTCTGACTCTGCTCCCTACTTATCATTGCCATATCCCTCCCTCGTTTTCAGTTTTATGTCGCTCTTTCCCATTTCTTAATGTTTCTTTAGCTTATCTTCTGCGGAGAACAGAAAGCAAATTAAAGCTAGGATTACATCTATGATGGCACTGCAGCCTGGTAAAGCCCGACTTCCCATCCCTTCCTGGTCATTCGTTTCCACTTCTGCACTGACTCCTGTGTTGTGCCCGCACATGTGTTTGTGCAGCTGTGTGGTGAACCGAATCAGGGAAGTGATTCAACTGGAGAAGGAAAACCCTGTGAAAAAAGTCCCAACTGCCAGCATAAAGCAATGTTGTCTTGGGTGGTTAGGCTGGCATTGGAACAAATAGCTGGGGGAGAAAAGGTAGGAGTTGTTTAAGTTTGTTCTGCTGAAAAAATGATAACAGAGCCACAGCCTAAAAACTAAGGTTTTACCTAAAAATAAGTGATATGTAAATTCAGGGGGCAAACCCCAAAATACCATGAGCAGGCTTAATTAAAAATGATTCACTTACTAGTACAGATTCTTGTGTTTGTTTCAAATCCTTGTGTTGATTTAGCCCAGGTCAGTTCCTTACTAAGTTAAATTAGATCAATAAAGTATTCTTGAGTAAATAAAGCGTATGCATACGAGCGATGCTGATGAGGCTTAAGCAAACTACTTGATCGCTGAAGTTTACTGCAGCAAGGTTTTCCAATGCAGTTTCAGTCAGCTAGTAGGTTTGCAGATTGCAGCCTCTTTCAGGAACACTGTAGAAGTTAATACTTGAAATGCAGGTGTGTCAGTCACTGGCTGAACTTTGTGCGGGCCATGTATACTGGGGTCAGCCAGCTGAACCATACTAGCAGGTTTTCAATGTTTGTATTTATGAGCACATTGCTGCATTGACTCAGGTTTGAGTCTATTAGGGCAAGTGAGGAGGAGAAGGATTCCTTATGGATCAAGTATTCACTATTGGTTTTGCCACTTACTTTTCATTTTTCTCAGTGCTAGAGGCAAACTTGCAACTATACAGTTGTTTGTATGGTTGTACTACTGCATGGCTTGCAGATGATAGTGATAGAGTTAAAACAGAGCAATTTGGAAAGTGTTCTCAAAGCGAAGTTATCTCGAAGTACATAATCCAATCTAGCAGCTTGCTGCTGCTAAGAAAGTTCCTGAGCACTCTTCCCTTCCCCTTCTTTCCCACCCACGTTGGTGCTATGGCCTCAGATCTTTGTCAGCTGATTTAACTCACTAACTCGGCAGAACATGAACCTGGCAAAAGTAGATATTTTTCTGCTGTGTTAGTGAGTTGATGGGCACAGAAGAGGAAGCAGAACTGCATGGCTGACAGCAAAGGCAGGGAAAGGAGTGAATCCTCAGTCCTTTCATCTGCAAGGACAGCGTTGTGTAACTTCATTCTTAATGATACAGGGAATGCAGATAAGGAGCATTGCTTACGCCATTAACGCTGCGTATGTATAAGGTATCTAACTATAGGCCTTTTGTTGCAAAGGCTGTCTTTGGTGCTGTGTCCCCTATAATACTGAAACAAAGCTAAGATTCTTTTAGCAGTCCTAAAGTTACTGGAACTAAGTGATTTTATATGATAATTAATGGTAAGAATTAGGAAAAAAGTTATTAGTGAGTATATTACACTAGGGAGGAACCCAATTAAGGTTGCAGTCAACTTTTCTGAAGTGAGAAAGCAAGCCAAGATGTATACTGTTATGTTGGCAAACTCTTTTGAAGTCCACATAACCAGTGAAACCCAAAACAAGAGTGCTCTATTTGAATTTTTGTTGAGTAACAGGATAGAGGAAGAAGTGGTTATTACATGGTATTTCTTTTACCATCATTCTGCATGTCAGGTAATTCAATTTGCTACTCAGTAGGCTGCTTTAGCATAAGAGAGGAGGAAGTCTCCTCATAGGTACTGTCATCTGCTGTGAAGGGAGAGCAAGGTAACTTCTGAGTTACAGGTCTGCCCTCCGGAAGGGGAAGTGCTGTCTGTTACAGGTCTGTCCTCTGGAAGTGCTCTTTCAGGGCACAGGTGGCTTTAATGACCTGTGCCCAAATGGCTGCACGGCAGATGATGCTCAGGCCATGTGGTAAACCAGATCAGGAGACCGGTTCAGGTTTAAAATCTCTATAAAATATATGAGAAAATATTCATGACACAGCTTTCTCCATTGTTTGGCATCTGTGCTGTGGGAGTGGTCTCCATGTATCTGCCTCTCTTTGCTTACAGCCACGATGTTAGTGCTCAGATCTTAGCCCGAGAGCTCCTGCTTTGATTTCAAATGATCAGAATATAATTCTAATTTGTGTCTTCCTCCCCCTTGTTTTTCCCTGTCATTTTTTACCTAAGAAGTACACAGTGCATAGCCAGGCTGAAACACAACTGTAAGCTAGTGCATAGTTCACAATTCAAAGAGGAAAAAATGCTTTTCCTTTAGCTTACAAAATAGCTTAAGGACTTTTTGCTGAAAGGAGGAATGCATGTACTCCATACTTTTTGCAATTGATTGTTACTGTGAAGCGTGAAACCTTGGTTTAAGTGTAACTTCTGAAATGCACAAATAAGAGTTTGTGGTGAGCACTGAAGTACAGACACCGGATACTTTTGGTTAGATATCTTTGTCACTGTGCTCCTAAGGTATTTTTCTGGGGAGCATGTTAGCTGTCACGGTTTCTGTCTTCTGCCTTTCTTTTATAACATGTAGATGTAAGTGATATTAAACTTGATTACTTGCAAGCCCTGTTACAGCCAACAACTTTCCGTTGTTTTTTGTTCAGTTGGATTTCCTACAAGAGAGGTTCTCAAACTGTGGTCAGCAAAACTATATTAAAGAGCTTGATGGGGCGGCCTGTGTGAAACGAGTCAGTCTGCATGAAACCAAGTGGCCTGTTAGATCACTTTAAAAGCAAAATTTAGGAAACAATCCTGTCCAGGTCAAGTTCCCTCTCAGCCCTCTGGCATGGAGGAAAATGCTGACAAGTATGATGCTTTTATTCAGAGCGATATCTTGTACAGGAAAAAGAACTTCAGTTCAATATGATACACAGGTTTTTAACTCTTAAGTACCGTCTTCCTCAAAGGTGGGGGAATAATCAGTTTGCTTCACTTACATGAGGAAAATCACCCCCAAATTTCTAAAATTACAAAGGGAAAGAGGATTTATGGTTACTTTAGTATAAATTTCTAAATATTTTTACTTGGTAAGCAGCTATTTTCACAATGGTACGCGCTTTCCTGTCTGTATAAATTTTGTGTAATGCTCAAAATTGTGTGTGGAAAAAGGTCTGAGCCTAGAAGGAAATAATGGAAATTACTCTTTCAGCCATGCTTCTAAGCACCCAGCAAGCTAATGCATGTATCTGAAAAAGATAAAGTGAAGGGAGACTGCATGAAACCAATCAGAACTGTTAAGCTGCAGCAATACAAAACCATTGGTATTTTAAATAAATGGTTTAAATAAATTCCTATCGGTTAGTGCTGGACTATTTGAAATTCCCCTAGGTTTAAAAGAAAAAAGGAGAAGGAATTTTAACCAGCTCATTTGGTAGAAAAATGACCTGCAGATGGAGTTTGAGAGAATAATAGGCGGCAGGTTACAGAGGAAAAATTGTGGCAGAGCAGCTGCTTAGACTTTGACACATTTATGCAGAGCGGGCAGGGGAGAGATGTGAAGAATTCCCCACTGCAAACATTGCAAAGCACCAGCATAATACACCCATTTTATTTTCACAGACTGCTAATGTACTGCGGCTGTTCATAACAGTACTACATGCATGAAATCGTATGCTGAAAAGTTTTAAAACATTGGAAGTGTTACATAGTGTGCAAATATCAGTGGGTTTTCTCCCATTTATGTGCATATTTTCAAGTACAGTCGTATGTGGAAAACCTAGTGTTTCTTCCAGTCTTGTCGTGCTTTGCTTTAGGGCAAATACCCCTTCCCTAGTTCCCAGAGTCCTGAAACGTGTTTAGTAAATACTGGATTTTTATTAACACTTCATATAGCCTACTGAAAATGCAAAAATGCATTTTTTTTTTAATCCCTCATAACTCTGCCAAATTAGAGGGATTTTATGAAGACAGCAAAAATTTTACAGCCACCAGAATTCAATTATAAAGTGAATTCCTAAGCAGGAAATCTTGGATGTGATAGGGTAGCACTGGAAAAATCTTTTTTCCCCTCTCGTTTATCTTACTCTTGGGAAAACTTGAAATATACTGGCTGCAGCTTAACAACAATAAAATATTGAGATTGCTTGGGCAAACTAAGGAAATTAAAATATTCTCATGAATTGACACCTGTAGGTAGCTTTTATTAAATAATGGAAACCAATACTTTTAATGCAACTGACAGCATTTATGAGCATATTTTTTATCTGAAGAAATATACCTTAAAATTTCTGGGTGGAATACGTTTTGTGTGTGTGTCATCTTTCCTTTTTTTCTTTTATTTAATAGTAGACTCTTTAGTATTTGAGATACTGGAGGTTAGAAGTGGGCAGTTCCTCAAAGATCTTAATAGAATACATTTTGTAGCAGCAAATGAACAATATAAATTTCTAGAACTACCAAGCCTCTTGCACTCACACTTAACCTTGTGTAGGAGCTTACAAAAGAGGAAAACTCTGAATGTGTGTGTGCAGAGCCTGCCGTGGGTATATTTTGAAGCATTTTCTTAATACAAGGTGTTTACCTCAGGGGAACTGTACCTGTAGTGACCTTACCTGACCTCAGCTGGAATTCATTAAAGTTGCAACAAGCTGTTTCTTACTGTACCACGAGCGTACAGTCAGGTAGTAGTAGTAAGCCAAGAACAGCGACTTTGCCTGTAACAGGTTGCACCATCGTGTTTCAGTGCTGACAATAGTGCCCTGAGGGCATCCCAAGTCTGAGGGGAGCCTTTTTTCAGAGACTGACCAGTGTACTAGATCAAAATACTTTCTCAAATGTTTTGTCAATAGTTTCTACTTTTGGAAGTGAATAATAAAGATCTCAGTTGGCTTTTAACACTGGAAAATAAATTAAGTTCCAGGTATTACATTTACAACTTTAAAAGTATAAGATGACTAGTAATCATTCTTTATCCTCCGTTACCACCGCTCACTGTCCATTTATATGCAGTCTGTTTCACTACCATTATTTCTTTTCTTTGCTAAATATAAATACAACTAGAATACAAAGTCTCCTTAGTGTACTGCCTCTAGCATGGTTGTCTATAAATAGATGGGGTAGAAAGTTACAAAATGCAGTTAAGTCCTCATTTGAGGGGGAAACAGAGCACACAAATTATTTTGGCTCTGTAAAGCATGAAGGCACAGAAAAATGATTTGATTTCTACTACAAATCTTAAAAGATTTTTTCCCTATTTTAAATCTTCTTTTAATAATACTTGAACAGTTCTGTTGCTTGCAAATATGTAGCATCACAGTGAACCTTCATTTATTTTCTGTGGTTTTTCCCCCAAAAAAATTTCTCTACCTTTAAATGTGCCTGTCTGTTCTCACTCCTAGAATTCTTTCACCCTCTTCTCAAAAGCATCTGAATATGACATGCAGTCTAACTTGAAAAGAATGCAAAAGAGGAATGCAGGGCTGAGAGTTGGAGGTATGGAGCAGCATCCACTCAGAATGGTTTTATACATCAGGACACTTCAAACTGAAAGATAGGTTGAGGAAGGCCTGTAAAAGAAATCACAAATCATAATGGCACAGGAAAAAGTAAATAGAAGTGATACAAAGGAACAAGTTTCTTACCGGTTTTCTTTTTTTTTTTTTCTTTTTTATTTTTTTTTCCCAACAAGAACTTGGCAGCTCAAGACAAACGCACAAAGGTAATTCAGACAAAGCTGTTAAGCTGTGGAATGTCCTTCCACAGGATGTTGTGGATACAAAATTGTAAATGGGTTCAAAAGGTAACTGGATAAATTTATGAAGGAAAATTCCATGCAAGACTATCAGGTAAAAAGATGCCATTTCTTTTACGGGAAGTCACTAAGCTGCAAATTGCTGGAGCTCAGGAGAGGGTTTGGAGAAAGTGTTGCTGTTTATGCCTTTATGCTCTGAGCCGCTGCCAGAAGCAGACTAATGGACGAGTTGGACTTTTGGTCTGATCTCCTAGGCTGCTGTCATCTTGTAAACCATTTTTGTCCTCTCTGGGGCTTTTCTTGGGGTATTTATAATCCTTCTGATCTTCTTTTCAACATCTTTGATATTTGGCAACTTTGCTTAGTCTGCAGTTTGTTACCTCTGTTATTTCAAATGTCATCAGCTGAATCGCATCATCCGTTCCTAGATGAAGTCTATTATGGTCAGTTAATACTTACTGTAAGTTAATAATTTATCCTGCACAGATGGAGCACTCTTACTTTTCCATGAGAGTTGACTCCTCTGTCCCTAAATTTGTGTTCAGGAGTAAAATGTTTGAAAAAGTAACTTGTTACTTCAGATTTTCCAATTCGGAGTTTTATTCTGAACGAACATATAATAAAATAATTTTCTAGAAGAGCACTTAACAGATTTCTCTGTAGCTTTGGTAACTGTTTTATTGAAGTATAACATTCATTGAGGTCATTTCACCCTGGACAATTTCTTTAGCTGATTGAGCCATGCTACTTTGGCCCTGTAGTCTGCATCAACCTGTCAAATTGCTCCTATCCAGCAGCAGTTCTTATTTTTGATCCGGGGTTCCTCTTTATTGCTGTTACCAATTTCCTCCTTTTTGTGTATTCCCAGTGAACTGTTTCTCAGGCATGGGTTTTCAGCTGTGCATATTATCAAGGGACTCCTTTCGCGTTACTGTTTTGATAGTACTTTATTACCCAATTTTAACTTTGTCTCATTTTTCTTTAACTGAAGGTTTCAAATAAACATTTTTTTTCTGGCAAGAGAGTTTAGACTTCAAGCTTCTCAGGTTCTCCCTTTTCATATGAGTTCCTATATACAAGTGTATAACTCTTACATTAAGCTTGATACTAAACTTTGGCATCATCCTTTTAATACAGGGTTTTTTTTGAGGAAATGCTCTGCCCTGTTTAGAAGCATGAAGTGATGCTGCAGCTAAGTTGTACTGTTAGTCTAATGACAAGCCAGAACTAGAGTAATACTTGCTGTGTATTGTCCCCTCTCCTTGCCTGTTTCTGTGTTCTGCAAAATTTCCCTGGTGTGTTCAATTCATATGCTGTGGTGAAGTGGCTAAACAGGTGGTTTTAAACAGTGCAATGCCATGTTGTGCACGCTGAAGAAGTAAGACGACAGGACAGTGCAGGTCACAGGCAAGAGAATTGCAGATAACTTCGGGGAAAAAACTTGAACCGTTGAACACTTGCTGAATTGTGTGTCATCTAGGTGCCTAGTATGTGTCTTAATATTTCAGAAATACTAAGTGCTACTTGCAGTTCCCTATTACAACTCTAGTTTATTTCCATGAGTATTTTTAAACTGCAGTCAGAGCAAGAAAAAGTGCCTTAAAATACTTAAGGGAAGAGAAATAGCACAGGGAGAAATCACAAGGCCTCTTCCTGATGCCCTCAGACTTTTGCTGCGGGGTGTTACTCTCATTCCAAGTGCTGTTTGCCTTAAGATGGCTTTTCAGCAAATACTACCAGTTTTGTTAAATTTGTAAGTGTTCAATTAGATTTTATATTCAGAGCGCTGTAAATTTTGACCTGTCTTCAAGCTCTGCTTATACTGTTGACTGACCCTACAGTTCTGGTCATTTTAACTGAGCTGGTGTTCATTTTCTGACATTATCTCACTAATTCAAGGCCAGGAGTATTTGTTGCATTTCTTTGTCTTCTGGCTATTCTGACCAATTCAGTTTGCTTTCTGCTGTAGTTTCTTGCTTTATATTTCCGTATTATATTAGTGCCTTTCTCATTGCAATGTCAAATGATACTTCATCAAGAAGCCAAAATGTGTGGATTGGCTCTTGTCACAAACTTAATTTAACCATCATTTATGTTCTTGGAAGTACTCTATTTTTGATCCATTTCATTTATCTTAATACCTGCTTTTAAGTAAAACATTGACAAATGATAGCAGTATATAGAAGGTATTTTAGCGTAGTCTTTTGAAAATAATTTTCCTAAAAATTAGTGTGAATTCTTGTCCAGACCAGACTTAAAATAATAGTGTTATAAAATGTCAAAGCTGGTAAAACTATTAAAAAGAAAAGGAATTTTGACTAATGGCCCATGTATGTAGCTTAACATCTATGTAAAGACTGCATTTCTGACTTTAGTGATTAGAAAAATTCAGCTAAAGCATTTCTCTATAGCTTCCTGCTGAATTAAGTTTTCTTTGTCTGGCCATAGCTGTGGGAAGAGCTCAGTGCAACTCATCCCTGGAATTTTCCAGCTTTGTCTGCGATGCTGTTTGCACTCCACTTGTAGCCACGAGCCCTCTCTCCCGGGGCATGCTGGCTTTCTGGGCTCAAGTGATGTTTTGTGTTAAAGCTAAGTCAGTTTTCTGGGCTAAATACTTCTGTGGCAACCCACACTGAGAAGGGTAGTTTCAGTGTAAGTGAATCAGGAAACTGTGTGTTTGACAAGCCAGGGAAATGGCAGGATTGAAAAATCAAGATTCCGTTCTGACAGAGCCATCGAGGTCATTCCTAAAAATACGTAATTCAGAATTACTCTCTTTTTTTTTTTTTTTTTTTTTTTTTTAAATAACTTTCTGGTTTAACGACAAATTGTGTACTATTTGCAGTCTGGTATCAATCTTAATTCTTTTTCTTTTTGCTTCTCAGTTTTTCCCACCATATGAATTGATTGCTATCCACCAGAATTTTTACAGAAAATTTATAATTAACTAGTAAATGCTCTGATAAAGTCTGTGCTAAGGGTCAGCCAAAATATATACCAGCTTCCTGCCACATTACCTCACATCCTAAATGCTGGTGATGTATTCACTTGTTTGCAGTTTGGTTCAAGGGACACGCAGGATCAACAGAGGTGGATTCTGTATCTTAGCGAAAGGAAAGAACAAACTGCATAATGAATTGACAGTACATATGCGTACAGCATAATTGACAGTCCGTCCGTACAGTTAAATGGGTTGCAGAGTGCTGCATTAACCTGCTGTCCTTTTGAAAGTGATATGCCCAAGAAGGAGGTGTTGCAGTTCATACTGTGTTTATTTTGGTACTCAAATTGCAGCTGTGCAAAAGATCTTTCAAGTACAGTGGTGTTAAGGACTGTTCTTTTGCTTGTGTGTGTGGTATTAACCTATTCAGCAGGCCTAAAACAGACTCTCTTCCTCTTCTCTCAGGAAATTCATTCATTTTATATGAACAGATTTCAGAAGGAGAATGCCATGCATGCATTCAATCTGTCAATTTCTCTTCATATCACAATTCAGTAAGATTTTTCTGATAACCTTTGTCATACATTCCTGAGTGTTTGTTCCTGTGGGGAGGGTATTTGAAGCTGACAGCCACAGTCTGAGGCAGTGTGTTAATGGCAGGCTTGTTTGAGATGCAGCCCTGGAGTTACATCAGGAAATGCACTGCCGTTTCACATCTCTCTCTGTTGAATTGAAACCAGGGAATCGACATTATGTATTCAAGAGCAAGAAAAATGGCATTTGCAGCAGGGTGTAATTTTATTTTTATGGTCCTGAGCATTCTTTTGTTTGCACTTTTGGTTTGATACAGTCATGATACCTTGAAAGAGGGGTATATGGTGGGGGGAGGGTAAATTGCTTTTTTTGTTGTTGTTGTTTCTACCTTATATAAATGTATATATTCCGTGAAGATGAAAGGTGACCTGAAAAGAGGGTTTATACGAGATTCTTTTTTTTTTTTCATCCAAAAGATATTTTTTCAAATACAAACAATGGGGGGAAAAGAACAGAAATTTTAAGTTTGTTCTCTCAAACTTTGGTTTTGTTCAAAGTTCTTACTTTCACAAGAGATGATATTTTTACCTGAATTGCTAATAAGCCAGTGGAGTGAAGTATGTGCTAACAAAAGTAATAAGTATTTTAATAAAAATCTCTCCTAGTTGATCATACATGCACACACTCTATGGTTATTTCATTAATTCTCCTAAGAGACTCCAGGACACTTTTCAAGAACAGATCTACTTTTTTATACTATTATTTGAAAATATATATGGATATCTTTTCAGGTCTACTTTATTTTAAAATTTTTATTTGCATATAAAATTTATTGAGTTAGATTATGACAGTACTGTTTCTAGTGCTTCTAAAACCAACTTTAAACTCTGCCTTGCATGATCTGTCAATTCAAATTATTACATTTGCATCTTTTTTGTAGAGCCTGTGCAATTAAAATACCTTTAATTTGTCTGCTTTTTATGGTGAAGTTCAAGGGAGAAGATAAGCCAGTTTGTTCAAGGCAATTTTGAAATACCACTTAATACATTTATTTAAAACCAAAAAAATTCCATTGTGATTGAAAGAGTGGGAAGAAAATGGCAAATTCTGCTGTATGAAGCTGTAGAAGTCTTGTCAGAGACACTTTAAATAATCTTGTTTATTTAAACAAGGAATTAAGAATTTGCTCAGGCAAGACATGGGCTTTAAGTTGTATAAAACAGAATCAGAAAGGTCATGAGAGATGACAACAGGGTGCATGTCTCAGATATGATTTATAGCGTTAAATGCAATTCATATGCATATGTGGAAGAAGTTATTTCCAGTATTGAGGTAACTGGGGAAATTTTAGAAGTCCAATTAATTTCTTAGATTTTTCAAATTTACACACATACAAATGTTATTTGATGGCAGTTTAACGTTGTCCATAGTTGTTTGTTACCTTTTAAATAGCAACAACATGGGAAGAGCAAAGTATTTATTTGCGGGGGAGAAGAAAGAAAATGTTCATAATATTATAAATAAAAAAGAAGTAGTGTTCCTCGGATATTAAAAACGTGAGTATTTTGTGTTCATGCTTGAAGTGCATTTTCTTTATTAAAAAAATGTCTTATGAGATGATTTGGAGAAACCAAAAAAGAAGAAAAGTATTTCTCTGTTAATCTCCTAGAAGTGAAGGTTGTGCCATTCTTGTGCAAGTAGGCAAATGCTTCTGCAGAAATGCTCTGGAGGAGAAAAATATCAGAACAAATTAAAGCCACAAGGATTTTTGCCATTTTTCATCAGTGATGATGTGCCCCACCATATGCTACAGGCAGAAGTTATCCTGTCATGAAGTTCATGGTGGTAATCTATAGATCTGTACATACAAGTTAACAAGTATGTTTTAGGAGGGTTGTATAGAAAGATTTAAGCTTAAGAAGCAGCAGCACACACAGGCTAATAAAGCTAAGGAGAGGACTGCAAAGCATGTTGTCATATAGTACTTTTTTTAAACTGATGAATGGATCTTGCCTGGGATGACTGGTATGTGTACAAACAATACTGCTATGTTTACCCACTTTTAAAAGGTGTAGTAGAAAGAAACAATTTCCTGTGTGTAGACCTGTGTATACAAACACAATGTTTAGGTTTTATGGTGAGGTGAGTACAGGATATTGCATTGACAATTAGATTCTGAGGTGCACTTAATAAAGCCTAAAGTCCATCACTCTTGTGTTCAAAAACTTGTAATAATGGTATCATGTCTAAAGAAAATCACCCAAACTCTGCTACTCTACTTCATCAACATTCCTCCTTCTCTTAGCCCTCCCCTTCCTTATCTTTTGCCCACAAGATGCTGTAAGGAAATACTTTTCTCCATTTCTTTTGCTTCTGTCAATCTATGATAATGATAATCTTGAAGCTGTTCTGCAGTGGCAACTTGCAGTACTTCAGTAAATTGTGGCTTTTGTCATATAACTTGTATTGGTAAAAATTTTCTTGATCCCTAAAACCTTCATTTATCTTCCCATTAAAAATACATATATATTCTCCAACTTCCATTCTTCCCCTTTAATCTATAAAGCACAGCATATGATGTGGTTTCTTTGTTGATTTTAGAGATAATTTTTAGCCTGTCAAAGACCTTCTGTCTCAACAACTTTGAAACAAAGATTTTTAAATAGATGATAAAGTGCAGCTGCCAGATTAACAGACATAAGAAACTGGAAGGGGAGGATCTCACAGATGGTTCTAATAAAACTCGGCAAACAGCAAAGGAGTGTGGTGGTGGGTGGGGGAGTGGATTGAAATTCAAATTGTAATCCCAGTGCAAGTTTTGGGTTTAGTTTGTGAAAGTAAGTTGCATAAACAGCCATTTGAGGGTTTGGGGTTGGGTGGGGTTTTTATTGTTGCTTTCAATTTTTCCTGTTGCTGTAGTACTGCTGATTTTTCCTTCTTCCTGTATCCCTGTGTCCCTGTTGCTACCTGAGGCTTGTATTGCTGTGCCAAGAGTCCTCCTCTAGAAAGCCCCATTCAGATATTCATAAGACTTTTGTGAATATGAAATACCAGTAAAAGCCTACACTCTCAGTAACTGTTGAGATAGGAAATTTTTCTTGTTACAGCAAAGAACAGTAAAAACGATGCAGTAGACTGCTGTTGCTTTACTGTCAGGTGCTGCTCCTTTTCCTGTCTTCTATCCCACATAGTGTCCCTCACAGGACTGTATAGCTCTTTGTGAATTTAGTAAGTTCCTTTTGGCTAAGCTTGAAATTCTCTTCCAAGCTTTAATAAAACATGTGTTTCTTTAATCTGTAAGAAGTTTGTACTACATGATTCATTCATAAGGATGAATGACCAGTAGTACCTTCTGTCTTCTTTCTGCTAACTTTCTCCTCTTATTAATATTAGGTCTGTCATATTAGGCCAAAAAGTAATGAATAAAAATTGCAGTAGGAAAGATGCAGCTGAGGGTCTGGATAATAGTCCCTGATGGCCTCAGAATTCAAACACTAATTCTTCTTGACATGACTGTTTGGGGTTTTTTGGTGGGAGGATGAGGGTATTCCGTTTTGGGGTTTAACCATTTCAATTCAGACATCCCATGTTTAATATCTTGAGCTTGGTTTTTCATTGAGGTAGCTCATGGCAAGGTATTTTATTTGGTAAAAGAAAATACATTCCCAATGAATATACCCAAGATGATGTCACTTCCAGGTACAATTGGCAGGTTTGTGTTCTAGAAAGTCAGTTTGATTAGTGAATTGTTTCCAACTTTTTAGGATGGTTATAAGATGCAGTATTTTCTTTTCCGTTTAGGATCAGCTGGATGTGGTCACAGAATGGTAGGTAGATGTCTATTCAGAGTTCAGTTTTAACCTGTGCCTGTATGATCAGACTATAAGAAAGATAGCTGGTGATTCTTCTGGGCAGAGAACCTTAATTTTCACCTCATTTCCAGAACCAAAGCAATTAATGCCTTTGTTTTTTTCCTCTTGCTCATCTTTCCTTTCTTCAATGAAAGGAGTAGTGTTCCGAGAGCACACAGACGTTCAACCTACATGGTAGCCCTTCGGGATGTTTCTTCATCTTGGGGCGTCAAAAGCTTTTCAGATCAGTAGTTCAGGAGTAGCAAATTCTTCAAATGAATGAGTAACAGATACTTGGGTTTTAAGAGTCCTTAAATATGAGCAAGTCGTTAAGTACTTCTTTTTTCTCCATGAATCATTTCTATTTTCAACTATATTCAAGCTATATTTAATATTTTAGAAAGTAAAAAAAGTTTTTACTTTTAAACTCCCTTTTTCTGAGTCTCTTCTCCTGTACATCTATGAATTTGTATTAAAAACATAAGTATATCCAGAAAGGAAGGCACATTCCCTGTACCGATTCATTCCCTTTCTCTGTCTCTTTTAAGAGTGGATGTAGTCTGTCTACAGCCTTTCTTCACCCAAGGGAACAGTTTTGAAGTGAAGAAGTTACTACTCTCTGAAAACAGAATGCATCCCTCTTTATTATCTGATCAACGGTTAGGTAATGCTGCTTTAAAATGCCGTCACCCGAGCAGCCTATCTACGTGTACAGTAATAACTAGCAGCAATATCCCGTCGCACTTCAGAGGGAGCTCTGGAAATTCTTGTCCAGTATTTTCTGTGCCGGGTGATTGTTGCAGCCTCTTGGGCAAAGCTGTCACGCATCCATTGTGTGCGGGAGGCCTGTGAAATTTCATTGAAGGAAATCCCATGGTTTAATGAAATGCTTTGGTTGTTGATATTGACCCTGTGATATTGTGTTACGCTTTGCTGATAGAGTCAATTTGGAAACAGTCGGTTTCCCCTCTCTTTACTTGTATCATGCAAAAAGGATAACCTAACATGCATATTTATAATTATGTATTTTTACAGGCTTTTGTGTCCAACATATCAACATGCTGATGCATTAAACAGCATAAATGTTGACAGAATCCTACTAGCCTGGCAAATCTGATAGCCATCTGAAAGCAGAGAGTAGTTCTTACGATAAAAAACAGGCAATGTACAGAATCACTAGTCATTCACAGCCTATGAAGAGTTCTCTTGCAGTCAACATTAATAGGAAAAATATTTCCCAAATCATGGCTTTGTTTCCTTGCGGATTTGCTTCAGTTTTTGCCTCCTTACACAGTCAGAAATCATAACTTGTATGGTGAGTTTTGAAATGTAGACTTCCTGTTACTAATCTTGTAATTAGGTGCCCTTTTATTCATGGGCTGTCACTCAGATTGACAGCACAGATAGCTCCCAGCGTTCGCAGTTGCTAGAAAGTAGGGGATGTTTTACAGAAATGGCTTGTGATTCATTTGTTTAGCATTCCTCGCTCTTTGTTATGTGAGGACAGCTTGTATGGGACTGAGTCACATGGCAGCTCTTTTCATACTGAGTTTCTGCTGCCTGCAGCCTCTGTGGAAAGCCAAGGGCAACAATGAAGAGAGGAATTTATCTACATCTTCATTTATTCCATCTATTTTGATTGTCTAATAAGAGCAGCAGCTAAAAGAAAGGATTTCATGTCATTTTTATCAATTACCTTAAAATGTTGTCAATTAATCTATAGTACTGAGCACTGAAACTAAGTATATGTAGAGTGGTCAGGGTTTGTGCCAGGGTTTGATTCTTTTTGAGTGGTAAATTGTATTTTTTAAGTCAGCGTGCTGTTTGTGAGTACAATAACAATTTTATATATGATCTCAATACTACTTGTTGACTTAGGTACCTTTTAATATGCAATATGCTTATTATGTTGGAGATAAAATGTTTTCTGTGGCACCTATAACATATCATGTAATGGCAGCGTTAAACACCTGAATGTTCCTCACAAGCCACAGGAACACCTGATTTGTATAAAGCTGTGGTAGTGAATCTGTGCCACCTCCAGCTGTGCCAGAGTGCAATTCTGCAAGGAAAGGCAAATGGCAAGCAAACCCCTTTGCTACTGCTGTGCAAAATCTGCAGAATTTTAGGATGGAATTAAAAATGCCTGCGTGCAACTTAAATTAGAAAATGGATGTAAATGTTGGTATTTTATTATAGTATTCCAGCTTATCTACATTTAAAGAAGTAGCACAGTTAGAAATGTAAACACATTTGGTTTTGTTAAGGTTCTGTTAGTTTTGGTTTTAGTTTAGGTAAGTTTCTGGGATAACAGTCCTGGCAACTGTGAGGATGTTATGTACATTATTTGCTAGCCCTTGGTGAGTTTCAGTATTGCCATACATTAAGTACTATTTCTACTATTATTGTATCTATTTTGACACAGATATGGCTGTGGCAATGTTTTCCTGTCTTGGCGTTTCCTATAGAGATATGCCCAGAGGTGCTACAATTTGAGAACGTGTGCTGCAGGCTGGTGGAGCCGTGGCCACCTCAAGCACTAAAGGAGGAGAAATCCAGCCCCTCCTCTTTAAATTGAGCATGCTGCCTAAATCCACAAAGTTCCTAGTCCCCTTGCCCTTCTAGCCAGAAAAAAAAAAAAAATTATTCTGGAAGGGCTTAAAATTTTGCACAATTGCATCACCTTGTTGAGAGACTTTAAATATATGTTCGTGCCATGAAGCATTTGCTGGTGTGTCTGTTCTTCAGGGCTGTTTTTTCTTAATTCAAAGAACTCTATAATATGCAAAAAATTTTGCTGCTGAGTGAGGTTCTCAAACAACGGACTGTGGTATTCACTTGCCAGCCTTTCTGGAGGCTTTGCAGGGTTCTGTTCTCCTTTCTGTTCTTCCCCTACATGGTATTTCTGGCCAATCCTGCCTGCAAAAGCAAATTGGTTGGTACCTCTCAGACAGGTTGGGAGGAGAACATTAAATTTTCTCCACCCAGAGTAAGCTCTTGACTTACCTCTAATATCTCCATTTAGATGATGAGCTACAAGTTGAAGTTTAAGACTAAATTAGTGGCTATTCCTTTATCTGTCTGCAGTAGGAGGGTATTCACCCTTTTCAGTAACTGCATTTTTAAGCACATAATGTGTGTTTTCTGTTATGGTGACTCTTTACTTCTCTCGCCTGTTGCTGCTCATCTGCCAAGCTATTTCAGCATCTTCCTTTCAAATGTCCTAAAAAAATGTTTTTGTTCTGATAACTATTGTCAAGGCATTTTGCTTATGCTGCTCAGCAGTTGGTGGTTTTGCTTGTCATGCTCATCAGTGCTGTCGTGCTATTGTACGGTCTGTGTATGCTCACCAGACTGTAATTCTTTTCACAGAAGTTATAAAGCGCTTTGCTCCATGTTATCTGTGGCTTTCATAATACAAATAATTTCTTTGGGCATTTGTGTTTACTTATTTTCCACCAACTTTGTCATCCACAAATATGTTCATACTTGAAGTCACGGAAGCAGAATACCGGGAGGGGAAGGAGAAAAAAACCCAAGCCACAAAAAACGAAAAGAACTAGACCATACACTGTCTCCCTGAGTAACTCAAAAGACTGCTGGGAGCGTTAGAGGCATAGCCTTGACACTGTCAGAAAACCAACAAATACTTCTCTGCTGCTCTATCGGGAGATGAGCATGCATATAAATGTCTCTGTTCAATTATGCTGGATTAAGGTGCAGGTTATTTATTTGAGTAACTTACTGGAATGAAGGTCTAACCACCATGAACTGTTTATATGCAAACAAAAGTGACATTAACCTGTGTGCTTTTGTTCTGTTAAAACATGTAATATATGTAGCTAGTGTTTCTTCATATTTTTTTCCTAGCTTATTCTCTATATTTTCTTTGGAAATTATAATTAAAAATAAGAAAATTGCTAAGATTGCCTGTTGCTTTTACCAGGAAAAGTCTTCAGTTATACCAGCTAGCTTCTACAGGCCGTTCTTCAGTGTGTGCACTCCAACCCATGCTTTTATTGCAAAGCTAGTAGTGTGGCTATATAACACATAAAATTAAAATAAGACTGCAGCAGTATGCTCCTGGGGTTCAGAAAAGAAATTTGAACACTAAGGAAGAGGATAAAAGTCTGGTGTGCCAGCTATGCAGCCAGAATTCTGAAAAGAATTCAAGTGTCTTTTTATGTGGCTCTTGTAGCATTTAAGAGATCAGGACGTCACTGAAGAAGGAAAATTAACAGTAAATCACATTTGAAATTTGTTTGAAATAACATCATTGTCTGTCTTTCACAGAAAATGTTGCTGTCCTGACCAGGAGTCATGAAGAGAAGGGGATGAAGCGAATTTGTCTGGAGAAGTAGGAATTTCCGAAATTTTCAGCAGGGTTTAGTGCCAGTAGCTGCAGAAGGTTTTGCAAAGCCAACCGTTGACATTAGAATGGACGAAATGCCTCAGACTTAAGCGGTAACTAATTTTTTTGACATATTTTTATTTCCCTAATGCAGTATCGTAAGAGAATTTGTATGGATAATAGCAGATATTGTTTTACTACTACTAGAGTTTAAATAGAGTAATCTTACAAGAGCCGAATGTTGGACGAAGCTGTAATTTTTGAGTTTCATTTACTAGCAAGAAGTTGGAATTTTAGTATCTAATGGTTTACTTGGTAGTTGAAATTTCTTCTTAAGGGTTCATCCCATCTCTTCATCATTGAAAAGCAAAATTAGATTTTGCTATTACTCTGTTAGTAACCGTCTTCCTACCAAATGCCTAGCATAACTGCAGTTTGGAACAAGTTGTAGAAGCATCTCTGTACCTGTTTTTAGTTATATGGTAAGTAAATTGTGTGACTTCTGAAACATACGAAAAGACACACTTATAGTACTACTATGAATGTTGCTTGTTTCTACTAATGATCAACATTTCCTCAAAATCTCTTTTTTTCCATTTTCTTCTTTTCTTTGCTGTTCTTACTTGCTCATTCTGTTCTCTGCCCTTCATCTATTCATAATTGGTTATGAAACATCTAAAGGACTTATCTTATACTTGAGACCTGTCCTATGTCTTTAGCAGGTCAACATACTAGTCAGGAATACAAAAATGTGCTACTTTTAAAAAGGGGGAGTAGAAAGACCCTAGCCTTCTCCTCTTGTCCTAGCTATCCAGTTGTAGGTTCTGTCCCTTTGTAAAAGCAGGTGAAGTGTAACCAATCACTAACAACAGAATGTTTAAGAGGGGGAAGGAATTAACACACCTTTGGTAGACCAAGATGATGTTTCATTGTCTTTTCAGAGAAGAGAGTAAAAGAAGGTCTTAATGCTTTTCTCAAAGCCTCACTGAACCTGCGTGCAGTGGAATTTTCCTTAGTTTGGTTACACAGATGGAAAACAGTAATGTAACTGCATATATCAAAAATGACATATCGTCACATTTCTGCCATTTGGCATGAATAAAAAAAGGAAATCTGCATGTTTTGTGATTTTATGAGCTACAATTTCAAAAATGTTAAGAATTCAGATTTTCAGACATTTATAATGGTTCCTTCTTATACTGCCCTCTGTTCTCGAGAGGGAGAAGGAACAGGTCTGACAGTATTTTTACATGGCTTTTGGTAGAAAAATTAATACTGCATTTCTGAACCTTGCAAGTATAGCTGTTCTCCTTTACCCATCCAGGTAAGGCATTTAGTCCACCCATGTATCATAGGCTGTGTTAAAACTTCAGTGGGAGAACTGTTAGTGCCCTAGAGTAATTCTGTCCTAATATCTGTGAGAGTTAAAGGCAGGATTTTAGAAACTGTTCAGCATTAACGTAGCAGTTCCTATCTGAAATCCACATTAAGGCTCCTTATATCTCTTGTGAGAGAACAGTCAGGCCAGCGCTTAGGAGCCTCCCAACCGAAAACTTACAGCTTGGCCAATGCATCAGCTGGTCGATAGGCTGGTGGGGTTTTTCCCTGGTTTCCCATCTTTACGAGTTGTCTGGTTTGTTGCCGGAGTTGCTTGTATATTGTATTTATTTCTCCAACTGTATTGGCAAGAAGGGAGGGCTTGCGGATTCCATTCATCTGCAGTGGTGGCAAATGAAGCTCCAGAAGGACTTACAAGAAAAATGCTTTTCTTCTTTGAAAAGGTTTTCAAATTTACTATGCTCTTTTTAATGTTTTTTTCTGTGTTCTTCTCCTTACCTCTGATGGTCCTTCCTCTTTGAATGTGTGCACGTATACTTACAGATCTCTAATTCATTGGCATGTCTAATGAGAACAAGAGGAAAAGACAGTTCCAGTTCTCATGTCTTTACTTTGCAAAAGCTGTGGAGCTGGGGCACCTTAAGTGTGCTTTCAGATTTCTGTGTGACACTTTAAAGCCCAGAAATATTAGCAGCGCAAGTTAAAATGCAATACTAATCACAGACTGTTACTCATTCTTACTAAGAAAAATGTACCACCTTGGCATGTCTTTATTCAGCAGGTTAGGGAGAAGATACAAATAGTTTACAGCCATCATCGTTTTAGAGAAAAAAAGTCGTAGAAAACTGGAAGGTGATGTTTTGTTTGTTACCTTGTACGTTGCTGCCTGGCAGAGCAACTTTTTCTTTATGCATACAGCCTTTGTCCAAACAGCACTAACTGTAGATTTACCACGGATAACGGCTTCAGCTGAGGAAATAGGTTCCCATAGTTGTTGCTGTATTCAAATTACTATTATTTAGCTGATAAAAGTGACAATCAGTGGCCCTGGAACAGGAATACCAATGCTGTGTGATAGATTTCTCTCCTGGCACAGGAAGATCTTAATAGGGTGAACATCAAGGGGTTTGTGTAGTTCGGAGAAGTGCTGGGTGAGCTGAGCGGGAGGAGGCCTGGGAAGAGCCAGGGGTTGCTGTTTTGGGCAGATCTCCTTCCTGCTGGAGATGCTCCAGAGTGGCCTAGGGGGGAGCTGATTGAGGATGCCACGTGAACAGATTCTTTCTGTCCCTGAGAACAGCTGGAGGATGTTGCATGGGAGGTGCTCTTGGCTCAGGGATTTCAAATGGGAGGGTTTTCTGTCATCTTGAGAACACATTTTTTCCACTTGACTCACTTGAGTGAAACCTAAATAAGTGATAAAATTTCTAAAAGTAATGTTGAATTGGTTAGAATAATAAAAAGTGCATTTATCATCAGGAAGGAAGAGCAAAGTAAGGGGAAAGATTCAGTGAAGAGGAAGTCGCCACCTCCTCAATAACAATGGAAGTCTGTAGGCAGCTGAACACACCTCTGTTCAATAGCCTGCCTAGTTCTCTAGCCACACAGTAATTTACCATCGGAGAGAATTTTTCTGAAACTATTATCAGCCTCCTCTCCCACATGCAGTACACACATACATTTCTGTAGGGACACTTTCCATTGAAAAGACATTACACTACGAACATGTTTGCATAGGGTAACTCATCGTATAGAATGCAAGCCTATGTGTGCATGAAAGGAAGCTGCCCACTAATTCCTGCAGAACCCATTTTTTTCCAGGAACAACACCAGCCTTTGTTTCTTCTCTTTGGCTTGGCACGTAGACCAAGGAAGGAACATAAAATATTGGCACTGAAGCGGAGTCTGGTGTGATTGACGTATACTGTAGATAAAGCTAGGTACCTGCAGAAGACAGGGAGGGGCTATTGGCTTAAATGTATTTTTAAGATAACCATAAAAATACTCCTTTAATGAATTTACATTTCTATACTGCATTTCCTTTGTGCATTCCTGAACAGTTTGCCAAACTTCAACCGCTGTGTCAATTACTTTGTACTTACAGTTTGAAAAACATTGGGAGCACAAGCACTGCATTCTGTGTGCTGCTTGTCCAGAAAAGGCTGGCTCCCTTCCCCATCAGTGTTGTAGGAATCACAGATTTATATTGCTAAACCAGGGAAGAGATAGGGTAACATTTTAACTTCAATTTCATATGAACAAAAGAAAGATTAAAATGCCAAGATTTTTAGCTCTATCTCAAAAGTAGCTAAAGATATTAAATTCAGGATGTGTTGGGGTTGAGGGGGTTAAGAAAAGACTTTCTTCTTCCCCTGAGACCTGACTTGCTAGTTTTTCAGGTCCCACTAGGGTTTTTCAGTTGAGGTTTAAATGTCTGAAGGTGATGATTCAAAATGGAAACATTGACAGAGTAAGCAACAGTAACATCAAAACACTTATTAAATGTCCCTATATGCAATTCTTTCCAAAAGGCAATTCTGATTTTTCACTAGTTTGCATTAGCCTCCATTTTCACATGCTTATGTATGAAATCTGTCCCACCGCAGGTATGTTAAAAATATTGTCCTTGTCAGTTCATCTGATAAAAGGAGACTGATGCTTGTGTTTGTTAAATTCGTGCTGGTGTGATGGCTGTCCCTGGAAACTTCAAATAAGCAGGACAGGCAAAATGGAAAAATCATCTCATAAATTTGTAAAGCTCCAAACTAGCACTGCTCTTCATTTTGAACAGGCTCCTGTATTTTACATCAAAACAACTCTGCTGCTGGGTATTGGATCTTCTAGCTCTTTTTGTGATGGGATGGTAGGTTGCTTATTGTGGGAGCAGTGAATCTTTGGTGATGGAGATAAGGGGCCTTGCTTATGGTGAGGTCTCCAATTTTCAGTTGTTCAATATTCTTAACAAATCCACACTGCCTTAATTTCGATCATGTGAAACTAGTGTATTTTACTTTGTCATTTCATTTATCAGCTGTTCAGTTGGTGATAATTAGATTGTATTTTTCATGCTGGGTCCCTCATTCTTCTCTAGCCTGTTATTATGTGATGTGGTCTTGGCAAGGAACACATTCCCATTTAAAAAAAAAAAAAAAAAAAAAAAACCCAAACCCAGTACTGAACACATCTCAGATCCTGCTAATTAAGAAAATGATCAGCTTCTAGGGTTGAAAAAGATAATCAACACACTTGAACCTGCTGCAAGCAAGAATCATTTTGTATAAGTAAGAATAACTTTCTTATTGAGTTGGAAAAGATTACGTAGTTGCCATAAAAAGATATTTTTTTTAAGTGCTGTCCAGATACTCAAGAGTTACAGGCTACAGTATTGGTGCTATTTTTTTGCTACAACCTGTAGATCAAAGTTGTTACATTAGCTCCATACTTTCCCTATTAGGAAATGGCATATAGGCGATTATGTAAATATACTTCTTGCCTGTCTGTTAATATTAAAAGCAGAGTGAGGGAATGAGAGAACAGAAAGCAGCCACATCTAAAAATATACCTGAGCAACAGAACTAAGATAGCAGTGCTGCACGCTATGTTAAGAGAGGGTGTCTTCCCTTCTTCCAGCACAGCCATTCCCTTAATGCACTCACCTGGTATGCATTTGAAATGCTTGAAGCTGCTTGTGTTTCATGGGGCGCAGGTAGTCCCACTGTCGCCAGGTTCTGGGCAGAGTTAGATTCCCCCTGTACACTACAGCATCCACCTCATACCGTGGGTTGCTTCAGCAACATCTCTTATCTCACCTTTTAACACAAAATAATAGGAATATTGGAGGCGTCTCAGGTTCAAATACTTTCTCAGCAGTTTGTCCAGAATGCAGCTTTTCCTTTCAAAGGTGAATTTCCTTAACTTTCTTCAGTATAACTCCCTGAAAATGCTTTCAGAAACAATTGCTGATGATGCATAGTCTTTCTTCCTTTGTTCTTACAAAGCAGGATTTTTTTCAGCCCAATCATCACTATCTTAAATATGAACATTAGCATATATATAAAAAGCAAAAACACTTCATAGGTGAATAGGTTGGGGTTTTAATAGACTTCAAAATAATTCCAAAAATACCTGGCTTGCTTTCTTTTTCAGCCACGTCTTATATGTCATTCTTTATATGAGTTAACCTATTTTTTTGCTAAGCTTTTATTTTTATTCCATTACTTTCCATTTCTGGTAATAAAAATTCTGTGTATTCTCCAGAGAAAAACTGCAGGTTACACTTTAACTTGCACTGTTGTGGTGACGCTTTGGGATTTGCATTACAGTGGCATTCCAAAGATATTTTAACAAAATTCAGACTTTTCCTGCTGAAGGACTATGTTAGTGTGCAAACATAATTGGGATTGTTTATTTTTTAATACTAGATAAGAAGGGGTGAGGACAAATAAAATGCAAAATGAAAAGAATCCCTATTCCAGATTCTTTAGATTCTTGGTTCCCCACCCAGATTTTTTAAGAACACTGCAAGTATGCAACTGAGATGCATGATGTTTTTCTTTATAGCCCTACCCAAGACCTAACAATTATTCATTAGTTACGTTTCTCATTGCACTGTGTCTCTACTATCAGCTTCTGTGGCGTATTGCTGTTTTTATGAACATCTTTAGCAGGTTAAAATATTTCAAATTTTTCACAGTAGATTTCTTGAATTAGTAACTAGAAATAAAAGTTGCAGGAGCTACCACTTGATAAAAAGCAGAGACAAAATGTTTTCTCCTGATCAGTGCAGCACTAACCAGCTGTATAATCAGAGGGATTGAGTCTGTCTAAAAATCCATATTTTCAGGGAAAGGACTGCTGAAAATAGAATTGGGGAAGACAGCTTTCTCTTGTTCATACTGACTTCCTCAGATTTGCTTTTTGCTGCAAATACAATTCAAGTGCCTAACAATTTAAAAATTTATTTCATTACAAGCAGGAGGAGGGATGTGTTTTGCCTTCCAAACGTTTCAGATTTCTCGAGGGCTATCTCTGCCATCCTCTTCTGTAATAGTTTGAGTATATGCATTCGCAGTCAAATACTATATTTGACTTTTGGCTTAGTACTATTTGGTTTCAACATCCATATAAAGCTTACTTAGGAAGAAACACAAACCCACAAATTTAAAGGTGGCATACTGTGAGAAATAAATGTGTTACTACAGTAATGCCTATCAGAACATTTTGGGGTTTATTTTATTACATCAGTGTTGTGGCTTCAATGTATTTAGGTTTAGGGCTTAAACTGAGTGAATTTACAGGTATTAATCAAAATTTGAGTTTGCCTTTTTAATGGAAAAGACGTTTCTTCTGCAGCTAAGATAGCACCAAGCTCACTGAAGGAAAAATAATCCTTGCCTAACTGTATGACTGTGTATTACTGATTCTTAAGACTTTAGCTGATAATAACCATTAAGCTTGATTTCAGTGACGGATACAAAAATTAACCTTGAATATCTGAGTGGTAGTGACATACTTGAGTCTTGCATCAGTCAGTATTTGGTTAATTATCTAAGTATCTATGCAAAGAGAGCAGACTCCAGCTGGCTGTAATTAGGGCTGAATTGTTCCATGCCTTCAAGACAATTTTTACATTCATGGGATCTGCAGCTTTCTGTTGTCCTCATTTCCTGTAACATAAAAGTACTTGTATCTCAAAGAATTAAAGGGGGGCAAATAGTAAGAGAGACTGTGCAGATAAATCTTATTAATATCCTTAGAGGTCTGACTGAGAAATATGCATTGCAAATTAAAAAAAAAAAAAAGACAAGAAAAAGAAAAAAACCACCAGGAGTCATAGCCAAGAAGTGTTATTTCAATTGATTAGAAGAAAAGGTGGATCTTCAGAAGGCACAGTGGGTTCTATAAAATTTGAAATCTGTGCTATGTAAATCTTGGTCTTAATGAGAGACCACCAGCCTGTGTAGGAAGAAACTTGGATAGCAAATCAGGAGTGCATGTGACATAAAACAGTCAATGAAGATTCAGTAATTCAGTAGCCATGGGATACAGCACTGAAAGTGCGATATATCACATCCAATTTGTTGAAATAAGTCTCCCTTTTTTTGTCCTCATGCTGCTGAATTACTAGCCCTGCAGTACTGGCATTCGCTTTTATGGATGTCGTAGCTTCAGGAAACATTCCTCATCTTGCTTTCTCTCCTCGAGACTCAGGTCATCATGACCTGTGCTCTGTGCAGCCTCCGTTATTATCAGCCTTTATTTCAACTCACGACCAAGACTAGCAAGTTTTCAAATTATTACTCTCTTTGTGGAGGAAATAGCCTTTTGTTTAGTTTGCACGTAAAATTATGGTATTTCAGTGGTATCCAGTGTGGAAGGTATATGCCAGGAACTGTGCAATAAAAAGGGGGAAATTAACATGATTATTTTAAGAGCATCTGTAAATAGGTAATACCAGTTCATAGCCCAACGTGACGTACACTAGTGTGTATCTTGAGAACAGGTAAAACAAGGTCACATCTCTTGTGATTTACCTGAGCCACTCCCAGTTCCCAAGGAAGACATTTGGCCCTAGGGAATCCGTTGGACAGAAGAATGGTGCTAATGTGGCCCTTGCAGCAGAGGTGACTGCTCCAGTAATTTTAAATGACTGAAGCATTCTTTTGAAAGGTATACTTGAACAGAATGGAAAATTTTTATGCAACGCCGTAAGTCAGTCAATGTGAGCCCAAGAGCTTCAGAACATACCTATCTGTAGGCCATGATGCCTAGATAAAACTTGCTGCTCTTCATCTGCTGAAATCTCTACTGAACTGACGACTACTTCTTGGGGTGCAGAGGGTAATAGAGCTGCAACAGCTACCTTGGTGCTGCTCCTAGCCATGCAGCATTGACCCCTCTGTGGCTGAATGTTTGGTGCTTATTGCTTATCTTCCTGAGCCCATTCAACTTGCTGACCTGACTCTTCCTCCCCATCCACAGGCTGATTTGCTGCAGTTTGAAAGCTGAGTCTGTTCAGAGGCTTCAGGAGAACAGCAGAGCCAGCACAAGAGAAGTGGTGAGGGTACATGGAGGTGAGCATCATCAACTAATTATAGTTTATAAATGTCCTATAAGCATAAGGGCCTGAAGGAAGTTAACAAAAACAATAGTTGATAAAGACGTACATGTTAAATGCCGCCGCCTTTATTAAATGCAAATTAAGTATTTTCATAGGTAGTAATAGTTGCATGTGTCTTTTACTGATTATGTTCGTATCAGTCTGTATTTTCCTTTCAGATTTAGATCTATTCAGACAGGCATCTCCAGCAGTGGCTGTGCAGGTATCTCTGAGCTGCATTTAGAAAATGTTTTTGCAGTGTGGTCATATAGCTGTTATTACTCAACTTTCTACATGTGAACAATCATTGTTCAGTGCCATGGCATTGTTCACTAGACAAACATAGGTAGTCAGTGTAGAAGAGCGCTTTTAGTGTTGCAAGTCTGAAGTGTAGAATATACACACAAGAAAATAGATTTTATTTTGTGTGCCAAAATAAACTTTTTCAACTTCTGTTTGTGTACTTGATTATGTTATTGAGAATTAATATGCGTTTTGCTATTTAGACAAGAATGCTTTACTTAACTGCTGCTGTGAAAGTTTATATTCTCTAAGCATAGAATTTAGAATCGCAGATTGTGTTTATTGACTGAAAGTAAGTCTCTTAATCCTCAGTATCTAGATAATTTCCTTGAAACTTTACTGTGACGACTGTGGAAAAACAGCTGAACAGATAAGTAACTGATATCCCAATCTTTATGTACATAATTGTTTCAGCTCTAGCCATACACTAGTGAATCACTTTTACATGGTTTGATGTTAGTTAAGTCAGTCTAGTAACTAGCTGCGAGCAAAGGGAATTGATGAACTGTCCTCCCCGCATTATAGAATCGTTTAGGTGGAAAAAGACCTTTAAGATCATGGAGTCCAGCCGTTAACCTGGCACTGCCAAGTCCACCACTAACCCATGTCCCTAAGCACCACATCTACATGTCTTTTAAATGCCTCCAGGGATGGTG
>JAVKLA010000002.1:3025055-3039415 GCA_034782735.1 Sagittarius serpentarius
CTGCAGAGCCTTCCTACCCTCAAGCAGGTCAACACTCCTGCCCAACTTGGTGTCATCTGCAAACTTACTGAGGGTGCGCTCGATCCCCTCATCCAGATAATTCCAGCAGGCCAACCCTTCTCCTTCCCTTTAGCCTGGGCTAGCACTTAGCCAAAGGAAAGGGAGGTGGTGGGGGGAGTAATTAACTTCCTTCCCTCCCCGTGTAAGTTCCTTTTCATCAGTTTCAGTTTCCAGCAGGTGAATTTGCTGCAGGGTTCCATAAACACCAATACTGGAGGCACAGCTGTGTGGTGACTTGTAACATCAAACACACAAACTAGGGAACTATGACAGGTTTCACTGTGTTTATAGACCACATAGCCACAGTCTCCATTTAGCATGTTTATATTTCAGTGGTTTTAAGCAATCTAAAGATGGTATGTTTTCCAAGCACATTAGAAGAGAATTCAGTTAAATGTTACAGGTACAACTTGCAACAAAATCCAGGAGCTCTTCAAAACTTCGTCAACTCTACGTTGTGGTTTGTGGGGTGATTAATCCTGCAGTGGCCCTGCATTCCCAACAGCCTCACCTCATGCAGAAGTTTAAGCATGTATCTCGCAGCTTGTGCTGCAAAGATCTATGTAACTTCCAGCATGAGGGATAATGTTTCATAATTGTTCAGAGTTGAACATTAACTATAATAACTGCTAACCTCTTTCTGCAGTGGTGTGCCACAGAAGAAATGGCTTTCGTGTTGAAACGTGGTTGGAGTACACTGTAATGTTTAACGCATCATTTTAACGGTACTCTCAAGAAGCCTAGTATCTTGGTACGTTATTATCTCACACTCTACAGTTGTTTCTTATTCAAATGTCCTATCTCACTTGAGATTTAATGTAATTAGAACCAGCCTGTGGAAAAATCTTTTACTATTATGTCTTAGCTATTGTTCCAGTCAAGATGGTAAAGCAAATCAAACCGGATATAATGAAAATGATAAAAACATTTGGAAGAGGCAGTTTTCCTGAGGGAAGTGAAAGGCAGCACCATTTCTCATTTTGCTTTGTATTTCTAAACATGGCGTGTGCCTGGAATAACTCCACTGAGACTTGTCCAAGACACCCGAGAGCACAGTCAGGTACATCTGACAGCAATCTGACTTGACTGATACAAGAGGGAACCAAAAGTTACACAGCGATAAGCTTGTTCCGCTATTAATGTTGCTTTATCACCTTGTTCAGCGAACACTAGGTCTACTTGCCAACCAAGGCATGTGTGAAGGAGTTGGGTCTACGTTAATAAGCACCTCCTTAGATTATTTTTTCCTACAGATATAGTCTCTTGAATGGGGAGGTATGTCCAGAGTGCAGTATCTGAAAAGATACTGCAAGGGTAGTCATACCCAAAGCTACAGTGTAATGTGTTTCTCAGACAAGAAGTGATGTTCCTGGTACAAAAGGGTAGGTAAAAGCATGTCGAAGACAGTCGGTTATCTTGGTCTGGTTTGGAGGCAGAATCACAGCAAGGCAGGAGGTCTAAGCTGATCCCTCACTGCTGCCTCTGCTTGTGTGATTTCTGAGGAGTTCAGATGTTATTACTCTACATCTTTTAGCTTTTATGTTAGGCTTATAATTTTATGTCAAAGCTGTTTAGCAATCTTTTCTCTTTTGTGCACAAGCCACTTGTGAACAGGCTTTTGTATTGTCAGCATGTGTTACAGTAATCTATATTAATTCACAGTAGTATTGATAAACTGTAAGTCAGAGAGGCTTAATCAAGAGGCTGCATGCCATAGAATGTAGTTAGAAATGCACTGCTTTCAAGGGGTGATGGCAGGATTTTCAGTCTCGCTATTTTAGCTTACAACAGCTGTGTATTGATGGATTGAGTTTCTGAGTTGCACAATGCCTCGCCATTGCAAAGCAGCCATATTTATCTGGTGCTGTGACGTTAGGTTCATCTTTGACAATGGGGTTTTGAGAATGCCGAGAAGTACAGCCAACTAAATCTGTCTTCATACAAATGTGAGAAGCGGTAGATCAATCTTGTTTTTCAAAAGCTAATGACATAGAAATTCAAATGATCAAAATTCAAATTCAAGTAATTCAAAAGATCAAAAAATCATTAGTACCTGCAAACTTTTTTTTTTAAATTACATCTGAAGTTTTAAAATAATCTACCTGAAAAAATTCTCTTGGTTGTAAGTTTCTGGTTTTGGTGCTGTCTAATTTATAGAGCAGTTGTGCACAAGTTTTTTTCTGTTGCCTTGAACTCTTTGGAACTGAGGAAACAGTAATTTCTTCCTCTCCCCTTTCCCCTATTCCTTTTTTGTAAAGAAATGATTAAATGCTTAGAGTACAAATGCTGCACATGAATATTTATACGAACTTTTGTAACATTTAGCAAGGCAGTGCTTCATGGCTGTCTCTTTCTGAATGCACATAATAAAGTACCCATAGTTTATTTGAAGCTGCACTTGCTCTTTATTAATTTGATCGCAGACTGGTAGGAACTGTAGACTCCTCGGGGCTGTAGGGCTGCAGTTGGTGATGACAAAACACAGAGATCATTGCTGTATTCCCTACTTTTCTGTTAAAATGCTTGTGTTTAACATTTAACAAGAATACATTTTTCATGCATCATTTACATTTAAGCTGCAGAAAATTGCTAGGTAGAAATCTTGTTACCTGCATTGGATACATACCTGATTCTCTGCATTTATACTTTGGTCCCGGAAGAAACAGAGTTAAGTGTCTTCTGCTTGAAATACTAACACTGTAGAACAATTGAATGGCCCTGGAGCACACTCTGCAAACCACTTGGAGGATCCTCCTGTTAATGCAAAAAATGCTTTCATCTCCACTTCTTCCTCTGCGTATTGTCTCTCGGTAACCGTGCATCCTGTGAATACCTAATAGCGTATATAATGCCTCAAAGTGTAATTCTAAAAAGCAAATTGAAACTAGTAGCTGTTAATAGCAGTATTTATCCCTTTGACATACTTAAAGAATTTTGATCAGATTAAGCACATGAGCAGTCTAAGGAGAGGAGAAAGAAGAAAGACTAGAAATAGGCAAAAGGGAGGGGGGGAAGGAGTTTTTTGATTTATCAAAGCTGAAGCTAATTTTAGAACTGGGCTTGGAAGTTCCTTGCTCATAACACTGTATTTTTATAACCTCTCCCCTCCTCCTCTTTAAAATAAAGAAATTGCCATAAATTGCATGTGCTTGTGTCCACAAAGTCACTATATTAATTGAAGATTTACGGTGCTTATTTAAAAGCTGGATTTTTTTTCTGTATTGGAAGTTATTTACTGGAACTTTGTAAATGATGTGTAGGTCTGTATGAATGCATGTATTTCTGTAAATACTACACAAAACAGAACCTCCTTCAGCCACCCGTACCAGCCAAAGTGCTACAGCAAACAGCTGTCGCTGCTTACATTCACCACGGGCGAAAATTTTGCTTTGAACATTTCAAATGGTGTGGTGGTGAAATGTTCCCAATGTTAGTGTTGGTACAGCAGACCCACTGCGAAGGCAACAGTGGGAATCGTTCTTAAAAACCATTGCTGTGGGCAAAGCCATGTAATCTCACATGGAGTCAGCCACAATAGGCATCCACAAGTGTCTAGCTAGGTTTTAGTGTATCGTTGCTAGCTGATTCTGATAGACTGCTTTCTGTAGAGGTATGTTTTAAACATTCAGTAGGTTTACATCTTTCAGTGGGGTAAGCTGGCTGTCTAAATTAATTTTTCCTGGGATTCATTACTAGTATAGTTTGGGTTTTTTTTATCATACCTGCTCAGTTTTAAGTGCTCTCTTAGCCGATTACGCTTATTTTAACTTTCTGCCTGTGATGTGTATGTCTTATGTAGGTCTCAGTCTGAAGATCTCAGGATCTTCAGAAAAGGAGAACTGAAAGAGACAATATCAACAAACAGTTTACATTTCAGTTAAAGCTGTGCACTTGCAGTATTACATTTATCCCCACCTACTACAATGATAATATTGAAGGAAAATAATACTCTGTCATGCTTTAGTTGTGCAAAACTTTTAAGCCAGCCACCTGATGCGTAACTTTCGAACATGCAAGATTCACAATTTGGTTGCCACTGTAAGAAAAGTACGTACTCATATTTGATCTGTCTGAGTATGTTTAGCAGTAGTAGTAACGCTGCACCTTGGTATAAGAATCCAATGTTTGCATCTACGAGAAAACAAAGGTATTGTCCACATTGTTGTGGGGTAACTTACCAAATCCATCCAAACAGCTCAAAAAAACTACAATCCTTGGACAATAATAACTACAAGAGTTTTGAATCACATTCTTCACAGGGAAGATTGAAATTGGACTTTAAAAATGTTAGCTTGACAGCTTTTCCTAATTTCTTTCTTTACACTTTATTTTCAGAGTGTAAAAGTAAAGCGTGCACCAGGAAATGAATAGGCATAGCAAGCAGTAAGATTCCAGGGACTGGAAGATTTTGAGACTTCCGTTTGTCTATGGATCCTGGCATATTAAAGGTTCACAGAGATTTGAGGCAGAATTTATTTTATTACTTTTACATGGCCTCAGACTAGTTGTTCCATCACACCCTATAAAATTAAAACCCTTATTCAAGTAGTGAACTTGCTGCTAAAGCTTCCTTGCTCACTTAAAACTAGTTACTCCAGAATACTTCATTGCTAGAAGGGAAGGCACTGGGCAGTATGAGGAATCTGCTTTTTACCTTCTTTAGCTGAGCACTGCAGTCATTAAAGATGATGTTGCCTAATTTCAGCAAGCAGCCACCTCATTATCTGTATGAAGTCTCTCTTCTGCTCCTTTCCTCTCCAGTTCTTATTTCTCAAGTTTTAGCATGCAATTAAAAGAGTATGGTGGCTGAAGAGTGGAAACTGAACTTTTCCAAATTCTGTTACTTGTAAAATGTAATACATCGCCCACACATCCCAAGGCAGTGATTGAAGATCTTGTCTAATTTGTCTTACTTGAGATTTAAGCGAAATCATCTGCTGAGTCTTTCAGACTATCTGCGTGCATTACAATTCAGCCAGGCTTCTCTGAAAAGAAAAATGTGAAAATAAGACATGGTTAATGTACCAGTCTTTTATGTCTGGAGAACAAATTTAACATAAGACATTAGAGATACAGCCCTACAGTCTATCTTCTGACTACACAATCCTAATTAGCATTATGAAACCATCCTTTTGTTAATCATGTTGAATTATATCAGACTTGGACGAATTCTGTGGTGGAACAGAAGTACAGTATGTTGGTACTGAACTGTATTTGGCAAAGTGCAGCGGGGTTGGCAGCAGAACGGCAGTCAACCAGAGCAAAGCAGAAGCACCACTAAAATGGTGCGAGTGTAACTGGCTGTGCACCTGCTTCCTGACACCAGCCCGAGAGAAACCTGGAGAGTGAAAGCAGAGCAGGTCGGCTCTATCGCAGCGGTGTCTGCTGAACACTGCCGTATTTCATAAGGCAATATCTTGCTTTGGCAGAACTAGCGGTGAACGTAAATGAGAGGTTATATGAAGCTGCTCTTTACAGCCAGTGTATTCTGAGAAGTGCTGTTAGGTTTTTTGTCTTTTCCACTTTTCTCTTTAGTCTTCCTGTCCATGCAATACCATGTGAAAGTAAGGAAGTTATTTTGCGCTCTACAGAAAAAAGCAGGGGGAAAATACTTTTATGTAGCAAACATTTTTGTATTAATATGTATTTTGAGAACCTGCACAGAGTAGAGCAAATCTGCTTCAGTTTCTCAACATACTTGTATGAAGCAACACAGGGGCCAAGTCCTACAACTGCCTACAGATGTGATCAGCAGCTGATAAATAACTTATTATTGAATTTCATAATTTAATTTTTTTTTACATACTGCATTCTGGCATCCGAACATAGTTCTGCTGCCTTTATTGAGTTTGCCATATTGCAATTTCTATCAAAATCAAGACTTTGGGATCACTGTTAGTATACTTGGTTTCAACAAAAGGCTTTTTAAAACAGCTGAGTTAAAAAAGCTGATGCTTTTCTGAGCGATTGTTATATGAGAAGTGATTTCAGTAGGGGTTACTTAAAACAGCCACAGGAGGTGAAGTTAGTGGTTAATTTTCTGGTTATGCCAAAAAATATTTCTGCAAATCTCTGTGCAAATTCAAAAAATTAAACCTTGAGTCTTTATGCAAATTACTCAGACTGTTTTTTCTGTTGAATAATTGCCTTGATACTATTGCAAACCAAAAGGTTTGCTTTTTAAAATAGCTTTAAAATAAACCACAAATTGATTGTATTGCAAAACCACGTGTCCTCTCTTCCTCATGCCTCTCTGTCGTCTTTTCAAATGCTGAATTTTAGTGAGCTATGAATAGGTATCTTCATAAACAAGTATACAGGAGGCTAAATTAACTTTTTAAACAGTATGTTTTAATTTCATATTTTGCTATGTTGTTATTAAATTAAAATGATGAAAATGCAGTATATATTATGTGGACTAGGCCTGGCTATAGGTGATAGGTCTGAAACTGATTCTAAGTAGGAGATTGTTACCGAGTTGGCATGGGATGCTGTGTATTAATTTTTGTCCTAAAATTAGTCAAGTTTTTTTTTACCAGTAGTCTGAAAGAAAATGTAAATAGGGAGAGCAGGAAATTTGAAAGCAGACATACTCATTGACTACACTGAAAAAAGGCTTGAGCAAATAATTTGTGTTTATTATGTGCAATTGTAAACTGGGAGTAAAGAGTTTAGGCCAGGCTTGCCGGACTCCACTGAGAGAAGCGAGATCCTCAAAAGCTTGTGGAAGTTATGACCACCCCGTTATCATGAGTTCTGTATAACAGTCTGGACTTAAAAGGACAGTGCCTGGACTGTTTCAAGAGTAGGAAGGGTTTGTTTCCATTGTGTTTGTCACCAGTATGAAGCCCCAGGAATGCTGCACTGTCATTTGGAGCAACAGTCCAAGGGTGCTAATAACAATTCACAAAAGTCACTAGTGATTAAAGGCTTGAGCAGCTTGTTACTAAAAAAAGGCAAAGTAGAACCAGTAGTATGTCTTAAGTATGGGGGCAAAAGAAACGAGTAACACTGTGTTGCATAGCTGTTGCAATTACCATCGCAATCCACCAGTTGCCTGATAGTTGGGATCTCATCTACTGTTTATATAACCATAACATGTGCCACCATGTGTTATTAAGCTCAGTTTGAGCCCATAACCTTGAAATCTGCCATACAGATTTTTTTTCTGTATAAATTGCAAGATTAAGTACTATAGAGAGCATGTCTCTTCTGTGGACCATACTTGGGAGACCTGCCATACACATTACCTTCTCATGCATGGTGTTGATGAAGCAGTATTGGGGAAGCATGATTTAGATTCCTGAGCAATTCTCCTCATTCAATGGAGTATTGATATTGTCTCCTGACCTGTCTATGGAGACTGAGCCCAGAACCTCAACAGGGAGCAGTGGGAAGAGTATTGCCACTGGCTTGCAACTTGATGCTGCTTACGTGGACGGGGAGGGGGTAGGTCTTGGTCTCTCAGTTTCTCTTAGACTGGTTCTTAGTATTGTTAAGAGCTTGGTTCAAAATGGCATAGTGTTGCATATGGCAGGAATGAAACCTCTTTCCAGACCCCCCAAGAGGACAGGTAATAGTAGCCTTTCATATTTCACTCTGGTTGGCAGTGGCAGAATGTAATTGCTCTGGGCTTAGCGTGGTTTCTGTGAAATCCATTCCTGCACAATGGTGGACTCGTAGCGGTCCTGTGTGCTAATAAAGTATACTGTTGTAAAAACCTTGTTTGAAAGGTAAAGAATTCAGATGAGTGTGATTCTGCTTTTACCTTTAGATCCCTGTGGATTAGTATTGAGTCATCTTGGCAGTACAAGACTAGAAAATTCACATTGTGCTTTTTCTGGATAGAAAAAGCTTTGCATTTTTAGGATTCCGCCAAGCACAAGTAGCACAATTTATGTTTAGCAATCAACTCCTTTAGGAAAACATTTATATCTGTAAAGAACAACTGAAGAAAAAGAATTTAAGAGTACTATTTCTGCAAACAAACGTTCATGTTGATTTTCTTTTCTTCCCTTTGCTAGAGCTTGTTTACAATGCTTCAGTCTTGTTGTTTCATACTGTGTCCTGACCCATGCATGAGCACTGGCTAGGTTTCAAGCTTGTGATTTTCAAGTACGATCAGCAGCCTCTTAATTAGTATCTGAGCGCTCTGACAGCATGGCTGTCATAGGTGGAAGGAACAGCTTCATGGGCACCCTGGGCTTGCAGGAACGCCCGGAGCAGAAGGGGCTGTGGGAGCGGTGGGGGTGTGCCAGGCTCCATTCCGGATGCTGTTGCTCTTTGTGATAAGCCACCTGGTTTTTAAGTGGCTGGACGCAGCTGGATGCTCCTGCTGCCCACAAAGCAGATGGGTTCTTAGGGTAGGTTTTGCCAGCATGAAGTCAGCCTTCTCAGAGTCAGTAAGCAATTCCTTCTTTCCCTTTCCTGGTCTTACAGCATTGGGTAAAAATTATAGTGGTTTACATACTTGATAGGTTTAAACATCTATCTTTGAAAATGAAGGCCATTTCTTCTCTCATGAAGTAAATTAAGCAAATTCCCTAGATCCAAAAAAGTCATTGAATGTAACAATAAAAACTAATACAGATTTTCTATTACATTTCCTTTCTGATTCTGTCACTGCATAGCTCTTCCATGTATGGATTATTTTTAAGTATGGAAACAGATTTTGTGGACTAAAATAAATTACTAGGTTTTGGTTTTGTCTCGTCTCTCCCCTCCTGCCCCCCATCTGTTTTGGTAGCCTAAAAAGGTGATTACTGTTAGATGCCTTGTGTTTTGCTGTTAGTCTTTTTCTGTCACCATGGAGGGATACAGCTGCATCACGGAGCCCCTCTCAAGGTGCCTGGAACACTGATGTGTTGCAGACTTGAAGATTTTCCAGGGGCTGCGATACTGCTAGCTTGATAATCAGGCTAAAGAGCATGGAAACTACTGAGTTCTCAGTGGTCCACAATGCGGTGTTTTAAGTGAAGTAAGGTATTAATTTTCTTGGCTTTTGGGTCTGTTTCCACACTGCTGTTACAAGCATACTAAGATTTTGTACTCGGTGAATCATCTATAATGTAGGTAGCTGTATTTGATACCATTATGCTAAATGCACTTTGGTACCAAATGGTAAAAAGAAGCAGGAGGCTCTGTATTAGCAGAAGCCTTGTTTTGTCTGTACAGCTGAGTTCTCCGTGAGCACCTGTGTACACACAGGTACGGAACAGCATTTTTTCCTACCTCTGACTGGTACTGCTTTGCAAGCAGCATTGTGTAGTGGAAATCTGTGCAAGGTAACGCGTGGAGAAACTACAGAGAACACAATCCTGGTGTTCGGGGGTGTGTTATCCTAAAAGACAGTCAGAGAGAACACTTACTCATCAGAATAAGTAAAAAATCAATTCTTGTTTATTATGAATGCTAAAAGCATACAATTTCAGTATCCTGTTAATTCTGAATATCACCTATGGTAGTGCTTTTTATCCCTAATAGCTTTCTTACCAGTGGTGTGATTTCCCATTTTATGGGGATGGATTGTAGGCAAAGCATAAGGAGTGCCTAAGAGTATCTGTTGTAAAGCGTCACTGTTGTTTTCCTTTTAACTTCAACACTAGTAAACAGTAATATCTTTAACCTTCTGACTTATAGCTCATCAGTCATTTCATTGCTGTGGCTTATGACTGCAGATTAAAATTGCTTGCAGTCATCATGCCTGGTAAAGTAGCTTATTGGGATGAATAAATGACATACTAATAACAAGAGTAGCCCGAGTGAGAATAAGTTGCTTGAACTAGCTTTGATGGCCAAAAAATTACCTGCAGCTAGTTTCTCAAGATTATCAAAGAGATCCTCAAATTAGAATGTCTGTCTTTGATCCTAGATGCAAGGAAGAAGGCAAAATGACTGCACCAAGTGGAAGGCAGTGGGAGGAGATGGTTGCTGTGGAATGGGAAACTGAAGGGAGTTTTTACAAAGATTCAAGCCCTTTCCAGGCACTTGCTCCACCAAGGAGAGAATGAGATATCAGTATGTGGCTTATTTTTATCTATATTTTCCACCATAAACTAGTAATGTATGTGTCTTCAAAAGTTAAATTGTTTAGGTTAGTTGTAGAGAAAAATCCCTTTGATATTATTCCTTTGTCATCTTATCCTGATTTTTCTATCTTGTAGTACTATGACAACATTCAAATAGTACTAATCTCTTGTAAGACTTCCATCTGGCTTCCTTAGCTTTTAAATTACCACCGTCTTACTTACGCATAGCTATGGATTTGTATGGATCATTGCAAGACGTGTGCTAGTGTAGCACACAGTCACTTGGCCCAAGTAGTTTATAGCCTGAGGTCCCAGCTGCCCAATATCAAAGGTAATTGCATAGTCATAAAAAGTAGAAATGAACACAAAGAATGTTTCCAGGGCTGAGGTGTAAGCCTGGCACAAGAGAGACAAAACCAAGTATGGGAGGAGAAGAGACAGGCCTTACCACTGGGAGATAATGGGATATTAGTATTATTTCACCGTTTAGTTATTTTGCTCTATTAAACTAAAAACACTGAAAGTAAAGAGTAGGATCTGATAAAAAGGAAAAAAACAGAATCACGTTGTTATCAAAGAGATTAATTTGGAGAAGGCCCTTTGTAAAGGAAGGCTTATATAGGTAAAATCCTAAACAAAAGGGACATGCCATACAGAGGTGGAAGGGATATGTAGTGCACGTTGGATGGAGGAATCTCTGAGACAACGGCCTTGTATTCTGTGGTTCTTTGGTGCATTGGATCTGGTGAAGTGGGAGAACAGGATGTGTGAGCGTGAAGAGACTGACAACTGGTGCACGATTTCGTGAGATGGGCACCTTGCCTGCAGCGTAGTGCCAGGAACCATACGGCAGTGAAACAGTGCTGGCGGTGGTCTGGCACCCGGACTCCAGCAGTAGCCCTGTCCTTGACGCTGCCCATGCTTTCTAAATGGACAATAAAGAAATAATCTGCTAATGAGCAAATTTTCTTCTTAACGCTAACAGTTAATGCTTTGTTTAAGCACTGAAACTGGAAGCTTTGGGTTTAACCCACCTAATACAACTGTCAGTGTCTCATCCTATGTATAAATGTCTGATCATTTTTTCTGAATCCAGCTGACATCTTGATCTCAGTGCCAGCTTGTTTCAGGAAGCATTTCATATGGAATAATTTTCTTTTTGCTGGTTTAAATATGCTGCATTGGGTTTGTGTGTTGCTCTTTTTTTTTTTTTTTTGAGATAGACACTAAATGGGAACACCCAGTCTATCTTCTTTATGTGATGGATCATTTAATATAATATTGTTTTATTTGTCTCAATTCTGAACTAAACTATCCTAATCTTTTTGTTTCACTTAATATGGAAAGCTTTTCATCCCTTAAAATATTTTTGTGGCTGTTTAATGCTGCATTTCTTCCTGAGATGTCATAAATAGAACTGAACACAATATTCAGTAAAACATGTCATTAATTTTCTTATACTGAAAGCATGTAACCTGCTGGTTATCTTGCTTATTGTGTTGCACCATTTACATGTCTTGCAGTTAGTAATTTGTGAGAACTTCTTAAAAACTTAAAATAAAATTGTGCTATTTTTCATTTGTCCATTATTTCATTGTTTGGTACAAAGAAGAGCAAGTTTCCTTCACGGAAATCATGATAAAAACCATGTCCCATTCATGCTGTGCTTAGCTCCTTGCTATACTGATGCCTGGTTCTAGTAAGGGACCACATAATTCTGTGTAGCTCAGCCACCTGGTTCTCAAGTTTCTCCACAGTTCTTTGCTTTACAAAATCCAGCCCTACTGTGCTGTTGCTCTTAATTTATCAGTTATTTTTAATATCTCATTTTTAATAATGGCTGATAGTGTTTTATTTTTAAACTTAATTCTCTCTAGTCTTTATTTAATAACTCATAAGGATTTTGCAGAGGGGGTTGAGACTGATTGAGAAGTACTCATCTGGCTTCTCTGCAGTGTGTTTTATCTTCTGTATTGTAGCTGACTTCTTACTCTGGCTGCAATCCACTAATTCTCTCATAAATTACCTGCTCCTGACACTACAGTGTTTGGTTTGTCTTCAGCTACTTTTTAGTAAGATCCTTCATATCCTTTCTAATACTGTTTTGTATTTTGCTATCCACAAGTTACTTTGCTAAACTGAAATTGATACATTTTTGGCAATTGTGGGTTTTGCTGCATCAGGGGTTCAGCATAAAGATCTGTGGAGCCAGAGGTTGCAGTAGTCCAAGGGAGAGAGCTGTAAGTAAATTGAAGTTACAGAATTGATGGATTCAATAATACAGTGATGATATACACTGTTTTCATTCTCAAGCTGTGCTCAGCTGAAGGATAACCACAGCTGTTACTGGGTTTTGTAACTATAGAAGCAGTATAATGTTTTTCAGGTGTTTCTTTTTTGTTTGTTGTGGATACATTCTGGAGAGGTTCGGTAAAGGTTTGGTAAAGTTCATTCTTCTAGATGTTTTCATGTGCTTAAACAACGGGCAAAAAAGATCAAAGGGCAGGATTTCAAGTGAGCCCAGGGAAGGTAAATCAAAGATAATCAGATTGGTCACGGTATAGTCTTACCGGTGCATTTTTAATATGCTGTGAAGGGCTTAATTCTCATAATTTTGCTTAAATGGAGTTGGGACAAACTTAAATGCACTGAAATTGAGGATTTTTTTTTTTTTTTAATTATAATTATCATGCTTGTTCCTGTCAGCTGATGCGCTTACCCTTAACTTGCTGCTAGATCTTCAAATGTTGTACACAGCCCTTTTTAGGAAGCAAGGTAAACAAACTAATTATAAGTCTGGCTTATCTTACTGGGTTTTTCTTTCTAAAAGGTAAAAAATGAAAACTAATTTTCTGTGCAAGTAAAAAGTATCCCTAAAGCATATACTGTGCAGCATTGTCTGAATGATCATTGTAATATCATATTTATATATGTCTGAATACTCATTATAAATTTTAAGTTTTATTAATGCTAAATGATGATTTTTTCCAAAAGGGCAAAAAAAAAAGTTTTCATAGTTTTCTCCAGTTAAGAATATCTTCTTCTTATTGGAACTCGGAAGAGTTCATATTCAAATACTTGCTGGTACTTGGCTGGTCTATTGGGCCTCCACACCAAACGTGAGAGCTTGTCCTTATTATTACTTTTTGTGTTCTCAGTGGGATGATGCAGAATCTAATCAGATTACCTGGGCAGATCCTGAGGATATTTCTTGCCTTTTCCCTGCTCTGTGGCATTATGTTTGGGTTAGGTAAACTGTAAAGAAATGCCTGTTTTCTTCTGAAGCATTACAGATTGTCTAGCCCTAAGCAGGTTTTTGCTCCAGTTCATTGGTTATTTCTATCATGTTTTACTCCTACAAATTTTAGGTAGAAGAAACATACTCAAGGGTTCCCTTCACTTACTTAGTTTTATGAAATATTTATGTAATTTAAACTCTTTTTAAAGGAGAGAAATTACAGTGCGAGAGGTTAAAAACAGAAACAATTTGAAGTTGTTTTTCCTGATTGTTTCATCCTGTGCTGCAGCAAGTTTGCAACTATGGGGGTTTTTTTCACTACTTCGGGTAGAAGTGATTCTGTTGTCCTCTCCATCCAGCATACCCCTTATGTCTTAGCAGCGTAGTACCATGGTGCTGAAGAGCGGTTCTAAAGTAAGTTCGCAACTTCTTAGTCTAGGTCATTGCCTCCTCAATATCCACTGCAGATTCACTGCATTTTCTGCAGAACTGTCATTTTATGGTCTTGGGCAGTTACCAGGGCACTCGGTTCTGACTAGAAGGAAAAAAACCCCAAACAATCAGCAACAAGATAGAACTTTTCTTTTTTAACAGAAATGATAATGCCCAGCATTTATGGAAATTTCCATCTGTGCTATCTGCCATAGTCACAGTTCTGGCTTGTTACAACAATGATCCGATATTTAGTGAATATTAGTCCACTTTGGGAATAAAATTGTGGCAGTCCATAATGCCGTTTGCCACTGTTTAGTTCCACATTTTTTCCTGGCATATCTGGTGTGAAGTAAGTGCCATGACTGAACCGGGCATCACACTTAAGAGTCAGGGTCTGTTTCTTGATCTTTCAATTGTGAGTCACTGTTCCTCTCTACTACAATCTGTATTATAAAATGCTCATTCACCTTTGAAGTGCTGCGAGATCTGTGAGTGCGCTACTCACATTTTTTAATATTGATACTTTAGCTTTTATTTCCAAACTCTGCTGTGGTACTATCTAGCATCGGGGGGGGGGGGGGGGGGGGGGGGGGGGGGGG
>JAVKLA010000002.1:3039440-3075550 GCA_034782735.1 Sagittarius serpentarius
CCACCCCCCCCCCCCCCCCCCCCCCCCCGATTTACATTTCATTAATAAGTGCTGTGAGATTATTCAAAGCGCAGTGCTTCCAGGTACCGAGTGTAAACAAGTGTGTTTCTCAACATGCCTTCAAATTGAGACCATGGCTTCTCTGGCTGAGAAGCTCTTCTATCTGCGTTGCATTTCATGCATCTAACAGATGTTGCAGTGAGCTTCCCTTGGGGGTTTTGCTTTCCTTTGAAGTTGCACAAATGGTGTAAAATTTAAGACAACATTTTTTTATGGCACGAAGGAGGGAAAAAAAACCTAATTAGCACGTCACATTTTTTTGTGGTCCCAGTTTTCTGTACTAGATGGTTCAGCGGCTCTGAGTCAGAAAGTCTCGACACCCTCTGGGAGATGGAGCGTTTCTACAGCCCATTCCACCCAAGCAGGACCGTATGTGTGAAGTTGGAGCATTTCAGTTTTTCTAAAAAGTCTCTTAAAATGTTTACAATTATATTAAAGTTTAAAAGAAACAGAAATCAGATACTGGCAAAGAATAACCATCACTTTATTCTTGTTATGTTAGACTTACACTGTTGTTTATGATGATCAGTGACTGTCCAGATCCCTATAAGTGGTTCAGACAAAACCACAAAGCCATAGTGGTTTTGTGGTGTTTGGGCACTCCTTTATAGGAAACGTAGGTTGGATTCCCATTGCTGATTTTTTCAGTCTGAGGACATGCCTGTCAATTGCGAAAGGTTCGTGGGTTGTTCAGTAGCAATTTATTGGACTGTTGTCCGATGAGAAGGCTGATCAGTGCAATTTATTCTGCAGCATAAAAATTGCAGGCCCATTTTCACGGATAGCAATGCTAAAGCTAAATGCATTTTCCCTGGAGGAGGACAAACAAAAGGAAATCTATACCAAGTATCTAGTGATCTAAGAAGAGATCAAAGAGTGATAGCGTTACAGTTACAAATGATGAAATGCACACTTGGGCATATTGCTCACTAATATAGCAGGGATTCATTTAAGGGGAGGTTTTTTGCAGCATACAGCATTGAAAACACATGTCTAATAGGTGCATTCATTTTAATATGCTCATTCATTGAGCAGGCCTGATTAATTAGTGCGTGTCACCATCTGGTACTTACTGAGACTATTCATTTTTAAAATGTTGAAATTGTAGGGAATGTTGCACACCAATTAAGTTCCTTTTAATTGGATTATGTTAGTATAAAGTATTACTGGAGAAGGCCTTCATTGTGATTCAGCCAGCATGCGTCTAAAGGAGACCCGCCAGCCTGAAATTACTTAGAACAAAGGGAAAATGCCTGAAATGCATGTTTATTACTATCTTTGTGCACTCAGCAAAGATGATGTCAACAAATAAGAGCCAAAAAAATACTTCTGCATTTCTATGCAAGGTTCAGTTTCCTGACATGAGGATATCTCAGCTGATTACTTCATCTTTGCACTGCAACTATGAATCTGTTATTTTCTCCCTCTGACCTGGAAAGTGAAATATGCTTTTGTGTTTCTGTTTGATACCAACTTAACAGGGCCAGACTGAGCCCTCCTGCATGCAGTTGTGTATCTGCTGAAAGGAGGAGCATTATTGTCATTTACACAAAGAGTGATTTGGCCTTTAAAGCTGATAAACTATCTGTGCTGACTCAGCCATTTAGTGAATGAAGTATCAGGATCTGCTGGCTGCAGCATCACATTAGGAGCAGAACTTGTCTGTCTCTACTTATTCCTGTCACTGAGGCACTTGCTGAATTTTTAGTTACTTAATATGACTGTGCTGCAGTGCTTCCCTGTATAAATTGTGGGTAGTTAATGTTTATCACCTTACGTAAAAGGCTTTGAGATACAGGGATGAAATGCACAATGTTGGTATTACGTATTTACTGCTCCTCATGCTTTCTTTAGAAGCCTAATGCTGTTTTGTATTTATTATCCACGGTTGTTATTGCCTTGATTTCGTGGAGACAGTATCTTCAAGTAAGTTCTGTCATCCTAACTACTCATTTCAGCAGAGCCAGGAGCTCTGCAGAGTACACATTCCCTCCTGTTCCTTAGCAGTTACATGGGCTGTTGTGGAAGCCGGGAAGGTATGGAAGAAAAGATACCTAATCACTGGCAGCTTAAGAGATCTGGTGTGTGACTGCATGGATCTCTTGTTGACTTTCCTTGTTTTGGAGAGTAGAGTAAAAATCTAGCAATGAAGAATGTCAGGATATTTTTTTCTTGTTGTATTTGGGTGCAGTCTCATTCCCTTCTGCGGACTCTGCTGCCCCCTGCCAATTTGCAGCTGCTCTGAACAGCGAGGGAAGCAACAGCCTGAACATGTGAAGGATGTTTTACATTTCTTAGTACTGAAAGACGACTTCATTTCTGTTATCACTCATAATCACTCTCACGATAGTTATCACTCATAACAGGGAGTCTGTAGTTGAAACAGTAAATGTGTTTTCTTTAAAGAGAGAGGAAAACATCAGAAAAATTGCTTTTAGTTGTACAGCAATGAAGAAACTGCCTAAATTTTTTTAGAAGGCAAATACTTGTTTAGATACATAAAGGGTCAGTATGAATTCAATTTGTAATAGCACAGGGGTGCTTCTGATTTCGAAGTATGAAAGCAGCACAATGTTGGAATTCTTTTGGTTGTTTCCTTAAGATATATTTCCTCTTGTTTGAAGGTGCATATTTCCTCTCTGTTACAGCTGCAGGCAGTGTCAAAGCATGCTACAGGAACTGCTCATCCTGCGTGTGCCAAAGCCAACGGGAAACCCAGCTGTAGTTTATAACCCTGAGAAGTCAGTGGCTCTTGTCTGTTTCACAGCCTGTGTCAAAGGTCACGTTAGAGAGCATGGTTGTGCTTGAACCATTTTCATTAGGTGTTGAAGAGCAAAAGATCTAAAATATCTATACATGTCTTATGTATTTTCTGTGCACAAGTTACACATCTGCATTTACATGGACACATCAACATGTATTTTATTTTTAAGCTAAACTGCTGCAGGTGGTACTCCTGGGACGTGGGATATATGTTTGCACAGAGCTATGACCATGCTGTAGTTTTTACTCTGACTGGAGCGTTGTGTTGTGGTTCTGCAAAGTTTCCTGTAGCTTGTATTCGTATGTTGAGTGTAGCACTCATTTGGGTTAAAGGAAAACTGATTAGTATCAGTGTATCTGAGCAAATGAGAGTGAGTACAGGCAGCAGTAAAACATAAAAATGTAGTCATACGAAGGTGTGCAATAGAGTGCTTTCTCATTTCTACCCCAACGTTATTAGCAGAAAGTGCTTAGTGTGGAAGGCCATAAAGCTGTCTGGTTTGTGATAGGATTCTAGAGGAAGTGCAGTTTATGCAGTTTCGGAGAAATAATATCACCCAGTTAAATCTTAAAAACCACACACATATGCACTAACGTGTTTGTTTAAATTGTTTGTTCAGAGGTTTTATGTAATGGAGAAATATCTTCCAAGACGACATTTAGATTAGATTCCCATTAGTGCAACTACTCCTTTTATTTGTTGAATACATGAAAAGAAGGAGCTAACCAGAATATAAAATTCTAGTATGTGCGCTCACTCTCACGCGCTCACTTTCTCTCTCTCACCCACACTCTCTCTGATTTTAGGAGAATTATTTCTTAAAGTAATTTTTCTGCTTACACTATATGGGCTTGCAAAGTGTTGAAGGAACAAATCTTGGCAGAGACCAAAAAAAGTACAGAGGCGTTTTACTCTGTATATATAAAACAAAGGCTGAAAGTTTGGGCAGATCTCTATCTGGCAGACTTTCTATCTCTTAGGTCATACAGAGAAAGCTTTTGGCACTGACTTTTTGGCAAAAAGCTTTGTCTGGAAACACATTTAGTCAATGTATGAAATATGATAGCCCTGGTACCATGAATGTGTCTGAAGATACTCTGACAGAGTTAGACTTCAGCCCCATCTGGTGTTGGAACAGGATTGCTATATTAGAGCTTTCCAGCACAGGACAGGCCTTTGCCAAAACACAGAGCAGTGTGTGAGGAGAGTGACATTCATACAAGTGTCAGTTTTACTAATGGTTTCTATTGTTTGCTACACTGATGAAAACGAGTTGTGCCCATGGTAAATTCCAGCATAGCTGTCCTGCTGCTGAGTTACTAACCACGGGCTCTGTAGAGAGCTGCATCTTTAACTGAATGGGTTTATTAATACCCTTTCAGTGTACCTATGTGATCAGTAAGTATATTTTCACCCGAAGCTGGTTAAGAATATAAAAGTATTGATTTTCAGTGACTGTGTTTACAGAAGTAGCAGTGGACATACAGATTCTTTCACCTCAGTAGAATGTCTCCAATAATTTGAGTTATGCAACAGTGACAAAGAGACCAGAATTGTGGATTTGGCTTAGAAAGCTTAAAGTCTTCAGGCATTAATTTATGAAACTCTTAAATCCTGGATACTCCAATGACTGTAAAGCACAGCAGATCCATGTTTGATTTTTACTTAAGGCTGATCGTTTCAGGAAATAAAAAGGTTTACTTTGAGAGAGATTTTTCGATTCTTTTTCAATTGTTATTTCTGGAGGGGTTCGGTAGAAAAGCTACATGTGAAACAAATCAGGGACTAAAAATCCATAGCTTTGTTGTGAGGAGGTAAGAGTGGTTTATTGCCACTATTGTATGCTAAAGAAGAAACAGTGACTTTCTAGAAAGCTTTCCCCAGCATTTTTATCTGACTTTTCCAGGAGAGCAGTCCAGCCTGTCCCTTCAACCAAAATACCCATCTGGTTATAATTTGACTCTGATTTAAAAAGTGCTAAAATGGCAGGGTTTGGAATTGCTTGAACATATTTTGTCACTCAAGCTGAGCTCATTCACATTTGAAACTAGAACATGTGATCTCAGCTGCATTTAGGAGAGTAAACATACTCTTACTTTCCTGTCTCATGTTTAAGTAGTCATGTTGAAAGCAATGTACACTAATCTTCGGGTTTATATCCTCTTCCTAGCACTTGCTTACTGGGCAAAATTAAAGATCAATGGTCCTGAACTAGTCAAGAGAATTATTCTAAATTCTCAGTCATTGCCATTTCTCTGCTTTCAATAATACAGGGCTTAGCTGCCAAAGTTTTAATTCTTTCTGTATGAGAGGAATGGTATTTGCAATTTTTTCTGTGTTTCAGTTACATAGTTTTGTAAATTTAGGTAAAAAGAGCTAAGACATCAGCAAAAGGCTGCTTGCTTATTCCAAGTTGTTCTTACTGTAGAAAATGCAAGTATAATGATCAACCTGTTTTTAGCACGTTCTTATCCTAGTTCTCTTTTGTGTTTCAGAATGATCACTGCTCAAAACAGTAGCCATACTAACTGAACAGAGTGGAAACATATGGATGAAATTCTTACCATGCACTGAAGAGCACAGCATCAAGCAGAGAGCCCTGGGAAAATGTCTGCTTGCAACACTTTCACTGAACACGTCTGGAAACCTGGTGAATGTAAGAACTGCTTCAAGCCCAAAAGTTTGCATCAGTTACCCCCAGTATCTGAAAAAAAAACCCTCTCGCATGGAAATCTGAAATCCAATGCAAACCAAAGTAACAGCCATCGTGGGAGAAATACAGGAAATTTCCGACCACCTGTGGCAAAGAAACCCACTATAGCTGTGAAACCCACCATGATGGTAGTAGATGGGCAGGGTGTATGTGGCGAAATCAGCACACTGGATCATTGTGAGAATAAATCGGTGCCTGCAGGTTGGAACCGAAATAAAGCTGTCCTGAACAAAAAACCACTGAACGATAATAACGAAAATGAAATTGAAGGTTATAGCCATGTTCATAGGCCTTACGGCAACGACGGTGTAGGGAAGATACCGAATAACAATAATAATGGACTGACAGAAGTTTTGAAGGAGATTGCGGGTTTGGATACCACACCTCAGCTAACTGGAAATGAAACGAACTCAAGAGAAAACTTCTTGGGAAGAATAAATAATTGTTATAAAAGATCATTAGAAAGAAAGATCCCTCCAAGCTGCATGATGGGTGGAATGAAGGATTCACACAGTAAGCATGTTATTCTGAGTGGAAGCACTGAAGTAATAAGTAATGAAGGTGGACGTTTCTGTTATCCAGAGTTCTCTAGCGGAGATGAGAGTGAGGATGACACGTTTTTTGGCAGCATGCAAGAAGAGCATGAGAGCTGGGACGAAAGTGATGAAGAGTTGCTAGCAATGGAAATTCGTATGAGGGGCCAACCTCGCTTTGCTAATTTTAGAGCTAACACCCTATCTCCTGTTCAGTTCTGTGCTGACAAAAAATGGAATACTGTGCCCCTTAGAAACAAGTCTCTCCAGCGGATCTGTGCGGTAGATTATGATGACAGTTATGATGAAATTTTAAATGGTTATGGGGAAGAGACTGTGATTCTTTATGGGCAAGAGAGCATGCAGAGCATGGTATCTTCTGATTCTACATCTCCTGATTCTTCTTTGACAGAAGAGTCTCGTTCTGGAACAACCAGCAGTTCTTCACAGAAGCTCTGTAATGGAGGGTTATCTCCTAGTACTCCTCAGGACCTCAAATTGATTGAACCAGAATATGAAAGTCTTTGTGATAGTCAACAAGCGAAGGATGTGTCAAAAGCTCCCAGAAATGTTCCAAAAAGTCTAGAAACTCACAAGGCAGTCCTTGCGCTTCGACTGGAAGAGAAGGATGGTAAAATTGCTGTGCAGACTGATAAGCAAGAGAATAAAAGTTCTTCAGATGTTGCTGGTCAAGCTGTAACTATAAATTTGGTGCCTGCGGAAGAGCAAGCCAAACCTTACAGGGTGGTGAATATGGAACAACCAGTTTGCAAGCCCTATACCATAGTAGATGTTTCAGCTGCCATGACCAATGAATGTAAGGAGAATCAGATGGAAACCTCAGAAACCAAAAATACATCATCTAACCCAAGCTCACCAGTAACTCCAGGCACACCTATTACACCCTCTGCAGCATCACCTGTACGAGTAAATACTAACCTGAAAAAATCCAGTGCAATCAGATATCAAGAAGTGTGGACTTCTAGTACTAGTCCAAGACAGAAGATACCTAAGGTGGAATTAATTGCTAACAGCTCAGGACCTTCTGTTCCTCCCAGGAAGACAAGCCACAAGTCAGCCCCTACTTCACCTACGGCTACAAACATTTCTTCAAAAACTATCCCAGTTAAGTCTCCCAATTTATCCGAGATAAAATTCAACAGTTACAATAATGCTGGCATGCCACCTTTTCCTATTATCATTCATGATGAGCCCACTTATGCTAAGAGTTCAAAAAATGCTATTAAAGTTCCCATTGTAATCAATCCAAATGCATATGATAACCTGGCTATCTATAAAAGTTTTCTAGGGACCAGTGGAGAGCTATCCATCAAAGATAAAACTACTAGTGTAATAAGCCACACATATGAAGAAATAGAAACAGAAAGCAAAATGACTGAAGCCGTAGGAAGTAAACCCACTGAATTTTCCCAAGCGAAGGGGGTGAGTAATAGCTCTGAATGCAGGCTGGGTTCTGTGGCTCAAAAGGTCCAAGAGTTTAATAGCTGTCTCGGTAAAAGTCAGATATCACCACAAAGAAGTCATAGTTCTGACCACAGCTCCCCATCAAGAGTTCAAAAGACAATGCAAGAGCCTGCTGCAAAAGTAGACGTAACGCCAGAGGCTTCTGTTGGCAGCAGCAGCGGTAGAGAGAATGCAAGCACGGTGCTTTCCCAGATTGTGGCTTCTATCCAGCCTCCACAGTCTCCTCCAGAAACGCCTCAGTCTGGACCCAAGTCTTGTAGCGTAGAAGAACTGTATTCCTTACCCCCTGATGCAGATGCTACTAAAAACACCCTGGTACGACCCAAATCTCTGTTTACGTCACAGTCTGAAATAGAGTCATCCAAGACGGTAGAAAACACTGCCATTAAAATGCAGAAAGATTCGCTTTCACAGCCAGTTGCCACTCCCTCTCCAAAGCCAGTGAGAGCCACCCCAAATACCACAAGTCCCAAAACAGAGCAAGCACCGCCCTTTCCTCCTCCCCGGTCCACTTCTTCACCCTATCATGCAAGTAACTTGTTGCAAAGACATTTCAGCAATTGGACCAAACCAAACAGTCCCACCAGGTCGACAGAGGCTGAGTCAATCCTTCATTCAGAAGGTCGGCGAGCTGCTGATGCAAAACCCAAACGCTGGATATCGTTTAAGAGCTTCTTCCGCCGCAGGAAAACTGACGATGAGGAAGACAAAGAGAAAGAAAGAGAGAAAGGAAAATTGGTGGGTCTTGATGGAACTGTTATACATATGCTCCCCCCTCCTCCAGTTCAACGTCATCACTGGTTCAGTGAGGCAAAATCAGACTCCAGTGAGAAGCCATCGATTGTTTTCATGTATAGATGTGAACCGGCACAAGCTGAACCAAAGGCTGATCATCAAAATAGGAGTGGAGCGGAGTTTGCTATCACAGATGCACTAGCAAAAGACAAAGGAGAAACACAGGAAAAGTCTCCAGAGAGCTCTGAACAGAAAATAGCAAGCCATTCATCACCACCTCAGATTCCCAAGAAAATCCCCAGGTAATCTGCTCATCTTTTTTAGTCACTTACTCAGTTGTGAACTGTATGTACTGCTGAAAAGGGGAGAAATTAAGGAGTTTTACTACATTAAGTGTAATTTTTTCAAAGTATATTTATCTTAGGTAACTTAAAGCATATTTTTAAAATCTTTGCGTTATATTGGATATCAGAAAAGATTAAAAAAAAAAATTTACTAGAAACAGTACCTGGTATTTGGAGTTTGTATTGCACGTTCACTAGTATGTCACAATAGCCACGTTACATTGAATCAGATGTTTTTCTCAATGTCTAGCTTAAGTGTTCTTATGTTAGAGGAAACTAAAGAATTTCTCTGCAGAAACAGAAGGCAACTATTGAAAAGTATAACAGAAATTAAAAGATCTGTGGCTCATAAAACTTTATCTCACATACCCAAGAATACAAGAGATGCTAATTAACTTGATGCTACACAGCAACATCACTGCAGCACTCCCAAAATAAACCGTGTAAAAAATTAATAATAGAATTAGATTATCTATAAAATAATCTATCTCTGTTTTGCACGGCCTTGAGCGATGAATATACTTTGTCCCCTAACAGTATTGGATTCAGTAGAGCTGGTTGCTCCATTTCTGCCTGACAATTTTGTTCAGTGATTTCATTTTTAATTTTTTTTAAATCAGAGTTTACTAAAATGATTCGTTGTTTCAATTTCTGTGAAAGTATTTGTCCAGTAGATAGATACTTTACTCCTGTAAGTTTGTGGTAGTTGAACATTTTAGGTCTGTCTGTTGATTTAGAGGTCTGTTTGTTCCCTTATCAAGGGTACACATGCTTTCTTGGTTGTCTCTGAACACGAAGAACTACTTCCAGATACGCATTGTTTTCAACATACCACTGAGTTCCTACAGCTCAATAACAGTGCATAAGCTAAGAGGGCCGGAGACATGTGTTGCAGACAGTCACGTGGGCATAGTATGCATTTCACTGAGTACAGACCACAGCTGTGGATGTATTACAAAATGTCTTTCCATGTTATTATACAAACCAATTCCAAAATAGCTTCAAACTTGCATTATTTAATTCATTATACTGATAACCTAGTGGTAGAAAATTAAAAATTTTATAAAGTTTGAGCTATGTGTGAGCCTCAGAAAATGTATCGTGGCAGTATTCTTTGTTTTTCTTTTCCCATTGTCTATACAGGAAAGTTGCAATGATTTTTAGTTAAAATGGTTTTAAAATTGACTTAAACTAACAGCTGCCTCTGAGCATAGTTTGAGTTTACCATAAACTGACTGCTTGTCTTAAAGTAAAATAACTATGTCTTAAACTAATCAAGAGTGACCATTTGCACCAAGTGTAATGAAATCACTTTTATATCACATCTTGGGAACACTGATACAGCATTCTCATGAAGATCAGGACTACTTTTCAGACTGTTTGCCTTTTGTCAGACGTGGACAGCTTTGGGTTTTATAGTGTAAGGTGGTAATAGGGTTTATCATAGTATGATGTAAAGCCGGTTTCTGTAGATTTATATTTGAAGTAATTGCCCCAAATACAAGATAGGATGGTCTCCAAAACCTTAGTGTACTGTTTCTGCAGACTTGGATGAACTGCAATCTCAGGGTCAAGAATTTTATTTAAAAAAAAAAAAAAAAGAGTACATGAACATTAACAAAGAGATCTTAAAAAAAATCCCAGTACAAATTGTGGGTGTGAGTTTCAGAAACATAAAGCACTTTCACGAACTCTTAAATTAAGTCAGTAGGAGCTGTAAGCATTCAGAACCTATGCAAGATGTACAGTACCACAATAATACAGGGCTGTGGGCAATAACAAAAGGGGGTGTCCCTGTATTTACAGTGTATATGACAGTTTAAGGCTGAAGACAGTGGGGAGTGTACCCAGGGCTAGAATAACCCTTGACAGGAGTCTAGTCTCTGTAGACTTACCCTAAATTAAATGGGGAGAAGTAGGCAGCTTTAGGCAGCAGGTTAAAGAATTGAAGAAGATTGTGTTCTCAACCCCCCTTTAGAGGAACCCATTTTTTCTATTATCTCCAGGGGAACCTAGAGAAAATGAGGTTGTACCAACGTTTTGGGGTTTTTTTTAGCAGCATTACCGAATACATTGCCATCGGGAGATTCACTTGTTCCCACCATCTTAGTGCTCCACTCTTGTGCTGGCAAGACAGTTCCTGTGGTCACCTGTGGTGAACCGGACTGGGGAAGTGATCCAAGTGAAAAATAACTTTACAGTTACTTTTCAGCCAGATCAATTTGCTAATCTGACAGAGGGACCAGTCAGGAAGGAGCAGCTGCTTATCTCGGTGGTAAAAGGGCAGTAACAGGCTAATGGCTGCGGTCATAGTTGGCACTTGTTCTTAGACTGCCCCAGAGGTGGTGCTGTTATAATGTTTTATATTCTTGCACTACTACTGCAATACCTTCTGCCCTTACTATTGAAGGCAGTTGGTCATTCTGCCCTGTCTCGTTCACTTACTCCAAAAAGTACATTTTCTCCATGTTTTTCTGGAAGTCATGATGATATTGGCTAAACCCATCTCTCATGATTTTCCCTGGTGAAAACTGGAATTTTCCAAGTGTTGGGATTGTAATTTCTTCTTTCTAACAATACTGTTTTATGGTTTCTACACTGAGGTGCTGAGAAATACGTTATGGGGACACTGGGCAGTGAATGTCTTTATCCTTCAGTTATTATATTCAGTTACCTTGATGCAATTTGATGCCTTATTTGGGTTTTTTTACTTAATTTTTAATATTGTTAAAGAGACCAAGTGAAACCTTATAGTGCCAAAAAATGAAGTTAATTTTTTTTTTATAAGGATTTTGGCTTTTGTTTTTAATATCCCAGTAGGTGAGAATCAGGATTGTCAGCTTCCATTTTTACACAAGCAGGAGACATAACAGATGAGGTGCTATACTTGTTTTGTGTTAACTCTTTAGGTATTAGTAAGAGGTTAGTGTTAATTCAGGCTAATATATGTACATGGAAAAGATGTTTTAAATCTTCAGTTAAGCTTGCAGAGGCTTAGGGGAAAACAGAAGACATGAAGATGGCAGTGAGTGAACTTCTCTAACTCAGAATGCCAACAGTAAGCTCACTGAAAAAACAAACTGATGACCTGGAAAATAAGATAAGCTTTAAAAATACCAGATTACTGGGGGGTCTTGTAAGCAAATTAAATGAAGGTACAATATTTCCTTACTTTGCAATGGATTACAAAGCTGCTGAAAATTGATAACATAACCACAAAACAAGGCTGAAGGTATTTAAAGTTAGCACTAGAAAGGTCAGTTTTTCCCTTTGAACAGCACTTGGGCAAAATACTCAGTTCTTTGGAAAGCTGAAAAATATCTCTCTGTTATACAAAAGAACTTGGTTTTGTTTTATCCATGTGATTGTTTCTTTCTGTGTGATGCCAGGATGCACATAAGGTCATTCAAAAGGATCTAGCAAATACTAATGTATTAAATTTACCAGAAATTTGTAGATAGATTACTTGGCTAAGTATCAGCAGTAACATCAGTTTTACCATTAACTAGAATGAAAATCAGGTGTTCTTAGAATACCTGTAGTTCATGATGCAGCAGTTGTTCTCAGGGAAAACCTAAAATTGACCTCTAAAAAGGTAACATGATGGTATTTCTGGCCTAAGTCTCTGTAATTGATGAAGGTGGTACAGCACAGTGTGGAATCCACACAGAAGTTTAAAAAAAACTCGTCAAAGGCTTTGTTATCTAGTGCATCAGACTGTTGCTATCGGAATTTCACAAGATAAAGGTTTCTCTTCTCCTTCATTGCGAGATCACTGCTTAGACCCAGTACCAGCTTTTTAGATTGAGACATTTCCTACAAGAAAACTGTAGCACAACCTTCTGATTCTTCCTTTCCTGTCTTCATAAACCACATCAGAGCTGAACTAAAACCTCATTCAGCACTGGTTTAGATGGTAGTGCCTTTGTAAATCAAGGTACAACTGATTTGTGCACAGCCATTTCCATTTCAGTTATGTATTAAACAGAATAGTTTCCTTTCATAGCTACAAGTGGCCATGACTCCTTTACAGGATCTTTGGGCCAGACTTGGATGAACTAAAGATAAGACTGTATGTTTACTGAAATACTTCCTTCGAGTAGTGAGGTCTGTATATTCGTTCCATTGTGGTTTAGGTAAGAAAGCATTTCTTCATAGCTAAAGTTGGGATTACCAATGTAATTCCTAAAATGATGTTACCTTTGTCAAAAGGATCGGAGCTGGTAATCGATAGATATGAGTTCTGTTGTTCATAGCTACAGAAGATCACTATCCTGTTTGTTGCATCTTGCTTCCAAAAGGAGTGAAATGCTTATACATATTTTAAAGATTCGTTTTGAATGATTTTCTTAAAAAAAGCACGCTTCTCCACTGCATTTACAGACTACATCAGCAATTTGCGTTATTTTAAGGCGCTTTTTTTTTTTTTTTTTTTTTGTTAAAATAGCCCCTGGGCATTTCACTGTACGCTTTCATAGGCACTATACTTATCAGAGGACATAGATATCAAAACTTTTGGAAGTGTCTCGTTATTCTTCAAATCTTACCCCAGTGCCACACTCACAGTACAAACAGTTCACCTTGAGTAACTTCCAGCCAGATTGCTGCTGCTGAAATTAACAGAAATGTCACTGACAGATGAGAATCCTTTAGAGAACTGGCCAAAACCTTGCACAGTTCCTGCCTGCCATGGAAGCATTTCAGCAGTATAAGTGACCCTCAAATGCTTTTTGTTGTGCTGATTGCCTTGAGGTTGCTGATGACTGTTCACGCTGTTTGCTTCAAATTTCAGTAAGCCAAATGTGATTTCAGGAATCTGAGCTAGGCATCAAATTTCCATATACAGGCAATGGAGAAAGACAATTCCAGTAAGGTGATTTAGAGCACCAAGACTTAAAAAGCCTCAAATGGATTCTCTCTTCAGTGTTTTGTTTTTTTTTTTTTTAGTAATTTCTGTTACACCACTAACTGTTATTTAAGGAAAAAAATACAGGCGACTGGGGCTGGGGGTGTGCCACAGTGCACATCATCTGTGGCCTAGACCTTGAGAACCTGAACAGGGCAGGGAGTGGAGCTTACATGTAAGCTCTCTTGATTCAGTGGGACAGGAGCCATGAAATTACTTGAGTGCTCTGTATATCTAGAGGAATATGAATGTTGTAACAGATTACTCAGTAAAAACAACTGGAATCATTGTTCTTCAAAAATGTAGTCATATATTAAGATCAGGATCACATCCACAGACAGGCAGGAATAAGCACCACTGCCACATTCCACTTTCTCATTGTCATTGATCCAATCCTGCAGATTCCACAGCTGCTTCAGAAACTACCTCAGAAGAGAACAAAATATTAAATCACAGTAGGGCTCTGTTTAAAACAAAGTCCTTCCCAGTTTAGAGGACCTCTTGTATAAGTCTTAGGGTAAGGTTCTCACCTGAATCCAAAACCTTTTAAGTGTAGCTTGCATAAATTGGTGAGGAGAATTCAAGGACGTTATAGCTGAAAAGAAAATTCTTGCTTGAGCAAGTCTACTGAAATGGGAAAAATTCTCACCTGAAAAGTTCAGGTGGAACTATCAACTCCCCCTTCTCCGCAAATCTATCTGGATTTGCTTTCTTCTAGCTATCAGCAAGGTTTATTTACCTTACTCAACAGTGCTTTTAAGAGCATTAACCATCTCTCTTACCCTGTTTCATCAATGAAAACTTTTGTGAGATTTTTTTTCTCTACAATAGCTCTGTGCTAACAGAATTGGAAATTATGCATGTTCATTAAGCAAGATGTTTGGTAGATTTTTATGTGAAGATTTGTAAACACCAAGGACTGTTAAAGAATCAAGTAGAAGGGATTTTACCATTTATTATTTTATAAATTTAGATTAAGAAATGGTAAATCATGGATTATTGTCCTTAACTCCTCTAATACAGTCTGTAAAATGGAAAGACTGATAACTTAACATGGATAAAGAAAAATGCACAGTTAATCTGTGGAACTCATTGCCATTAAGTTTCACTGACACTAAAGAGCTTAGCAGGATGTCTTTACTGGATTATCGAATGTATTCCCTCTATCCACACAAACACTGCATTATACAAGATTAAAAAAAAAAAAGAATGTAAATTAAATTCTCATGCTTCAGGACTAAGCCAACTTCTAAACAATAAGCATTAGGAATAAACTTTATGGGTTAGTGTCATGGTTTAACCCCAGCCAGCCACTCAGCACCACGCAGCCTCTCACTCACTTCTCCCCCACCCAGTGGTATGAGGGAGAGAATCGGAAAAAAGGTAAAGGTCCTGGGTTGAGATAAGAACAGTTTAATAGAACAGAAAGGAAGAAGCTAACAATGACACTAGTAACGACAATAATAATAAAAGGAGTGGAATACACAAGACAAGTGATGTACAATGCAACTGCTCACCACTCTCCGACAGATGCCCAAGCCGCGCTCCTCCCCCCGCCCACCAAGCTAGGCATGAACGCCCCATGGTATGGAATACCCCTTTGGCCAGTTTGGGCCAGCTCTGCTGGCTGTGTCCCCTCCCACCTTTCCTGTGCCCCTCCAGCCTTCTTGCTGGCTGGGCATGAGAAGCTGAAAAGTCCTTGAATTAGTCTAAACACGACTTAGCAACAACTGAAACCATCAGGCTGTTATCAACATTCTTCTCATACGAAACCCAAACCACAGTGCTGTACCAGCTACTAGGAAGACCATTATCTCTACCCCAGCCGAAACCAGGACAGTTAGTTATTTCAGATTGTCACTTCGGAAGTTTCTTTCACTTTCCTCTTAAGTGACTGTTTCTGGCTAATGGCAGTGACAAGGAACTGAACTGTATGAGCCACTGGAATGAGTATTCTGTACACATAATATACTCTAATTGAAACCTGGGCATTGATCATCTTTGCTCAGTGTTTTGCAGAAATAAAGTGGTTTGTGTTCTGAGTGGAAGTTCCTGTGTAAGGTGGCCTTTGACTGCCCTCAAGCCATTAACCTCTACGTTTTTCCTCAAGCATTATTGAGTCAATTTAGTCTTTATATTAGCTGTATTAGCTTAAAAGTGTAAGGGCTGAGGGGATCTCAAAGGGATCTCTTTTAAACTAAATATATCTACAAGTTACACAGATTTTATTTTTTTGTGTGTGTGTAAAAGTAAGTCATCTTCCTTGTCAGGCTCTCTCATCTCAAACTATATGACTGTCGTGGTTTATTGCTTTGCTGATGTCCACTCAGGGAAGAGATCAGAGTCTCAGCTGGGTCTAAGGCCACATCAGCTTTTCTTTCTGTTTGTCACTAATTTCCTCCACTTGGATTTATGCACTGTCTTACACAGAACTGTAGTCCCTCAGCTTGGCCTCTAGATCTGACCCTAATTCAGGAACGCACTCTCAGAAACTCTTCTTCTAAGTATTCCACTTTCTCTCCCTCATATTGATTGCTGTATTAATCACTCTAATTGAGATGGCATGCTCTGAATAGAGGAAGATACAGGTCACACAATAGCTGTGATTCCACTGCCCTTACAAAAATTAACACACTACGCAGGCTGCTTTCTGGATTCTTACTATTGCCAAAAGACCGAGGCAAGTTAGACACGTCATCTTTTGGCTATCCTCCAGAAACTGTGAAGGAGGAGAGCCTGAGGGAAGGAGTTAGGGGCATCTGTCCCTGCAGAAAACAACACTTTTAAAACAATTTTGAGCTTGTGCACATGTGAATGACGAGTATGTGAATTCAGTGGGATGTTATCTGAAGGACAGTCATTTTTATACGGAAAGGTTTTTTGCTGCACATAATCTCAGCTTCTTAGGAAAACAAATGTGTTCTCTGTGTGCAGAGGGCTGCTCCCGCCATTAACTGAATAGTTGTTTGGTTTCAGCCACATGTGCCGGAGGAGCAGAGTTCTCTAAGGTAATTCATTTCCTATGAAGTTTGTTTTTGAAATAAAGAAGGGAAAACAAAAAGGCTTGGACAGTGGAGGCTGCGCCCACTATGGTAAAAGCTAAATATGTGCTCTTATGCAAGGCTTCAAAGAATCCATCCTGGCAAAATACCTATAAATATCCCAAATAAGGAGATAGCAAGTGATACTTAAAGCTATCAACAAGCTGATACAAAGGTATCAGGCTTCAATTGTTCTAATCTCAGAGAACTGCTTGTTTATCAGCTGCTCTGCTTTTCTCAAAAACTAGTAGTTTTAACTGTTTAGACTATTTCATGACGCAAAAGCAACTGGGAATTTGGTTCTTGTAGCTTCACTGAGAGAGGAGGGGTTTGCCTTTTGTTCCTTCTGTGTTCTGTCAGGTTGGCATTTTGCTTGTTGAGTCACTGCATTGCGAATGTATGCTTGATCTCTCCGTCTTTACTGTTAAGATACAGGGAAGCATTTCCCCACAGATTTCTTGGTCTGACATCTATTTGCCGTGATTTAAAAAGTATTTGAGTCAGACACAACAACTAGTGGGAATACAGATTTGAGATATTCACTTACTTTTAACAGTAGGTAGTCTAAGTTCTTAAAACTCCTCTTGAAATTTGAACCTGCTTTGCCTTAACTAATTAACATGACTAAGACCATAGCTGTCATACCAAAACAGTGATGTAGTAGACTGTGAACTATTTTTCTTCCGCGAAGGCAGTGGAAGAGTTAAGAAGGCAGGGCTGTAACTAACTGGTTTCCTGGGGCGCTTTGGCAAGTCCCTGGGACCAACCCCCTAAGGTAAACATTAAGGTGCAGTAGGTGTATCACTCTGTGCAGAGTTCAGCCCTGTTGCTTACAGCTTGCACAACTTGTAGCACATCAGAACACTGTGGAATCAATGGCTCGCCAGAGTTTCAAGAGATGATTAAAAGACTCAAGAAGGCCCTGAAAGAATTTCCTTTAATGGGGAATTGTGTGAGTGAGTACAGTGGGTGAGTTGGTATTTTTTTCTTTCTTCCTTTCTAGCTGTTGGTTTACTTTGGCAAAATGCTTCTGAGCTTAGGTTTAGTCTATGTGCTTGCATGTGTCTGGTTTGGAGAATGAGTCTGTTCTGTACCTCACCAATCGATACTAAAAAATTACTTTAAGATATGATAATTCCTGGTTTGTGGCAATGACAGAACTGTAAAGCTATTAGAATCTAGTTCTTCTTAAAGAAAACATTCTTATTGAGGAATGCAGGTATGTATATGATTTACAGCAACTACAAGTCTCTAATTTCTCATCATCTTGAGAGCCTTGGTACTGCTTTAATTTTATGTATGCTTTACTCTGAGATTATATTAGGTTAACTCTTTAATGTGGATATATTTATGGCACATGGAATGTTCTTCACACCATTCCTATGCATGGTACTAAAAAGGAACAAAAAATTTTATGCTGATTAAAGATTACATCTTTTTGAACTTATGCCATTTTTTTCTCTTTTGCTAACAAGTTCTAATGAATTCTGTTTGTATCAGCCTGCAGTTAAAATTCATGCGTCTGAGTAGAAACAGCATGTGTGCGCTGCACTGTATATGGGGTCTTGTGTTATGGAAAGTATTGGCATGTTTTAATCTTTGTAGGCTGGGATTGCTAGCAGGTTGTGTATCATGATTTTCAGTATTTTGGCTTTGGCATAGAGAGACATACGCCTATAATTTATGCTAACTCTTTGAGGACATAATCTCTCTTTCCACTATAAGAATTTGTATTACAGAAACTCAGCTGCTCTGCCTATTTAAAAATGCGTAATTTTTGTTTCTGTCCATTACAAGTTACATTAAGTTTTAAATCTTTACCACAGAAATTAAGTATCTGTACAGCTGTATGATGTGGTGATCATCTTTTGAAGGAAGTGTGTTACTCCTACCCCTTGTGGAAGTCACAAGTACTTAAAATTCTTGCTGTTCTATTTGATCAGGCTGTAGTAAAGAAAACTAGCGAATAGGACATACGCTCTTGAGATTTGGCTTATAATGAGTATTTGTTTCTGTGAGTGAGAGAGCATAAAGGCACGGAAATATTTTTGCTCTGACTTGTTCTGTGTGGCATATTATTGATAATTGCTGCTCTGCTTTCAATAGGATTGGGTTTTTTTTAATAAACCTGAACATTTTAAAAATATATTTATAAAAAACACACTTTTTAAAATCATACTACTATAAGTATATAAATGGAAAATGACTGAATTTGTTATTTTCACAGTTTTGTGCTATAAGTCATTACAATTTGATTAAAACTTCATAGCTAAGAGCAAGCACAGAGGAATGTTTTCATGGCCTTTTGCAGCTGGCCTAATGCAGATAGATTTTAATCCTGGAGAATTTTATACGGGAAGTAGATTACTGGCTTAGATGAGCTGCTAGTCTGTTTCCCAAAGTGTCAGTTCCCAAAATCCTATCAGTATCTGAAAATGTATCATTAAAGTTTTATGTATTTATTAAGACTTAATAGCCCCCTTGCTATACCTTGGTATCTTTGATTAGAGCAAAATTGTTCTGATTGGTAAAAAGCACCTTAAACTCTGCTGCTGTCCTATGAGTCCTACACATTTTATGCAGAATCATGCCTGCGTATATAGGTGTACGTTCACTGATTGTAGTCAGCTGTAAAACATTTTATTACCCCTTTTGTATGAAAGGCATGAACTACTACATGTTACTGTTTCAGTCAAAAGTTGTTTCTTCTCATTAAGGAAAATAAATATTGTAAAAAGTTGTTCTTAAAAAAAGGAGGGAGAAAGGAGCTTAGTTCTTTACCAGTTCTTTCCCTTTCCTGAAGACATTTAATGCCTAATCTGGTATTTTGCCAGTACAATCTAGTACTCGGCTTTGGTCTCCAGGTGATTTTGCTTTGTTTGTTTCAGTCAAGTGCCTGATGATACGACACTGGAGGATTTATCCCCTCGTGTTCCTAGAGCCGTGTTTGTGAAGCAGGACAATGGCGGCAGTGCCTCGGTCATACCAGTATCATCTGTCCGTGTCCCACAAGGGGAGGAAGAAAAAGAAGTTGTTTCAAATTCTCCTGACTTAAATGCTTGCAGTGCTACATACAGCAATTTAGGTAAGTGTATTCTCATAGAAGAAAATTTAAATTAGATCAGACTTTCCATACCTTTCCAGGCTGTGAAGAAGCTCGTCTTCTGAACAGCTCCATACATTTTCATAAGGTAAGTGTTTAAAGACAAACTTTTTAATATTAATTTGTAGAAAATAAAATTATGTCATCTCATTCTGAGACACACCGCCAAGAAAGTGAAGATTCAACAAACTCAGCAGTTTTCTTTCCTATGAATTCAAACCTCTCTTTTAATTGCCCTTAATGATAAACATCTCAAATACTTTTAAAAGACACATTGTTTTATCTATTTGGAGGAATTTTTATCAAAGAGGTTTAAAATACAGACCAAATTACCTCATTTTTCTAGAAACAATAAGTAGATTTCAGTATTTTTCCAAACTTCAACAGAAGATAGGGCTTTTTATTTTAGAGCATCAATAACTGCTAAAATATTTGTAGTCATCTTTTGTTGACTAAAATTTTTCTTATCCTAGTCTGAGAGTTTACTTTTGCTCCTTCAGAAAAGTTTGACATGAATGTCCTGAAGGTACTGCACAGTCCATTCAACTATCCCTGAATTCCTGACTCATATTAAAATGATCCGTGTATGCAGGGCTTCTCTGGAAGACAAGTAAGCCACACAAATAAGCATCTCCCAATACATAGTATCAAATATTATCAGCCTAATTTTCTAAAGCATTTTGATTTGAAGTACTGTGAATTTAGGAATGCCTACAGCCGGATTTTCTAAAAGAACAAAAATCTCTCATTTATTTGTGTTCAGGTCTATCTGAATACGTGTTTTTCAGTAACACACCAATCCTGTAAGCATACCAACTTATTAAGCATTTGGACAAGAGTAAACTGACTACACTGAGATGGTTCACAAGTACAGAGGTTTGGCATGTCCACACAGGTTGGAGGGATCAAGGACTAAATTTTAAACCCTCAGGTGCATACATTCCTTAGACACTTAGTGATATTGTTGCATTTTTTTGCTTAAATGTGAGTTAGTAGCAAACATATTAGTGTGTTTTGCTAATGAAACATTAATTAGGTATTGTTTATCAAGCATAAAGAGGAAAAATATCCTGCCGAAGAGTGATACTAACCTCTACCAAGAAATTGTTACTTCAAGGAGGAAAACTGAAATTTATATTTTTATGGTGGAATTATTCAAAAATCTAATGAATTATTTTCAGTTCATTGAGTTATATGTATATATCTGTATCTATATATTTTCTGTATTTAGGACAGATTGAATCCAGGCAGTAGATCTAGCTATATCAAAACTATTTATAGCATGGCTAGCCCATGTTGCTAACCAGACTGACATATAAAAGGATCAGCTAAGGTATAATTTAATCTATGAAATATCACTTATTCCTCATGGTGAGACTGCTATTTTTTACCCAGAGCGCTCATAGAGTCAAGGGTTTACTTGCATTTCACAGCCAAAGTAATGATACTGTGAATCTTCTCTTTAAACCTTTACTCAATTTAACTCAATTTTCTTACACAAGATGTTACACCTGATGGCAACTGCTTCATCATAAGGAGTTAGATGTGCTTCTGTCCATAGATCTCTGTCCTTCCCACAGCATCTCGCAAATTGGGAGTAATAAACTCATGGGAAATGTAATAAAATACCATTAAACACTGGAACAGTTTGCCCAGAGAAGTTTTGGAATCTCCATCTGTAGAGAGACATCCCAAAACCCAACTGGGACATGGTCCTGGACAACCTGCTCCAGCGGACGCTGCCTGAGCAGGGAAGGTTGGACTTCACCAGCTCAGGAGGTCCCTTCCAACCTAAACGCGTCTGTGATTCTGTGATCACGTCCATCAGTCCTCGTTTCTGTCAGTGTTGTTGCTGTGTGTGAATGCTCCTTTGTAAAACCAGATAAAACTGAACCCCTTAGCATTTTATTCAAAATCTCCTCATCCTTGGGTCACTTTCAGATTTGCTGTCACCAAAGTAAATTTTAGGTATGAAAGAGTTAAATTAACTTTTAGGCTTGACTTGATCTGGCTTGGCAAGCTTACTGGTTGTTGTTAAAAGCAATGCTACCCTACATGGCACTGAGTTCTCTGGCTGCCGTTCAAATTTTTTTCTGGTTTATTCAAGCAACCTCACTTTCTAATTCAGATAGCTATCAAGAGATTACTAGGTAGGGATATAGAATAAGTCCTACTTGTTTTCACATCTTGCATCACGTAAGCAGCAAAACCATATATTTTGTAGAATCAACAAATACTGATGTGTGTAACTGAAAGAAGGGGTAATAGGAGAATATGTAATATAATTAAAGTTACATCACATTTGACTGCTGCTTCAACTGCAATTGTATCTACAGTTACCTTTTTTATAGCTACATACTACAGTTTGTAGTTTGTAAAATATATCGTATGAACATTGTAATTTGCAGCATAATGCACAATACTCACTTTTTAAATCTAATCTAATACATATTCTATGGTTTTTATTGAAAAGCAGATAGTACTATGTCCTTACTTTGATAAACATCTAGTCTTCAGTTGTGACATGTCACGTGAAATTTTATGAACAGAAATAATGGCAAGCTTTGGTAAATTTTCATCTGCAGTCAGGTAGTAGTTTATATCAGGTACTGCCCTCAAATATATTTGGTTTTGGCCTTCCCCTGCTCCCACAGGAGTTGTCCCATCATCAGTTTACAGTCCTGCCCACAAAAACTGCAAGTGTGCCAGCAAGTATTTGTCAGGAACCAAACTGCAGATGCAAAATTTGAGAATAGCTCATGTATAAAATACGGACTGTATTTGTTAGTTCATCTAACATGTAAAATCATACATCTAGGCATTTAAAAAAAAATAAAAATGCAGGCAAGCCTTACAAGATAGAGAATTCTCCTCTGGGAATCAGATACAACATAAAAGACTTGGGGCTTTTAGGAAACCTGAGGTCCCACCATGATGATAGGCCAAAAGAGCCCAGTGTGTTCCTGGGTGTATAAACAGAAGGAAACTTCAACAGGAGTAGAGAGGTTATGTATATCTCATTTTTAACCCTGCAACTGCTGTGGCCATAGATGAGCCTTGACCACAGTTTAAGATGACTGTTTAAAAAAAAATAAAATTGTACAGGCTCTAAAGAAAAGCTTTGAAAATGCTTAGTATTGTGACAGGCACTTTGTAATGACTAATTCAGGAAGCTGAGTCTGTTTAGCTTATCAGAGAAACAGGGTCTGGCTTGATCATGACGTGGATGCTCATGTGGTGAGCAGAACTGTGATGAGGTGTCAACAATCAACAGATCTAACAAAATCCAGTGGCTGTCAGTTGAATCTAGATGCAGAAACAAATGCTCAAATATATAAGGTAGGGCCTGGATGTTTCTTTTTTAAGGTGTGCCCTTATTCTAACAGAAGTTAATTCAGGTAAGCCTTGTAGCTTAGGGTAAGGAAGACAATAGACGATTGAAATCCTTTCCTTTAAAAACCTTTGTATTTTTCTATCTTTGTCTGAAGTTGTTGGGGAAATTGACTTGACTAAATTTGCATCACTGTAAGTAGATTAAGATATTCTCAATATACTCAGGATAGTATTTCTATCATTTAAAAAAGAATAGGTTATTTTATTATCAGCTATTTTTCTCCTTACACCAAAAACAAGGTGAAAAAAGGAGGCTAAGTTTCTGGGTTTTATCATTGCTGACATTGAAAAAAAATCCCAAATCACAGCATCTGCCATGCAGTATTGCCTCAGTCAGTAAGTTAGAGCAGAGCAGTGTGCTTTAGCCAGGCTATAAATAAGGTAATGAAATCATTGTTGACTGAAACTGACAGTTCAGGGACAGACAGTAATTACAGTATCAGTCTGATGCATTTTCTATAATATATAATTACTACAGGTAATATCTTTAACATGGTGTAATGGAGGACGGGTAGCAAGACCTGACAAGTCACTGAGGCAGACAAGCTGTTGCACCTGAAGTTTTTATTTATTTAGAACCTGCAGCCCATCTTCCTATAGTTCTGTGCGCAGTCTCAAACTATTGGTGAGAAACTGGAGGTGCATCATGAATGTTACCTAACAAATGATAACTTTCCTTTCTGTTATATATATTACCATTCTGGTAAGATTTTTATCTATTAAATTAATGATAAATATGTAAACAACCGAGTATAATACACGATTAACAATCATGTTCACGTAAATCTGTGTAGTGAATGATTTTATAGAACGGTGTTGTACATGTACTGCATTTGTTAGAACTGGGGCTGTGAAGCATGCTGGTTGTTTTTGCAGTGGCTGGAAGATACTTCTACCATTTGTGGGTTTTTTTCATGGTTTGGTTGTTTTTATCAGTCAAGGTAAGAGTTTATTAAGGAGTGATGTATTTTGTACTTGTGTTAAAGATCAGTATAATTGATCAGAGAAATCTTTTCCAGGCTCTGCATTATAATAAAAATGCAGACTGCAACGTATGATCGATACCCAAGTATGAGGGGGGGGGGAAGTACTAGGACGAGGGTGGAGAAGGGGAATTTGTACAGTGGAAGTAGCCAACCTGTGGATTTTACTTAGTGATTACTTTAATCAGCCGTTATAACTGGACTTTGTAACATGAAATGGGGATGTACTGACATGAGAATGACTGGGACATCTGACTCCATCCCTGGCTGTGGGGAGAAATAGGTCAGCAGTGGCTGCCAAAGCCAACGCTGTTGGACTGCTCCAAGATCCAGCCATGTGATCAGCCCAGCCCTATCTTACAAGTGGGTTTCCTGCAGACACGAAAGAGCTGCTCACAATTCCTTTCTTGTTGGTCTCCTCTGTAGAGAGTCCACAGCTTTGACTTTAGTTCTGTTGGGGTTTTGATAGATTTGGTCTTGGAAGATTGGTTACCCGTGTTGTACATGCACGATTATTAATTTTTGCTGTTCTTGGCACTGCAAAACGTGGAATTTTTGTCAAACTGATGTGCTAAGTTGGAGATGGCAGAAATGAGAGACATTTTGGCTATTTTAGCCCTCTGGGTCCTGTTCATTCATCTAAATCCCTGCACTAGGGGATTAGAGATTAAGGGAGTACTATAATGGTCGCTAAAACTGAGAACAGAGTTAATGATCATGCCAATAGTCTAGTTACTGCCATGAATACTAGAGTATTGTTTTCAGCTCTGTTTTCTAATTCACATCTTCCCACAAGGGACATTATCCTTGGATGAGAGATGGTAATGGCATATAATCAGAAAAATGCTTTCAAGAATAAAGGAGAATGTAGGATAGATTACCATGTCAATGAGTAAAATGAGTTTGGAGAAAGTACAGAAGCAGCCTGCTGACAATGGTGTATTGGACTAACATAATTTATGTATGGTAGAGCAATATACATCTCAGGAATAGTTCTGTTCAAGGAAGGATGGAAGCATGCAGCCTGTCACCCACTTGGCTTGCATAATTCACCATTAGTTGTTTTCCCAATTAAAGAAGCATTTTCCTTCACAGTTCTGAAATTTCTTGACAATGTATACTGCTGATCTGGTCTGAGCAAAAAAAAAACCATACATGGACTATCAAGAAATCTAAACAATAATTATGCATGTCATTACTGTAAGAAAAACATCCTTATGGAATATAAATTTGAACTAAATCTGAGCTCAATGTGTCAGATTTGATAGTTTCATGAGCTAGCATAAACAGGTTGCAATGCAAAGTTATGATAAATCAGTTACCTGGAAAATAAAATTTAAATGCTTTTTTTAGAGCTGATTTAGAGTTTCAGACCTCTGCATGGTGTCTGGAGACTTAAGTATTAATATTTAAATAGTGTAGTGAGATTCTGTAATGGAAGATGTTATTGATCTGTAGAATTACTTAAAGCTGTCTAGAAAGCTGCTGTCTGTAAAGAGTTAATTTTTTTCTGTCTTTGAACAGTCTGGAAGCCACTTCAAAGGTCTCTGTAAGTGGCAGCCTAGTATTGTGCCTGTTCTTCCTTTTCATTTGCCTCCCAAGAGCGTAGCTCAGGCAGAACCTTGTAATGTTGGAGAGTCTGTGCAGTAGTTAAGAAAATGATGGGTTTTAAGCATGCAAGGGGAGAAGGAGATGAGAGGCAAGAAAAAGAAGTGAATGCTCTGCCAGTACTTTTATGCAAAAGAACATTCTTCTGTCTTTGACAGGCACAAAATTTAAGACAACCTTTTTCTTGCTAGACAATGAATTTAAAAAAATGTGGGACGCGCAGTATCACACTATGCTTGGGGAAAGCTGAGCTGGAAAGACTGGCCCAATGGGCATGAAAGAAACATGCAGTGTTAATAACTCAGCATAAAAACAGTCCAGATATGAAGCTTTTCAAACACATAATACAGATGGATAGATTTCAATATGGAAAATTTGTTCTTGTGGGGAGAAACTATACTGTAACATGACATGTTTTACAAACTCATGTTCCTCAGCTGAGAATACTTGAGCAAGTAACTACATAACGACTTGTACGTGCGGTTCTCTGGATCCTGCCACCCCCACCAGACATCTGCAAAGACAACTTCTGGTTATGAAAACCTTCAATTATGTTTTGATGTCACAGTTCCAATGGCTATGCGAAAGCATCAACTAGCGAAAGTCAGTGGTTGCAGTCGCAACACTCTTCTGTATGAACGGCTTTTGGAGGACAGGGCCATTAAAGCAGACAGAAAATGAAAGAATCAAGAAGAAACGCTGTTATAAATCTTACCTTTCTTGGAGAGGGCTTTTGCTCCTACTGCTTGAGATGTGCATCTTGATCTAATTTGTTTTCTTGCTGTTTCCCTCTAGCATCCGTACAGTCTTTGGATTAGCAAGTCACACAAGCAACGTATTATTAGGAAACTGCCTCCTGAAATAGCAGCCTTTCTCAAAACCCCAGAAGTTCGGCTATTTTAGCATAGTGGGGAAGAGGGTAAGAATGAAAAAATAGGCAAGTGATCTTTAACACAGAATGTTGCTGGGGGAGAAGTACATAGGGCACAGATTTTGTAAGAGTAAGAAAATTCGATACAGAGCAGAAATGAACTTCTCTCCAGATATGCAAAAGACTGTAGCATCTGGATGTGTGTGTCTGGCATGCAGACATCAATTCTGCTTTTGAGTCTTAAGTCATGCCACTCTTCGTCCTCGCAAAAGGTACCTGATAGAGTTCCTGTACTGCTCAGCCGGCACCAGTGTTACATGCTGCAGCACACCAAATGGTGAGAGGAAGAGCTGCTATTGTAGAGCACGCTCACTGCAATACCAAGATCAGAAAGGAGCAGTAGAGGGTCCCCTGAGTGTTAAATTTTTTTTAAGCAACCTTGACAATGATTTGGGAGAGAGATGCAGGGGTCCTCCAATATTTCTAGTCTTTGCATATTTTTATTTTGCGGTAGCTAAAAAGTGATGTCCCAGAGAAGTAGTCCTATGCAATCTTCCCTAATGATCAGGCATGTACAAAGCCAACAGAATTTCCTGCTCAGAATTCAGTTTTTTAAACATTGGAGTATCCAGGCTTATCACAAAATCCATAAGGCTCTTTTGAGAGTTTCTTGAGCTTAAACAAAAGATAGAGATACAACTTTCTCTTGTGATGTCACCTCCTTGGAATGATTGAAAAGAGAATGATTGTTAAGAATGCGAGAGCCAAGGCTATTCTGTTTGTGGATACATATAAAAATACAGTCCTCTCTGTTCTTCTGATGATTAGAAAGTCCTTTTCAGTGTTGTAATCCAGCGTTCCAGGTTTTTGTGCATCCTGGCCAAGAGGATCTTAGATTCTCTAGTATTCATAAAAACCATAACAACATCTCTTAAAGTGTAAAGGAAGCTATCTTTTCTTTGTCCTTTTCATAGACTGCAAAGTCATTTATTATTGATTATGGACCAAAGTGATGTAATTCAAATGTGAATCTGAGATCCTTCCAGTTTGGTTCAGCATTCCAGTTCAGTCCTCTCTTTACAAGGATTCAGCATATGATATAAATAGTCAAATAGTCGTAGTGTCTTTCTACTTGGTGTTCCCTTATTAGAAAAGATGCTCACCTGCAATTATACAGAGCATCCATTTCATGTATGCTGTGTGGCAACTGTAAAAATTCTCTTCCTACTTTACCTTGCTGGTCAATGAACCTCACAGGAGTAGTAGAAAATGTATAAAATAATTTCTCTGAAAATAGCAGTTGATTATCAAGAGTGGAAAAATCTCATTTTGGTTATGATTAACAACTGTTTACTTGTCCCAGAGCAGCAAGTTGGTCATTTGTGTAGTCTGTTTATTGTTTTTTATTCTTCTTATTATATTATTCTCATTTATTTATTCTTCATTTCCAAGGACTCTGGCAGTTATAAAACACAATTGTCCTCTCTAAAAGCCATCCAGAACACAGGACAGGAAGTTCATCTTCCCTAAAAGCACACAAATGTTTGAAACCAGTCTGTCAGTGGAGATCCCATGCTTTCGTGTATGTAACCTGCCATTTGGAATCTCATGACTGAATCTAGGTCAGGTTATCTATGAAAATACTGCCGACAAAGGTACCCATGGCAAGTGAGTAAGGGAAATGTATTAAAGGAAGTTACGGTTAGGGGCGAGGGGGCGTGAATTTTAAATTGTAGGTTAAAAAGTATTTCTGGTTGTGTAATCTCAAAATATGATCCTTCTGTCATAGAAAGCAGTGGCAACACACTTGTCAACTTGAGTGAAAGTAGGCTTAACTTCCTTGGTTTCACCTCATGAATCTGCTAGGCAATCTTGACTTTCCGATGTGACCGCCATAGTGTCTACATGACATTATTTGTGTCTGAAGTTTTCTGTTTCCATTCCAAAATAATGCTTTCAGCCTCTTTAGCACATTTCAAATCCAAGCGATCCCAAGTGCTTTACAGACTACTAGGAGGATATACAAAAAAAGATCACCTCACCTGCCAGAGAAATGCACCTCTCAAAAAAACAGTACACACAGCCACTTAGCAGCATCCACCCATAGTCTCAGCGCATTTGAATAGGAAGTAAGGAATAATATTATAGTTGATTGACTGCAGAAGGAATTATGGGAGGCTGGGTATCATTACTGAAACTGGAATTTGGCCAGAGTGCCAAAACTGTTTGGTTTTTGATTACACTTTTTGTCATTGACTCCATGTGATGTAAAATGCCTGCATTGCTAGCACTGAATCTGATTTTAACATATAAGCCAAGGTCAAATAAAGACTGGCTGTATGTGACGATACATATGTGATGCTGATTTAGTCATTTTGCTTTCTTATTAGTTCATCTTTTCAGTTATGTATTTAGGTTTTCTTCAAATATGGGGGGGGTCCTAGTCAGCTTTCTTCTTTTTTCTTTTTTTTTTTTTTTTTGCCTTAAACTTTGCAGAGTGCGAATATGAGCAGCAGATGCAAAGTACTTTAATCTTCTATTACTATTATCTTCTTATTACACAGGACAGTCCAGAGCAGCCATGATACCTCTGAAACAGCCGAGGCAACCGAAGGGAGCTTTGGATGATGCCATTGCCTTTGGAGGACTAGTAGACCAGGAGACAATGAACAACTTGCAGCCAACACCACCTCCACTGCCAAAGAAAACAATTTTGAGAGCTAACACAGAGCCGACTCCCAGGGATCTCCAGAAGCAGGCTCTGGAGAACAACCTGTGCATTGTAGCCAATCCCACCTACGATATTGACACCAACTGGGAAGCAAGCAGCGCCTGCTCTTCGGTCAGCCTGGAGCTCAAGGTACTGGACAATGAGTCAGGAGATTCCTTGGACAGGCCTACGGAAAAACTAAGGGCAACCACCTCAGCAACTAACAGTGTTTCCAGCCTTACCACTATCAGTATTAAGGACCGGTGTTCCAACAGCATGGAGTCTCTAACAGGGAGACGCATCTCGCAAACTAAGCAGGGCAAAGGTGTCCAGAAGCCCCAAAGACAAGCACTTTATCGAGGAATTGAAAACCGAGAAGAGGTGGTAGGTAAAATCCGAAGCCTGCACGCTGATTCACTGAAGAAGCTGGCCCTCAAATGTGAAGACTTGTTCATGGCCGGACAAAAAGACCAGCTGCGATTCGGGGTGGACAGCTGGTCAGATTTCAGGCTAACCAGTGACAAGCCATGCTGCGAGGCAGGCGATGCAGTTTACTACCCAGCTTCTTATGCAAAAGATCCTCTCAACAATTATGCAGTCAAGGTAAGAATAACCATAATCAGCAACACACCCAGTAGTGATAGGTCCTACAAATACAAGTGTGTGCTGCTTGCTGCAGCACTGTGTGAAAACTAAGATTCCCAAGATACAGGCTCTTCCTTCTATCACGAACCATGTGTGGCATTGGTATCTGCTGTTTAAGTTTCATCTGTTTTTATTGAAGCTCCAAAATTATCAAAACAAAATCAACACAACTCAGTCTTTACCATGGTCATTGTTTAACGAAATATTGAAGAAAAAGATGTATTATTTTAACATGTGTCAGCAGTTTTTTGGAAACTTGCAGTAACAAAATCCTTAGGTTCGTCTGCGTGCAGATGATACTAAATCATCACTCTTAGGAAAGATTTCAAGGTTTTCCATGTCAGAGCCATGTAATTTAAAATGTAAATTCTAGGCTAATGTACCTTTATGTTCCCATACAAGGTCTTATATTTTCACCAGCATTCATTACCAGCCTCTCAAAAGCTCTGTCTAGCCATCAGTTTGCCTTATAAGCTATACTAAAAAAAAAAAAAGTGGAACTTGTCAGCATTAGTTTTGTGTCCTTTTACTAAACAAACGATTTGTATCTAGTTTATTCTCCAGCTAACACATAAAAGAAGTAAGGTTTACTAGATTTACGGCTAATATATTAATGAATAGTTGGCAGCTATCTCACTAGATGTTGTTACTTTATGGACCTTTATATAGGTAATTCTTTCTGAGCGCTGTATCTCTACAGTTCTCAATGCTTATCTGGTAGGATGATAGGGAGAAAGGCAGCTGAGACTCCTAGCTCTCTCAGGCTTCCTGTGTGACCTTGAGCAAATCATTAAACTTCTGACTCCTTCTTGCTGAAACTGAGGTAAAACATTTATTAGCGAAGACAGGTGTGTGAGGCCTAATCGGTTACTCCTTACAGAGCATGGTGCCATTCTCAGAAGGGTGGTGCTTTACAGTAACAAAATGTTACCACTCCTGCATGATTGTTTACGAGAAAGATACAAAAAAAAAAAAGGTAAGATTGGTGCAACTGGTATGTTCTTCTGAAACTTGAAAGGCCATCTTTTTAAGGCAGACTTGTGGGCATAGCCATTTATATTTCTTTAGTCATCAAGGACCTCTTTTTGAAAAGATAGGAAATGAAATATGGATGTCTTGTGGATGCCACATACAGTGGTGCCAAAGAGCCGAGAACCAGACCATGAATATATCTAGCAATCTACTCTGGTTGCAGAATCAACAGTCTGACATTACTCAGGTTTGGGTTTTTTGGTTTAATACAATGATGCAAAAATGGTTGCTTCTAGGACCCAAAGTGGTTTTTTTTCTATATAGGCAGGTTTGGGTTGTCACTAATGTGATTCCTCTTTGCACAGCGTGGACGTGCCCTTAAACTGTTCCCTGACAGGCAAGACCTATGTAGTTGTCTTCTTATCTGCTGTCCTCCTAAGTACATTTCTCTCGTAGAAAGCCAGTGAGAAGAAAGAACAGCAATGTAGCATGGTCAAATATGTGCAATATTTTTTCCTCTCGTAATTTAGGTGTCTTAAAAATAGTTCTCAGACTAATAAAATTCATTGCAACACAATAGGTGTGATCGTCTTGAGAGTGAGTGAAGTATCCACAAAATATCCTTGAGCTGGAGGTCACCATGAGCTGTTGTGCTGTTATGATGAGAGGAAAAGTTACTCTTGAAAATACCCTCCTTAGCACCTAACATGATACAGGAAGATACTCTGATTACAAATGTTCTCTAATTTCTTTATAAGCCAAGCAGGACCAGCATACGGGACTACTGCTGTCTTTTCATTTTCTCTTTTACATATCTTAAGTATCATGCTTTCAGCTAAGTTGGGTTCTCTTCAGTTGTGTGTTTCTTTGGTGCATATTTTTATTACTACATTCTCTATGCTAATATATTGAATTATGTAGCATTGTTTAAACTGTGGTTACTGGACTTTTTTCACCTAAAATCAGTTATAGTAAATTTCAGCTTTGTCTTAACATTTGCCCCAAGTTGATCTTTGACTTATAAGTCATGAGTCCGGGATCAGATTTGTACAAAATCTCATAACAACAGATTGCTATTACATTATGCAGAGATTTGGGGAATTTAGCTTTAACAAATACACCAGTTTTACTGTCGTAGCCAAATTACATACTCTTCTACCTCCAACAAATAAGCTATGTATTCCTGCCATTTTAAATGCCTGGTCTCCAAAACAGGATGGCAAAAAATAGTAAGATTAAAGTTACTGATGTGCCTAGTGAATTCAAAATATAGCCTTCCTGTTATTTTTGATCAAATCCTAGAAGCATACTTTGAAAATGTATATGGAGCCACATCTTTGGACAGCATAAATTTATGTAGCTCTTTTGAGTTTTATAGAACTACCCAAGCAACGCTGGCTAACAATTCAGACATTTCTTAAATTCTATGATTTTAATATTAGATTTGAGGAAAAAATGTGATAATGGGATTTTTTAATTATTATTCTCTTCATAGAAAACAAGTGATTCACCCCCAAATGGTGCTGAGTCTCAATGCATAAGTAAAAAAAAATTACGTTTTAATATTGTATCTCCAAAAGCAGAATTAAAAAAGCACTGTTCAAAATTAAGCTTTAACCGTTTGACTACCGCTGAATGAATGAACCTTTTGTGCAGATGAATGTACCAGTGCACCTTTACGTTCTGGTGGAATCACCAGCAAAAGATGCTTTGATAAAGTTGGTGGAGAACAAGCGCAGCTTGTGCTGTTGGTCTGGATATTAGAGGAAACATTGTTCATAGGGGTGTGTTGTTTCAAAGCATTGTATTATGCTTTTTGCTTCACTTGCACCTAATCTGCTAGTAAACATGCTGTGCAAAACAGCTGCAGAAGCCATGTGGAAATTATTTTGACTGAAACATTATAAATAAAAACAGTAAATAAGTTGTGATCAGAAAACTACTTTCCCTAATGGAAAAAACATACGTTCCCTTACAAGAAAGGTTTCCATAAAATTGCGGTCCCTGAGGTATTTTTCCTTCACTAAGTGCAGTACCACCTTCTAAGTAGTTGGTAGATCTGGGACAATATGGATAAACATTCCTCTGAAACCACAGTCTTATCAGCAATTCCAAATACGTAGTGGAAAGGTTACACTAAAGTAAAAGCAGCAGAGAGCACCAGCTTTTTGTACAAAGTGGACTGGACGAGTCCAATTCTTGGTATCCCTACACAGACTGAATAAGGTAGTGACATGACAGGGATCTTTTTTATTTTAAAAAAAAAAATTATTACTCAGAATGAATAATAGTTAACTGTGCCAGTGATGTAAACTCCTTCCACTTTCAGTATTAAACTCTAAAGGAAATTACTGTACAATATCATAGACAGACAAATAGAAATCATGATTCAGAGTCCACACGGAACAATACAGACATTAAAAACCAGCAGGGTTACGGCCTGCAGCATGTGTGCTTTGGCCACAGGCACGTGTTGCAATGCAGTTCAGTTCAGGGATGGTAACAGGAGTTGCAAAGGTGCAAACAGCTCAAAAGGAGCAGTTAAAATTTATTCCTTTGATTGCTACAGGGCAGCAGAAGTTCTTCTAGCAGTAAAACCTTAGGATTTCTGCTAAGGTTCCTGTCCCAAGTATAAAATAGAGCAATGCAGAAGTAAATCATATTGGGCTGAATTTGGCTGACAGTTTCCTAGTTGCAGCTGACAATTATTTTTCAGTTGTGTTTAGTTTGTCACAGTGTGCTAAGGTTTTTTTTTGGTAATTCAGTTTCCTAGTGGAGCTTCTTAGCAGAAGTGTTATTAAAGGTCATCACAGAACTTCATGCCTCAGATCAAAATAAAGCTATGTACATTAAACTTTTAGCCCATCACAAGTTCAGTCACAGCAGCGTAGAATTCTGTATTTTGGCACATCTTTAAAAAGTCAAAGCTCTATTCCAAGGTATCTTTTAAACCACAACACAAGGCCAGATCAAGAAAATGAGGTCAATCAGCGATCAAACTGGCCTCCTCGGAAAACAAGGCTGTGCCAAGAACAATTTGGGATTAGCAAGCTTTCATTCCACACAGAATTTCATTTGCCGTTGTCCCTCTGTGCAATACAACAAAGTAGCACAGATGGTGCAGTCTTTGTGATCTTCTGTGTTTCTCATTTTCAGCACTTGTAAATTCATTTCCCACAATATTCATCGTACTTTAAGTTAACTGATGCCCTGTAAAATGCATAGGACAGAGTGCAAATGAGATTCCCTGCTGGTAAAGTGGAAGTCAGCTGATGGCACAGTAGGCTACTGGACTCATAAAGGAAAAATAAAAGCTAATGCAGAACAGTTTTTAGAAGCTCTGAAACATTAAAATCTTACTTCTTAGGGATGGGGGCAGGGGCGGGAATTGAAATGGCAGGATATAAAGAAACTTGTCCTGTCTCTATAAACGTGACGGAAGTTTAGTTCATAGGGATGCACTAAAGAAAAGATACGTGATGACAGTGCATTCCAGTGAAAAGAAAGATGGAAACTTTCCGTTCCTTCCTACTCATATCTCTCCTTTTTTCTCACTGCTTTCTTGCATCATAAGGAAGGGCTTTTTACCAACCATTGCTTCATCTGTTGAACAACCAGCTCTTTATCAGCTTCAGAAATAAGGCTTGCCAAGCCCTTATCAACACCTTTCTTTCAGCTATTATCACATACCATATCTTTATAGCTCAGCTGATTGTATTTCATTAAAGCAAATGGTAATTGACTGATTGAGCCTACTTTCTGTTTGTGTTTTAGTCAAAGTATTTTCACCTTTTTCTTTCCCTGTCCCCAAAAGTAGGAATTCAACATACTCTATATGTAAAAGGCAACATGATTTCTGTATTTTTTTAAAGTAGATGACTGGAACAGACAAAAGCTTTAAAAATTGTGCAGAGAAAACCGGGCCGTATATTTACTCAAAATTTTGACATAGCATTATCTGTCACAAACAGAAAAGCGGCTCTCTATCCACTCCTTTAGCAATTGATTACAATCAGTCTGAAACACTTGCTAATGAGGCCATCAAATTTCACAGTTTGTTCCCTAAATCTTTTCAAATGTAAATGTAGACTTTGGTTGCATAACTTACTGTAACTCAAACCATTTTGAAAATTTTAAATCTTGGTCATATAGATGATAGTTTTAGGTGATAGTGGAGTTATTCCAATACAAAATGCTAGGGTGAGCATTGTTACCCTAGCATAAACACTAGCATAAACCCTAGCATTAAACACTAGCATTCACTACTTTGTTGCAAAATGGTAATATAAAATAGAGTTCTGAGTACAAGAGGTTTGTCAGTAAATAAAATTTGCATTGTATAAACTGCTTTTGAACAGATCAATAAGAAAACGTAGTTTGTCTCCACTGCTTTCAGTACACTTTCTCCATTCTAATAAGATATTGGTAAATAAGAATCTGAACTCTGCAATCGAAAACCCCAGGACTTATCTGGACTCATGCAGCTGTATTTCACAGCAAAAGTCTGAAGAGTAGCCAAACGCTTACAGGAACATCAGATTACTGCAGGTCTGTCTTTTAGAAACTGTTTTAGGAACTCAGACAGGCATCCGATTTGCCGTCACACTCCAGTTTTTGGGTGCTGCTTCTAGACAGCCTAGCTTTTCATTCCCCTTGTCAATTACAAAGTATCTAGTGTACAAATTTTAGTGTTTGTATAGTCAGCAATTTAATCAGCTTTAAATAACCCAGCTGCCTCTTCCACTTCCCTCTTCAAGTTGTTTGTAAACAAAAAGCCAGAAGCAGAAAATACAACTCTAATCAGATCGCAGCTCTTTTGTCTTTGTATATACTGCATGCATGTTCATGTACTCATATACTTCCCTGTATTAAACAAGAGAAGTGCAAGTGTCCAAAAGCCATCACTATTGGGCATTTGTGGGATTAGAGATTATTTTTTCCTTTATTGGTTATCTTCTTTAACAGCAGAATAAAGACGGAAAAACGGTTGCCACGAATGCAGTCATTTTAGTATTGATTTTAATCATAATACCATTTAGTCTTGTCTTGGTTTCGGCTGAGATAGAGTTAATTGTCTTCCCAGTAGCTGGTACAGCACTGTGGTTTCAGTTCAGTATAAGAAGAATGTTGATAACACCCTGATGTTTTTCGTTGTTGCTCAGTAGCATTTAGACTAATTCAAGGACTTTTCAGCTTCTCATGCCCAGCCAGCAAGGAGGCTGGAGGGGCACAGGAAAGGTGGGA
>JAVKLA010000002.1:3078161-3102646 GCA_034782735.1 Sagittarius serpentarius
CAGTGTACTCTAATGCCATCAAGTTATAAAGGGGCAGAACCCATCTATATTTCAGGTGTGACAGGGGGATCCCAACACCCCCCCCCAACAGGGGGATCCCAACTCCCAACAGGCTGAAGTAAGCCTAACTGGGAATGAGTGGCAAAACCAGTTGCTGGCTGGGGTTAAACCACGACATAGGGCTGTAATTTTAATCAGTAAATGCCTTAGAACAGAGGCTCTAATAGAGGTTGTCCAGTGACTGTTGTAAGGGGGTCAGAGCTGCTAGTTGTTATGGCAGGGCAAACAATTAGTAAGGATAATTATTATGGTGATAATGTAGGTATCAAGAAGATACTTCTGGACAGAAATTAAATACAGCTATATATGGCAAAATAAAAACATATACTTTAGGATCTTGACGAATGATAGAAAGCAATTAAGGTACTATGTTCTAATGAGTTTCCATTCATCGCCTGAGCCACAGCAAATATGCTTGCCAACAGCCCCTGCCATGCACACATACATCCCTCACTGCAGACATGATGTGTTAGCTTGACACAGCTGCAGCTAATAGATTTCCATTTCCACTTGCAGTGGGCAAGGAGTATGCATCCAGTCACTTAACTCAGCTGACAGGTGGTAACTTACTATGCCATGCTAACTCAGTTACGTGCAATAGTTTGATCATGTCCTCAAATATTCTATGCGTGTTTCTTTGTATCTCCTGTTGCTATTCTTTTTATCTTGTTCAAGCTTCACACAAGGCTGAGAAGAACATGAAATAAAATGATATGGACAAACAAGTAACTGTAAAGTAAACTTCACTGTGCATTTACGATATATCAGCGGCTATTCTGACTGAAAGCACAACCTGCCTGAACTGTTTTTTCCATTGAATAATATATGCACAGGGAGAGCTGCCTGCACATATTCGTCTGCCGTTGCTTACTATCCAATGGAAACTGTTTATGTGCCTTAAGATAGCCTGCCAAGGGCAGTTCAGTAAAAAATTTTTCAGTTCTTGTGTTTAGGGCTAGACTGTGGATACTCATCAACAAAGTACATATTTTTAAAAAAAAGGGATATAGAATTTATAAATTTAAGAGTTATGTCTGTTCTGTTTTCTTCCCCCAGATTTGTAAGAGCAAAGCTAAGGAATCCCAGCAGTATTATCACAGCCTATCTATCCGGCAGAGTCTGGCCATCAACTTTAACATCCAGCAGGACTGTGGCCATTTCCTTGCTGAAGTGCCAGTTCGTCTCCTTCCATGGGAGGATGCCGATGCACCGGAGGTGGAAGAAGAAGAGCGGGAAGAAGTAGAGAAAGAGCCTGAGCAAAAGAACAGAGACACTCCTTCGAATAAAGGGGCTTCACAGAAAGACAGCTCAAGCAACCAGGGGACCATCAGCAAGCCACGCAGCCGTGTTGTGGTCATCACCCGGGAGGTCCCATACTTAACAGTGGCCGACTTTGTGCGAGAATCTGCACCCCGCCATGCAAAAAGCCCAGACTTATATGAGAGGCAGGTCTGTCTACTCCTTTTGCAGCTGTGTTTGGGCTTGGAGCACCTGAAACCCTATCATATCACACACTGTGATCTGCGGTTAGAGAACCTGCTGCTGGTTCATTCCAGACCAGGAGGCAGCCCTCTGATCTCCGAGTCCATGGAACCCAGTCCCAACACTGCTTGCCCAGCCAGATTAATAGTGAGCAATTTCTCCCAGGCCAAGCAGAAGAGTCATATGGTGGATCCTGAGGTCCTACGGGATCAGTCCCGCCTGGCTCCAGAAATCATCACTGCAACGCAATACAAAAAGTGCGATGAGTTCCAGACTGGCATCCTCATCTATGAAATGCTGCACTTACCCAATCCCTTTGATGAGAATCCAGAGCTGAAGGAGAAGGAATATACTCGTGCTGATCTCCCCAAGATTCCTTGCCGTTCACTCTACTCTCAAGGGCTTCAACAGCTTGCCAGCTGCCTGCTGAATCCTAACCCTTCAGAGAGGATCCTGATATCAGAAGCCAAGGGAATCCTTCAGTGTTTGCTTTGGGGTCCACGCGAGGACTTGTTCCATGCTCTAAGTACATCTTCCAACCCTTCACGGAGAGATGCCGTACTTCAGAACTGGCTGGATATAAAAAGGACGCTGCTGATGATCAAGTTTGCAGAGAAGTCCTTGGACAGGGACTGTGGAGTTATTCTGGAAGACTGGCTTTGTTGTCAGTATCTGGCTTTTGCCACTATAGACTCACTTCATCGCATTGTGAGAATCATGCAGCAGCACTAGTTTGTAGAGCCTGTTGCTTTTCATGAAGCACCCCCCACCTCCACCCCGGCCCTCACTCCAGCCTGCCCTAGGGTTCACACTTTGTACAAGTGTTAAAAAATAGCCTAGATATCAAAGCCAGCAACTCTGAGCAAATAGGTTCTAATTGGAGAAATTGCATCCTGTACCCAATATGACAGAAACTTTACATTTTTGCCAGGCCTGTTAGGGATTGATTATATATACATGACTGCGTTTGGATCAGACCGTATGTAACTTGATTAATATCTGGCTGAAAAGGAGAGCAAACTTTGATACCACTATTTCTACCACTGCAGTAAAAAAATTGCCCTCCTCTTCTGGGTAGTTTCTGTCATTTCCGTATGTAGCATTGGTTGGTGAACAGCAGTGACCATAAGCAGAGATGGATTAGTTGTAAGTGTGAGATGAATGATCCACCCTGCCACAAAACACTCATTTGTGTTTATTCCACATACCACGCAAAATTTTCTCTCAGCTTAGTCAGTCCCCCCACAAGCGGGCTGGACTCTTCTTTCCTTTGGTCTCAACCAATCAGATTCTGGTCTTTCTCTTACACTTTACGCCTTCTTTTTTTTCCTCCCCAGATGTGGTTATCCTGCCGACTGTGGCAAGTGTCAGTGGGCAGTAAGCATCTTGTTTGGTCCTCTTCCCTCCTTCTCTGCCTCTGACTCACTGCCTACCCATATCCTTTCTAACCACAGATCCATGATTTCAACAATACTGCCTTAATCAGACCATTACCCTTAGCTTAAGACCTCTGCATTAAAAAGCAGAATATGCACACTTTGTCTATCCCATTTCCTACATGACATTCACCAGTCTGGACTGCTGATGTACTGTAGCTATAACCACGTTTATACAAGAACAATACAACACATAGTGGGCAATTGAAATTCCCCTTCCATCGCAAAAGGCACTAAAGCCTGACTTGAAATGGATAGGACGTACATAACCACCTCTGACTATGAATTGGGGATGAAAATAACAGCCACCTCTTCTGTTTTATTTTGGTCTGCTCTTGTCACTTGTGCCATACTGCAAAGTGGGACTGAAGTTGGCTCTGCTGGTATGTTGGCAGGAGATGGAAACGTTTAGAGGTTGTCTGCGTGTAGCTAATGGGCCACATGGAGATGCTTTTGCTGTGCAGACACAGTTCTCTGAAGGGTAAAAACAAGGGGGCAAAAACACTGTTGTTTAATTATTGAGGGAGCTGTTAAGTTTGGCAGCCACAACTAACAGTATTGCAATCCATTTTTCCCACAGCGGTGTTTGGCTGCGTATCTCTTGTCTGTTGTAACTAGTGTTTTCTAATGTTGCTATAGACAACACCTCAAACATGGAATGTTGTCAGAATAGCTGAAAGAGCATTGCAGACAGAGTTTTGGACTAGAGCAGGAATTAGTGAGGATTAAAGAGGCAGAATTCTTAAAAACTCAGCCTGAAGGAGCTTTTCACTTTTAGAGGCCACTGCTGACTTCCTTCCCTGACCTAACGGCCCTTTCCTATGGAACCTCTGCAGTTGTACAGACGCTATCTTTGCTCAGTATTGCTAGGCTCTGAATTTTTTCCTGAATCGCTCTGAAGAATTGGTCTGGATGCAGGGGAAAAAGTGATACCGAATATTCTGACCCAGGTGATGGAAAGCAGACAGCCCTAGTTATGACCCTGTGCTTCTCTCCTATGGATCTATGTGCAATTCTTGTATGTATTTTTTAAAGCTGTACGTTACAGTGTTCACTTTACACACCAGCCTTCACCTGATGCTAGATCTGCAGCCCCTTCCTTTACTTTCCTGGCACATAAATGCACAGATATCCATGTGTTCTTTCTATGGATTGATGTTTCATTTTAATTGCTAAAACTGTGAGGAATCAATTCACTTCAGCCTTGAAACAAATAGCCACTTTATACAGCATATGCATGCTTGGACCAGATGCACGGAAACTGAACAAACAGTCCTGCAGGCTTAAAGTCAGCAAAACTAGCTCTGGACCCACACCGTACATTTGGAGGGGTTGAAATGTCTGTATTACTCTTCTCTGGCATCTATCAGAGCTAAGCTGAATAGTGTGTGGAAGCCTACATCGATTGTGCCGTAGTATAGACTGTCTTTGTGACCTTTCTAAAGATTTGGTTTGAAACTTATGATTATTATTCTTTTGTTTGATTCACCTGTATCAGTGAAGAATCAGGCAAGGATAAGGTTAATGTATTTTAATGTGATATATATTTTTTCTTTCTCTTTTTGGCAAAAAGGTTAGGATGGCGGCGTTGATGCAGAAAAAGAGGACAGTGCATTAAAAGCCCAAGTGCAATGTATGTAGTTGAGGTACTTCCACTACATCAGGAAAGAAAGTTTCCACACTGCTGCTGAGCAGCTCGTAGAAGAACCTTTACAGAGAATGACAGACACATTCAATGCAGCCCTGCTTTATCTGGACACTGGAGGGCAATGCTCTCATAGCTTAAATACACGGAGCATGACGAGTCACTCGCATACTATCTATCAGGTATTAGTCACAATGTGTTGAGCTACGAGTAGGGCTTCTTGTTCTCTGTGGTCTGGTTTTGTGCTTGTTTTGTAGTGCATGTGCGCACATAAGTTCTCACCTAACTCATATAGGCCGTATGAGCAATTCTTGAACCACTTGCCATTGCAGTGGGCTCATTCCTTGAAGCTGGTAGGTGTTTCCGTGTTTAAGGACACATGTTCTCAGTGTCACTTTCATGTCAACATGCACATGCAAAGTTGAATTTTGAATGTTTTACAACCATACGTATTTAATGCAGCTGGTCCGAAGCCTTTGTATCTCTAGCTATCTAATTTCAGTTTGTATCTTTTGTGATGAACCAATACTCATTTTAGCTCTGCAGTATAATCAAGCATGGATAGATGTTCACTACCAATCTCTTTCTTGTGCAGCACTGGGTAAACTTTAGCAATTTGTGATGTTGTGTGGTTTTTTTCTTTAAAAAAGAAAGAATGGTCAAAGTAGTTGAACACAATCTGGCCTGAGCTATTCCTTGGGGAGCCTGAGGCTGACTTTGCAGATAACTGCCCATAACTGATGATTGTAACTGTGTTTGTGGTGGTTCTCCATCCCGGCAACAGATTGTGCCACATAAATATATGAGAATGTATGTATTAAACTGATTGTAAACAAATCCTAAGAATGCTACAGCATAATTGCTAAGCAAAAGGAAAAAAACCCGCTCTGTTTGTAACTGGGATCCTGTGTATGACAGGAACAAAACCCCTGGCTGTGCATGTTATAACTTACTTGAATAAGTGCACAGTTCTTGAATTTTTTTTAGCAATGTCGCACTTTCAGTTGAGCTCAAGAAATAGGAAGAGCTGCAAATCTAAGATAACAGTATTGACTGTAAATATATATTTTTCTATTAATAAAAGCTGTTATTCAAATATTTTTAACATGAACTCTAAAGATTTTTCCAGTGAAAACTAATTTCTGGAAAAATCAAATGCTTGTTTGAAGAATTATGATGAGTGGTTTCTGATCCTATTAGAGCCATTTTAAATCTCTCTAATGTTACAGAGAGAGCACAGTGATTGGATTCACAACGTTTAGTGCCTTGTCAAAAAACTAAAATGTAGCTGGTCAGTTGGTGGAAATCTTACTCTTTTCGTAATAGCCCTAGAAATAATACTGCCCACATTAAGATGCAAAAGACTTTACAAAATTAAATGCTGTACTTTGTATGGTACCGAGTTGATCTATTCAAAGAGATTTGGTTTTGGAGTTTATGTGAACGAGTTCCTTTTAAGTTGCTTGTAGTACAGCATAAACCTGAAGTAACAAAACTGTGGGCTTTCAAATTTGGGATAACATGTCAATTGTCTAGACTGACCACAGCATCAAAAGAAGCCTATTGCTTTGACAATCTACTGCAGACACATAGCTTCTAGGAGATGAAGAATCTGACTAGTCTGGAAGAAGTGGTGAAGGTAAGATGTGCTGCTCCTGCTGTAGGCCGTGGATGTGCTGCACACCATACTCTGTGGTGTGAAATGCAAACCTCTGTTAAAACAAGAGTCCTAAAAAATTAGTCCTGAGTTGTTATGGAAAATGGGTTTGGTTTGTATTTCTTAAATGGGAATTACTTATTCACTAATTATCTTTCAAACCTCAGATCTGATCCAGTCAATATGCATAACCAGGTGAATATAAAGGGAATCTACTAGTGAAAGCTTGCATACACATTTTCAGGAATGAGGGAATCCAGAATTTTTTTTCTGGAGCCTCTGGAATGTCCAAATACAGAAGCCTGGTCTCGCTTCAATATTCAGATACGATGAAATCAATAACTCAAGCTAGGGTATCATGTTGCTGCCCCACAGACAAGAATGCATGTAGCATTTACAGGAATGTTCTACCTTAAATCTTTTATGCTCCACACATCCTGGCAGCACCCACAAGGTATGAATGGATCATCTTGACATTTTAACACAGGGGAATTCCCACATATTAGAGAGAAAAATATATTATTTAAATAATTCACATGTGTATTAGGGTTCAGCTACTTGGAGAATTTATTCAGCAGCTTCACACTGTATGTCCTTAACTTTAGCATGTAAAAACAGTATTTGCTGCCGAAATAAAATGTATCTGTTTCTCAGTTCTTGTGCTGAGATGTCCCACCTAAATTAATTTTTTTTTTGTAATAGCAATTAAATTCATATGTAAATATAAATTAAATAGTCCTGTTTATTTAAATCAATTGTAACTTTTCTGAGGGATACAACGGAAACTGAACCAGACCTCTTAATGCACTTTCCTTTTCCCCCTTTCCCCAAATAGGAATTAAGCTGCTTCTCTGTAGAAACAGTACATGACCATTATTCTCTGCATGACTAGGCCACCTATTTTACTCTGATTTTGCAGAGGTAGTGTTGGTTCTGCTAAAACTCCTGAAAACCTAGAGTGCAATCAGAGCCCTTCAGTCCATGTAGAGAGAGATGTGATGATGATTTAGTTATGCAGTAAGATAACATCAAAGAAGTGCAGAATAGAATTTTAAATACCTCTATAAAAATACACCTGTGGAAATGTTGTGTAAACAATCATCTGGCTTCCAAACACTTCACGGGAGGAATACACAAAAAATACTTTTCAAAAGAAATACTGGGGAAAAATTTCTTTAGGGCACCCTCAACTCCAAAAGAAGGAGCAAGTCTTTCCCACTGCTGTGTTGCAGAGAATTTCTAGTAGACATTTGTATGGATTTTTATTATTCACCTGGATGCAGCATTAGAAGGATGGTGATTTTGAATAGGTGTAGAATGTAATTTCAATAACTTCCTGTAAGTCTCCTTGCATTGGTGCTCCACTTAGCATTGAGTTGGAAACCACAAAATGCTTTCAGATCAAGCAGAGTTGCCAGTCAGAAATGACATACTCAGTTTACCTGTACATAAGCATTTTACCACTCTACAGAATTTGAGAATTTGGTTTGTACTTCAGACTATAAAGATATTTTTTTTTTCCATAAATCCAAGGGGAAGATTTCAGGGATTTAGAAGAGGTTGGAACATTTTTTATATGGAGGAAAAATTTGTTCATATATATATACACACATACATATATATATATGAGTGCGTGTGGGCGTGTTTTAATATATATATGTATGTATATGAATTTTTGTATCCCAAAAGTATTCTTTGCCCCTTTTTGCTTGAAAATATATATATTATATATTGTATATATAATATATATTTAAGAGTGTGTAAATTTGAATATAGTCATTTCATAAGTAACATCTCTTCAGAAATTACTCGAAACTTCTGTTTCTGTGTCCTTTGGCTTGTTGGTATTAGAAGGTTTTGCAGCTGAAATCCTTGGGTTTTTTTCTTTTAGAACTTAATTATGCTGAGCATTTAAGAATATGTTCTTGTTTTTAATAAAAGGGGGAAATTTATTTTTAAATTAGGGATTCCAAAATCAATGGACTTTTATAAATGGGATTTCTTTACATCCCTTGAATAAGGGATTTTATTTTTTTTTTAATTCAACTCCATTCTTGTGGGTAATTTGTATTTGGAATTCCTGGTTGCATTGCTTTATCTGGTGCTTCATATTGATATTTACACATTTTTATATAAATAAGTATATAAACTTCAAGCCTTCCTTTGTGATCAGGGGCAGTTACACTCTGGTTTGCTGTGGTACTTTGCTGTGTACTCTGTGGCATTCATGTTACTGTGTAAATAAACTAGTTTTATTACACTCAGAATCAAACTTGCAGTGTCTCGTTTTTCTCTCTTCCTAGGCAATTAGATGAAAACGTGTCTTCTGAGGAAAATGCACGTGGCAAGTCCAGTAAAAGATTTTACTACAAGAATAGCTGGCTGCTTTGCAGCAGCAGGTAGTGTGCAAGTGTGGCAGATACAAACCTTGGCTGACAAGACCGATGCTCAGCACCTCCAGCCATGCCACCACGGTGGCTGGGCATCCCAGCTGCAGGAATTGCCAGGGTTTGGGACATGGTGCCACCTCCCACCTCTAGTGTTTTCCCCAGAAGGCTCACCATGGCTGGCACTGTTTTGGCTCCATCTGGACAAGCGGGCAGCGGCAGCCCAAAAATAAACTGGCCACCGCCAGCTGCTGTTGATTGAACCAGTGTCTTGTAAGGTGGCCTTCTTGGGAGAAAAGTGACTTGACACATTAATGAAAACAGACAGCCACATGTCTGCACTGGGGCAACTGTTACCACTAAAGGAGCTGAGCCAAAGTTAGCAATTTCCCTAGTGTGGACAGGGCTTAAGTGACCTGTTGTGAAGGAATAAAATTACTCTTAAATCAAATTTTTATACGCTGTGACAAAGCAGGATGCCTCTAAGGCAGTCGTCTGCAGTGGAATTCATTTTGTGTCTGATCTGTTACCTTGAAGCATACAGCCTGATGGAGGGTCTGTGGAAAACAGATGGGATAATATGCATCTTCCATGATCATGCAGACACACTTCAGTGGCAGCGAGATCAAACAGCTCAATTTTGTACCCAGATTTAATAGGCAGCAATGGTGGCTGCAGATGCTAATTTATTAGCATAGAACAGCTGACACTGCATACATCAGAGCAACGCTGTGCTTCTGCATGACAATCACACTGCTCACAAATACTCTTAACAAAAAAAAAAAAACACCAAACCAAAAAAAAACACTCCGAGGGCTCTATTCTTCCCACAGTTAACAGTGGCTTTGCACAGGTATGTCAGCAATTTCAATGTGATCAGAATTAGTCTAAAGTTAACTACTACAGGCCTTTCATATTTATTCCTTAGACACTGTTTCAAAGCCTTTCAAAAACAGTTTAAGCTACCGTCCTCATCCTTTTTAAAAATACAAATCTAAGTGACTCCAGAGGTGTCAGTAAATATGCCTGACAGATATATGCCTGACAGATATTTTGGCCTTGCCAGAGTAATCCCTGTTCACTTCAACAAAGTGCCATGGACCTAGCTAAACAGAGTTAGATTATGCCATTTGTCAGTGGCAATCACCACCCTGGAGGGAAAACATATGCAAAAATAAACTGAAACCTTGTCAAGACATGATAATTATACTAGTTTAACTAAAATCTGTTTGAAATTAATTTAGTTATGTCAGTGCAAACTCTCTTGTGGGTGTCCTTAAGCAGTCGCAGTCTGGCGTTCTCATTTCAGCTTGTGCCAGACATCAATGCAAGCGAAGCCAACAGACGCCTAGTTTTTGGCTGATGCCAGAATGTCTGTATCAGGTTTTTCACCAACTCAGAAATTCACCTTACGGTAGACAGGCCATAAGGATTTATGTTCCTCTACACGATAAACCTTTATTTTCTAGAAAAATCTCCATGTATCATGAGCTCTGCAGGCTGCTTTTTTTGCCCAAGTTAGTGAGCTTCTACGCTGCCATATATGAATCATACCATCCTCTTTACCCAGCAGTGGTTTTAACCAGAATCTGATAGAAGCAGCTAGCTCACAAAGCAAACTGTTCAAGTTAAACATCTGCTACAATCCATCCTGCAGAGAAAAGCTGTAGTTTCAATTCTGAGCCAAGATTCATAGCTCTGTGGAGAAAGATATGCATTAAAACACCATGTTGGGCCTTCAAATCTACTGTGCTTCACTTGGTACTGCTGCCGCTATCTCAGGATGCAACACTACAGCCTGGTGCCTAGCCCATCCACTTGGAAGATGGAGGCAGGCTTCTTGCTACCAGTTCAACACTTTCAAATGAGCACAAAAGTCATTGTCTGGCAAACAGACACTGGGGGAGCCACTGGGAGGGCAGTTTGGAGACTCTGAAGCAGATTTGTGCATATCGAACTGGAGAACTCAAAATTGTAGCTATCAAATGTGCATTTTCTATTAGCATCTCCTGCTCTCGCCCCCTTATTTTGCTGTCACTAAGGTGTTATTTTTGTCACATTGCAGCGGCAGAGTCAGGCCACGCACAGAAGCAGACACTGGAAGTAACTGACAGTTATTTAAGGTAAAGCCACAAAATTCTCTACTACATCTTATACTCCACAAGGAGAAGGAATGGGAATGGGGAGGCTTATTGCAAAGGTATTTACCAATGTCTGTTCTTTTTGGTACCAGCCAGTAGCCCCTGTTCAACAAATACATAGATAGCTGCTTTCTCAAGCTGTTTGTGGTGTTTTACAGCTGCTGGGATGTGCTGTGTCACTGGTATCACCCAAAGCACCTGGCTTGGCACCCTGGGGTGGGGGAAAGCCCACACTCCCCTGCGCAGCACCATGCTGGCATTTAGAGACAGAACAGCCCCAGGGACAGCACCTGTGTGCAGCGGGGCAGGGGCAGTTACAGATCTAATGTCAGATGCTAGGTTTTGCCTGATTTCATTGGAGTCTTAATGGTCCAGATTAACTGCAGTGAACAGCAGAAGATGAACCTTAAAAAACATGAAATCCCTGCAGTTTATCTGTAAGAAGGAAGCTATTAACTTTGCACCTGTCCAAAATGCAAAGGGATACAAGTGTTCTTCTAAAGAAAATGGAGAATTAAATCAAAATAATGAAATTCTCCTGGTTCCTACATGGGCACTAAATTTAAATCAGGTTACTGTTGGAAATTGGCCAGTAGTCTGCCCATGTACAGCCACCACCTCAACCACCAAAACAAAAGGAACACCTCATAACCTGTGAGCCAGTCATGCAGCTTCTCTTGACCAGGGGCGAAAGTCTCCTTCCAAACTTTTTCCATTTATATTACTGGAAAAAAGGTTTATGCTCTGCCATATTAATACTCCAGCTTACATATTTGTATTTGTACGGGAGTTATTGCTAAAGCTGCGATCACAGGACACGAGGGTGTGCTTTGGCTTCAGACAAGAAGGAGCAACAGGATGTCGGAGAATACCACGTGACAAATTTTTTAATGGCATTAGTAATAGATGTTTTAATACCATCCACTGCTTCATAAAACCCAGACCCAAAGCTGCACCATCACTGACCCTTTTGCAGCAGTGAACCACTCAAATCTTTTCCCTATGGCACGAAGCATTTCTCCCCATGTGTATCATCACCTTGAAGGCTTCAACATCTCCTTCCATAGAAACTTGAGCACACAGTCCTACTCTCTTCATTGCTGTGAGAGAGACATTTTTTGTTTGTATGTTTTTGAGGTAATATGGCTCAAACAGAAGGACTAGGAGCAAGTGTATCAGTATTCTGTAGAAATGTCAGAACATATTTCACCTCCAGCCCATCAGCACCCTATTTGCTTGTCCTAGGCAGACATCTCCATGCCTAGAGCCTTGACTTTTGAAAATTCTGCATGTTCACATTAGACTGCTTAGTTTATTTTTTTATTAGGAATTAGTCTGTGTTCATCAAACTCACAATCTCCTTTGCTGTTTTTGTCTGCTTTTTCAAATAATTCAAATCCATCTGGAGTCTTTTAGAACCTTCTGCAATTTATGCTAATCTTGAACAGATTTCACTTTGTGATTAATCACTTCTTCCTGCAAATCAGCAATCGGAAACACTGAACTAAGACTAGTTCTTGGACACAGTTGTATGTCTTCTCTAAAGAATTTGTGCTTGTTACAGAATTTTTCTTCCCTATCCACAATTGAAAGGGTTTTCTTTTTCTTCATTCGCCAAAAGTAAAATAAAAATACAATGTGAGTTTTGTGCTGATTTTACAAGGACTCCATAATTCCTATGTCACAGATTCAGGAACTGATGCACAGTATGGCAAAGCAGTGTGTTCAAGGACACAGCCAGCCATCTGAGGGGAAAAGTATGCAAGAATCCAGGGCCCATTCAACTAAACCATCTCCTACAGTATTTCTACTTACATGCTATTCACCACTGACTCACAACTGTCCACAATGACTTGGAAGCCTCTGTCAATTAAATCTATCACAGAATGGTTTTTATAGAATTATAAATTCATTTCGTCAATTTTAATAATAGTTGCTCAAACAAGAAAGTAACAAGATTACACAGTCTCTAAAAAGAAAGGAATTCAAAGCTATTCCACTGGAGTAGCAGATCAAGCTGCTCTGACATCCATTTCAGCTCCAATATACATCTAGATTGAGACTAGTGTCCTCTGCCACTTCACCATCCTCCTCTGTCTCCCGGTGCAGTGTCAATACTGCTGTTTTGCAGAAGACAACTCTGCCCTGGAGCACCTCTCCCGCTTGGACCACCCCTGTTCCTGGGCATTACTGAGCAGCCTTTCTTACAAGGACATCATGGGGAATGAGCCTCATTAACATGAACAGGAGTGCAGCAGTCAACTGCCTTGGCACACCATCAGAAACGTGTGTACTGGTTTGTGGGTTTCTTAAGTCCCAAATCTACTACATTATTATGCTGATGACTTCAAACAGTCTCTACTGCAAGCTTCGAAGGCCCTTGTGTGATTAGCACATACAGTTCATATTACTCCTCGGAGAAGCACGGTCCTTTCTGAGACGGTGTATGATACTTTTCATCACCACATCAGTGTAAAGCACACTGAATGGAGCTTCAGTGACAGCACTGGGAACTTAGGCAGAGAGCAATGGTATATTGGAACACGTCAGGACACTGTGTAAACCTTCTTTCTGCTATTGGGTAACTTGGCAAAACAGCAAACTGTCAAGGCTCTTTCTTCTGCTTCAGTCAAAAGGCAGACTCTTTAACAGCTTGGGATCCCTCATACTGTGCTGGGTATCGTTCTGGTGTACTGGAAAAATGCCATCTGCTGAGCAGCAGACCATGGGCTCCATCCAGCTTGATCACTCAGGTATTGGGAGCAGTCACAGGGGAGGTAGGTGGAAAATAACCACTACAAGTCTCCTCTGGAGCTACTGGCTGACCAGAAGGGCTGTTGTTACAGCAGTATTGCAAATTTGCTGAGAAAAGATACTGGACAATAAACTACCTAGTTCAGATGCATTCCCAAGATGGTATTTGTAAGAAAACAAGAGAGATGCAGCACAGTCCCTGTCAGCCTCTGTCAAGCACTGCCAGATCTGGCAGCCCTAGAGCCGGCAGCTCTCGGTCTCCAGAGAACTGTGGACCTTGTGACATAAGTCAGCCAGGGATGATCAGAGAACTGGCCAGTGAGCCTGACTGGTGACTTCCCCATGAGCTGGTATGAAGCAATCACAGAGCTGCTCCACACTGCTCCACATATGACCTGGATTTAGCTGCACATCAGAAGATTTCTTGCCAGCCCTCACTTCTGCCCTGGCACAGGACTCTGCCAGGTACTGTGTTCTTGCCAGACAACACACTGGGCTATAAGAGTGGCTTTCCCATAAAAAGGCTACTAGGCAGGCAAATGGTGTCCACCTACAATCAGAAAGAGAAGGTTGCAAATGGTACAGCCGGAGTTCGGTGGAGCTATACCAGCTTATACCACTAAGCATCTAACCTATAAATCCCATTAGTAAGTTTAAATAAGCCTAAGAGAAAATGATGTTAGATTTACCAGAGACTTCATTCTTTTTGGAGTTCTGTCAATACTCTCCCTACTGGGCTGATCCTGTCACCCATGGCTGACACCACCGGCGGTGCATCTTAGAGGCTTGTACCAGTAACAGTCACTGGCAAAAATAACTTTTCCGTAATATTTCCTTTAATATTGTGTGTCTTTGTAAGGCTCTCTTTTCTTTTCTCTTCTCTTCTCTTCTCCCTCTTTTTATTTTTTCTCCTTTGATTCTTTTCCAAATTTTCCCTGTTAGTTATTAACTAAATGCCAACTCACTGTATATTGCATAATCGGATTATCTGCTAATACCTGCCTAAAGCAGTCAACATTGATTAAAAGAAAGGATGGCCATCATGTTATTTTTAATACAAATGATTTAGGTCCTGCGGCTGAGACAATTAAAGGAGAGATCAAATTAATGAGGGATTGAATTAAATTAGAAACATCTAACTGCAATATTTCCTACATCTCCAAACTGCCAAAAGACAGTGGTGTGGCTGTGAATTTATGTTATCCCATGAAAAGGTACAAAGAACAGCTTGCTTTAACCATGTTTGGGAAGTGGGCCTTATCACGGATATAGTTAGGTAAGTGCTCAAAATCTACAGCAATTTTGAAAGGGGATGTAATGTACTAGCCACAAGGTCACTGCTAATTTCTTATTTCACACAATGTAGGCTAGATTTCCAAAGCGCTATCTATTCACCCACACCCTCCCACATACACATGTGTACATGATCGCGACGACAGAGAATTGACAACATGGGTGCACACAATCCCTGAAAGCAAAGTTGTATGCCATGTTTTGGATGCAGGCGAATTTAATGCAGCCATCCAGTTATTAAGATTTCTTTTTAATAATTTTATCTTTCCACACTTCCCAAAGTGTCTTAATGAGGGGTATGATGTGAAAACACTTCACTAGTTTCTAATTTGGATGGATTTATTAGTTCTAAATAGCACAGGGAATGAAGATTTCAAGCTTGCTCTCTACAGGGAGCAATCAGTGGGCACGAGACATTGTCTGGACTGAACTGAGCTCCTCAGTTTTAAAAATGGTCTTTCTAATCCTACTTCTCAACCTACTAATCATCAACAATCCCATTGCTATTCCTGCCCTGAATCTGACTTCATCACAGAACTGCTTGTGTTGCACTGCATTTCAGTCGTTTTAGTGAGATTCTAAACTGCTTTTGAGAAGTGCTTTAACTGATTTTGACTGTTTATTATCTCCCAATCATAAATGCTAATTACATAGCTGAGAAGATTGGTTTGTCTTTATTGCCATTCTTTCACATAGAAATGCAGAAAATTAAATTTTTTATTATTTCAATTAATTTCCTTTGTACTTTGATCCAGTGAGTGCAGAGTAAAGAGTACTCCTCCCAGTGTGGTTAAATGTGAGAGCCTACTTTACAAAAGCAATAAGCAAATCAAGAGAAAAAAACTTGGCATCGTGAAGTTGTGACCTCATTCTATCCTTCACTGCATTTCCTCCTCTCTCCAAAACATCGTATGTTCAAAATAACTGCCCTTATACAAAACAGTTCTCTCTAGTCAAATAGGTCACTTAAAGAATAAAGGCCATAACTGCACATAGCCCTCTGAAACACAAAACGGCCATAGTGCTTACCCAGGCAGTGCATGGCTGGGCTCTGGAACATTCTACATCTCTGGAAAAGGCCTTCCTTGTGGTAAACGCAGCTGTGTTTGACATCAAAGACACAATTACTTTTCCCTGTTGATTTGAAAAATCAATTGCAATTGCCGTCAGGAAAAATGCCCAAGTTCAGTGTGTAACTCACTGGACTCCAGACTCAGAGAATCCCCCTGCATATGGCAGATCTCTGGCTTGGCAGGAGTTTGCACGCACAAGGAGGCTCCATTTTAGATGGAGACAAGCATTTTACAAAGGTGCATCTTTTGTCTATGGAGGTCTGAATGTAAATTAAGACAGCTCCACATAGCCACAGAGCTATGCTGATTCAAAATACCTGAGAGCCCAGTTTATAGCATGCAGATGAAAGATATGAAAGGAGCAGCTGTAACATATTCTTACATATGTGCTGAGTGTGTCAGATGGTAAAACAGCATGGCCATGAGCCTAGGAACCCCTAGACAGTTAAATGACTTAACTATAAAACCTCAGAAGTCAGAAGCTCTTAAAAAGGCAGCAGATCCCTGGTAAAGCTATCCTATGGTGGGACCCACGGTTGGAGGGCTGGCCACCCTGCAACCATTTGCCTCAGCAACTACAACAAACAAAGTGAGGTGAGCAAAGGATCTGCAGTGAGCAGGATGCTTGCTGCAAAGGGAAAGCTTCACGTGCCCCACATCAATATTGCCTTGTCCCAATGTTCTGGTTGTTCAGAATGGGAAAGGGTAAGAAATGCAACCTGACCAGGCTGGCACTGCGTTTCTTACAGGGTCAGTAAACTGCATGCGTCCTCAACACCGACCTGCCACTTTCCATTAGGTGTGGGTAAAAGGAGATGCTTGTTACTCTCAAGAAAAGAGCAACAGGATTCCTGTCCCTTTGTACCACACAGATTATTCTGAGCATTAGTACTCCATCAACAAGAGAAAAGAGAACAAAGGTTTATCGGACAAACTCAGCATGGTCAGGACTGTCCTTGTAAGTAAGTATATTTCAGAGGGACTGTAATCAGTTAGGAATTTCCAAACTCGATCTTTGCCTCTGTTTTCACTGGGTTTTATAGTTTACTTTTAAACCAAAATTAATCAATAACATAGTATAGCACATGTTCTCCCTATTGAATATATATAAATATATTTTAAAAGCCTACACTAATATATGCCATGTCTTTCACTAGAGAGAAGTTCCCAAGAGATTAAACCAACAAAAATGAAGATGAAAATATGAGCTTTCAAATGATGAAATACAGATTTCCTCAATGGTTTACAGAGCTACTGGCTTTTGTCTTTACAATGGAGTTCACCCCTTATCAAATTAAATCTCAGTGTAAAGCTATATTTTAACATTCAGCAAGTTCTCTACCTTTCAAAAATATCCTCACAGCCTCCTTGCAGGATTCACTGCCATGCAAGTTGACATATATGTCATGCCAGGTTGTTTCATCAGAAAGCAAAGGACTTTGGACGCTGCGAGAGGGAGATTTTATGCAATGCAGTATCATTGGCAAATGTGTGATCTCTGATCCTCACCCTTCCCTTACTGCTAAAATAGATACACCTGCCTGCTTCAGCAGAACAGGTCATCAGATAAACGGCTGGCACTCTGCTATTTCTCACCTACAATATTGACTGATTCTGTAACCAGCTCAGTCCACTGTGCCAAATCATAAGAAACTGTTCTCTAATGAATTAAGAAAGCTGCTACATGAAAAAAATGATATGAGCCTTAGTAATCGCATTTCATTCCTGCAGCATTTGTGTGATTACTGCTGGAGGAAGAACTTCACATGCTGTATCTAGACATAGACACATGAAGTTTTTGCTAAGTCCATGGGTTATTCTACTGAAACAAAGGAGACATTTTCTTCAGTGGTAAGGAAACTCATGTAAGTGATTCAGAGATCCACAGCTGCTGAGGTGATTGCCTGAGATGTGTGGGATATAGAGGATTTATGGGTTAAAAACATGATGTTCCAGTAAATTACCTTGGGTTTAAGATGAAATAGAACTGTACTGAAATCAATGGTACTATGGTGTAATGCACTGGAGAATTAAGCTCCGAATCTTTTTGTCTGCTCTTTGCTTACAGGAAAACTAAAGACTCTTGGAGTCTGTTTCTGTGACAAGACTGCTGAAAATCCATGTATCCACAAATAGTTAAGGCACCCAAGGATGATGCTTACAAATGGATCACCCAGTTCATTGGTTTTGTGGAAGTAAACACCAGCATCCATCACCCTATACTGTCCACACCCTACAGCAAAGTGGTGATCTAGACAGATTTCTCTTGTGTTTGTTCTGTAGCAAAGTAAATGTGGCATTATATGGGACAGCTGCAAAACAGAGGACAGACTGGAACAGTGGGCAGCACACCTGAAAGGCAAAGACTGAACTGCTGTCTCAGCCAGGCAGGAAGACAGGCAGCCAAGAAAGGCTAGATGCCAGATAATGATCTATGTGCTTGCTGACTACTATCAAGACTGGGACTGTAAACAGTGAGCTTTGCCTGTGGAGCCCTTCCCGGATAAAAGGAAAGCGTGCCTGTAGAGTAATACATGAGCAGGAGGCCACAATCACCAGCAAATCCTCCTGCTCCTCTGCACAAATAACAACAACTGCCAAAGCCTGGAAATAGGAATGAAAGCATATTTCTGCGTTTGTGAGGAAGTTGTATCTGGCAGTGAGAACATAAGGAGCAGGATATCTACTGACTCACTGTCTACGATGTGGCAAGGTACATAAATCCCTGCTTTGGGAACCTGCTGTGCAGAAGTCACCAGATGGTGCTGTGCATACAGACTTGGAAGTTCTTTATCCTAACGTGGGAACGTGTATGGGCTTTGAGGACATACGTTTTTCTTGTTATTTTTGCGAAGCCTTTCCTTTAAAGTTTAATTTGCATCTTACTCTTTCCATCTCAAATCACGTTTTGGTCAAGCTGTTTATTCAGAACAGTCTTGGTGTTGGGATTTTTGAAAATGCATTTACAAGCATGACCTTTGCAGCCAGGTCTGCAGAAAGCATGGAAAATATGGGAGAAACGCATAAGCTACACTAAGAAAATATTTAGTCATATAATTTTTATATCACTTACTTTTCCTGCAATGGGAAATACATACGCAGAGCCTGAAAAATCTTCTGCCTCACAGTGGATATGTGACATCAGTCCATAAAACTGCTACCATGTAATAAAAGAAATCTTCTGAGGATGTGGTGAGGATTAAATAATACTAGTAAGGTACTAGGCTTTTCAGATTAAAATAACTACAGCATAGCATCTGTTATTTATGTAATGCCAATTGTATCCATCTCCTACTCATCTTCTCTCTGAAATGCTATAACCGTCCTGCTTCAACTAAAGAATTTTAAGACAATCAGCAGAAACATTCAGAATATGGATCCCTCTTCTCCTCCTTCATCACCCTTTCAAAAAGGATTCATCTCGTTAAAATATATATCAGAAGTCACATGCACTAGGGCTTTGAGTACCACCAGGACGAGAGGAATTTATTCGAGCACCCATGCGATGGTCTCCTTGACGTTTTGAGAACTGCCCGGTAGGTGGCAGCAGGCAGCACACCAGGGAGGTAGAGACCCCCGCGGTGGGAGCCGGCCCGCTGCTCTAACAATTACACGGCAATCTGGCCTGCTACCCGTTACGAGCTAAACTCACTTACTCTGTTCTTTGCGGAGAGAACAAAGCCACATGAGGCTTCCGCAATGTTGCCCTCAACCGGTGTGTAACGTGGTGAAAATATAGTAGCACTTTGAAGTAACTTGTCATTTTCATATGATTTATAATTATTTGAATCATTTATTTCCCCAAATGAAGGCTATCGCTACAGGTCCCTTTGCATAAATCAAGAAGGCCATTAAAAATAGTTTCAGGAGGAGAGCAATTTGTTATGAAATGAAGGTCAATCTCATTAGACCACTGTAGCAGGTATCCTAATAACATCCTGGCAGAAACAGGGAATCTCATTACAGAAGCTGTATTTTGTTTGAAATATTAGGTCATCATTAAGTGAGCACTAGAATACACATAATATTGGACAACTTAAATTATTCCCCTAAAAAACTGGCCTACACGGATGTGCTAAAGCAATGATGAGGGTACTACACAAAGCTTAACATTTTCTATTTTTTCTAGCTGGATTCACCCACTTGATACCAGTTTGTTTTGTCGCTACTTCTGGATGCTAAGCCACAGTCGCCTTGCTAGAATTATACAGAGTACTGATTTCAGACTGCGCCTCAGCAAACTACTACAACTGGTAAGGAAGATGTTTAATTTTCCTTGTAAGACTTGAGGAGGACTAAGTATCTGCCAGCTGGGAAATGCCAAAATTTAGAAGGGAAAAGAGACATTTACAGAGTACAGAAGTAAACATTGCTTTTATAAATACAAGGGAAGGAGTTACTTCCCCCTTAACTATCCTTACCCATTTGGAAAGTACCAGGTGTTTTTTTCCAGACCTTTCACTCTACTGGAACTGCAGCTGAATGTATGGATGTGTTTAAACACTTCTCTGGAGTGATGTCACAGCACTTAACACCTGGCAGGATTATGCTGAGCATCTGCTCCAAGCTAGTCAATAGTAACCATAAAGATACCACCCTGATCATTCCTAATGGGATAAGCAGAATATCCATGGGAGGGAGCTTAACAGTTACAGAAGTCCTGCTTTCCAGAAGCTCCAGACCTCCTAGGTATCAACTAAAGACTCATAATGCATTTGTGAGGTACACCAACAGCCTCGGGAAGTTGTGAGGAAATCAGAAAAAGAGGTTACATGGCTTTCCTAATACCATGACGTGAATCCAGGCAAGGTTCTCCATCCATGGAGTATGTGCTTTACCTGCAGTAGCCTCTTTTCTCTCAGTAGAATAGGGTTAACCATTAGTAAACTGCAAAGATCGGTGTTAAAAGGTGTGTGTACAAACACAGATGCTTAATTTTGGAGCAGCTCATAGCAGCTACAGATGGCACCAAGAGAACAGTTTGGTAGTGCTGTTTTGCAGAAGCAAAGGCAGCCCTGCTGACTATAGCTTGTTTTTTTAGGGAGTTTGGGGTTTTTTTTTAAAGATGTATTGATTTTCCAAACAAGACAGAGAAATACCACTTACAAGAATGAATTATTTTAATGGTATTTTCTTCAAAAGCACTTCAGCTGCAGATTATGTAATGAACTCTGACAACGGTACTTAGCATCTGAGGCAGGGAGGCCCCACAACACCTTACAGAGACACCCCAAGTCCCTGTGTCTCCCAAGCCATGCCCCCAGGGTGTGCCACCACATAACTAAAATGAAGTCATACCCATCATGTAATGGGGACACAGGGACATGCACGCCAGATGATGTGCCCATGCAGAGCTTATACAGGTCAAAGTGTAAGGAAGCCTATTTATTTGTTTTGTCTTTCTGCCTGTCATTGACTCATTGTCTTATCTTGACATCAGATTTAAAATCTTCTGTTTTCTTTGTGAAACACTTTCTTAGTAGGTAAAACACAAACGTGAATAGCTAGGGTGAGAGAGTTGTGAATTGGCTTGAAGTGGATGCTGTAAAAGGGAAAAGGCAATACAGACATGCAGAATGTGTGCAAGGAACAGGCATGGCACAGTATGAAGAGCACAAAAGCTTACAGAGGATGGCCTTAACAGCTGAATTTTGAACAAAAAATCAAACAGCAAGTGATGATGGTTTATATAGTATCTGTTTACAGCATGTTAAATTCATACCAGTGGAAATGGTTTGAAAGACTGCATGTCTTTCATCATTCTTGAGAGATACATGGCTTTAGTTAATAGCAATACCTGCAATGGAAATCTGTAAGACATCATGCACATCTCTGGCTGAGAGCTGCAGGGAACAGTAACAGTTTCGATTCAGGAGAGCTTGTCTGGCCAAACACCCAAGCTGCTTATTTAGGACTCTTAATGGACTGAGAGGTGTGCCTCCAGAATGTGAATCATTTCATCTTAAACACCTTCTTTAGGATGGGATGAACCATCCTTTCACTTTCCATCGATTACAGAGGCAATCTAGGGAACAGACAGAAACTGGTGAGTATCAGGTAAGGTAAAACACATTCCAGGTTCTTGGAGGGTGAAGTCTGAGGAGCACTTCTGCTGAAAGCAAACAAACAACCCACCCTTGGCCACTGTTCATTCCTGCCTATGCATGGCCCTGACAGGTGGGTTGGCGCACATTCTCCTGGGGACCATCCAGTGAACAGACTGGTGAAAAATTCAGGTTAAAAATACAACTTTCTTTTCCCCAAGTTATTTTTTACCATAATCTGCTCCCTCCTCTTGGTCTCCATGGTTACACAAATACTTATACCAGTACCTTTATTACTGCCATGTGAGGAAGGGTTAGGAAGAATGGAGAAGCCAGCAGAAGGCTGCTGAAGCTGACACTGCTGCAGAAAGGGAAATCTCATCAAACTGTGCTCTGAGATTTCACAAACCTTTCCTTTACAGCAGGTCTGATTTAAGAAATTCCCATCCATCAGTCACTTCTTCAGCAGTGTCCAGCTGTTTGTGAATAAAAAAGCATCACTCTCTCTTCAAATAGTTGTATTGGCCCAGCTGGAAAGGGAGTGGGGCAGTGCAGGGACAGGAGTGTATGCCTGCAGGTGTAGAGACAGAAGGGCTTTGTTAGCAGGCTCTGCTGCCAAAGGAAAAGTAATGTTACACTGAAGCCATTTTCCAGGATATAGATCCTGAAAAACGAGCCAACTGGGGCTGGCAGAGAGCTCACGCAGCAAATGTAATGACAGGGGAGTGAGAAGGGAGAAGGTGCTATTTGTAGTTGGGTGTGAAAGACTCCAAAGAACAGAATGGACAGTGCTATGATTTCTCCCTTTTTCTCACAGCATGAAATGCATGAACTGCACAGATTCAGTTGCTCTCCAGCATCAGAGTGGACTTTGAGGCCAACCTACACCTACTTCTTAAGAAAACCAATGTTAATGTACCTCTGGGAAGCTGCCAATAGCAGTGACATGTTTCTAAACAGAATTTTTTCATATCTTGCTTTTTGAACTATTATATCAGTCCTTTGGATCTATATGCAGAATTGTTCAAGATTCTGTCTAATGTTAGGCTTTTAGCTCAAAACGTTTTTCTGTGGGGCCTCTCAAACCTGAAAGGCCTCCCTCCAGCATGTCAACACTTACTGTGTTAGAATAAATCAGATTAGAGCACACAAACATTCTGCATGCCATCCAATGTATTTGAACAAGGATATATTATTACATAATTAGGTCATGAAAACTGTATTTAAATGCAGTGTATATGTGTGTGTATATATGTCTTCATTATTGAAAATTGTATTTCATGTAGGTTAAGTCAGACGACAGAGAGAGATGATATTAAGAAAAGATAATAAACCAATCTCAGCCTTTTTTATTCCCCTCCCTCAGTCATGAATGGTGCTCCTGGTTCCTTCTATACCCCTTCTGTGACAACAAAATGGACCTTGCTTCCAACATTTGATCACTACCTGAAAACTCGTGTGCACAAGTCCATCAAAAAGTGACGAAATGCATGGAGTGACTCCTGCGAGATCATTTACTACTAGTGAATTAGGGGATTGCAAGTCATGACTGGCATTCCTGGGAGCTACAAAATCAGATGGGTGGGAATCAAAGCGGTAAGAGATCTCTCCTGCTCCAGAACACGAAAGACTGAATTTCACCACTGCTTCCCTCCCCACTTAACATTGACAGTCCCAGTTCCCACCTCTATTCACTGGTTTACAATACTCTGACAAACGGATGCTCTTGTTTGCTAACTGTAATTCCAAATGATGAATGAAAAGGTTGATTAGGAAAATGTTTGTCAGGTAATCAATCATTTTTACTATGAATCCTTCAATGTTCATGGACCTTTCCAGGCTATTATATGCTTCAAAGTGTCAAAGCAGCTTATGATTATCTCCTCAGGAGCCGATTAAAAGCATGAGATTCTTCTTTACTGCCTAGTTCATTCAAATGGAGTTAACTCATTTCTATTACATTTACTACATTGTTTGTCCCAAAAGCAAGAATACAGTTTTACTTTTCTAATGCACGTCTGCAAATGGAAATTATCACTGCTGTGGAATTGTCTACAGGCCTGTCTAGATCAGTGATTTATAAGTCTAGACTCAGTTGCATCAATGCAAAGTGCACTGTGCCCACAGAATCTCCCAGCGTTTATACAAAAAAATGGAGAGTTGAATCAAGCATAATTAAACTGAAGGGCAAACTACGTCATAATTGTATCTGCTTGCACACTTGTCTCTGCACTTCCAAGGCTGCAACACAACTTCTCAAGCCGCTTACCTTAACCAGCCATTCAGCCAGCCTGCATGGTCTGTGCCATGATGGCGTCTTAGATTAAATGCCAGAGATACACTCTCTGTGAGTTCACAAATTATGCAGTGAATATCTTGCTAGCACACGTATTCTGCATTTGAGAACTTTGGGCCACTCTTGCCCTGCACCCATCCTTAGTGTGATAAACTGTGAACTGTTTGTTCATCAAACGATTGTCAGAACAATGGAAATTTACATGAAAGTATACAAG
>JAVKLA010000002.1:3102746-3121172 GCA_034782735.1 Sagittarius serpentarius
CTGGTCGCTTGCTTTAATAAATCAAATTTTGGAATTGGCCAGTCTCTGTCATTTAACTGGACAGGTAAACTATAACATTAGTCTTTGATCCTCTCACTCTCTCAAAAGAAGTGGAAGTGCAGGATATCCTTGTATACATTTCTGGTACACATTTCTGAAAATATTGCTATGATGATAGTCACAAGCTGAATGTTGTGAAATGCTGAGTAAACACTCTTTGAAGAATTTCAAAGAGGCTTAAACTGTATTAAAGACAAAAGCACGTCTCAGCAGTCAAGCTACCTGTCCACATCAAGAAAGGTGGAGAAGATGTAAGCAGCAAAGCTGTGCTGGAGACAGTTTAGTCCAATTCAGTCGAGTCGGCTATTGAAATTGCAGCCAGTTTTCAAACTGCTTGTTACAACCTGTTTCCAGCATGCCTTGTTCCCCCTCTCCTGGGAACTGCTTTGCCTATCCTCAGTTCAGCAAGACGTCCCGCCTCCTCTACCTGTGCAGGCAGAGAGCTAGAATTTCCTGCTTAACGTTCCCATGTAGGGAGGAGGGGCAATTTCTGATGGCATCATACTACTCATCCCATCTTTCCCCTAAATGTCACTTGACTGGCATGCCATGCTTAGTATGAGATGCCAGCACAGGCCTACACCTTATTCCAGAGGGAGTCTGTGGATTTGAAGTTACAAAGACTGGTGATACCCAGAAGTTTTGCAAGTGTTCTCCAAAGAACAGAGTATTTCACTGCACAAGAGCCTGACAAAACCCCTGACAAAACCCACTATCAGCCAGCTTTCTGTGCAGGAGAGCAGCGATACATCACTGCAAAGAAGAATTCCAGGCACTGTTACATTTACTTTTCTTCAGGAGCCATGCTTAGAGGAACACTTGGCATTTTATCTTTTTCTTGGTGCTTGATGTTGCCATCTCAGGCAATGTGAGTCCAGCCCACACAATTCCCTTGCCAATACAAAAGACTGACTGCAGTCTCTCCATTCCTTCTCTCTCCCCGGTGCCCTTTGTCATTCTCCCCATGAGCCCCTTTTGTTCTCTGCATGTATAAAGCTGCAACCCCAATGTAGGTCCTCTCATAACAGCACTTGACTCCTCTCCAAGTATGAAGTCCTAGCCCTTTCTTGCATTCTTTTCATCATTCTCAGTTATCAAAGCTAAATGCAAAAAAGAAACCTAAGAGTTTTTACTGAACGCCAGTTCCTGTGAATCTGTAACAAAATATGTGCTGTGTTGTGGAAGTAGAGAAAATTAATACAGAAAATCAGAGCAGGCTGTTATGTTTGTCAAGTTCAACACTGAAATTGTGTAACAGCATTGTTGCACTGAAATCTTTCTAAAAGTTTTTAAGTATCATCCTTAATCCTTTTTCTATCAAACTCCTCTTAGCCTTTTTTTCTATCAACTCTTAATGGCATTCTTGATAGTATAATGTATATACGCTTTTAAAAATACTGTATGTCACAGATTTGTAATATATAAAGCACAGACAGCACATTAAAAAGCAGAAATTACAAGACAGTCACACCCTAAATGCCATAAATTCAATGCAAAACCATATTAACAGTGCAACCAACTTTGAGCATATCTTCTGGGTATATAAATCAATTTTTAGTGACACAAAATCATCTGATAATGCTTGCAAGATTGGGGAGTTTAATCCATGAGCATATGAGGACTTGAAAAGAAAGCTGAAAAAAGACGTAGTATCTCCATGGTATCCAGGGACTGGTTTTGGATGGAACTTCCCAAAATTGTAGGAGAAAAAAACCCCTAACTTTGCTACCATGGAAACAGAACAGTAGAATATAACTGATTGTTATTTGTCTGCCTTTACAAGATTGATTCCTAAAATGTTAAGGCCCTCAATAACACAGGTAGTTTTGTTTCCACCCAAGAAGAGAAGCAAATCTGCTGGAAAAGGAACAAGGAGAAGCTATTGAGCAAGCTCACCAAGCAGGGGAGAGCTGCTCAGGAACAACACGTTATTTCTAGGAGAAGTGGAGGATTAAACAGCAGAAAGAGAATAAAAGAAAGATCAAGAAGGAAGATACCATGATGCCAGAAAATACAGGGGAGGAGCGGTTTGTTTTGACTAGTGAGATAGCAAACAAGGCCTTCACAATGACGAGCTGTATCCTGGCCCTGCTAAAGAGAACCTTACGAATAAAGAGCGCAGCAATTACTGCATGGGTGTTACCTTGCCCTTGCTCCCACAGCGCACATGCAGTCTCAGCAAAAGCGCAGCTTGTGGAAACCATGCACATCTTCTTGTAATTTCTTAAGTTACTTCTTAAGTTACTTCTCCTTTGTTCTTCACTGGCAAATCCTACCCTCTTTGGATGCGTCCAAAATGTTCTAACAATTACCAACGCTTGCACTTTCCTCACTGTTTGTTGGGTTGTGCAACAAGAGCCATGCTCTTTTACTTCACTGGAAGAGTTCCTTCTTCCCACTAGACAAACGTCCTCATTGTAAAATGCATGCCGTTCTCCTCATTAAACATCTGCTCTCCCTGCCTATGCCTGGTGCACAAACAACATAGCCACTGGGAGCCAGGTTCAGTTTCTCCTTTAAAATCCATCAGTGCACCCAGAGATCTCCTCACAGTCCAACACTATGCACCTTTATACCCTTTGCTAGTAGCAGGTTAGCAAAGCAACCCGGCCAGCGAGATCCTCATTGCTGTCGTTTCAGAAGAGATGTCTCGTAGGCTGCTGCTCTTTTGTGGACTTGCCTCAGCCTTTACCCTCAGCACTCCTGCCCAACACCACCCTTCAGCCTCTTGAAGGCACAGAGTCCTGCCATCAAACCGCTCCGCAGACAGGAACTGAGTGGGGTTTCTTTTTCCCCTCACGATCTAAACTTCTACTGAGAGATGTCATTAGCTGTGGTACAGGGATCGCTGAGGACAAGGAGTGCTGACCACTACCAGGCTAAGCTGCCACCGAGGCTGCCGAACCGCGTCCCTCTCCTGAGGGAGGGGAAGGAAAGTCCTCCAAAGCGCGCCCGGCGTCGCAGCCGCCCTTCAGGGGCGCACGCGCAGGTCACGCGCCAGGCACCACCGCAGCCACGCGGCCGTTCCCTTAAGGCGGAGCGGTTCGCCATCTTAGGTTCCTCCGCCCCCTCCCGCCACGTGACGCAAACGGCCGCCATCTTAGGCTCCCCGCGCCGCCGCCTTAGCTCGTCTGGGTCACGTGGGGCGGGGCTGGTGGCGGAGCGGCGCTGAGGGGAGCGGAGCGGAGCGGAGCGGAGGCGAGCCGCGCGGCTGGAGGCTGAGGGGCGGCAGCGGCAGGCGCGATGGGGCAGTGCGGCATCACCTCCTCCAAAACCGTCCTGGTCTTCCTTAACCTTATCTTCTGGGTGAGCCCAGGGGCGGCTGGGGAGGGTCAGGGTCTCCCGGCGCGGAGCTGCCTCTCCCTCAGCCGTGCAGTGAGGGGAGGGCCCGGGTCGGCCGTGGCGTGAGGCCCGGCCCTGAGGGCGCTGCGGGCCCGGACCGGGCCGCCTCGCTGCTCTTCGGTCGCCGCTCACGTACGGCAGCAGCTGGGAGCCCCCCCCCGGCCCCCCCGCCCCGCGCCGCCTCGCCGGTGCAGTTTGTATTTAAACGCTTTCTGTTTAACAGGCGTCTTGTGCCTCTTCGCGGGGCCCCGTGTTTTAGCCGTGGGCGCAGTCCCTTCCCTCCCAGTCCACCCCCCCACCCCCCCAAAGTTCGGAGGTGGATGAAGCTGAATATGTTGCCTTAGTAGCCTATTCGTAAAGGTTTAACTAGCATTAGAGATCTTGAGGTAGAGATGCTTATGTAATTGAATACAGCTTGAGTTGCTTTATTGAGATTTTCAGGTCTCTGCTAGTTTAATTTCTGTAGAGCTGTTACGGCCATCTAGTTTTTGGCCTCCTACTTTAAGGATGTCTGTCACAAATACTTAGCGGTAAGTATAGAGCACTGTTTTCTTCCTTTTATTTTTAACACAAAATTAGGGGAGAGAGATTATATATATATATATAACTCCAGAGTCCAAAAGCAAGTCTTATTTTTCACTTTTTCTAGTAACCACAGTTGTATTGTAGTATTTGTGCGTCGCTTAAACCTCCCACAACTACAGTCGTGCTGACAGTAAGACAAAAGCTTACGCGGGTTGGTGGAACAGTAGATTGCTGTAAATGACCTTTCTTAGGATGGACATAGAGGCTGTAGCTTGGCATTATATTCACTATGATAATTAGACTGTCGGAACAACATGACTCTAAATGAAGTCAAATTAAAGAATATTCTGTAGACTTTTAAGAACTCCTGTTCTGCATTTAACTACTACGTTTCTCATCCTCTAATCCCAGCTCTAGGAACAGAAGATCTGTTGTCCCAGCTGTTCAAAGATTTCAGCTTTGAAAAAGTAATAGTGGGTAACAAGATATTAGAACATAAAAATGTAGCTATATATAGCTACATCATTTAATATTGAAAGCCATATGAAATCTAACAAGTGTTACAGGATAGATGTTATTGTCTGATTTTTTTACAAAGGAATGCCTCTCATGGGTGCCTAAATGAATCATGGTTAGGGAAAATGCATATCTGTGCAGTCTCACCAGGATTTGGGTATACAGCTCTTCAGAGAGATGAGCAATAAATGTGAGGCATATTTGACTTAAGTGGTGCATACTAGGAGTCTGTAATTTTGGCCGAGGTGTATAGGCTCCATTCTTTATCTTTGAAGTATGAGGTAGTTACATTAACCTTCTAGTACAGCTGTTCGGCATCTGCCTTGTTGGGTGTGGCTTTTTGTTATATGCATAGGTGAAAATGGCATTAAAAACTTTAATAGCTGCTATGTCATACTTAAAGTTTTTGACTGGACACATTGTGAGTTGCATTCTCAATGGCATCTTGAAGTAGATTTTTTTCTTTAGTTGCTGACAGAAATTAGGTTGTGTTTTGAATAAATTAACACAAATTCTACATGCAATTTCTCCCCCACTCCAAAAGCTTAGTGATAGTTTTCATATTTTATATATCTGAAAGGTATATTTTATTTGCCGCATTTAGTCATTGCGGTTGAAGTTTGCAATTATTCAGCTTAAACAGTGGTGGGTGCTAAGTTTTGTGTAATGCTGAATCGAGCGCTTCACAATTTTCAGTGACTTTTTTTTTTTTGAGACAAACTTGACTTAATTTAAATCAGATTGGATAGGATGTACTTCATGTCAAAATGTCACCAATCTTGTATTCTGTAAACCACCTCCAGCCTAACAAGTCAACTTGTGCTGATAGCTTTTTGGCAGAGAGGTAACTGGGTTGCTTGTGCTGGAACAACCTTATGGCTCATCAGCTGCATATAGAATGAGGCAGGCTTTCTAAAAGTGAGAATTACAAAAAATCATTTTTTTCTCTCTTTAGCAAGCTATAGCTTAAAAACAGGAAATCTACATACTTTCATCAAAAGTAGTGCATCTTCATTTTTAAATGGTAAAAGAGAGAGAATAATTCCAGCTCTTGATCTAGCAGGTTTCATTTGTTGACTGAGCTGACTATTAACATTTGGTGCGCATCTAGTTGACAATGTAATTCCTTCTGTGCTGTTACAGAGATCTTTTGCTTGTCATTCCTGTGTAGTTCCAGTTTTGCTAATTAGATCATCCAGATTTCCACTGAGACTTGACAATAGATAACTGCTTATAATTGGTCAAGTAACTATGAAACCTCATTTAATTGCTTTTATAAATTTAATGTGTCTCTATGGAGTATCATATATAAATCTTACATATTATCATCTTCTTCATGGTCATCTGTAGTAGTAGCAAGTTGCTTCTGCATAGTTTGTTATCAAAAGTTCTGTAAGAGTAGCTGATCAAAGTGAATTATAATTTGCCCCCCAGCCCCGTGTCATGGGTCTCGAATTTGTGGGAAGATGTGAATGTTCAGAGTGCTTTGGTAGCTATGTTATGAATGTGAGAGGTTCAGAAAATTATCACTTCTGCTGAAGAAAAAGCAGAGATGTTTTTGTTATACTCTGTAGTCTAGCATGTAACAACTTTTTTTTTTTTAAAGATTTCTTTCAAGCCTTCTGAAAAAGGCAGACCAGACTTGCTAACAGGTCATAGCCTTACCCACTCATTCATCATCTGTGACTGCTGACTTTAATAACCCAAACTCCGTTCAGTTTGCCAGTGATTCTACAAGTTCATCTCCTTTTGAAAAGGCATGTGCTAATTATTAAATTTTCTAGTTGACAGTATAAAAAAAGTCATCTTGTTTCTGTATAGTCTTATGAAAACTTTTTTCACATCCTGTTAAATTCTTTTATTAAATGTACATTCCTATGTGTTAATAATTACTACAGGGTTGTTTTTTAAGAAAATGGGCTGCAGAAACTGTCTTCCTCTCATAGCAGGACAGGTGCTAGTTTATCATATAGAAAGCTGGATGGGCTTTACGCACCTTTCCAAGTTTTTGGTGTGGTGCTTTGACAGTTCAGTTGAGTTGTATTTGCAGAGGTGTCCAGCATCAAGTACGTCTAGTGTAGACACGTGTATTACCTTAAAACCAAAGTACTGCAGGAAAACAGCATCATGAGTAGTAGTCATCAAGAGCAGCATGATATAGATCTTGCATGAAACACTTATTTGAATTTTGGATAATTTGGCAAAGAGTGCTTAAGCTCAAAGGTATTTTACAAAGAAATGTGTTGATGAGCAGCATCAATTAAAACTTGCCCTTCTTAGAAATATCAGAGGAATACAGATCAGATTAATATGTTTCTTAGGGTTTTGTTGTTATGAATTAGTTTTTGGAGTAGATATGATAAATGGCAAAGAAAAAGCGATCCCTCAGTTGACCTTTCTTGTCTTAAGTTTGCACAAGATCTATTTGGTCAACTAGTGACTTCATTTTCATTTAGATGATGCTAAGTCCTTTTCTTTAAGGAAAGGTATTGCATAGGAAGTAATTGTAATGTGAAAGTACATCTTAGAAATAAAAATAATGAAACTTCTAGTACATACACTCTCAGAAATATTATTAGTGGAGTGGAAATCCCAACATTGATCAATCTGTCTGAAGATATAGGACGTGGTGTGGCTTTTTTATCAGTGGGGACAGATTAGAATGACTGGTATGACAGGAAAACATTGAACTGTAGTCTCAAAAAAAAAAAAGTTAAAATAGTAGTTGATAATCAAATATTTTTTGATATCTTGATGAAATGCTGAATATGACCAATTACAAATAAAATGAGAATAGCATGTTTTTCAGAAAAAACTTTTGTTAAAATATAAGTCTGCATTGATTTGAAAGAGGAAGAAATTAATTTACCTGGAACTAATACCTAAAGACTACTATCGAATGTGTTTGTTTTGTGAACCCTTAATTTAAGGCTTCATTGGGTGACTTGCATAATTCAGTTGAAAGCAGTTTGAAGAGATCAGCTAAAGACAAAAATGCTAGGGAAATGTTTTCAGGCTTATGTTTAGGATGTAGGATAGAAGGATAAAATATTGAGAGATGCTTGTAGTCCTGCTTCAGAAAAAGGAGTCTGTCTATTTTATATTCCTGAAGAATATATGTATTTTGACAGCCTGCTCTGCTAAAACAGTACCTAATACCCTGTGCTTGCTTTGAGATTTTTTTTTTTCTTCATCTCTGTCCTCCTCCTTGCAAAAAGGAGCGAACTCTGCTTCGGCAGTACTTTCAGCCCAGTAGTTGTGAACTAACTTCTTAAGTTGCTCTTCCGATTATTTAACTAACTTGAAATCATTAACTTTACAGTTCATTTGACTAAGCTTTTGAAAAATATTCTTTGGTATGATTGTTTAGAGAAATCTCAAGGCTTCAGTTCTGTACAGCAAGAATGCTTTGTACAGTTCTGTGCTCACAGTACAACTTAACGCATGCTTGTCATGGTGCAGTAACCGTAGTATTGGAAATTGTGTAGTATTATCTTAGATGAACTATCTGTGCTATGCTTAAAAGGAGCTGTAGCAATCTGTATATGTAGTGTGTTTTGGGTTTCTGGGAGAAAAGAATAAAGAAAATGCAGCAATGGGAAAATTCATTGAAATTTAGCAGTAGAAAGAAAAGTAGCTCACTTCTTATATGTAGGAATAAGCCAAGTAATTTTTCTGTTTTACTGGGAGCTCAAGAATTGTTTCTGATATGGACTTTAAAAGCTGGGGTAATGAAGAAACTTCTTGAGAGTTTTTTGGTGATCAAAGACTATAACTGGCAGATGATCTCAAAGGCTACCTGTCAGTGATGACTTGATTGAAGCCTTTTTTGCCTTGAAGGACAGTAACTTCTGGATGTGAAAGTTGAATGTTTTATGCTTCTGCTGCTATGGTAGTGAAGTGAGTGTGTTTGCAGGATTGTGTAACAGTTTGTAATCTTGTACATTAAAGAAATCAATTTTTTATTTAAAAAAATAGGGTTTAAAACTTGAAGTGTCATGCCCTTTCTGAGTGATTGTTCTTAAAATATTTGGACCTGAATTTCCAGATAGCAAACATGAGCCAGGCCCTGGTTTTTGGTAAGGCTTTAAGTAACATGGTAGTATCATTTACACTTCTCTACAGGATGAGTTTCAAGTCTTTGTCTGAGACTTTTAGCATCTGATCTTGTGCTTAAAAGTAGAGCTGATACCTAACAGAAGCAAAAACAACTTGCCAAGCTAAATATATCTTTGAGTAGTACATGGAATTTGAAATATTGTTTTACCTGGCAAAACTTCGTAGCATGGAGTAATCATCATTGTTCTTGTGCAGGGCAAGGAATCTGGAAACTGTGGAGCACCAGGTCGATTTACAACCCTGATGACTAAATAGGTGTAAAAGAATGGCTATATTGTTAACATCTCTTCTAGTTTAAAAAACCAAACAGTCTGCTGATGCACTGCCTCTTGCAATTAGTGATACTTAAAATATGTAATGCCGGATGCAAAGGCAGCCTAGCTCAGCCTTTTGCTTTAGCTGCAAAAGTATTTGAAATTGAGGTTTCTGTGCAGTGTTACAGAATTGAATTTGGCTAGTATAGACAAAGCAGTCTGGCTTACTTGAATTTTACATGGCTTTGTTTTATAAGCCTTTAAAGTATTTCTAACTGTGTTACGAAGTTGAATGGAATTGCTGGTTTTCTTCTCCCAGAGGATTTTGTAAGACAGTTATAGCTCAGTCTTTCAGTTAAATTACTATTGATGAGAACAGAGTAGAAGAGTGTCAGGAGACTGTTGGGTTCTAAGGTCGATGGACACCAATTTAAGCAAGTAGAAAAAATAATGTCAAGTATGGGTGTTTTGTTTTGCAGGGGAGTGGAGAGGGAGATAGAGAGTAGTGAAGTGCTGAAAAGAATGTAAGAGAAATAAACAGCTGAGATTCTGTACAGACTTCGAAGTTAAAACTGAGGAACTAGATTTTGAAGGAGAGACAGCTAAAAGAAAAAGAAGCAGATCAGGAAAACTCTCTCTGACAGTAATCAGGCTATGAATACTCTAGTGTTGGAGAGAACTGAAAATGTCAGAGAAATATAGCAGAAGTCAAATAATGGAGAAGTAGTGTGAAAAAGCGCTTTTAAGGATACTCTTCTAAGAAGCCCAAAAACTGGGTGGCAAACCACAATACCAATATCCCTACTTATGGGTAGGAAATGTTCAGGCATTGGTGTGCATGCAGAAAAGTAACTTATGAAGAAGAAACTGATAAAACTGTAGACCCTCAAAAATACCTCCTGGAGTGTATGTTTTTTTTAAGAAAAAAGCATGTTTGTGTCGGACTAGAAAGGCAGTGAAAACAAAGATACACTGAAGTGTAACATAATGAAAGCAATACGCAGGCTGGGAAGATTGTCCTAGGACAGGATCCAGGCAGAAAAGATGAGGGACTGCTAGTTTTTTCTTTTTTTTTTTTTCTCCTACTTTTTATCAATGATGATGCAGATGATCTATCTGAATATACTATAGGTGTATTTTACAATCCCAGTCATGAAAGATGTTTCAGTAGTGGAATGAACAATAATTGGTTTTAGAGTGGTATCTATATTGCTACCAAAACTTACCAATCAGCAATGGTAAAGTTGGCAGTAGTAGGAATCTATAAGTAGATGTCCTTACTGAAAAGGTGAGATGTTCCTCTTACCTAATTGGACATCAGGTGTAAGTGTTTTCTCCTAACATACAATACCTTGCGGCTACCTTCATTTTCTTGTTCAGGGAGTATGTGTTTTTCTTAAAACAGTGAATAAAATGCAGATTCTAAAGGGACAGAGACTATTCTTTGGCCTAGTTAATTGAAAGACTGCCAATAAAAATTTCAAAATCTCTTTTTTTGTGGGTTCTCTTATGGTCCCAAAGTGAAGAAAATCCAATAGCAAGGTAAACAGTAAGAGTAACCTGAAGGACAATACTTTGTAAAGATACAAATTCCTTGGACAAGTTTTCATCAGATCTGTTTGGGGACAACATTAGTAGGGTAGTATAAGGAAGCATTAAACTGTTTCGAGGTACATCTAGACAGTGTATACATCAGTGCATGTGAAAGGTGAAAGCTGACTTTGTGAAATAGGCATGGGCTTAAAAGGCTGTATTATACCAGCCCAAAGATAGGAGGGAAGTTTACTCACTCTAAGAACCCTGAATTTTAAATATACTTTCCTATAATGCTTTGCATAATGTTTATTGTTGCATGTATCATTATGTCATTAGATCTTCCTGTTTTCCCTCAAGTTCTTTGCATACTTGTTTGGCTTTTAATAATTCCTCAGAGGCCTAGGCCAAAGGAATAATATCAAGCTTTTTCTGAACTATGAGGTCTATGTATTTTTAAAATTTTCCTCTGATGAAAAGGGTGTCTAATTGTTCAAGCCTTTTGCAACAAACAGTCTTCATTGAGTGTACTTGTCTTATCAGCCTTTTTAAAGGTTAATTCATCCTAAAATAAGAGTATGCCACTTCAGGTTCAGTACTACAAGTTAGATGCAAACAACTCTAAACGGATGCTGAATAACCCATCATCTCCCTGCAGCATGCATGTGACCTGGCACAGATTCGGGAGCTGCTGCAATCTATTGAGAGCCTTGAGCAGATTAAGTTCAAGAATTCTTCCTTCAAGCCCTGTTTATCAAAGACTTATTTGAACTGTGCACAGTTCATATATTTGGCTTCCATTTAATGATAGGAAATGTATGATTGTAAATGTGATAGCTTTTTAATTCAAATGTCTTTAACTTGAGCAAGTTCGGACTTGCAAATTTACTGTTTACTCTGTAGGATAATAAGCACTGAGATTTAGACTATTTTTTGATTTTATTATTTTTTTAATTATCCTTGTATCTTTACTTGTGATACAGATTTCAGTTTCTCTAGATGATTGCCTTTTTGAGAAGCAAATTATTTAAGCGCGTAGTACTGGTTTGGTGTTTTGGGGTTTTTTTCTTTTTAAAAAGTGCATGTTCAACTTTATTCTCAGGCTGCAACAGGTAATAAATGTGCATTTAACTGATGCAGCACTGATCAATGCAGATGGCATACTTTGTATAGGTAAAACTAGCTCTTTGTCTTTCTGTTGTCACAGTATTTATGCTTTATTTACATTAACATATAGCATGATACTATGGAGGTGGAACAAAACCCTGAGGTGCTGAGGACCGGCTGTCGAAACTACTGAATTGAGGGGAGGGAGGAAGGAAGGATGGACCTCAGGCTAGTCTGGTCCCACCAACTGAACACCTATCAGCAGTTAGCACAGTAAATGCACTGATCTTCTGGTTTAGTTTCATCCAGTGAGTCCTGTTATACACTCCTAAGACTATTCAGTGATGCAAACCAGAAGGTAGTAAGTGAAAATCATCAGAAGATGAGCAGAAAGGATTGCTTCAAAAGCACTTTCCTAATCCCAGCTAAAATGCTGATTTGGAGACCTCCCCCCTTCCTGGTTTAGAGCCGGCTGAAGAAAACAGTAAGCGTTCCCTGGTTGTGATGTGAAAGGCATTTGAAACTAACTGGGTAGTGTTGCTGTTTTCATTGTTCTGTGATAGACTAGGTATTGTACCTGTTCAAAAATAATATTAAACTGATACACAGGAAAGGAGTTTTAATCTTCATAGCTTTTAAAACTTGTGAAAGTTCCAGCAGGCACCTTTTGCTTTTAGGACTTACACACCCACCCCCCCACACCCAACATTGCTTGTTGAAGTGATTCTGAGGAAGAGAGCGCAGTAATTTTTAAGGGTACAGTCACTTCATCAAGTAGGGGCAATGTCTTTATCTTCAGCTTCCTCATGATTCTAGTGCAAGGTTTATAGACATATTTATGAATGCTGCTGTTCCCAAAATTCTGTAGCTTCTTCCAAAGAAACACCAGTTCCACAACGTTCTTTAGAAGCAAAACCCAAGGCCAAATGCTGTCATGGCAATTAGTCATTATAGTGGAAAGGATTTAGTGAAGTCTTCAGATCAGGCTGCTTTAATCTGAGAAGTCTAAAGAAAAATCCACCTTTCCAGTAGTCATTACAAAATATTAATTTTTTTTAACAAGCACAGTGTGGCTTTTCTTAGTTTCTGTGTCAGACTCATCTTGTCTGGCATAACACTGGTAGAGCAAAGTTTCTTAAAATGCATATGCTTCTTGAAGTAGGGAGGGAAAGCTAACACCTGTAGACAGTTTTTTTTTTTTCTAAAGGTTAAACTTTTTCTTGTTTCAGATACATTCTTTAAATATATGTGCTCATGCAGTTTATGAACCAGATTTTTCTTAGAAAAGGAAGCCACTTAAATTTCACACAACAGAGGAGGACAAAGGGTTTCAGAAATGGTTCTGATTTTAGTTTTTTTATGTGCCTTGATGCCAGCCACAGCTGTGTTTTTTCATCTGCCACCTTGCAATATACCATATTTCTAACAAGCATTTTAGTACTTAGAAATGGGAGATTATGTCACTGTCCTGTCATTCACAGGCTTCATTGCTAGGCAACAGTTAATGTAATTCCATTGTTCAGTGACACTACTTTGAATCTTTGCTTTGTGTACAGAAATTGTATGTCTGCATTTTGCCACGTTGTACCTAACATGGCAGGATTTGTATAGTTGGATTTAGCATTTCAACATCCTTTGTGCAAAGGGGCGATTTTGTAATAGCTTGTTCACTTCAGATTTTATTGTCTGGAGAAGATGTCTTGCTGTTGGTCTTTGACTGTTACAACTGTAGTGAAACTGAAAATTCGGTATGTACATAGCACCTTTTGTTGGATGAATGTGAGCCTCCTGGATGCTTTGAAGATCCCTGTGGAGTACACACTTACCTTCACTGAAGAAAGAGAGGCAGAGAGGTGAAATACATTGCTCATATCTTTGCAGAAATACTTTTGAGCTGGCTCTTAATACCTTTTTCTTTGACATTGTGTTTCTATAACAGTGTTGCAGTGGATATTCCATATGTAAAGTATTATTCTAGTAGTGTTTGTGCAGTATTGTTTTATAGGAAGTAGTTGCAGTGATAATGCAGTACATCTAGTACATAGTAACAAACAGTGCTGAAATACTAGGTGCCACTCATCTTATGGCTTGTCTTGTTCTGTGTGCCGCACTGAACAGGTTGCCCAGGGAGGCTGTGGAATGTCCATCCTTGGATTTTTCAAGACTGGAAAAAGCCTTGACCAACCTGATCTGAATTCGTTGTTGTCCCTGCTTTGAACAGGAAATTGGACTAAATGATCTCCTGAGGTCCCTCCTGTCCCGAATTATTAATTGATTTTTTGATTTTACAATAGCATGACCCAGTCTTGTAGTATTATAACTACTGGATCTAGCTATGTGTGTGTCTGCTCTCCTGTTAGTGCAGGGATAGGGGTAGTTACAAGGCCACTGAATGGGAAAGGAGGGATGGAGGCAGCCTGCAGTGTTCTTCCTCAGATCAGAGCTGAAGTGTGTAATATTCCACTTGAGTGAACTCTTATGTCCACGGTATGGACTGGATTGTAATGGGGACACTACCCTTTACAGCAAAATGCAATTCCCCAGACAATAGCTTAGTCATTGCATCTTCCAAGTAGATTGTTTTAGCTTAGCCTTGTATTGGGACACCAGAAAAGTGTGTCATTAAATATTCAGATTATATTATCCATTATTGCAAATCAATTGAACATAAATGCTTCATTTTAATATATAGCAGGAGTGTTTCATTCTGCAGCAAGTGTGAAGACTGTTATGAAAGACATTTGTAAAGCAAAACTTGATAAGGCCCTTTATTTTGAAATAAATGTATCTCAGCTGGCTTGTCAAGCAATAGTGGTCTGTCCTTCACTAGGTCGGCTCAGCTGAACGTTAATGAAGGTCTTGATGTATTGGGATCCCTATAACTGTAAGGGAGATAAATAAGGTCGTATCAGATTGATGTGCTTTCTCTTAGTGTCTTAAATCTATATAGTGGCACGTCCATCCTACAGGTCTTATTTGCAGTAACTTTAAGTGATTTTTTTTCTTTGTTTAATAAAGACCATTTTGCACAACGATCCTTCTGAGAAATGTCTTTTAAAAGTGTTGTGGTATGTTCCTCTAGGTATTTGGTTCTGTCTTTTAATAATTGGTGTTTTGTATTTGTTCCTGCCTGCTTTGTTGGTGAGAATCAGATTTTCCAGTGTTGTGAACATTTCAGAAAGGCTGTTATTTCTAACAGTTCATCTTTCCATAGCAGAGGTTAAAGTTTGCAATGTCTGTATCTATTCTGTTCTACAATTAAATCATAGGTAGTAATCAGCAAAATGGAAGAATAAGTAGTAGGTAAATAATGGCAGGTAAAAGAATAAATGTTCTGAAGAGCTGTTGAACAGCAAATAACTTGCTGCTTGGATGGGCTGGAATCGCGTTCTCAAAAGTAAGAGGCAGTTTGTGAATGTTAGACTATGTAGAAAGTTTAGTTCACAGCATGGGAACGAAGTATTTGAGAACAGGGAGCAAGATATTGGTGTTCATAGCATGGTTACCCTCATTTCTTGATTACATGCCTCAGAAGACTTCCATAGTGTAGTCAAAACTAAATCTGCCTAGACTAAATGTGGTTTGAAAACTACTGGCTAGCCTCCATTTGAGATATTCCTAATCAACAAATGCTATAACCTATCAAAGATGTCTAAATTAAAAAAAAAAAAAATTTCTGAGGAAGACTACTTTGTGGTGTTGGATAACATAATCGTTGCAAAGTAGCCTTCCTGAAAGGAGGGTTTGGTGTTCAAAGAAATTTACCGTGTTATTGTCTGTTGTAGGCAGCAGCAGGCATACTGTGCTACGTGGGAGCCTATGTGTTCATCACATACGATGACTATGATCACTTCTTTGAAGATGTTTACACACTAATTCCAGCAGTTATTATCATAGCTGTGGGAACACTTCTTTTTATTATTGGACTTATTGGGTGCTGTGCCACAATTCGAGAAAGTCGCTGTGGACTTGCTACGGTAAGTTGCAGAGTTTTTATATGATGGTGTTTACCTGTTGTATATTTGGCCGCCTTCCCTTTTAATAGACTTCTAAAACACTGGGTTTTTTAAGTTTGTTCTTATTTTATGGCCTTAAATGTTTTCCCCTTATATTTTGTAATTAACACCTTATTTCAATTTTCTGTTGTGAATAATGGTGTTAAATTAGCCAGTTCTGGCAGCAGCAGGCTCCTCAGTTTTACCTTTTTTAGAACTGTGGTCATCTCATAAAAAGACGTAAAACCATATCATCAAGTCATAAGTCTTTAAATCTCACTTTTATCTGTTCTGGTTGAAAAGCTGAAATTGAACAGAGAAAGGTGAGCCAGGAGCCGCCTTGTTTTAAGTATCTTGCATCGAGGTTAACTGAGGGTTGTTATGCCTAAATATTTTTCTGCATGGCTTAATTTGGATGCTTTGTTTGCAGCATTTCATGCAATGTCTTTCCATGCATTTTAACTGCAATTTCAGCTTGAGAATTAGGTAGGAGAGAAGAAAGGGCCAGCATTTAAACTGTCCACATGGGTTTTTTCAAGGTCTTTTTTGTTGGATACTGTGTAGACTTTAACAGTTTATTCTAAAAGTGCTCTTAAATACACCAAGACAAACGTATAGCTTGCTGTCTGTCAGTTATTAGACGGCTTAGTCTGAGGAAACATTCCCTTAGTCCATCTACCACTCTTAGTAACAATCTGGGTAGCTTCTTTGATGTGACATTCCTATTTATCTAACAGAAGATTGAAAGAAACACTTGATTAAAGCATTCCAGTATAGTGTTTTCAGTCCGAATGCTTAGCACTTGCCTCGCTCGGCAGCTGCTTTTTACTTGGTGAAGCTGTGAACACTGAAGTTTCTTGAATGAAGTTAATTCTGGGCTGATTTGGTCAACTTAATTGCCTGCTTTAAGTTATCTGTTAAAACATTACCTGAAAAATTACTTTAAATAACAAAAATCTATATGGAGACTTTCAGGAAGTAAGTGGGTAAAACTATTTGCACAAACACTCTCGATTGTATTTTACAGTTTGTGATCATCCTGCTCTTGGTTTTTATCACTGAAGTTGTGGTGGTGGTTCTTGGCTACATCTACAGAGCAAAGGTAGTAACTTCTCAATTTCAGTAAATGTGTGTGTTGTGAACTGTTACCAAAATAGAGGTGTAGTCTTTACTGTATTTGATTCTGTAGAACTGTAAATAGGTATTTGTTAACGGAATAAAACCAAACCTCTAAGTGGGTTAATTTGATATACCAATATCTTAAAATTTATAACAACAATATTCTCCAAAGCAAAGCAGAAAGCTTTCTCAGATGCAAACAACTAGGTGGAATATATCATTAACAGTTGAACAGTAGAGGGGAGACATGGTAATTGGTACCTTTCCATTTTCCAGATGGTCTTCTAATTTATTTATGCTTTGACTTTGTGAATGATATAGGTTGCACAATATTTGAACATAGGGCATATTGTTTTGATATGCAGTAACTTAAATGTTGTCTTGTGTTTTGGTATACAAACTAACACTGCATAATAATAAAAGCAAATAGATTGAATGTGTTAATGTATACTGTCTAGCTTTATACAGGTTGTTGACAGGGGTTATGGCTAAAGAAATTGTAACTTCTCTCACTGTTTGTTTAATGGAAGTTAAGAAACAGGACCAGAAAAATGAAATCAGTTGGGTTTCTACCAGCATAATATGTGGCAGAAGTATACCACATGCTATTAGAGATACCATAATGTAGCTTGAAGAAATGAAGTTTATAACTTGCACCATTTCACTGGCTTTTGTTATGTCTGCATCTAAATTTTGCAAAAAAAATTAGCATAAAAGGCATTTTTAGCTGTGACGTGTAGTATGATCACATTACGGGACACTTCAGTGATACCTTAAGAGCAAGCTGAACTACACCACCGTTTACCTTTCTTTGGCCATCTGTGTTTATATAAACAACCCAGGTCTTACTAGTTCAGTATTATCTCCTGCTATCCTGGAAGAAATGGTGAGACAGCCATTAAGTAAAAATCTAGAGGGTTTTTTTGTTTACAAAGGAAGGCTGCCTTGAGTAAGCAGCTAACAAGAGGACCTTGAACTATGCACTATAGATCTGGCTTAATAACAGAATAGGTTGCTTCAACAGAAATGCTCTATCAGTGATGCTTAAATTCAGGATATGTTTTTCTCATGGTCTGCATTTGATTTCCGGTATCTTGCCAGCACACTGAGAAGACCATTTGGGATTGTGAAGCTTGTAGTGGAAGTAGTCCTTAGAAGCAGCTGAGGAGAGCAGTACAATTCCTGGAAAATGGGAAACGTTGAGTTCTTAACATGTTAACTTGAATGGTTGCCTTCTGCTCCAGTACTTGCAGAAGTGTAGTGTATTACACTGTAGTTACTCAGGAATTACTGTGGATCTGATCTGGACTAACCTGTGGTCATCTTATTCTCTCCTGTGTTCCAGTCTTAAAGCGGCTTGCTCTTTTCCGGTTAAGAGTGTTCAGAGCAGATAAAAGCAGATCTGTAGATCTTTCTTCCCTAGCCCATCTGAAATTACACACTTGAAACACTTGAAAATTGGATTGATCCCAGCTGGGTGTTCCTGTTGCCTCTCATATTTGTCTAGCTACCATACAGTTTCATAGCTGTAGCTAATGCAAGGTCAGAGCTTGGGGGAAGAGAGAAGGTGGTCTCTTTTTGGTGGCAGCATGGTCTTGCATTAAGCCATTTCTTGGAGTCAGTATTTGAAAACTAAATCTTAAATTTTTTGAAAGGACAGACAGGTTGGTTAGTAAAATGGCAGTTTTCTACTACCCTGCAGTACTTAGCATCTTAAACTGTTGTTTTCAAGTGCAACAGGAGTGTCAGAAGTAACTTAAAGTTATTACCAGTGAACTAGAAGGTGAAATCTGCTCAGATTTCTGGTTATTTTTGCGAGGATAAATAAGGCAGCTCTGTGCTTTGCCAGTTCTGTT